>CM075993.1:5093977-5281037 GCA_038087875.1 Malacoraja senta
GAAAATCTACATATTCAAGTGAATTTAAGAGAAGGATATTTCTGAAAATCTTCATTTAAGAAACCAACATCTGTACAAATGCTCCAATGTGCTTGGGTTTAATGTGTTTACATTCAATTGTCAAATGTTTTTCACTGCATATTTTAGATATCATGTTTAATTCCGTTGTAAAATATTAGTGCTCAACGTATCTCCCCACCGCTCCAGGAACCAGTCTTTAGTGAAGAGAGACACTCAAATGTTGCTCTTGACAACAATAATAATTGGCTAGTGATAGTCAGTATTAACACGTCCTACAGCATTCCCACATAATCTATTATACATGGCTGTACAACACATTTTCTTTACAGCAAGCAACAAGATGCGACTGGATACAATGCTACAGTAATGATCTCACGATGCAGGTTTACAGACAAACTACCTTCAATAATGATACAGTACTTCTATCCTTAGAACAATCGCTGCCAAAACTGGAACACAATTGTTAAATTCAAACATCAGCTAAGTTAACTTTCCAGTTATCTAAATACAATATACAAGTTTTATATAATATACCACTCACTGATTGTGATATAACTGGAACAGGTTTCAGCTGAGCTCTTTCTAACAACAGCCATCACAACCAAAGAAAATTCATGATTTAGGGCATTTTTCCCTGGAGGGTAAGAGGCTGAATGGCGACCTTATAGAGGTATATAAAATCATACGGGATCTGGAGAAAGTGCATGGTTAGTCTTTTTTTCCCCAATGGCAGGAGAATCTAGAACTAGAGGGCACAGATTTAAGGAGCAACTTCTTCCACACAGAGGGTGGTGGGTATGCAGAGCTATCAGAGAAAGTGGTAGAGGTGGGTTCAAAAATGTTTAAGACATATCTAGACAGGAGCATGGATAGGAAGGTTTTACGGGCCAAATGGAGGCAAATATGACTAGCTCAGATGGGCCACTTGGTTGGCATAGATGAGTTGGTCCAAATGCTTTATAACTCTAAGACTCTATTAAGCTTCCCTGTAATGGTTCCAGCCTAATTGTTTTTCGTCTCAATTTTGAGTATTCCTTTCTAAATGTGCCCTTACTTTTTCCAATCGATATCTCAGATTATTAGGGAGAATTAATCAAGAATCTCTATCACTTGTAACTCCAGGTAGCGGATTACGAAATTTCAGATCCTCAGTGTCTTCCCTTGGTTGAAATGCCCGAATCTAATGGGCCTGTCCCACTTACGGGACTTTTTTGGCGACTGACGGCACCTGTCATAGGTCGTTGCAGGTCACCGAAAATGTTGAAAATCCAGCGGCGACCAGAACAAGGTACGACTCATGTCACCGGGGGTCGCCTGTATGGTCGTGAGTAATCTCCTCAGTCGCCCAAAGAGTCGGGGCGTCTCATGTTGAAAATTTTCGGCGACGACCTATGACGGGTACCGGCAGTCGCCGAAAAGGTCGCTTAAGTGGGACAGGCCCATAAGAATGGCACCTGTACAAAGCACTAGAGGGTTAAATCAGTTCCCTATCTCAAACCCTAATTTATCCCTTGAATTTCATCCTCTGCCCTAATTAATTTGACTGCCCTTGCTTGCTTGTCTCATTACTTGGCATTGATCTGCTTTAAATGTCTAATCCAGCCAGACTATTTTGTTTTATCTGTAACAATCCCACCATCACAATATATCAGCAAAGATGATCTTTTTTTCTGTCCCTCATTCCAATTAAGTTAACGTATGCTGGATAAAGTAGAGTCCAATAATAGCTCTATGCTGTGTTTATCCATTCATAAATCGATTTTTCTTTCTCCATTTGGGTAACTTCAAGTGCTCTCCATCCACGTGCATTAAAAAGATTAGTGCAGATTACATAGTTGCCTTGTGGCCTAATAAATACACACAAAGGTTGTGATGGACTGTATTAAGAATTGTAATTTTAAATGTAATAATTTGTTAGGGCAGGAACAGACAATTAGACTATCCGGTCATTATAATTATTTCTTTTTTTCCTGTCATCTGGGACTGGTAAGTCCCTGTGTCCTTTCCAGTAAAATTGTCTTTGCTATTCTAATTCATTTTTTCAATTGTGTTCTGTTCCATAATTCTCTTATGCTGTCAAGCAGTTGGCAAAATGAGCTGAAGATCTGGAATTTAAGGATTAATTCCCACCACAGTAGGTGTTATTTTCCAAGCCAATGATCTTACTAGAGATTTTTCCTCTGTCTTTTTTTAGATCCACAATGTATATTATATCTAGTTTATATCAAGCACCCAGATATTGTCAGCTGAGGCATTTTTCCATTCTTGTTGCTACTCCAATACAAGGTAATTTAGTCATTCTGGCACATGCATATAATCACAGGTAATGGTAAATGGTGCAACGTTGCTTTAGTAATTCTAGTACATGGATATAATTACAGGTTAGTGGGCGGCAAGGTGGTGCAGCGGTAGGGTTGCTTCCTTGCTGGAGCCCAAAACTGCTCACGGTACTCTAGTCCAGTGGTAAAACATATTTTTCTCCAGAAATCGATTCAGTGGACCTTGAGTTTGAGGCCTTCCCATTTGCACCATGTGTAAACTAGGCTCCCTAATTTGTATGTATTATAGACATAGTTTGGGATGCAATTCTGATGTTCAGGTGTACATTATTTGGTTGACTTAAATGCACAAGTTTGCTTGATGCACCTGAACCACAAGAATAACTCTAGTAGGTGTGGTTCGGAAATGGTTTTGACATCTTGATGGCTGTTTACTGTAAGGAGTTATTAACAAGTACTAATTATCTGTTTGAGGTTTAGTAATCAGTAATCGACCCACACTAATAACACAGAATACTTTCCTTATTTTAAAAAAATACGTAGAAAGTTATTATCTTGATCATGCTTCATGAGAAACTTGAGTATCAAATAGAGAGAGATCCTGCAGAGACACTTCCAGACAAGCAAGGGTGTTCAACACATTCCAGAGAGATTATTGCTGGCAGGTTAAGAGAAGAAATGAATTTATGATGGGTTTGTTGAAAGTTAACCAGGTAAAACGATAATTTCTTTATAGGGCAATATAAGCATGTCGCTCCACATACAGTTGGGATCATCCATCTTGTCATTTAGTTTTTTTGTTAGTTTAGTTTACAGCATGGAAACAGGCCCTTTGGCCCTACAAGTTTACGCCGACCATCGATTACCCGTTCACACTAGTTCTATCTTATCCCACTTTTTCCATCCACACCCCACGCCCTCGGGGTAATCGACAGAGGCCAATTAACCGACAAACCTGCACGTCTATGGGATGCGGAGGCAACCGGAGGAAACCCAGCAAGTCACAGGGAGAATATGCAAACTCCACTCAGACAGCACCCAAGGTCAGGATCTAACCTGGGTCTGGTTCAACCCTGGACAAAATGGGGAAATACCTGTATTTTCAGTGACAGTGCTTGCCTTCAGTTTCTATTTATGGCCTAACATTTAATTGCTAAACATACCCTGTGTTCCTGCAGGATTGGTTTACGCAACCTGCCTCAAAAGAATCTTGTACAGTTGTAACACGTGTTCAGCTCCTGTATTCATTGTCCTGACCACTGAACGCCTGTGTGCCAAACACCTTCACCCCCCTCTGTACCGGAATCACCACTTTTAGGGTTGAAAGAAAATGATCAATTGAGACACACCAAAAAGATGGTGCCTTTTACAGCCTGTTCTATTTAAAATGGGAATAGCTTGGTACATACCTTTTTTGATAAGATGGTTCAGTTCAGCATGTACAATGAAATAAATAAATGACTGCCTGTATAACTAAAAATAACCTATTCCAAGTAAATTTCCTCATGCTACTTCACCATAAATAAAGATACATGATTGTTGTACCCAAATGAATTCATCCATGCTTACAAATTTTCCCAATGATGCTTCAAAGACATGCAAACTCTTCTCTTTTGATGTTTCCATCCTCCCTTGACAGAGAATAGGAAGTCACTCAGTATTTGGAGAATAGCCCAGGGTCACTGACACTCATTGTGCTCCTCACCTGTGGCTCGCAGCCGAGGTGTTGTTCCGTACATCTCTGAGCCTCCGTCCACAGACCGCCAGCTCTGGCGTTTTGCTGGAGCGATTACATACAAATAGAAAGAGAGAAAAATAGGAGAGAGAAAGAGAAGAAAGGTTGGGACTGCCAGAAAGTTAGTGACTCAAATTAACAAATCAGTGCATTCAGATTTTACCACTCATGACTATTTGTTTTCTGCACCAGCGTATGGCAAGAAATTACTTTATTTTAAAATTATGATCTGACCAATAACAATAAAAATGAATATTCATCATACAACAGATTGATTTAACAAACAATTAAGAAAGCATACCTGGTCAAGATTTTTTAATTAAAGTGAGGTTATGTTGAACCTCTACAAATTCACGGTTTATTTGCAAGAAGAGTTTTGCATCTAATTATGGTCACTATACTATATGTGATGCAGAAAAGATTTAGTGGAGAGGCCCAGAGTTCAAGGATTTTAGTAACACATAATTCTTCAGCAAAGAGCAGAGAAGATTAAACAGAAGATTGTTAGAAGTATTCAAAATGTACGGAGAATTGGATACAAGAATTTTGAGACAAGGACGGCAAAAATAAAATAGGGACAAAAATGAGAGTGAAAAAAAATGTTTTCACACAGCCAAGAAAAACACAAAGTGCAGGAGTAATTCAGTGGATCAGATTGCTAGTCGTCATGATCTGGAAATCACTACATGAAATGGTAGTATAGTCATGGAACATGGAAACAGGCCCCTTGACCCAATTAGCCCATGCCAACCAAAATGCCCAATCCACTAGTCCCACCTGCCCGCGTTTGGCCCATATATCCCTCTTTCCTATTCATGTACCTGTCCAGATGTCTTTTAAACGTTGCGATAGTACCTGCCTCGACTACGTCCTATGGCAGCTCGTTCCATATACCCGTATACTCTGAGAGAAAAAATTGCCCCTCATGTTCCTACTGAATCTTTTCCTTCTCACCTCAAACCTATGTCCACTGGCTCTAGATTCCCCTATGTTGGGCGAAAGACTGTGCGTCTATCATATCTATTCCCCTCATGATTTCATACACCTCTTTACGATCACACCTCATTGACCTGCGCTTCAAGGAATAAAGTCTTAGCCTGCCCAACCTCTCCCAGTAACTCAGGCCCTCAAGTCCTGGCAACATCATCGTCAATCTTCTCTGCACTCTTTCTAGTGTACAGCATCTTTCCTGCAACAGGGTGACCAAAACTGTGCACAATACTTCAAGTCTGGTCTCGCCAACATCTTGTACAACTTCGCTACAACTAGTAGTTCAGTCCTTACTTATAAATGGAATTGAATAAATATTTGCGGGAAAGTGGTAAAGAATGGGGCTGACAGGATTACAGAGGAATAGCTCAGGCTCAATGTTTAGTTTAGTCTAGTTTAGAGATACATCGCGGAAAAACGCCCTTCGGCCCACCGAGTCCACACCGACCAGCAATCCCCGCACGCTAACACTATCCTACACACATTAAGGACAATTTACCTTTATACCAAGCCAATTAACCTACAAACCTGACGTCTTTGGAGTGTGGGAGGAAACCGAAGATCTCGGAGAAAACCCACGCTGGTCGCGGGGAGAACGGACAAACTCCGTACATACAGCACCCCACAGTCAGGATCAAACCCGGGTTTCTGGCGCTGCAAGGCAGTAGCTCTACTGCTATGCCACCGTGCCGACCCTGGGCCGAATGGCCTGTGTCCCTGCTGTAATAATTCTACCATCCCAATCCAGTTCATCAGAGAGAAGTGCTTATTTAGGTGGCTCCAGCACTGGTGCAACTATGAACACATCAGTATTCCATTAACCAGTGCATCACTGAAGCAAATTTTTAAAAAGAAAAATAACACGTTGACAGCTGCAGGAAGCAAGCAGCAGCAAAAGAAATGTCACTGACAAAAAGCATCAAGGCTATGATAAATACAGACAAAACTGAGGAATACTTTATATCTAAAATACACATCAGAAATGAGTGTGGTTAGCACATTATTCTGGAATTAATGTAATCTGCAGCATTGAGAATGAACCAGCATAATTATTAGGTAATTAGTTCATATGTGCAATGGTCACAATTCATGAACTCTTGTAAATTCTACCCAGTGACTCAGCATTTGCATCGCCTGCATTTTCTTTCGGGAAGAGTCAGTAAAAATGCGCTCTTCCCTCTGATACATTTTATTTTGTGAATTCCTGTCATCTTATCCACTGTGTAAATAAACAATCACCATTCAGACTGTTACACAGCAGATATACAATGGACAAGATATTGGCAGAGATAGGCATCCCAGGAAAAACCTCTGAGAGAAAGAGAAACTACATCATTTAGCACATGTGTGGAAATCATGGAACAATACAATACAGGAACTATGGCCCACCATGTCTGTGCCAAACAGGATGACAAGGAAAACCAATCTCCTCTCCCTGCATGTGATCCATATCCTTCTAAAGCCTACGGAATTTTGGTTACAGATAATCATAAACATTATGACTAGACAAGTGTCCGAGCTCTCATGACAGCATTACCTATGCTCCGTGCAGCTGTAACTTGATAAGTACCTTGTTTAAGTCCGCCTTTTTTCCAATGTGCACTTAGACAATATGGAGTTCGATTAAGTGGTGTCCCCCAAAAGAAGGAGTATGTGATCCACTATAAACAAAAAATCTGCTTGTGATTCTCCCCCCTCCCCCCTCCCCATCCCCCTCAAAATGAAAGGTTTAAAATTTGAGCATTTCAGTTGTTATCAGATACTCAATCTGAGCAAATATCTTTTACACTGTAATATGCATTAGTCACAGAAGACCCACAGTTGAACATTTCTCAGGACCTCACTTATGAGGGCAAAGTATCGAATTTGGTAATGAGCTGAACATTCTCACGTTGTGCAGTTTTAAGAAGAAATAAATAGTAACATTAAAATCAGTAGATTACAAAAGAAACAGCATTAATAAGTTTGTAAAATGTTAGCTTTTCATACATGTGAAGAGAGAGGAATGAAAGCAAGCATCTGCTATGTCTGAACTTGTTTGTAATTTTGATTATAAAGATTGGAAACAAATTTACGTAAACTCTTTTCTTACAATAAAAGACATTGATTATTTAGTACAGTTTCAAAAACAGAATGAATGAACATCGAATGTGAAACAATAGAAGTATGCCTACCTCAGCAGTTATCATGTTAAAACAGCACATTCCTGCCTTATCACCCACAGCCTGCCTTTCCTCGTCCACTCGGTTTTAAGTTAGATTCCAGCAATCAACAACAATTTTTAAAGAAGCATATTAACAATATTAAAATGCTGCAGTCCTACCTTTACTGAACAGAGAGGTTGTCGAGCCATGGGGTTGTGCAAGCTACCGTCATTTTGGCCTTTTTTTTTTTACACCGCACGGCATTTGATAGGGCGTTTTAGACTATAATCTAATCTCTTCCTGCCCGCGCTACCTAAACAGGATTGCCCACATTACAGCCGCATTCCTCACACTAACCTTCAGAACATTTTGGCAATCAGCAGGGACATTCAAATCAATTAAACAATTTTGCCTTACACACATGTAGCTAACACTCCAGGACTTGACTGATACATTTAATAACTTTAGAAGTTACAGGAAGCCTTGAGTGAAGGAGAAATCAAATCCATTTCCGCCTTCCACGCCCATTGTCCTCAACTGCTGTAATCTCTTACCTATATTGCTGTAGGTAGCGCTGCTGATGCTTTCATCAGCTGACTCACTGCCCGTGTCTTTTTCGTCCTGAGATCCCGTGGTGGCCAACATCAGAGTCATTGTGCCAGATGTTTCCTGGCTCGTCGATGCTGACCTTTGGACTTCTGATTCCTGTGGCGACATGTCTTCAACAGTCATCTCACCTGGAAGGTTGCTTTAATGGGGGGAAAAAAATTATCTTCAATGTTCATGATTCATCAAACATTCACATATAATTCTTCTCTAATTAAAACAGTCACTTTTACCTACTGTGGGAATCTAAAAACATTTCTTAAGTTATGCATAGTTGAAAATTATGCAGTTTGGGTGTACTTGAGTGTTAGTTGAAACTTATTTAGGACTTGCAAGAACTTGTGGGTTTACAGATCCCTGGGCCATTTTAGCTTCATTTTACAGTTTTCAATTAATCTTGTTCCAAGATAAGATCTGGTAAAACAGGTTTCTCCAAATCTCGTGTATTTACCCTTAAAGAGTTCTGGGGAGACAGAAAGCTTAATTTGAAGTTCATAACTCATTTCAGTTTCTACAGAGCACCGTTCTGCCACAAAGGTTTATGGTTAACTAAGGTGTGTCA
This sequence comes from Malacoraja senta, assembly GCA_038087875.1. Lineage (NCBI taxonomy): Eukaryota > Metazoa > Chordata > Chondrichthyes > Rajiformes > Rajidae > Malacoraja > Malacoraja senta. Next base: position 5,102,315 of record CM075993.1, read on the forward strand.
CATTTGATAACAAGAAAAAGCCTTGTGTTTAGATTGTATTTGTTAAAAAGCAAAATGAAAACTTCAACACTCTGAATTTAAAAGATGGTGCTTAAACCTTCGTTTAAACACCGAGACCAGTGCCTTTAAGATCATTCCGAAAGCAGCTTATTCCTTTTTACTCACTCATTGAGCAATCTATTTGAAATGTTGCAGTACAAACTGAAATGCAAGTTATAAGCTTGAAGTCAAACTAATGCTTGAGACACTATTTATATTTTCAACCACTCAACTCTGTACCTTACGACAGATATGCAAGAGGTTTGACCATTAACTTACCTGCTCAGATCACTCACACAACTCCCCATTGAAACAAATGTTTTGGATTTGTTTCTCAATTTCAAAACATAGTTTGAAAGCAGCTGATTCACTTCAGAAGTCGCCAGCTCTAGGTGCTGTGATATCATCAGCCAGACCTTCCTAACTCAGGCTCAGTACTGATGTTCTGCCAGAATCCTCTACCTATTGCATAGTTAGAGGTCACCAACTGAGTCGGGTTTGTTAACACTTTGAATGGCTGAACTCAACTTCATTTCAGTGAGTCAGATTCCATACTGTTAGAGAGAAGTTAAGTTGATGCCCATCTTAAAAACCTTTAATATTAATAACCAAATTATTAAATTTCAATGCACATTTTGGAAGTATTTTTAAAATTCATTTGTAGCTGTTACATCCCGAATAATTGAAGGTAGACAAAAATGCTGGAGAAACTCAACGGGTGAGGCAGCATCTATGGAGCGAAGGAATAGGTGACGTTTTGGGTCGAGACCCTTCTTCAGACCCTTTGCTCCACAGCTGCTGCCTCAACCGCTGAGTTTCTCCAGCATTTTTGTCTACCTTTGATTTTTCCAGCATCTGCAATTCTTTCTTAAACATTCCGAATAATTGAAAATTAGTTTCAACTTTTTTTTAATAGTTTCTAAGTTAATAGTAACTAAAAAGTTTCTCCACATATTTTGACTCTCTTTTCTTCCCTCTCTTTTTAAAAGCTGCAATCTAATCTACCATTTTTCCTGTCCACAGCCCGCCACAATTTTGTTTACTTATGGCGTAGGGGACATGAAAGAGGAGCTTTTTTTCCCTCTGGTCCAGAACAAGTAAAAAGCACACAGAGTGATTAAAAAAATCACACTTTATTCATCTTGAGGCTAGCAGTGTGGAGAATCACCCAATACTTTCAGTTTTTCCAAAAAGCTCATCAGAGAAAAGGATTGGAAACATTTGACATAATTCATAGTACTGACCGCTGTCTATAATTCCTCTTGGGAAGTTTATGCGATATCCCTACAGTTGTTTATTAAACTTACATTTGAAGCAAGATCTTATGCTTTGTATCTGACAGAGGTTCAATTTATAGGCAATCGCAATTAAAAAAAACTTTCAAAGCCGTCGGGAACTATCAAATTGAATGACTAAATAATATGGGAGGAGAAAAAATACCAATATCACAAATTTAAGTTAATATGCTTTCTAATACAGTCCATGTCCGGTTTTCCTGCACAATTGGTTCTAGAGCCTTACTGGATTATCCATTTTGCCAAACCATACAGAGGTCACGGCCTTCGATAGGAGTCAAAAGGTACCGGAAGGGTCCGCCTAGGCTACTGAGGGGCCAAGATACCGGCCCGCCAAGTCGGCCTTGATATTGGTACGGCCTTGATATTGGTCGGCTATTGGTACGGATCTGCCGGCTCTGGCGTTCCGGAGCTCCGGCCGTAGGGGGCAAATTAAACCTGCTGATCAGCTGTGGAAGACCCGCTGAGGTCGAGATCAGCTGCCTCACCCGATCGAGGTGCCACATTTTCGGGAGGACTTCTGGAGGAGGGGGGGGGGGGGGAGGGTGTTTCAAGTGCGCTCTCGTCATTTTATCTGGAATAAAGCTGGTGCCGGACCACCAATCACCGGAAAAAGTGGTGGACCTGTACATTAATTATTTTTGCTGTAATATTCTGCAGTGATTGTAGTTTGCTATTCAGAAGTTTAGAATATAGTCAAGATTCCTTAACTAAGGCAGAGCAGGTAAAGAAATAATTGTATAGGAGTATTGTTGCAGTGCTAGGGAGTCAAACACATGGAGCTCTGGAGCTTTTGTTATCTTGAGGAAAGTTCTCACTTTCAGGAATCTATTGCCAGGACTTTAACCTTTCCAATGTCAGTTGATGTCATCAAGCCAACTGAGCAGCCAAAACACAATGATCAAAGTCAACAAACCAGGAAATAAACTGTCTTTGAAAGAATACGTTTCAAAGTCTGTTATATTCAGAGGCTATTATAATTGACATGTATACATTAATTCTCCCACTGGTCCCCTTCCTTCACCCACAGATCATCGCTCCTCTCCCCATAGTTCACATCTGTCCCCATCCCTTCTCACTCGGTTCTACTCCACCTTCATATTCCATCAGATTCCACGATAATCTGCAGCCTTTTGTTCTCCACTTATCACTTCCCTGCCTCAGTCACTATTTCTACTCTTCCCTCCCACATCTGACTCTTATCTGCAAATCAACCCCCTCCTCACCCGCGTCAAACTATCATTTACTAGCCACTGCCCCATCCTTCTGCCCCATCTTGTTTTACTGGCTATTTCCCCTTTACTCTTTCAGTCCAGATGAAGGAATTTGATCTGAAACATCTACCTTGTCTTTCCGCTGGCTGGTTAGCACACAACAAATACTCTTCACTGCACCTGACAATAAACTAAACTGAACAGAAACTATACTGAACAGAGATTAGGAAGGCCAGGACTTTATTCCTTGGAGCACAGGAGGATGAGGGGTGATCTTATAGTGGTGTAAAAATATGAGGGGAATAGATAGGGTGAACACAGTCTTTATTCAAGGGTAAGGGAATGTGGAATTAGAGGGCAGAGATTTAAGGATAGGGGTCAAGATTTAATATGCAACTGAGGGGCAACATTTTCACACAGAGGTTGGTGGGTATATGGTATGTACTGTCAGAGAACGTAATTTAGGAAGGTACATTAACATTTAAGATATTTAGACAAGTATATGGCTGGGAAGTTTAGAGGGATATAGACAAAACACAGACCAGTGGTACTAGATCAGATGAGGTATCTTGGTCGACATGGATGAGTTAGATCAAAGTGCCTGTTTCCGTAATCCATGACTATGGCTCTAATTTGGATTGAGCTGTTATAATTATTTATTAACAACATTGCTAGCTAAATTTACAGTTTACCTGTACTTTAATCAAAATCTGCAAACCTATGCAATTCCCCAGTACATCGGTGATACAAGGATTAACTCACTTTTACTGCATGTAGATGACTGATGAGTCATGCTTAATGCCACTTAAATTGATGATTAACATACTAGTCATTACTTGTTTCACATGTAAAGTGTGTTCCTTCTTGAGACTATTTTATAAAACAGATTTGGTTCATACTGATAAAAACATAGCTAAAGCAACTGACACAGTATGTCTGGTTCATACTTAGTGAGGATTGTAAAACTGGAGGGTATAGGCTTAAGGTGAGGGGAGAGATTTAAGAGGAACCTCATGGGCAACTTTTTCCATTCAGAGGGTAGTTGGTATCTGCAATGAGCTGCCAGAAGAAGCCGTACAAGCAGATACAATTATGACTTTGAAAAGGCATTTGGACAGATAGGGTTAGGAAAGGTTTAGAGGGCTATGGGCAAAATGCAAACAAATTGGACAAGGCCAATATGCCCACTTGTTCAGGAGGAGAAGATGGGCCAAATGGCCCGTTTCCGTGAAGACATCACTATGACTCAATGATGTTGGTCATAAATCAGCAATAGGAAGTCATTCAGACAAAAAGGTCATACGTGCATGCATTTAGAACCTTTCAGGTAGTCAGAATTTTTTTCCCACAGTGTAAATGTCAAAGACTATAAACCAAAGCTTTAAGGTGAAAGGGTCAAATTTTGATGTTAACTATTGACCAGCCATGACTGGAAAAAGATTGAATCTATTTCAGCCCTGAGGTTCATTTAGAATAGAACAAGCAAGTCACTAACCCCAAACATGTATTTCAGGGAAGTTTCCGATACTCAATTTAATGCAATATCGGGTGATCCACAGGCAGATTAACCTGCGTCCAAGAGGCTGGAAAGTTTTGCTGCTACTGGAGGGGGTGAACGGTGAACAAGATTTGTTCTGCCTCTGTGCTAGTTACTAATCAACAACAAAGTTATAAAGCACATTTAGCAAACTAAAACATCTCACAACACTACACAATCAGTTCTGCTTTCCAACCATATAATTCCTCCTTAAAAGAGTGGCAATGGGTAAAACTGGCAGCCAATTCTCTCACATCTGCCGCTATGGATGGATGGCATGGCGCTTTGGGGCAATAATATCCTATTAATTTTTTTTTATGATGTAGGTCCAGGAGGTAGCCATATCATTCATTCAAATCTATGATGGATCATGAGATAATCCCATTATTTTATATTCCCCTACGTTCTCTCAGATTCTATCACTCGCCAAACCACCGGCGGCAATTTAAAGCGACCAATTAACCTACAATCTTGCATGTGGGAGAATACTGGGGTAAACCACAGTCACTGTGTGCAAACTCCACACCAACAGCACCAGAGGTGAGGATCACTGGAGATGAGGGGCAGCAGCTCTACTATCTGCACCAGTGTGCCTTCCGTGTTCCAAAACACTTTAATGCCACCCCACTGACTTTTAAAATGTAGTAATCATAACATGTTGTGGGATCAGATAATCAATTTCAGTGACATTGATGAAGCGATAAATATTGACTATGACATTGGAGGCAAGTTAATGTACTTCATAGAAACGGTGTTGTGGGTTCTTTTGCATCCATATGAGTGAGCCATCAGAATTTCAGTTTAACATCTTAAACAAAGATCCTCAGAACACCATTGAGGAAGGACATTCTTGCTATTGAGTGAGTGCAGTGTATGTTTACAAGGTTAATTCCCGGGATGGCGGGACTGTCATATGCTGAGAGAATGGAGCAGCTGGGCTTGTACACTCTGGAGTTTAGAAGGATGAGAGGATATCTCATTGAAACATATAAGATTGTTAAGGGTTTGGACACGCTAGAGGCAGGAAACATGTTCCCGATGTTGGAGGAGTCCAGAACCAGGGGCCACAGTTTAAGAATAAGGAGTAAGCCAGTTAGAACGGAGACGAGGAAACACTTTTTCTCACAGAGAGTGGTGAGTCTGTGGAATTCTCTGCCTCAGAGGGCAGCGGAGGCAGGTTCTCTGGATGCTTTCAAGAGAGAGCTAGATAGGGCTCTTAAAAATAATGGAGTCAGGGGATATGGGGAGAAGGCAGGAATGGGGTACTGATTGGGGATGATCAGCGATGATCACATTGAATGACAATGCTGACTCGAAGGGCCGAATGGCATACTCCTGCACCTATTGTCTATTGTCAAACATGCCCAGGTGTGCACTGGAGAGTCAATGGTCTCCAAAATGGAACTTCAATCCAAAAATAAGTCTGAATCCATGTCTGCAGAAGGGTTTCGACCCAAAACGTTGCCTATTTCCTTCGCTCCATAGATGCTGCCTCACCCGCTGAGTTTCTCCAGCATTTTTGTCTACCTTCGATTTTCCAGCATCTGCAGTTCCTTCTTAAACCTTCAATCTTCTGTCTAATGTGGCAAACGCTACTGACTTAGCCATGACCTCTGTTCACTCACCCTTTAGCAGTCTAGCTAAATGTGAGAAAGGTTTATGTAGACATTGTTTCTTGCTAACACAATTTTATTTCCCATATAACATAATTTCTCATATTCTACCAACATATTAACATATTAAAATAAAGAAGAAAGAGGACTTTTTTTTCCCCAAACGCATTTTTCTCAGAAACATTCCTCTTAACTTTAAAAAATTTATTTGCACTGTTTATAACTTCTCCCAGGTTACTGGAGTCCCACCCCAGAACTCACTCAAATTTGTTCAAGATTACAGAATATATACCATATCCAAGTTTACACAAGCCACAGGATAGCCCTTTCATTAATCACTCCACAACATCAGCCCACAGTTAAAGGCGCAGCAACTGTATGGCACTGTCTGCTTTTATCGTCTGATGTAAGATGAGAGACATCATCGTCTGATGATGATGATGATGATGAGAATGGTGGGGATGCATGCACGTATGGCTTATTTTTTGTCTCTGCGACTTCCTATTGCTGAAGGGTCTCGACCTGAAACGTCGTCAGACCATGTCCCTCCACAGATGTTGCCTAACCTGCCGAGTTCCTCCAGCGGCTTGTTATTTGATCACTGATGAAATGATTTGTTCAATTGACAAAAAGAATAATAATTTTATTTTAAAAACTAGACTATCTCTAAATATCTCCATGAATCTTTGAAAAGTGCAAGGCAATGATTCTCCAACACAGAACTTTACAACATACCAATGTTGTTTAAGGGCATTAACATCAATAGGTCCCACACCATCGACAAGGACCACTGAAACCCACCTCTGACTCCATAAGTCAAGTCAAGTCAAGTCACATTTATTTATATAGCACATTTAAAAAACAACTCTCGTTGGCCAAAGTGCTTTACATTTGTTATAAGAATAGCACAACCAAACAAACTACGTACATATATACATGTAGCCCTCACTCAGAGGATGCCAGGAAAGGCTTGGGAGTATAGATAAGTCTTTAGTCTTGACTTAAAAGAGTCGATGGAGGGGGCAGTTCTGATGGGAAAGGGGATGCTGAGCTTATGCCTAGACCGTGGGATATTCAGCAACCCCAAGTCGGCCGATCTGAGGGGCCTGGAGGTGGAGTGGTGGGTGAGAAGACTTTTTATGTAGGTGGGGGCAAGCCCATTGAGGGCTTTGTAGACATGGAGGAGGATCTTGAAGTTTATACGGAACCGCACAGGGAGCCAGTGGAGAGAGACCAGGGTCAGGGTGATGTGGTCCCTTTTTCGGGTGCCCGTCAGGAGTCTCGCTGCGGCGTTTTGGACCAGTTGCAGGCGGGACAGGGAAGATTGGCTGATGCCAGTGTAAAGGGAGTTGCAGTAATCTAGGCGGGAGGAGATGAATGTGTGGATGATCTTTTCCAGGTCATCAAACTGGAGGAATTGTTTTATTTTAGCTATTGTCCGAAGCTTAAAGAAGCTAGCTTTTACCACGGATTTTGACATTTGTCAAATTCAGTGCTGAGTCAAATATCACGCCAAGGTTTTTGACATGAGGTTTGAGTAGTGGGGTAAGGCTTCCAAGGCTGCCTGCTATCATTTTGATTGAGTCCGAGGGGCCGAGAAGGATGACCTCAGACTTACTCTCGTTTAGTTGGAGGAAGTTCTGGGCCATCCAACACTTTATATCCTCGAGGCAGTGGGTAAGGTTAAGCAGATTTGATTGTTTTTTGGGCTTCAGGGGGAGATAGAGTTGTGTATCGTCTACGTAGCAATGGAAGGAAATGCCGTGCCTTTCAATGACTTGGCCTAAGGGGAGCATATACAGGGAGAAGAGAATGGGGCCAAGGATGGAACCTTGTGGAACCCCACAGCAGAGATTAGCTGGGGAGGAGAATGAGTTGCCTATGTTAGTCGAGAAACTCCTACCTTTGAGGTAGGAGATGAACCAGCTCAGGGCAGTGCCATCAATACCAACCCCATTACGGTCAATTAGGATGGTATGGTCGACAGTATCAAATGTGTGCTGAGGTCAAGAAGGAGCAGAATTGCGCAGTCGCCGGAGTCAACGGTGAGCAGTAGGTCATTGTGTACCTTCAACAAGGCAGACTCTGTGCTATGGTGAGCCCTGAAACCTGATTGGAAAGTTTCCAAGATAGTGTTTTGGTGAAGGTAAGGTATAAGTTGACTTAAAATTACCTTTTCAAGGGCTTTTGAGAGGAAAGGCAGTTTAGAAATGGGTCTGTAGTTGCTTGGCAAGGTGGGGTCGAGTTTTGTTTTTTTCAGGAGTGGTTGGACCACCGCATGCTTGAAGCAGGTCGGTACAGTGCCAGTGGCCAGAGAGCTGTTGAAGATGGCGAGGATGCTGGGACCAGCTGTTGTAATGACGTCCTTTAGGAGGGCAGAGGGGACAGTGTCGAGGGGGCAGGTAGTAGGTTTCATGGTGGTGATCAGTTTTACAAGGGAGGGTAGAGTAACGGGTTGGAAACTGTCTAATTTTGAAGAGCAGACCAATGAGACAGCCAGGTCACGGGTGGGAGGGGAAATATTCGTTCTTATATTCTTTACCTTGCTGGTGAAAAATGTGGTAAATTCCTCGCACTTAGCAGGGGACCCAGTTAGGCTGGTGCTGGTGGCAGGACAGATGATGGAGGTGATGGTGCTAAAGAGGACCTTGGAATTTTGCGCGTTTTTGGAGATAAGGGTGGAAAAATATTTAGTTCTTGCAGATGTTACTGCTTCCTGGTATTTGACAAGATTATTTTTCAGGAGTTCAAAGGAAATTTGAAGCTTATCAGATTTGTACTGCATAAGTGTTGTGTTGTTACAAGAAGAATTCCGAGATCGGGCATTCTCCATAGCTCACTCCATGATTCCTCAAAGCTTTTTCAATATCAAGTCCAAAGCACTCCTTTTACCTCCTTTGATGAATGCAGTTACAACATGTGATAAACTTCATTCCATTTGGGGAGAAAACATCTACTGAAGATGCAACGTAACCTAATCATTCAACCGTCCCACCACCAGCACCTCTGTGTCGAGTACACACAATCTGCAAAATGTCCTTCAGTTACTTGCAAAGGCTGCTTCAAGAGCCAGCCCCATGAACTCTACCACTATCGAGGACAAGGCCAGCAAGCTTGTGGGAATAGAATCATCAGCCATTGGAATTATATAAACATTTCTTCAATGTCAATGGATTCACATCATGGAACTCACTCCACAACATAGATACATAGAAAATAGGTGCAGGAGTAGGCCATTCGGCCCTTCGAGCCTGCACCGCCATTCAATATGATCATGGCTGATCATCCAACTCAGTATCCCGTACCTGCCTTCTCTCCATACCCCCTGATCCCTTTAGCCACAAGGGCCACATCTAACTCCCTCTTAAATATAGCCAATGAACTGGCCTCAACTACCCTCTGTGGCAGAGAGTTCCAGAGACAACAGCACCATACAGTTACTCACACCATACAGACTGCAGTAGCGTACAGTTGCTCTCTACCACCTTCTCAAGGCCAATAAAAGTTGTGCTTGCCAGCAAAGCCCACAACAAAGAGCCACTCTCCATACAGAAAGTGTGAAAACGCACTCCTACAGATTCAGGAACAGCTTCTTCCCAGCAGTTATCAGGCAACTGAACCATCCTACCAACTAGCAGTCCTGAGCAACTATCTACCTCATTGGAGACCCACAGACTATTTTTGATTAGCCTTTACTGGACTTTATCTTGCAATAAACGTTATTCACATTATTCCCTTTATCATGTATCTGTACACTGTGGATGGTTCGATTGTAAGCATATATTGTCTTTCTGCTTACTGGTTAGCACGCAACAAAAGCTTTTCACTGTACCACAATACACGTGACTTGGTACATATGACAATAAACTAAACTCAACTCATTTTATATCGGAAGTCGATGGTACTTTAACTGGAAGATTAGAACGGTGATTTGAGGCAGATGAAATTTTGTAACAGGTATTGGTAATGCAGGATCTTGTGCTTGAATATGCAATATCAATAACACTTGATGTAATTAAGTACATGGATGGTTTGGGAGAAAGGGAAATGGGAGGCTTGGCAGGAGGGTATTGGAAGAGCAGAACTGGTAACAGAGGAATTGTTGGTGCTTTTTGCTCCTGTAAATGATCATTTTGGCTACAGCTCCTGCTTCCACGTCAAAACTGAAAGTTCAAACGTGTTTGGACAATATAAATTCTATCCATTCCTGCTGAATACCATTCAGTACATAACCTGTACAGAAAATTTGTTATATTAGCAGCAAATACAGACATGCCTCGCAAACCAACATAAATCAATAATTCACTCTGAAACATGTTGATGCTTCTATATGACCCACTGAAAAATATTTTTTTCCCATGGAAATTCACATGTATAAAATTTATAATACGTTAAAAGGGCTTTCTTGCAATAATTGAACTCCAATTATAGTTTGCCGTGAATCATATAATATCTTTCTGCTTTGCAAGTCACAGCAAGTAATTCATCCAACTAATGCTGACAAATGGCTGAGGGTAATTAAAGACATTTATATGCATTGATTACCACATTATAAATTATTACATTTTTTTTTTGTGTGTGTGTGTGTGCGTGTGTGCGTGTGTGCGTGTGTGCGTGTGTGCGTGTGTGTGTGTGTGTGTGTGTGTAGGTTAATTAGCCTATGTAAATTGCCCTTGGTCTGTCGGGAGTGGATGAGAAGGTTGGACAATATAGAACTTGCGTGAATGGTTGATCGAAGGACGGTGTGGACCCGGTGGGGCCGGTGAGCCTGTTTCCATGCCATATCTTTCATGCAATCAAGTCAATCCAAAAAAGGAAGAGTAGCCAGAGAATAAGCCTTGGAGAAGGTGGCGATTAGCAAGGATGTATTTGCAAAGATATTTACCCCTGTAATTTCATTGAAACAAATCTAAAAATAAATGGGATTCTAAAAAAAGGTACAAAACATTTATGTACTTGGAAGGAAGATGACAGAAAAAAAGTACTGGCCCTAACCTCTGACAAATACAAATCAGTAATTAAATAAAGATAACACTTACTTATTAAATTTCTTTGGTGGAGGAGTAGGAGGAGGAGAGCTTTGTCCATCCAGACAGCAGTTCCCATTTCCCTTTTCAGCAAAACTTGTTGTAGGCTTTTCGGTGTCATTCAATCCAGATGCCTTGACCTGTTTTTCGTTGAGTGCGGGGTGAATTTCAGTGTCCACTGCTGCAATATCTAATTTACCAGCCTCAGCCTTTGCATCATCCAGTCCAGGGTCTGGTTTATAATTCAGCATAGCAGTCAGTTGCTCAGACGGTTCTAATATTTTCTGTTCACTGCACAGTCGCTGTATGGGTGGTGGTGGCAGCATATGTATCACCCGTCCATTCAATCCAATTAACTTGTCCTTGTCTTTATCCTTCTCCTCCTCTTCCTCAGTCTTGCGGCGACGAAAGAAGCTTTTGAAGGAAATCCATCGTTTTGGTTTGGTCTCTTGTGGGCGCTGGCGACTCTCGGGGTTCAACAATGGACATTCGGTCTCAGTTGCTTGTACGGGACTTGTTGGCTTCCCCCAGTTACTGAAATGTTTCTGCAGAAGATTGCTTGCATGGTAAGGGGACGATGTCGAACGAGGGGGTGGAAACGGAGGCAGGTGTTCACTCCTCGGACTCTGACTTAGTGCACCAGGTGATTGTGCCGCACATGGTTTAGAAGTGGGAACAGTAACTTGCTTTGTAAGAATACTTTCTTTCTGTCCTTTCGTAACGTTCCCATCCATTGCTTTAGATACATCTGTTCCACTGCTTGCCTGCGGGGTGAATAATGACTTTGGCCGAATATAAAGATCGCCACTGCCTTCTGAAATGGCAGGAGGTTGAGAATAGAGCTCTTCTACACTGCTAGCTTTTGATTGTGTCTGAGGATCGTCGGGGGGCAGCTGTGGAGGCTGAATGGATGCCACAATTTGAGAGAGCACAGCATTGGCATTTTCTCTGACGACTGACAATTTCTGCCTTTCTGGAGTTTCCTCTTTTCTGGAAGGCGAGTCTTGATTAGATCGCGGAGCTTTAGTCGGAGAGCACTGGTTGGATCCAAAGCCTTTGTGAGGTGAGGACGGGTTTTGTGCTTTGCTTTGTGCATTGTTGAATTCCTGCACTTTTCGTGCAACAGTGCCACGCACTTTTCTTTCTGTGCTGGTACTTGGAGCTTTTGCTTGGGGCAAATTTGCAGATTTTTTTCCCGCTGATCCGATTTCTTCGTAGGTGTGGCTCATCACATGTTCTGAAGTGTCCTTTTTCATATGTTGTCCACTAGGACCCAAAAAGCTTTTATAGATGGCTAAGTTATCATAAGCATTTGGATTAATTACTATTGGTACTTTTATCGCCTTATGCTTTGAGCTCTGTGCATACGTTGGCTCATCGTGTATAATGATAGGGAAAGGCGGCATCCCAGCATTGTTGTAACTATTAAACTTAATTTCAGACAGATTTGGTGACTTCACAGGAATTGTTTTGGAAATGATATTTGTATTAGTCGGTGAAGTTGGGGCAGATTTATGACTCATCTGTCTTGGCGGAGGTGTCGGGCCAGAGCTACTCGTCATTAAAGCGACTCGAGGCACCTTTTGTCGAGGGCTTGTGCTGGAAGTCCACACTTCTTGATATCTAGTGATACTAGACCTTTTCTGGTTGTTCATCTGGCTTGGAGGTGGTGTTGATGGGGTTGTACTTAACGGTGAAGTCTTTGGACCTTGAAGTAATTCAGGTGGACTACCAGACTTTTTATTGTTCATTGCTGCTGAGACATCAACGACAGTGTATGGTTTACACATACCTGGTGGCTCTAAGTCTACAACCCTGTATGGTTTTGCTTGTTCTTCCTTTGGAATAATATTAATTGTCACAGTTTGCCCAGAACTGTCCGTGGAACCTGTATCCAAATCCTGCTTCTCACTTTGCAAGGCTATCTTTCCATCTTTCTCCTCCAGCCTCAAAGCAAGAACTGCTTTATGAGTTTCGAGAGACTTTACCGCAGTACCTCTTGCTGGTTTAAACGGAGCCTGCTTTACACAGGAAACCTGCTCATTTTCACCAATGCTTTCGTAATCGGGCTCAATTGACTTGGTACTTTTGCAGTCACTCGGTGTAAGATCACCATTGCAAAGCTGTTGATGCATAGTTTTTGTCGTCCCTGTTTGAGATCCATCTGTCATTGAAGAATCAGGAGATGTGGATTCAGAAGATAAAACGCTTGGTAAACTGTCCTGGCTATATGGGATCATGGCTTCATCGCCATATCCATTTAGGATGTCATCATAACTATCATCATAGTCAACAGCACAAATTCTGAGTAGGGACTGCTTTCGTAATGGCACAGTGTTCCACTTTTTGTCATTGCAGAATCTGACAGGAGACAGTGTATTGGCCCTAAAATTAGCAAACCGTGGCTGACCACGCATTCGTATTTCCATTGCCAACAGCTCCTCGTCACTCTCATCCCAACTTTCTCGTTCTTCCGTCACATTCTCGCTCGGATCATTCTCCGCTCTGCAATCGCCGCGGAAGGAACAGTCGGGGTAGCAGAAGAGTCCTCCCTCGTTGCTGATAACCTCGGAGCTGTTGCAGAGCACAACGTGCTTCCCTGGGTTCTCCTTCATACCTGCCACAATGCAACTTGGAGGAATTTTCCTTTCCAATGAGCGCTGATAACATTTGTTGATGCGTCCGAGAAAGGTCTCTTTGTCACATTCTTGGTCTGGTAAGTGTGGTTCAGGTTCAAAGCCCACAATTTCCTTCAATACATCAGTTAATCCATTGTTGTTATTGTTAGGTTTCCTATTACTATTAACCCTGTCTGGACCATAAGGTCTCTGGGAATTGCTGCTGCTCTCTTCATTATTATTATTGTTCACAAGTTTCCTGGTGATGACAACTCCATTCCTATTCCATCCTACAAACATGTGCTTATTTTCACAGCTTTCCATTGTCTCCATTTCTGGACTCACAGTTTGTCCATCTGTGACCATCATTGTGGGCTTCACAGCAATTGTTGGCTTCTTGGCAACAGGAGGCCGAAAATTACCAGTGGCCGACCTACCCCTCTGGTTGTTGCTATGATTAGCATTAGTTTTTAAATTGTTATATGAACGAGGAGGGGTTTCAGAAGTAGTAGTTAAACAATGCAAACTTTTGGGTTTAAAACAGTTCTTACATTCACCAGGTTTCCATACGTGTTCAGTGAAGGTATTACAGGCGGACATTTTTCATAGAGCTACTCATGAAACACACCTTGTTCACTGCATTGTTGTACAATCATTGATTCAGCTCCACCTTATCCGCCACAAGGTTCTTAATTGATACTGTGTGTCAACTCATACCTGCAAATGGAACAAAAGATTCATTAACCAGGGATGCAATGAACTTTTGATTTAGATACACGAGTGCCGACATTTAATCAATGTGATTTTAAATTGAAATCTATCCACAAAAATCTATTCCTCTCTAGCCAAATTCCCAGCTGGGATCTGAGGTAATTAAGTGACCTTCAGCCCAAAAAGATTCCATAAACCGAGAGACACAGAATAAATATCAGCACTTTTATTCTGCTCCAGACAGAATCCTCCATTATTACAATGTACACTGTCAGATAACTAATCAAATACCACATCATGTAACTCACTATGTGGACTGGTTAATATCCGAGCTAATGCCTTTCTAGCCTCACCATACACAGGTTGGGAACTGTGGGTCTGGAGCATTTAAAAGTAAAACTTTTTTTTGTGCTTAAATGAGGCAGCTTTTATTAGCAATAACATACATGCAAGACTGCCGACTATATTGCTAGTCACAGAATAACTCCTTTAAAATTAATGCATGTAACATGATGAAAATGTTTCGTTAAAAAGTCTTTCATTCAAAGCTACAAGACGAGATTAAAAGAAATTGTTCCAGCTTAGATTTATACCTCAATCCAACTGCTAAGAAGCAAACTTTCTCAAGTGTACCACTTTGGAACTTTATCAGCACCCTTTATATGGGTATCCAAGCAAAGAATTTCACTGCGACTTGTCACGTGGCAATAAAGTATTCATTCATTCATGTACCAATTAGCAGATTCCCAATTCAACAGTGAATGGTCTGACAATTTCATTTGACAAATTGGTGGCTGCATAAGTATACATTTTCAAAACAGGCCCTCGTACCAAATTGCCCACACCGGCCAACAATGTGCCAGCTACACTAGTGCCACCTGCCTGTGTTTGGTCCATATCCCTCCAACCTGTCCTATCCATGTACCTGTCTAACTGCTTCTTAAACATTGGGATAGTCCCAGCCTCAACTACCTCCTTTGGCAGCTTGTTCCATACACCCACCACCCTTTGTGTGAAAAAGTTATCCCTCAGATTCCTATTAAATCTTTTTCCCTTCACCTTAAACCTATGTCCTCTGGTCCTCGATTCCCCGACTCTGGGCAAGAGACTCTGCATCTACCCAATCTATTCTTCTCATGATTTTATACACCTCTATAAGATCGCCCTTCATCCTCCTGTGCTCCAGGGAATGGAGTCCCAGCCTACTCAACCTCTCCCTGCAGCTCAGACCCTCCAGTCTTGGCAACATCCTCATAAATCTTCTCTGTAAAAGGGGAAGTACAACGGGATCTGGGGGTCCTTTTTCATCAGTCAATGAAAGTAAGCATGCAGGTACAGCAGGCAGTGAAGAAAGCAAATGGCATGTTGGCCTTTATAACAAGAGGAGTTGAGTGTAGGAGCAATGAGGTCCTTCTGCAGTTGTACAGGGCCCTAGTGAGACCACACCTGGAATATAGTGTGCAGTTTTGGTCTCCAAATTTGAGGAAGAACATTCTTGCTATTGAGGGAGTGCAGCGTAGGTTCACAAGGTTAATTCCCGGGATGGCAGGACTGTCATATGCTGAGAGAATGGAGCAACTGGGCTTGTATACTCTGGAATTTAGAAGGATGAGAGGGGATCTTATTGAAACATATACAATTGTTACGGTTTGGACACGCTAGAGGCAGGAAACATGTTGCCGATGTTGGGGGAGTCCAGAACCAGGGGCCACAGTTTAAGAATAAGGGGTAAGCCATTTAGAATGGAGATGAGGAAACACTTTTTCCACACAGAGAGTTGTGAGTCTGTGGAATTCTCTGCCTCAGAGGGCGGTGGAGGCCGGTTCTTTGGAAACTTTCAAGAGAGAGCTAGATAGGGCTCTTAAAGATAGCGGAGTCAGAGGATATGGGGAGAAGGCAGGAAAGGGGTACTGATTGTGGATGATCAGCCATGATCACATTGAATGGCGGTGCTGGCTTGGAGGGCCGTATGACCTACTCTTGCACGTATTATCTATTGTCTGTACTCTTTCCAACTTGGCAACATCTTTCCTATAACATGGTGCCCAGAACTGAACACAATACTCTAAATGCGGTCTCACCAATGTCTTATACAACTGCAACGTGAGCACCCAACTTGATGAAGGTTAATGTACCTTTTTGACCTACCTGCAACTCGACCTTCAAGGAACCATGCACCTGCACTCCTCGATCCCTCTGCTCTTCAACACTACCCAGAGCCCTACCATTCACTGTGCAGGTCTTGCCCATGTTAGACTTCCCAAAATGAAACACCTCACATTTCTCTGTAATTCTGTAATCTCTTAAATCCCCATAAAAATAAAGGAACATTAAATCTCAAAAACATCGCAATTTCACCCGTTTCATTTTTACCCTATTCTTTCAATGACCCAAAGGATACATTTTGATTCATATTTCCTTGGCAGTGACAGTAAGCAAGTGAAATCCCAAAGTATCTGTTTTTTCCCTCAGTTCTACCTACGTTGATGGTCTCCAAAGTACACTGACAAAGTACACATCCATGCATTCTCCAGCACCTGTGATAATTTTAGTAACCCAATCTTTTGTTCTTCAATGAATACAATAACTCTATTATTGACAGCGAAATGTTCATGTCTCAAGAGAATTAAACTGCATTATAGAAAATTACATTCAACAGACACACTGCAATTACTCCATTCTCACAAATTACAAAGCTATATAACAGAATTGACGATAATTTTATTCTCATCAACAGAGGGCACATTGCATTCTTAAGTACAACATGTCCTTGCATGAAGTCATGTAATTTTCAAATTGAATTCAAACCAACTTCAGAAAGTTGCCTGATAAAATTATGTCAAGGTCATCACAACTTTAGAGATGAGATAAAGATTTGAATGTGTGTTAGCGTCTCATAGAAACATAGAAAATAGGTGCAGGAGGAGGCCATTCGGCCTTTCGAGCCAGCACCGCCATTCATTGTGATCATGGCCTCAAAAGTAGAAGTTGTTTGAATTATACAAGCTTCATCTAAATGAAACCAGCAATAAGCTCTTAACAAAATAAACAGAACAACAGAATTAATGATAGACACAAAAAGCTGGAGTAACTCAGTGGGCCGGACAGCATCTCTGGAGAAATGGAATAGGTGACATTTCGGGTCGAAACCCTTCTTCAGTCTCGACCTGAAAGATCGGCTATTCCTTTTCTCCAGAGAACTGCCGAGCTACTCCAGCTTCTTGTGTTTATCTTTTAAACTAGCATCTGCAGTTCCTTCCTACACAACACAATTAATGATTTAAACTAACAAGGTAAACACTGAAACCAGCAAATAGCAAAGATAGAAGCATTTTTACAACAGAGTAAGATAGGGAGGGAGGTGACAGAATAAATATGGAGAAGTGGTAACTTGACAGCCCATTAACTAGCATAAAGGACCACAGTGGGGAAGAATTTAACAGAACATATTATCTATATACTTTAAACAAATATATTACAAAGAGCACAAATCCAGGAAGACTATTTGACGTTCTGGTATTCAGAAATGTTATTTTGAATCCTGCACAAATCAGGAGCTAAAATGCCAAGATATGCAATCACCTTGCAAGGCTCTATAGCAAAAAAAGTGTTCTAGTTTTGTACCAATGTTGCCAGGAGATACCATACCACATTGAAAAAACGATTCAATCAAATTTTCCAATGTTAAATAGAAAATCAGAACAAAGGGAATAACTTCCAAGTCGGTTGAAATGCAAGTTTAAGTAATATATGTCTTCAGAAAGTTGCAAGAATGTGGGAAACAATGCTCAGGTAACCATGAATACAAAACTAATTACATTAAAATGAATGTATGTACTTACATGCCAAAAGGGAGAAAGGCAGCAAATCAGAAATAAAAACACAGCCATCTTAGCTAACAAAATAATGAACCGTGTGACAATCTACATGGGAAACCAAGAGATCCTCTTGTATGCACTGTTTTTCTCTTAGCAATCAGAGGAGTGAGACACACCTCATTTTATCGTGTGGTTCAATAAACATGACTAACAAAGTGAAAACATCCTACAATGCTTCAGTTGATAAATACATTACTTATTACCACAAAATAAAACTAAACGTAGTTCAAATCTACCTCATAGTTCACCGGAAATAAAAGGATTTGAACACAGACTGGAAGTTTCTTTGGTGCTGATCCACATTAAATATTTGTATAAATTACAGAAGAAAATATTTTTTTTTTTAAATGATAAAGCCACTTTAATGTATTGGCTGCAGTTCTCAAGAAATTAGAAGCCATAAGCTTCCATGCTGGAAGCTGTTTTCTTGATAGAATGCAATTGTTCAAATGTTTCTTCTAAAGAATATAGCTTTTGTCAAATACATGCTATTAGCACGAGCTGAATAACAAAGAAGCACATTGATGCTTTTGTGAACAATTTTTATAGTTTATAATTGTTATGTAACAGCAATTTAATTTCTCAGAGTAAACAAGCAATTAATGAACATTGGGGAAAAAAGATCAAGATTTACATTTCTATTCATAAGGACAAAAAACATTGATTATTTATATGTTCCCAATTTGAGATAAAGGAACAGTTCAAAGTGATTTATGAACTTTCAAATATTTTGTTAATTGTATTCTATAAAATTATTTAACAAATTTATATGCTGAAATTTCATTTATGGCCTTCCCAGTCAATGCAAAATGAACTGTATTTGATAAGCGACAAAGTCAAAAACAGTTGCTTTTTCTTAAAATAGATTTAAGATTGATCTTATATTTCAAATATGGAGCAAGAATAAATCATTTCCACCGATGAAATTTATGTTCAAATCTAGCTTCAATTGATCTTTTATCTGGAGCTTCCACTAACTTCTGTTCATATCATAGAGTCATGCGGCACAGAAACCCACCTTTCGGCCCACCAAGTCCATACTAGCAATGACCCATTTACACTATTCATGTCCTCATGCCCTTAGTGACAGTGTGGAAACAAGCCCTTCGGCCCAACATGCCCACACCGGCCAACATGTCCCACCTGCCTGCGCTTGGTCCATATCTCTCCAAACCTGTCCTTTGTATGTACCTGTCTTTATGTTTTATGTTAAATTCTATAGTGTTCTGTTTATCTTATGTGTGTGCTGCATGGCAACTCAAATTTCACTGCACCAATTGGTGTATGCGACAATAAATGTCCTTTGGTAGACAAAAGTGCTGGAGAAACTCAGCGGGTGCAGCAGCATCTATGGAGCGAAGGAAATAGGCAACGTTTCTTTCGCTCCATGGATGCTGCTGCACCCACTGAGTTTCTCCAGCACTTTTGTCTACCTTCGATTTTCCAGCATCTGCAGTTCCTTGTTAAATAAATGTCCTTTGTCTACCTGTTTCTTAAACATTGGAATAGTCCCAGCCTCAACTACATCCTCTGGTAGCTTGTTCCATACACCTACCACCCTTTGTGTGAAAAAGTTACTCCTCAGATTTCTATTGAATCTTTTCCGCTTCACCTTGAACCTATGTTCTCTGGTCCTCGATTCCCCTACTCTGGGTAAGAGACTCTGTGCATCCACCCGATCTATTCTTCTCATGATTTTGTACACCTCTATAAGATCATCCCTCATCCTCCTGAGCTCCAAGGAATAGAGACTCAGCCTACTCAACCTCTCCCTATAGCTGACACCCTCTAGTCCTGGCTACATCCTCGTAAATCTTCGCTGAACCCTTTCAAGCTTGACAATATCTTTTCCATAACAGTAGAGACATTTTGGCATGCTGACATCTTCAGTAACTCTCCACAGATTCTACCACTCATCAACAAGCAATAAGGGCAAACTACATCGGATCAATGCCCGACCAACCTGCAAGTTGTTGGGACGTGGGGGCAAACCAGAGCACCCAAAGGAAACCCACAAAAGTCACAAGGAGAACGTACAAAGTCCGCAGAGAGAGCACCATAACTCACCGTTGTACCTGGTCACTGGAGCTATGAGGTTTTGACTCCACTAGCTGCACCAATACATGGTCAAACAGTATAAAACTGCTTTTAAATTGGTCAATTATTCAGTCATAACACTCAGGCAAATTGAAAAGATGGTTTCCGAAAAAATGGATTGGAATATAGCAAGGGTTCCCAACCTGGGGTAAAATTACCCTCAGGTGGTAAATTCCGCCTACCCAGGGGGTAAATTTGTTGATTCTGGATTTGTACATATTTTTTTCGCATTGACTGACTGTGTTTGGTTCTGGTATACCAGCATCTGTTCATCATTAGTTGTTCATAAATAAGTGAAATAACATTGTTATGTGCTATCAAAGTTGCCAGGGGTAAACTGGACGAGATAGGTTGGGAGCCGCTGGAATAAAGCTCAATGCTCCAGCAGAGTTCAATGAACTTTATTTTTACATCTATTCAATGCCACTTACTTATATCCAGGTGCTGAGAATGAAAGATAATTTCATTCAAACTATTTCACGAGACATTAGTTCCTGGAGTTCTGTTTTTGAAAGAAAAATGATGAGTTTAGCAGCCTTCATATTTCCAATTAGTATTTTTCTCAGCTCCTGAAGGCAATTTTATATTCTCTTTCATAAACAATGCTGATAGAATAAACTGATCGAAAGATCAGATGATATACAAAGTATACAAATACTGGTAATCCAAAAGATGTTAGAACTTGAGCAATATTGTTTGATACAGCAGATGTGATATTGTTATTTCTTGTTTAATTGTGACAGTTAGAAATTGTCTTGACAGTATTCAGAATTTGTATATGCTTGATTTACCAATTATTTGAATACCAAATATTCAGACTGAATATTTTGCAGGCAGTGCTGTGCTGAAGCATTCATGAAAGAAAAATGAATCAGAATTCCTGTTGGGGAAAAAAGTGTTTCTCAAATGTTATCAAAGATGGGGTAGTTGAAGCAAGTAGCATATTTGCCTTAGGTCAATGAAGGAGATGAAGGAGAACATAAACAAAGGCTATTCAGAGGAGCATCTGTGCAGACAATCCATTGCATGGAATAGACCTTTTAGACAGAACATTCTGTTCTTTTCTGTGAAGACAAAGTAATTTATTGAAGATATGCAGCAACAATAAATTAAACCAAGATGACAATGATATCTATGCTGAATTTAATACACCCTACACTGCAAAGCTCTGATGACAGAACATAGATATTTTGCCTTCAGATAGTCCCTGGTGTTCCAAATCCAAATGCAATTCTAAGTTTGTACGTATGGCTACAGAAAATGAGGGACAAAATTGATTATTTTAGGATGCAGGGCAATTGTGTAACTATACGTGCAGTTTGCATCGTTAAACCTGCTTTTAAATTCTCATCCTTTGGTGGAGCAGTTTAATTGTAATTAAAGCAACAGCAAACAAAAAAAATATATGATCTGCCCTCTAACACGAATACATCATGTTGCAAGACACAAAATGCTGGAGTAACTCAGCGGGACAGGCAGCATCTCTGGAGAGAAGGAATGGGTGACGTTTCGGGTTGAGACTTCTCTCCAGAGATGCTGCCTGTGAGTTACTCCAGCATTTTGTGTCTTTTTCTGGTTTAAACCAGCATCTGCAGTTCCTTCCTATACATCATGTTGTAACAGCTGCAACAATTATCTTTTTACTGTCTGCACAAACTTAAGTCGCAGTGTAAAATATAAGATAAAGATATAACGTTGCAATTCTGTTTATGCTCATTACTGGAAAATCATAAAGAAAAAGCAATAAAGTGAATACTTAAGAAGGAACTGCAGATGCTGGAAAAATCGAAGGTAGACAAAATTGCTGGGGAAACTCAGCGGGTGAGGCAGCATCTATGGAGCGAAGGAATAGGTGACGTTTCGGGTTGAGACCCTTCTTCAGACTGATGTGGGGGTGGGTGGGGGGCGGGAAGAAGAAAGGAAGAGGCGGAGACAGTGGGCTGTGGGAGAGCTGGGATGGGGAAGGAGGGAAAAAGCAAGAACTACCTGAAATTGAAGCTCAATGTTCATACCGCTGAGGTGTAAATCACCCAAGTGAAATATGAGGTGCTGCTCCTCCAATTTGCGGTGGGACTCACTCTGGCCATGGAGGAGGCCCAGAACAGAAAGGTCGGATTCAGAATGGGAGGGGGAGTTAAAGTGCTGAGCCACCGGGACATCAGGTTGGTTAATACGAACTGTGCGGAGGATACTGTTGTTTTAACCCAAAATCTTCAATTGCATGGAATTTGGAGCATAGGAATAGGCTAGGAATATGAAGATTATGACCATCTAAACAGGTAGTTGCACTTCCTACCTGCACTTTTCCATCTTATTTCCATTAGAAACAATCCTGATTGAATTAAGAGACCTTTAAATAATTATAAGGATAATTAATATTTAAACTTGATCAGTACTGCTTAAGCTTTCATTAACAAGAGTTTATTCAAATGGTGATACCTTTGATTTCCCCCCCTCAAAACTACACAATCAATAGCTCCTTCATTTACTCCTCTGGATAACACATTTGCAAAACCAAACAAAAATAAAAACATTAGGATCAGTATAACTTGTAACAATCCATGAAACTGCCCAATGTCGTAGAAAACAAAGTTAGCAAGTGAGCTACTTGAAATGACTTTTCAGTCATTGCACTTTTTAATAAGTGACCCAAGGCATTTTTGAATCATATAAAGGTCCAAATGTCGATGAGTACATTTTGTGTGCAGTGGCGGACTGGCCAGGGTGTCAGCTTGCCCGATGGCAAGTGGGCCCCTGATGAAGAAGGCACCCTATATCAAGTGGGGCCCCTGATGAAGTGGGCCCCCTTTGTCTCCTGGCAACCAATATTTTTAGACCCAGTCAGCCACTGTTTGTGTGTATCTGTTTTGCACCATTTGGACTTGAACTGTTTTAACTACACAGCCAAGGAAGACACAAACAATCTCCCAGAAATACTAGGGGACCGAGGATCTAGTGGTAGGGAGGAACTGAAGGGAATCTACATTAGTAAGGAAATGGTGTTATGTAAACTGTTGGGACTGAAGGCAGATAAATCCCCAGGGCCTGATGGTCTGCATCCTAGAGTACTCAAGGAGGTAGCCCTAGAAATCGTGGATGCGTTGGTGATCATTTTCCAATGTTCTCTTGACTCTGGATCAGTTCCTGTGGACTGGAGGGTAGCCAATGTAACTCTACTTTTTAAGAACGGAGGGAGAGAGAGAGAGAGAGAGAGAGAGAGAGAGAGCGAGAGAGAGAGAGAGAGAGAGAGAGAGAGAGAGATAGAGAGAGAAAACGGGGAATTATAGACCAGTTAACCTGGTATTGACATGGATAGAGAACTGGTTGGCAGACAGGAACCAAAGAGTAGGAATTAATGGGTCCTTTTCAGAATGGCAGGCAGTGACTAATGGGGTGCCGCAAAGTTCACTGCTGGGCCCCAGTTATTTACAATATATATTAACGATTTAGGCAAGGGAATTAAATGTGACATCTCCATGTTTGCAGCTGACACAAAGCTGGGTAGCAGTGTGAGCTGCGATGAGGATGCTATGAGGCAATAGGGTGACTTGGATAGGTTGGGTGAGTGGGCAGATGCATGGCAGATGCAGTACAATGTGGATAAAAGTGAGGTTATCCACTTTGGTGGAAAGAACAGGAAGGCAGATTATTATCTGAATGGTGTCAGATTAGGAAAAGAGGAGGTGCAACAAGACCTGGGTGTGCTTGTACATCAGTCACTGAAAGTAAGCATGCAGGTACAGCAGGCAGTGAAGAAAGCTAATGGCATGTTGGCCTTCATTGCGAGAGGATTTGAGTTTAGGAGCAAGGGGGCCCTACTGCAGTTGTACAGGGCCCTGGTGAGACTGCACCTGGAGTATTGTGTGCAATTTTGGTCTCCTAATTTGAGGAAGGACATTATTGCTATTGAGGGAGTGGAGCGTAGGTTCACCAGGTTAATTCCCTGGATGGCGGACTGACATTTGATGAAAGAATGGGTCGACTGGGCTTGTATTCACTGGAATTTAGGATGAGAGGAGATTTTATAGAAACATAAAATTCTTAAAGGATTGGACAGGCAGGAAAAATGTTCCCGATGTTTGGGGGAGTCCAGAACCAATCACAGTTTAAGAATAAGGGGTAGGACATTTAGGACTGAGATGAGGAAATGTTTTTTCACCCAGTGAGTTGTGAATCTGTGGAATTCTCTGCCATAGAAGGCAGTGGAGGCCAATTCACTGGATGTTTTCAAGAGAGAGTTAGATTTAGCTCTCAAGACTAAAGAAATCAAGGGATATGGGGAAAAAGCAGGAATGGGGTACTGATTTTAGATGATCAGCCCTGATCATATTGAATGGCAGTGCTGGCTCGAAGGGCCGAATGGCCTGTTCCTGCACCTATTTATCTATGTTTCTAGCTACCGGGGTAACAGAATCACCAACATAATTGTCCTCACAAACCATTTTTTCAATTAAATAGAAAACATTGTGGGGCAGAGATAATCAAAGCCGTTACAACGCCTGTACACATATCAAACATGTTGCAAATCTCCAATAATTATTAATTTCAATTACATAAGAATGAAGTCTGCAACAGATCATGACTGTTTCTGTTAGTTCTTCCATCTGTCAGCAATGGGAGGTGAAGAAATGTTCTTTTTTCGCCAGGTGAGCAGTGAATGGAAAAGAGGCCATGAGCTCAATAACACTGCAATTATATAGAGATGAATGAACATTTGCAAATATACTCAATGCTTTAAATGAGGCAGGAATTTAGTAGAGATGCAAGTGCAAGAACAAGTTATTTAGATCTATCTCCAAGTTCAGATATTAAATTGAAACAAAATTGTTCATCTTCAACCGATTGTGTCGTGTGTTGCAATTTAAAAAAGTTGGGAGAACAGATGTGAGGAAATTCTTCAAGATGGTTATACATGATGGTTGTGATGGCCAGCACAAATACAAATACAAATGCCTGTGTTTGTGTTGCATCTCTGGTCAGATCAGATCAGTTTATTGTCTATACACCAGAGCGCAATGAAATTCCTTGTTCACATGAAGCTCATAGAGTAAATAGTATACATGATAATGATAAATACAACAACAAATACAACGACGAGTGCAAAGCAGCAGAAAAGTGCAAAGATTCAGGTGCAAAAAAATATATTAAAGTGCAATCATGTAATAAGCAAATAAAAGTAGAGTAAAAGTCCAAGGCAGCACCGGCAGGAAGGGGGAGTGAAAAAGAATATTGGTTCTCTGGTTCATAGCAGTGGGGAAGAAGCTGTTCTTGTGTTTGGACATCCAGGCTTTTAAGTTGCTGTATCTTCTCCCAGAAGGCTGAAAATAAATGGAAAGGCCAGGATGGCCGGCCTGCTTGACTCCATTAAAATGTATGTATCATATCATAAAAGTATTTGTCTATTTGCTGCATATTATTACATATAGATGGAAATATTTTGATTAAAGTTGCTTATCAGCATCACATAACTGATTCAACCTCCGATATTTTGGTTATCTTTGTACAGTCGTTGTTCTTGGATAAAGTGTAATTCCAACAATGGGAGAGTCTAGGTCCAGAGGCCATAGCCTCAGATTAAAAGGACGTACCTTTAGAAAGGAGATGAGGAGAAATTTCTTTAGTCAGAGGGTGATGAATCTGTGGGATTAATTGCCACAGACGCTATGGAGGCCAAGTCATTGGGTATTTTAAAACCGGAGATTGACAGGTTCTGGATTAGTAAGGGCATCAAAGGTTATGGGGAGAAGGCAGGAGAATGGGGTTTAGAGGGAAAGATAAATCCCAAGATGGGCTTAGTGGTCTAATTCTGCTTCTATTACTTATACCACCCTCAATACTTTATGAAATGTAGTGAGCAAAGTGGCCATTTACAAGAAACTTGCGAACTTCCCTTACCAGTTCACTGGGGATATTGGGAAACTTGTCTTTCAGCCACAATTGCGCTAAAGCCAGTTCCCTTTCCACCCACGCACACACTCTGAAGAACTTCACTTAATCGCAGCACAAAAGATGTCCATTGAACCTATTGGCTTGGTGAATGTTGCTACTGAATCAAACTCATTCCTTGGTCCTTTTATTTGTAGTCACAGGATGCAGACATTGCTGGCATGACCAATGCTTACTTTCCATCCCTTGTCACTACTGGATTGAAAGGGTGGTTAACTGAGGCACACCGGTGGTTGTGGAGCCATATACAAACAAAGTGAGTTGTTTTTCAGTTTTTGATTTTACTTCAATTCAGGGATGCGTTTCCAAGTTTTCATTAGCATACAGCAAAATCTGTTAATGTTACTTAAAAACAGTCAATAAGATGCATCAATCTTCAGTCTCTGTAAGCAAAGATAGATTGAAATAACAAAGCTCTGACATGCCCGTATGTTGGGAAACTACATGGTGAAGCTATTCTATGCTTTTACATTTTTAAGCGGACAGCACGTGTAGGATTTGGACAAAGTGAGAAAGAAAGACGTATTTTAAAAAACTCAGCGGGGTGAGGCAGAATCTATGGAGCGAAGGAAACACATAGATTCACTCCATAGATGCTGCCTCACCCGCTGAGTTTCTCCAGCTTTTTTTTATCTACCTTCGATTTTTCCAGCATCTGCAGTTCTTTCTTAAACAAGAAAGACGTAAAGCTTCTTGTTGTATGGAGGTTGTGGATTTTCTTCGTGTTGACGCTTTACTCAAACAGGTAGGGAAGCTGAAGCAATTTACTTTGCAATCAGTCAGTCAATCGGTTCAACAATGAAACTGATCCTGGTGGTCACAGTGTTTTGCTGGTGTCCTTTTAATTAGGATAATTGTGCTGTGTTGAACACTGAACTCCGTTTCACTTTGTTTTTTCATTCCATTTCTGTCCTTGCTTTTACTATTACAATTTTTTTTCATGTCACACCATTGGTTACCTCGCTGTTAAGAAAGGGAATGTTTATGAAGCTTCAATCGCTTGCTAGTTGTTTAAATGCACACCATTCATGGGTGCATAGGCAGGACGACAGACTTTGATTTAATCTGTTGGCAATGGCAGAGCCTTGAATGTACAAACTATATGGCACCCACTCTGGGATAAGATTTTGAAGAATGAATAATTCAGTTCCCGATGCTGTACCTGACATGCTCTTCCAATTCCCTTGTTGAACCAAGTCTATATTAATTGTAGAAGAAGGATATGCCAGGCCATGCGGTTACATTTGGTCTACAATTCTAGTGTTGCTGGAGAAACACTACACCTCATGCATACCTGGTTTCATGTTCTGAATCTATCCCATTTAATACAATGATTGTGATGCAGAATTTCCTCATTGTGAGGATAGAATTTGCCCCTGCAACAATTGTGTTACTGTAGTTACTTCTATCAAAACCATCAGAGATACATCCATGGCAAAGATTTGAGAGAAAGTTTGGGCTATTTCTTTGTTGGCTCTCCAATCAATCTTAGTCTTATATTTACAAGCTTTCACTTAACTGATCAATGAAACGGCTCTCCCAATTTATGCAAGATCCCATTTATTGTTGAGGAAGACTGTGGGCAAAAAGTTACTGGTGGGATATATGATTACAATGAAGTCTTACACTTTAATTGAAAAATATACTCTACTTCATTGTTGAATTGCTAGTTTCTTTAACCAGGCATATCTTTTATAATTGTCCTTGAAGCTTGAAGGAAATGTTCTGCTTTTCCTCTGGTCCCTTGACACTGGTTTTAATGACCCTTCAAATAGCATCCCCTCACACGTGCATCAGTAGATCGTTGAGAAACTATGAACATTCTAGCTTTAAAGTGGTTTTGTTGAGTCTCATTATCCGTAACTCGCTTTCATCTAGCCCACAGCTAACAATGGCCCATTTCCTTTATAATCGTTCATTCATTATTCTATATCTCTCTATAGAATCTCTATAGATTCTATATCTCTATATTCTATATCTCTCTATATCACCGTCAATATCTCTAGTTTCCCTTTCCCGAGTCTCAGTTTGAAGAATGGTCTTGACCCAAAACGTCACCTGTTCCTTTTCTCCAGAGATGCTGCCTGACCCGCTGACTTACTCCAGTGTTCTGTGTCCATCTCCGGTTTAAACCAGCATCTGCAGTTCCTCCCTGTACATGTGAAGTATCTTTAATCCATAAGGCTAAAAATGTAGACGCTTGAAGACTGAAATAAAACACTCGAGAGCTCGTTAACAGGTCAGGCAGCATCTGTATTGTCTCATACAGAACTGTGTACAAGATGAAAGGTCACTGACCTGAAAAGTTAACTCTTTCTTTCTCCATAGCTACTGTATTTTCTGCTATGATCAGCCTAGTCTCATTCAAAAATACCTTAAGCACTGTGTAAGACATTGTGACTGTGAAAAGAGACAAGATAAAATGCTGGCGGGATGGATAGCAATATAAACACTGGTGTAACTGTATTGCACAATTATAACTTTTTATTGTGGAGACAAATCATGCTAATGGAAATAAGCAAATTTGATTACCGGTATATAAAAATAAAAAAAATAACCAATCATTTAAGTTTGGTTTATTGTACCCAGTGTTTTCTTTAAAGTCCATCTCTGGGACTGAACCAGCAAAGATATGAAAAATATGACTATCTAGTTGAAACATCGAAGATATTGCTGAGCGGAGGCACAGCAGATGGCAGATGCTAGAATCTGTAGCAAAAAAGTCCATCAGGAAAAACTCAGCAGGTCAGGCAGCATCCATGGAGGGAAATGACCAGTCAAACATTGAGTCGAGTTGATACCCATCATTGACACTGTCACAGTTGTCTGGTCTTCAGGTTGCAAGATTCAAGATTCAAGATTCAAGAGAGTTTATTGTCATGTGTCCCAGATAGGACAATGAAATTCTTGCTTTGCTTCAATATTGTACAGGTAGATATTGAACAAACCAAATGGAAAATCCACAAGCTCTGTCCATTTACAATAGATTTTATAATTGTGATACTTTAGCTACTCCAGCAGACAGTACTGTTTTACATTGGGAAATTTATGAATTGGGAAGCCTAGGAAGGGATGCATTTCAAATTTGGACAGCAACAACAGAAATTTGGCAGGTATAATTTGTAGTTGTTTGAACCATCTAGGAAAAAAAAATTCAGGTGTTTGGCAAATTCAACAGTGCTTGTTTAAATTGCTGCTGCGATTTTCAGGTGAAATTTTTAGTGTGTATGAAGTTCAGTAATGATCTCATTGGGGAATCATAGTCTATGCATGCAGATTCACTCATCAAAACCAGGTATAAATGTCTGACTTAACACATATGACTATTATCATAAAGACAAGCACCTATTAACATCCAACACCTGTCCAGTATTCTCCTTGTTATTTTCTTTCCTCCATGGAGAAGCCCAGTTCTTCAGAGAGCAGCACACAATGGCTGTTCCCAGAAAGAAACACACACAGATAAGAGATGCGGTGAAACTAAAACAGCAAACAAGGATTTTTTTTTTTTGGACTAATTTTCCCTCGGGATATTGCATAGTGGATGTCTTCATTCTTCAAGTAAGAGGCTTAGTAATGAAGGTTTAACTTGAGAAATTAGGACATCTGTGCAATGTCCAGTTTATGGAATAGTAGTTATCTGTTGTACAATGCAGGCTTGTGCTCACTCGTTACAAGGCACAACTGAAAGAGCAGTGGAGACCAGGCAAAACGGATTGAAAAATTATCTGAAAACATGATACATGTTAAATATTGAAAAACAATGGAGATTTTCATTAAAATAATAACAATTTAGCAATCAAAGTGGATATCATTCTTCATACAAGATATTTTCTGCATCTAGATACTTTAGATGTGAAACAACTACTTAGGGTCTTAAGAAGGGTCTCAACCTAAAATGTCGCCTATCCACGTTCTCCAAAGCTGCTGCCGGACATGCTAAGTTACTCCAGCACTTTGTGTCCTTCTGTACACTAACCAGCATCTTTCTACAACTACTTAGTAAACTTTTTTTGGTATGGTTTTTCCCTAAAAAATTTGTGAATGCCAGTGTTCAATTTTCAGGATATAGTCAGCAGCTATTCCAATTTGAGTAATCCCATCAATGACTTGCACTGACTTCCTAAAGGGAATTGGTTACAAGAAACAAAGAAAGAAAAGAATAGAAACAAACACTTATATAGCAGCTAAGTCTGGTCTCTGGTCTCAAAACATCCAAAGTGCATCACAAACATTAATTGCAGCCCCATGGAAAGCTAACCAACTTTATGCTTTCAGCGTACACATACTTTGTGGATATAACAACATGATAGTTATGTGAAAGAGCAAAGAAAAGCATATTTTGAATGGCAGAAATATTATATGAAGGGACGTTTCCTTGAGACTTGCAAAATGTAATGTTATTGGTATCATTTAACAAGGTTTTTTTCAGTTACAGGAACAGGCTCATGTGAAATAGATTGTCCAGTCATTGAATGGTTGGATTCATATTGGTACCTCTCATCTTGCTAACTTAAAAAAGAAAATCAAAGAACTCCTGTTATCAATTGAAATGCTTCACTAATTTCAGTCCAGTAGAGATATACTGTACATGTAATATAGCCACCTAACCCCTTGGAAATTGCACAATACTTTGCTCAATATACACATATCCTTGCATCTTTTCACATGCCACCAATTGCTCACTCTTCATTGGGATGATTTACTCAAGCAGAAAACAAGTTGCAACATGAATCTAGCAATTCTACTTAAATTCAACAATTCACTTCATTGATCTACGGTTTAGCTAACTAGATCCAGTAACTTCTCTTCTTGCTCCTGCAATTAATCTCAAATCTCCCAAGAAACCGTTATTGCCCCTTTTCCTTATTGACTTGCCATTTTTTCAGTGACACCATGTAAAAAACCCATCAGATTCAAGACAGACATACATTCCCCAACACTACCATGCCATCTCTCCCAATCGTGTCATTGCCAGTTAAGGATGCCTGATCAATATCCAGCAATGAATGAGCTGAGATTTTTTCCAACTCTTCGAAAGAACTAAATAAAATCATTGGAGCCCTGTCTGTTTTCCTTTAATTAAGCAGCTTGTTTAACGTATTTTTATCTGGTTACTGAGACACCATTAACCAATGGTGAAGCTAAGACAAGAGTCATAATTATACATCCGTTATAGTGAAATGTCAAACTGATTGTAAAATGGAAAAAATCGTACCTCAACATATTCATAGTTAAAATCCAGTTATAAATCTAGAATATTTGCACAGATTGATTGTTTATAAACCTTCGTTTAAAAATATAAACTAGATCATAAATTAATCAATGATTTTAAATTAATATTTTTGAATACGAATTTTAAAAGAACTTTACAATGGAGAAAAGTCAACTGACTATAAGACAAAGGAGGAGAATTAGACCATTCGGTCCATCGAGTCTACTCCGCCATTCAATCATGGTTGATCTATCTTTCCCTCTTGACTTGTTTTCTGCCTGCTCCCAATAACCTTTAACAGCCTCTATCATTAACCTGTCAATCTCTGCTTTAAAAATACCCAATGACTTTGCCACACATGGCTGTGGAGGCCACAAATTCCACAGATTCACCACCCTATGGCTAAAGAAACCACTCCTCATCTCCTTTCTAAAGGTACGCGCAACAAACACGTTTTTGTCAGTTTATTTTCATATGCTGCAAACATCCAAGATCGCATTAAATAAATAAACATGATCGAACAATCATCTTTGATACTGAATTCCACGCCCGACCTCTTTGTAAAGATACAATTTATGCTTACTCCTGCGTCTTTTTGTTCTCACTCATCATTCACATTTGTATGATCATACTCCTTTGTTACTTTGAAGACCTCTGCTGGAACACCAATAAACTTTCCTAGATCCATTAAAAATTAGCTGCAAGTTCATCCTCATTCCAACCAGTCATTTAAGATTTGATTACCCATTCCATACAGAGTAAAACGCTGACAATTCAGCACCCTAAGGACTATGCTTGTGCTCAACTGGCAGATTTTCCAGACCATTACATATTATTCCCATTAATATACCAACGCAGTTTTAATTACCTTTTATTTTTAATTTTTAAGATGTATGGATTTAAAGGGAGTCCCGGAAAAGGGACACTTGGGAAAAGGACACTTGGGAAATGGGCCACGGTGAGTATAGAGGGATACGAGAAACAGACCTGCTGAATTTAAAGAGCAGGAAATAGATGCCAGATGCCAAACCTTCGGGATTTCTGAACAGAATAGCGGATTAACAGAATTCCACTCAGAAGATAAAATTTGATAACAACAAATAATTATCTTTAGTCTTATAATAGAAAGAAAATAGACAACATTAAAACGAGCACATTGAAATTACAATAATTGATCATAATCAAAGTACAGGAGGGAAAAAAAAGACAAAGTACTGGAGTAACTCAGCAGGCCAGGCAGCATCTCTGGATGCAGATGAGGACGTTTTTTGATAGGCAGATGGTTGGACAAAGGCCAGCGATGAAAAGACAGAAGGTGTGAGACAAAAAGATTGAAAAGTTGCACATTGTGAAGATACAGGAAGGAATTCTCTCTTATCGTATTATTCCCTTATCAAGTAATCTTTACACTGTAAATTGCTCGAATGTAATCATGTATTGCCTTCCCACTGACTGGGCAGCACACAACAAAAGCTTTTCACTGTACCTTGGTACACGTGACAATAAACTAAACTGAATGTAGGTGGAAAGGGAGGGGAGGAATACTTTTCCACCGAACACTTGCACTGTCCACCTATAATTTGTCAGGCTTTGCCCTGCCACTCCTCTCTTCCAGCTTGCTTTACACCCTTCCCCCCACAATCAATGTTGAGACGGGTCCATAAAAAGTCACCTATGCATGAGATGCAGCCTGACCCGCTGAGTTATTGCAGCACTGTCTTTTTTGTAAACGAACATCTGCAGTTCCTTCTTCCTACAAAGTACTGCAGGTGCTCAGTGGGCCAGGCAGCATTCCTGGAGGGAAACAGACAGACGAACCTTGCGTTGAGATCCCTCTGCATACTCTGTCAGTTTCCCTCCACGGATGCTACCTGACCCGCTGAGTACTTTCCATCAGTACTTTGTTTTTTCTCAGGATTCCAGCATTCTGCAGTCTCTTGTAATCCACATGAATTGACATTGGGGAACTGGTTAGTTCAAGATCAAAGAAAAGCAGAAACATCCTTTGGGAAAATGAACAAACTCTGAAGTACCCATTGTATTCAACCCCAAATTTCTTTCAAAAGCAGATCTCTGTTTTTACAAAAAAATGTGTAATATCTAGGGAACCTCAGGGAATTTATAGCACATGTTGCTGAAAAGTAATAAAAAAAATATGGATGAGTAATTAACCCATCTGAGATGACAGATTTTTCTTCAATATAATTAAACTTGCCTTAGTTGTAAATGTTAATTTGTGCTTTGATCTTCTGCCCAAGTCATCACTGTGCATGTGGCTTACAACATAGATCAGGAAGTTCAAAGATCAGCTGGCATCAAACACATACCAAGCTATGCATCAGCCACACCACCGTCTGGTGATTGAATCTTAAATTTGGC
Source organism: Malacoraja senta (assembly GCA_038087875.1). NCBI lineage: Eukaryota > Metazoa > Chordata > Chondrichthyes > Rajiformes > Rajidae > Malacoraja > Malacoraja senta. The sequence goes on from CM075993.1 coordinate 5,135,884, forward strand.
ATTAAACCAAGTAGATGTAATGTCCCCCAATTATCAAGACTCTAACTAACGAACCATAATAAAGTATTACAGCCTTTGCTAAGATGAACAAAGTAGCACAATATTATTCATGCCAGTGTTAGACACAGGAAGATAAGACTAATTGGCTTGTGGTCGAGGCTTTGATACAAGTCACCTGCAGCCTTTAATTGCATGAGTCACCATCCTTTTCGAATTGCTAATCCTTAGATCATGTACATTTGCCTCAAAATCATTCAAAAAATGCATTTTGTGAGCGGCACAGTGGTAAGGTTACTGCCTTACAGCGCCAGAGACCTGGGTTCGATCCCGACTATGGCTGCTGTCTGCACGGAGTTTGTACGTTCTCCCTGTGATCATGTCGGTTTTCTCCAGGACCACTAGTTTCCTCCCACATTCCAAAGAGGTGCAGGTTTGTAAATTAATTAGCTCCTGTAAATTATCCCCAGTGTATCGATGAGAACTAGTGCATGCATGATCGCGGTTGGCGTGGAGTTGGTGAACCGAAGGGCCCGTTTCCACACTATATCTCTAAACTAAACTTTAAAAAAATGCATTTTGTTGTCTTATGAAAATACGTAAATTTATATAACACGTAAATGATATAACACGTAAAAAGGGGAAGCTATTTTGCTGAATGCAGTTACAAAAACAAAGCACGACTAATCAAAGTCCACTGCACATTTCTGCTTTAAATATCAAGAAATTAACTCAGTGGAACACCAATCATTTGTCATTTGAACGGCAGAACCAACTCTTGTTAAAAATGACGATGAACCCAAAACTAAAAAAAAAGTCAATGCTAGAGTAACTAACCTGGTCAGGCAGTCTCTCTGGAGAACCTGGATAGGCAATGTCTGAAGAAGAGTCCCGACCTGAAACGGTGCCTATCCATGTTCTCCAGAGAGGATGTCTGCTCCGCTGAATTACTTCAGCATTTGCGGGGGGTTTTAAAACCACCATCTACAGTTCCCTGTGGCTCTAAAACAAAGGCCTTTGACTGACCACTTTGCTTAGGGGAGGGGGGGGGGGCAGTTGGGGGAGAACGTGTGCAGTAAGGGTGGAATAAACTCTCAGCAGCTTGCCTCAATGAAGTGGTTCCAAAATGATTCTTTGGCTTTAAATTGAAAACCAGTGGAGTCAGGTTATATGTTTGAGAAGGAACTGCAGATGCTGGAAAATCGAAGGTAGACAAAAATGCTGGAGAAAGTCAGCGGGTGCAGCAGCATCTATGGAGCGAAGGAAATAGGCAACATTTCGGGCCGAAACCCAAGGGTTTCGGCCCGAAACGTTGCCTATTTCCTTCGCTCCATAAATGCTGCTGCGCCCGCTGAGTTTCTCCAGCATGTTTGTCTACCTCCGAGTCATGTTACATGATGGATTAAACATAAACTGCAATGTAATTTGCATATAAAATACTTCCATACCCACCTCTCAACGATGAACTGAATGATTATATTTATGAACTTGTGGTCAGTAATGAAAATGGATTTCCACAACTGAGTAGTTGGGGGCAATAACTTAAACGTTGGAGAAATTATTGCATGGTTCGGAATGCTGAAACGTTCCCTGCCATTATATTGACTGGTACGGTCCATCATAACTCTCTTGTAGGGTTTTATAAAACAAACATTTAACATTGGCAATTTCTCAGTTCTCGCGTCTGAATAAATAGATGTTTGGAAGATTATGATGAGGCCTCTGTAAATTGCTTGTTTCCTTTGGGAACCCGGGTTGGTTTCCTGCTGCACCAGGTAATCAATAAATTTACATGCAGTTAATATCTACTTTATTAATTTTTAGCCTAGTCCAAATTTTAATGACATTCTTCTTTGCCAAAACCAACAGCATCATCTTTTTTTGTGAAAAAACAATCATTGTTTTGAAATAAACGGAGGAAAATTTATTGTTGGGCTCTTATTTTCATTTATAATCCTATTCATGTTCCTATGGCTATACAGTACATCATAATACATTAAAACCATAAATATCTGGCCCAAAAACGAATTATAACTTTCCATATGCTGTTCAGTATCTGCCAATGTGTGACATATGGTCAAGGTTGAACAAATGTTCAAAACCGATATTAAATGAAACATACTAGAAGTAGATTATAAATCATAATAGCATACCTCTTACATGGAGTAATAATATTTGTTAGTAGGTTCATCTGTTAAAAGTGATTCATGCACAGTTATATAAATTATATCATAACATAATCAAAACTGCAGAACGTCTTTGAACATTTGGTAATTTAATGTGATGGTTTAGAATGTCACTTTGACTGGGAAGTGTGAATTTTATCTTTTGCCGATTTATAAAAGGTCTATACAAGTATAAAACTACATGCAAACCTTTTAGGCAAAATGATTACCCATGAAGCAAATATCTGAACACAATATAGGTAGCATTCCCATTAAAAAGAAAGGTTGGGGAAAGGCATTCATGGTGGCATGTGAAGAAGGATAGGCAAGTGATCAGCACCACTGCTATGAAGTCAAGTTGCCTTAGATATTGCTTAACAGCCAGCCAGCCAAGGTAGTTAATGGAAGCTGCAGTGCTAGAGCCGTCAGAGAGATCTGGGATTATTTCACAAAATCCCAAAATCAATGCCTCACCGGGTTGTAGTCAAACAAGCAGCAGGTAGCTTAAATCATCTGTGCTGGCAAGTTGTGCAGTTTCAGCTCACTAAACTCCAACACTTAGTCAAACTACACTTAGTGCTCTTGACTCAGAGTTCCCAAAGAGAGGGAGAGAGCACGCATTGCAGGTAAACAAAACTACGTATTGTGGATTCGTCATGTAGGCTTGTGTTAGATATTCGGTTGTGCAAAATAGGCATTTTTATTATTTGGGTGTTGAATTTTCCATATTGTGACTTCAAAACGAATAAGCAACATGTGGAATACTTTATCGGAATGTTTTTTTAATAATTTTATAGTTATCCCAGTTTAATGTAAATACAATTCTTGATGTTTCTATTTTGCCCACTGGACCAAAGATTTAAAGATGCTAAACTTTACAATAAAGAGATTTAGATGAGCAGTCTAAATCTTGATCAACGAGATGGCTTACATGACATTTATGGCTTCTACACAAAATGGAAATGTAATGCTTTCCTTGCAGCCATTTCAATTTTGAAACTTGCAACATTGTCCCACCACGTAAAGAATAATTTTGTTCAGATATCAACATTATGAATCCAATCAGCACCCAGTCTATACGATATGCACTTAGAAATGAATAAAGTTTAGATTAATTGAGGCCAATGTTTGAAGTGAGGTAATGCAGTCTAAACACTTAATCTTTGTTTGCTTTCAGCAACCGACCACACTCACTGCAAATGGAATCATGATTTGAAGTTTGGCTGATGACCACAACTTAACTGCATCTGTTAAACTTAAACTTCAGAGTTATTCAAGGCAAATATAACATTCTCATATAATTTATGACACATTTTAATACGCTTGGATATGATACCGTTTTCCTGTTTCTAGATTAAGTGTAGCAAAGAACTGCAGATGCTGGTTTAAATCGAATGTAGACACAAAATGCTGGAATAACTCAGCGGGACAGGCAGCATCTCTGGAGAGGAATGAATGGGTGACAGTTTGGGTCTGACTGAAGAAGGGTGTCGACCGGAAACATCACCCATTCCTTCTCTCCAGAGATGCTGCCTGTTCCGCTGAGTTACTCCAGCATTTTGTGTCTAGATTGATTAAAATGCTCAACTGGAATAAACAGCAGTCATAAAGAAAAAATGTACTGTAAAAAGATTATTGATGCAGCAAACAATTAATGCCATAGCAACATAGCTAAAATATTAAGATCATACATCCTTTGAGCTGCAAGCTATTTCAGCCAAATGCCATTACAATAACATGTTTCAGACACCAATAATAGTTCAACTAATACAATGGTTTAACTAATACAAAAAGAATCCTCTTCACACAGGTAAGTTCCACAATTATATTCCCCCACGGAACCATTCTCAACTATTTGGTTTAAAACAGGCGCAGGCAAAAACTTCACAAATTAAAATGCTTATATTTAAATATGCTTATATATTTAAATATTCTAAATTCATCAGACAGTTAATACTAACCATTTTCAGATTGTTTCTGTACTATAATTTTCATTCCTTCTTGCCGGACTCAAATCAATTACTTTAATACACTAAATTCAATTAATCTAACTTCATGTTGTGTGCCCAGAGAAGGTTTTTGTGAGTGAATACAGGGAATACAGGTATTTCAGAAAGGAAGACCACTGCAAATCAGTCTAATCTTCCTCTCTCCGGATCATCAAGTACACTTTCCAAAATGGTCCATTGGTTACTTGATGGCAAATCAATACAAATATCCTGCCTGACTTTTGTTTCCCCCCCGCCCCCATTCTCTAATAACAATGAGACTCGTCTATTGTTTAAGAAAGAACTGCAGATGGTGGTAAAATCAAAGGTAGACACAAAATGCTGGAGAAACTCAGCGGGCGAGGCAACATCTATGGAGAGAAGGAATTGGAGACCTTTCGGGTCGAGACCCGAAACGTCGCCAATTCCTTCTCTCCACCAAGACTCATCTATTGTTCCAAATCAGGATCAATGTGTTTGTAATAAACCATATATCAACCAGACTATCAATCTGTTTGACTCATTATGAGATCACAGGTTGCAATAAATCAAATAAATCTTCAAGAGCACTGTCCTACTTCAAAAAACATGTGAAGTTAAAAAAATCAATGCCACATGCTGATAAAAGAAATAGTTTCATGCTTTGAATTGAAAACCTTTATGTTTAAAGCACAAACAGTGAACATATATAACTGGGAGCCTCAACATATCTGATTGCAGAGTTAAACACCACTAGTCTTTGATGGAGACACAAGAGACTCCAAACACTGCAATTTTGAGTAAAGAAAATACAAATGGCTGGAGGAACTCATTAGTTCAGGCTGAATCTGTGAAGTGAAATATATCAATGATGTTTTGAATTAGCACCTTTTCAGACTGACGGGAGTAGAGAGGAGATAGCTGGTTAAAAGAGTGAGGGAAAGGTGTGGGGTAAGAGCTGGAAAGTGATGGTGCAGGAAGGAACTACAATCTGAAGAAGGGTCTCGACCCGAAACATCACCCATTCCTTCTCTCCAGAGATGCTGAGTTACTCGAGCATTTTGTGTCTATCTCCGCTGGAAAGTGACAGGTGGGTCCAGGTAAGGAGGTGTTGATTGGCATAGGAGACAGGTGGGGACAGGTAAATAAGGCTGGTGGTAAGTAGAGAAGACAAAAGGGTGCAAATGGCGACATCTGATAAGAGAGGAAGGTGGGGAGTGAAATAGAGAGCTAAGGAGTGAGATGATGGGAAGAAGGGAATACCTTTCTTGGGGTGGGGATGGTTAGTAAAATGGGGGAGCCAGATCAGGGAGAGTGGCTGATGAACAGATGGAGATGGTAGGAAAGGGGAAAACAAACTGTAAAGTGTGGAAGTAAAACTTATGAAAAGGTTTTGATGAGGCCACATCTGGACCAGTGTGCAGAGCATACATCCATTTACTTAAGGAAAGATGTTGATGCATTGGCAACAATTTTGGGGGGAGGTTTCTGAAACTAATAATGAAACAAGTGGGTTGAAACACACAAAGGTAGATGTGGAGAGGATGATTATTAATGTGCGAGTCTAGAAAAATAAGTCGCCCTTTAAAATTATTGAATTGCTCATTTAATACAGACAAGTTTATTAATATATTCATCTCAGTGTTGAGCATCTATGGAACACTCTTTAAAGTGTGGTGGTGGAAGTATCTGTGAATATTCTAAAGGCAGAGATAGATAGATTCTTGATATGCAAGTGGGTTAAAGGTTACCAAGGGCAGAGTTAACGTTACAATCATGTAACATCATGCACAATCATGTTAAAGAGCAGAGCAGGATTGAGGAGTTGTGTGACATTACTCCTGCTAAAAGGACTCCTGCACAGTTAAACAATGTTAAGCAAAACTGGCAATCAGTTGTGATCAAATGTGTAATGTCATTTTCCTAGTTTTAAGGGGTAGGTTATCCAAAATGCGCCCAGTCATGTTTTAACTCAGACCAAGTCCCTTTCACCCATCAACCGAGTTACCTGCTGTCCTAACAGGTGACAATTGTACTTTAAAATTTTCACCATGGTTGAAAAATTCTTTCATGGCCTCACTCAACCATCTCTGTGGTCGCCTTCAACACATGCTGCTCTCCTGGCCTGTATGTGTATACACTCCTTCAGCAGTCAGGGATCCAAGGTCAGGAATTCCCTCTCAACACGTAAAAAACCCAATTTGACCAAGTTTTGGGTAATTTTCCCTATTGTGGTCATATTATTAGGCAGCTTGGTTTTAAATGTACTTTGCTCAGAATACTTTCAGTTATTATATAAATGCATTTTGCTGTGGTAATTACATTTTAATTATAAAAGATCCTCAAAGGAATCATTATATACACTGTATTGTAAAATAAAAATGCCTACAATTTAAATTGTTTTTATTCTTTGGTTTTCTTGTATCAGTAAAACAGTGTAGGCCACATTCCAATCCTAAGGTCATTTAAATGTCAAAAACACTATTTTGTATGCATTTTGCAACTTTAATGGAAACCAGATTGAAGAACTCTTTTTTGCGTCAACTACTGCAAGAGCTAAATTCAAAAATTGCAGCATTGCTGAAATCATTTTATTTGGACTGAGGAACCATGAATAATTTTTCCTTTCTGTAAACTTATTTGTGCAAGAATATGAAATATTCGTCTTTGGCATGAAATCATTTTTCATGGAAGCAACAATAAAGTGTGCAGCACAAAGAGTCCAGAACCTATTAATTTTTCACTTTCTCTTTCAAAACCTTCAGTACATAACATGCAGGACACAAAGAATATAATGTTACCCAATTCTTTATGGCAGAATTAATAGTTGTGAAAATATGATTTGATTTTATGGGGGATTTGGGCACAGCCAACAAGGACAGAAATTAATTCTCATCCGTAAATGACAGAGAAGGTTGTGAACAGCTTTCTTGAACTGCTGCAATCTACCTGATGAATGGGTAAGAATTTCTGCCCATATTGCTGGGAGGAGATTTAAACCCAATGACGAAGGGACAGTAATGTCAGAATGGCCTACTTTAGTTTTAGTTTAGTCTAGAGATACAGCGTGGAAACAGGCTCTTCGGCCCACCAAGTCCGTGCGATCCCCCCCGCACACTGACACTATCCTACACACACCCGTGACAATTTAGAATTTTACCAGCCAATTAACCTACAAACCTGTATGTCTTTGGAGTGTGGGAGAAAACCGGAGCAACCGGAGAAAACTCACGCAGTTCACGGGGAGAACGTACAAACTCCGTACAGACAGCACCCTTAGTCAGGATCAAACCCGGGTCTCTGGCGCTGTAAGGCAGCAACTCTAACGCTGTACCCCCCTACTGCTTGGAAGAGAATATGCCAGGGTAGTATTCAATGCATCTGAAATGGTTGCCCTGTTGCAGGGTCTCAAACTCAATTGTCGACCATCCCTTTGACTCCACAGATACTGCTTGACCCTCAGATTTTCCAGAAGTTTAGTTGTTTTAACAGAGTGTTGTTTTTTTCAGACTGGAGGCCTGTAACAAGTGATGTGCCACTGGCATTGGTGCTGGGTCCACTGTTGTTTAGTATTTGTATTAATGATTTGAATGCAAATGTAGATGACATGGTTTGTAAGTTTGTAGTAAATGGAGTAGTTTTAGTAAATTTGTGGCATAGCAATCAGTGAAGGAGGATGCCTAAAATGGGATTTTGATCAACTGGGCCAAAGGGCTGAGGAATGGCAGAAGTAGTTTCATTCAGATAAATGCAAGGCATTGAACTTTGTTAAGATAAACCATTGCAAGAATTGCACAGTAATTGGTAGGACCCAGGGGAGTATTTTAGAACTTCTAGGGGTGCAGATACATAATTCCTTGAAAATGGCAACACAGGTAGGCAGCACAGATTGGTGAAGAAGGCATTTGGCACACTTGTCTTGATTAGTCAGAGTATTGAGTAGAGAATTTAGGACTTAACAGCTGTACAAGGCATTGGTAAGGCCACATTTGGACTACAGTGTGCAGTTCTGGTTACTTTGTTCTAGGAAGGATATTATTAAATGTGAAGAGCACAAGTAAGGAAAAATATCCAGTCTTTTCCCCCAGGTAGGGATGTACCCCCAGGTAGGGATAGGTTTAAGGCAAGAGGGGTAAGATTTCCAAGGGACTTGAGGGAGAACCTTGTCATGCAGAGGTGGTGTATATATGGAACGAGGTACCAGATGAAGTGGTAGAGGTGGTTATAAATACGACATTTGAAAGATAATTGGACGGATACCTGCATAGGAAAGGTTTGGAGGGATTTGGGCCATGCGCAGGCTAATGGACCTGGCTGGATTAGGCATTTTGGTCTCCATGGTTATGATAGACTGGGTTTCTTTTCCTTGAAGCGAAGACACCAGATTAGGCGAAGGTTAAAGGAGATTTCCAAGGCAAGTTCCTTTTTCACAGATGCCTGGAACTCAGTGCCAAGAAATTGGAGGAAGTAATATGATGGCAATGTTTACAAAGCAATTAGACAGACACAAACAGGCAGGAGGGATATAGACCATGGCAGGCAGTTGTGCATTCCACATTGGCATCATGGTTATCACTGATATCTTGAGCTCAAGGGTCTATTCATCTTTGTATCAATATACACCAAGCACACAAATTACATTGTCACCATTAATCATTTCTGATTAGATAATAGAAAGTTGAATGCGATCTTGATCTACTGTAAACGAGAAGTTTGGCAAAATCTCTAATTTAACCCAAGTGCTCTCTCTCTCAGATATAAACTGGTCTCATGTTTTACAACACTAAACAATGTCCTGTTACCATATTATCATCACATCTCCTTTTTCTCTGCAAGTTGATACGTTTCAATTTGTAACGTCTATGATTAGTCAAACCTTTGGCTTCTTCCATTATAATTACCTAATTAATTATGTCTAAACCATCACGAGGTCTTTTATTTTGAGAGAAAATAAAGCTGATGGTCCCCAAGATTGAAACAAAAATAAATATACTATAATTACCCTGGGGCACTTAAAATATTTTTTTGAATTTGTTCAGTTAGGATACATCTCCTCCAAATAATATATCCTCAAATATTTAAATTCTACAGTCAGTTATAAACACTCTTTTTTCCCTTTTATAAACTCCTGCACATCTTCTAGTATGACAATTAAACAAATCGTACATGATCTGACCTGACCCAGGCACTTCTCAAACCAAAGTTTCTCAGTTCAGTCATTGCAAAGTGCTGGATCAGGGCAAACAGGGCAGTGATGGTTTTAAGGTCATGCTTTTTCTGGCTCTTCAACAAAAAAATCAAACCACTTCTGAGATCACATCAAGCAATTGTGGCAAAATATAATGTACTTATGCTATTATATATTGATGCAAATAAAAATCTCTGCCATTTTCAAATCAGAAGAATGCTGACTGACTGAAAATATTGGCATATTCGCCTATTCCTTCTCTCCATAGATGCTGCCTCACCAGCTGAGTTTCTCCAGCATTTTTTTGTCTACCTTGGAATTGCTAAGTCACTTTTATACTGTTGCTGCTTTTCTAAACTTTGAGATGTTAGTGGATTTCAATGTCATTTCCAAGGAAATTATTTCACACTTTAATATTTCCCCCAAAACGAATCTTGCTTTTTTCCTTTCTTACAGCATCGTAATCTCAACAAGAGGCTTTTGTTCTGTAAAAGTCAAGGATTCCCACAGTTAAATTGATTTGTAGATGTAGTACAAGAAATTTCCATGCTCATTGTTCAGTCACCACTAACCATTTCTTAATCATGCAATATGGTCAAGTGTGCAGATACTTTCATTTTTTAATATTTGGCTGCAAAAACACTGCACAATACAGTGAATGGAATAAAGGCTCTACTTCTATATCTATTCTGTCACATTTCATCCTTTAGAATTTTTACAAGGATTCAATTAAAGCTTCTCACTGCTTCACAAATGGTTCAAAATTATGTTCCTCTCAAGCAAACCTTATCTCTTTACATTGTCCTCTTCACTGGCACAATGAAATAAAAGAGGGCATGTTGCTAACTAAAGAGGCCAAAAATCCAAGCATCTTTCATTAAATGCAGAAGACAAATGTTAAAATCTTCAACTGTGGATAAAGAATTTAAACACAACACCAAGAGCACATAATCCAGAACACGGGGCTGTCCCACTGCGGCGACCTAATTGGCGAGTTTAGAAGAATTTGCCCTTGACATACTCGCAGCATGGTCGACACGAGGTCCTAGGAGGTCTTTGTAACTCTCCTTCATGCTCGAGAGTAGTCCCCGCCTACTCGAGGCCTCAGCTAGGTCGCGGCGTATTTTTCAACATGCTGAAAAATGCCCGCGAGTAAAAAAAGGTCGCCATGGAAAAAAATCCGTAGGTTTAGTCGAGGTAGGTCGTAGTAGGTCGGCATGTTAGTCGTAGGTAATCAAGGGTAGTCGAAGGTAATCAAAGGTAGTCGTAGATAGTCTTTAACATAGTCGAAGGGAGGTCGAAGGAGGTCGTCCTCACTCTCACTATTCGGTGTCCAATTTTCCCGAAGCTAGTCGAACCTAGTCTTCAACATAGTCAGAGGTCTTCTCCATAGTCGAAGGAGGTCTTCAACATGACACTTTTTCAAACTCTCCTAAACTGTTCTCAACTCGCCAATTAGGTCGCCGCAGTGGGACAGCCCCTTCACTTGCAGCCTTGTTTGTAGCTCTGCTAATCTGCCCAAATCATTTTCCCGTTCCTTTTGGATTTCAAACACTGGAAAATTCATTCTTTTGTTTATTAGTAGGGGTCAAAAGGCAAAGTGGTGATCAACAGCTCCAGAAAAAAAGACAAGATCCAATCTTATAATTTTAAGTTAAAAAAGTAAAATTTTACTGAAGAAAATGCAAGTTCTATGCAGTTGCATGCAGCATCACTTCTCAATAAAATCAACAATTTAACACAGAGCTGGGGCAAAGCATTTGCAACTCTGTTAAGCCCCTGTCCCACTTGGCCGACCTATGCCGACCTTTTTTTTACTCGTGGACATTTTTTTAGCAGGTTGAAAAAACACCGCGACCTACTTGAGGCCACGAGTACGCGCAGACCACTCACGAGCATGAGGAAGAGTTAACAAAGACCTCCACGACCCCGTGGCGACCATGCTGCGAGTATGAGTCAAGGGCAAACTCAGCAGAGGTCAGCAATTAGTTTGTACAAGTGGGACAGGCCCTTTACACTGTTCTTGATGAACAATGATGAATGTAGCTATAGGCCACTAGACACTTCAGCTTGCACTGCTTGTTGGCACCATATGGTGTAATCATAGCAATGACTTCAAGTAATGATCTTGAAAACAGTTAAGATTCCATGCAAGATTTGTAATTTAGTCAGGTTGAAAGATGCTGCATTTCCAAATATATTTCCATAACCTGAAGGTCATTACTGATCATCGGCTCAAGTAGCTGGGGAATATTCATCAAATGGTCCCCGAACATTATAACAATTTTGCATTCAGGAAATTATATCTATATAAGAAACTGAACGTTATAAGCTGTAGAACAGAAGGCAGAACCACATAAAATTTCAAATTATGTTTATGACTTTATGACATTTTTTAAGTGCCAACTAAGGGAAGCATTATTAATGTTATAAGTGTCACAATAAACTTTCCTTGTTCTGTATTGTGTTGAAAGAGTATCTTGCATTGAAGTGAAGAGACAAGATATGGCTTCTCAATTAACATAGGGGTCATATTAGACACACACATTCTAAACTTGTTCTAAACACTCAGGGTAGGTGTGTTACAAAACTTACCTTCAGTCGCGCTGTAATTCTGCCACTGGCCGTGTGCGCGATTTTGGTGCCTTTAAGGGGGGGGCGGGGTTAAAACGCGGTTTCTCCTCCCTTGTCCTGAATTATATTTCGTTGGAGTACAAGCGTTTGCTGAAAAATCGTTCCTAGGGGCGTTTTGTGAATTTTTTATTTTTATTAAATCGTCAATGTCAGCGCTGGAGTAATTTTAAAAGCAGCTCCTGAAGCGTCAACGCCGATAACGGGGACGGATTTCACACACGGGACAGGTAAACGAAAGTGGTTTCTTTAAATGTATAAAAGTGCTTCTTAAGAAGCCTTTAATTCACATTTTTTCATGCGAAACGGTGATTTTATTCCCCGAACTAACGGCAGTATTTTTCATGCCAATACGGGGTTAAATTCACCGCAAATGAACGTTCCAAAAGATCGCGTTCCAGAAATCCTCACTCACAAGATGATTTAAATGCCCATTAATTTACAGGTATTAAACATTCAATTCCTTCCATTTGGCCTGTAAATTCATGAAAATGAGATTTAAAAATTATGTTATATTGTGAATTATTGTGTGAATGTTATTTGGACACTTAGGCTATTTAAAAATGTTAATCTATTCTTAAGAAATTGATAGATGTTTAGATCTAGTAATTGAATTTTGTAATTAGCTACAATTAGGTAACTAACTAATTATATGCTTTACTTTCATGTCTTCTAAGTAAGATTGTTTCATATTTGTTTCAGAATGCGTCAATCTATAATAACTGAAAATTTCTTTCAGTTATCTTAATTTTTAAGAAAGTTATGGGCTTTTAACTGTCCTCGATCACAGCTTTTGTGTTAAGTCAATGGAAAAGCAATAGGGAACAAGATGCTAATTTCCAAGTATGAAAATGGCCATAACTTCTTTAATACTGAAGATATGAAAGTGAATTAGGTGTCAAATTAAACTTCTTTTTATGCTTTATCTGATGGGATAAATTACAGACTTTATTTTTTAAATCTCAACATTTTGTAACATTGCTACTCAGGGAGACGGAGCGAGCTGGGGTTGGGTCGGCAGGTCCGTCAGCCCTATCTGACATCTATTATAAGGAGGTCGTTAAAACAAGGGTTTACTGTATTGCCTTTTTAGAGAGAAGACAGTGAGGGGAGAAGAATGAGAGCATAGTTGATTCTTTCACGATGAAGGGACACAAACGGAAAGAGCGATTGCCACTCGCAACGCCATCTGTGGCTGCTCAGGGAATTTCAACTGAGCTCTCGTAATTTTGTCTGGATTGTTGGGGTGGCGAACCATCAGTTGACGGAACGGTATTCAACCTGTACCACATTTCAAAAAATTACAAAGAATGGGATTTTTACATTCTACAATTACAGATTCTTGTAGTCCTTTTTATGGTTTTATTTATCTTTGCTGTTTTTTCCCTTCTTCGACACTCGCTTGGGGTGAGGGGTAATTTGCTTCCACTCCAGTTCTGTAGTATCGGGCATGACTGATGAGGCCAATTTGGAATCCACAAACACCCATCGGTAAGGCAGAAGGTGCTTGATAAGGTTGCTCGATTATAATTTTAGAAATTGTAAGTGAATGAAATAGAATAGAGATACAAATGGAGTTTTCATTTCAGTGCACTATTGTGCGGCGATTTTTGCCACCAGTGGCACATTAATATTAATGGAAAAGCTGAAGATATCTCAATGCCACCCTCTATTACACTCTATTCCATTTTGGTCAGTCATGGGCCCGGGATTCTATGGTGATTTTATACCTTTTCATCAAATATTTGAAAATATTTTTTAATAATTGTAATGGTTTCGTTGGTACGCTGAAGACACTGGCAAAGTAACTGAACTAAATGTCCTCACCGATGGCTTGCCCAATCATATCTATCAGATTATACAAATGCTCTGAAAAACATCAACATTTCTTAAACAAAATATAATCTGAACAATGGGAGGTAGACAAAAATGCTGGAGAAACTCAGCGGGTGAGGCAGCATCTATGGAGCGAAGGATTCTTAGCTCCATAGATGCTGCCTCAACCGCTGAGTTTCTCCAGCATTTTTGTCTACCATCTGAACAATGGATGTGCCTTTTATTCAGTTTCAGTTCAGTTTAGTTTAGTTTATTGTTATGTGTACTGAGATACCTTTTGTTGTGTGCTAACCAGTTAGTTATTTCAGTCAAATAACCAGTTATTTGAACATTCTAAAAGATATGCAGGAATAAAATAGTTCTAAACAACATGAAAGCTATTGCATTACCCGTGTAGTCAAGATTGTAATGATGATTATTTCCCACGTACTTGTATGTACAAAAGGCAAATACCCAATGAAAGTCAAAACTCTTGTTAACATTTCAGGGGGGGGAAAAAAATGTCAATGCATGCATAACCCCAATTAAAGTTGAAAACACCAATATGAAGTCACTTCATTTTATTTTAATGAAACCATTTGTCTTGTATTGTGTAATTTTTCTAATGGCGAAATCTCAGCATTGGCTAAAAAGTGGAAAAGCAGCAATTGTAAGCAAAGCTTACAATTGGTCACAAAGGGTCTCGACCCGAAACATCGCTCATTCCTGTTCTCCAGAGATGCTGCCTGTCCCACTGAGTTACTCCAGCATTTTGTGTCTACCTCAGGTTACAATTGCTCATTGGCTTAAAAAGCAACGTTGGTTTCACAATATATTTTCACTTTCACCACCAGGTGGCGCCGTACATGGCAGCCTCGCCGACAGCCTGCCTCGTCCCTTTCTTCTTTTGTTGTTTTTAATCTGGTTTTACTTGTATGTTTTAGTGTATCTTTAGTTTTTTTGTTTTATGTGGGGGTGGAGGTAGGAAATTGTTCAATTTGCAAGATTTCAGTGTATTTAAAAAAAAGGGAAAATAGATGGTTCATACTTCTGCCATTTTTATGGTTTTATGCATTAAAAAAAGTATTTCAATCTGATAACATGTTGCCTGTGACAAAACACAATAGCAGGTGGTTTCCTGGCCCCTCGTGCCTCCCCTGCTAGTTCATATAATCATGGCTGACCTTCCCAGACATCAAGTTTGTTTAAGAAGGAACTGCAGATGCTGGAAAATCGAAAATGAATAAAAATGCTGGAGAAACTCAGCGGGTGAGGCAGCATCTATGGAGTGAAGGAATCGCTCCATAGATGCTGCCTCACCCGCTGAGTTTCTCCAGCATTTTTATCTACCTTCCCAGACATCAACTCCACTTCTATGCCAGTTTCTCACTGACCTCCATACCCCAATCTTTCAAGAATTAATTTACCCAATCTTTAAATACCTCCAATGATCTAACCTCCATAACCCTCTATAACAGAATTCCAAAAAGTCGACAGTTTGTAGGAGTACTTTTTTGCGTGTGCATGCATGTGTGTGTGTCCTCCCTCCCTCTTTATCTTCTAACTGACTCTGTATTAACAAATTTGGTGTTCATTTCATTCTCAAAACTGTACACAGATGAAGGATTCTTAAAATTTACCTGCAGGCCAATATGGTGTGCAGATGGAATCGTGGCTTCTATTTTAGCTCTCAATACAGTATATAGGCTCGGTTTTTATTTCATTAGTTCTACCTCAACTTCTCATTATATATCATGTATCATGCTTCCTTTCAGGAGGTGGGATACATTTCAAACATTAATAAATCATCATCTATTGTCATCCAATTGATTTAACAAACACAACTCCGCAAGTGCTATATTTACTTCACTATAAATGCAAAGTTGACAGGATTGAAGCATTTCAAAATCGCACATATCTGGTTTGTAGTTCAAGCTATCTTGCCAAATTCTCGGGTAAGATTTTAATAATCAATTTGTTCTTTTTCTTGACATCAATGAAAAGGACGGCAAATGTGCGAGAACAAAAAGGGGCAATTTTCTAGAATGTCGTTCGTCTGTTAAAAATCATTGATTTGGAAATGTTAATTCTGTTCCGCTCACCACAATGCTTACTGACCTGCTCAGTACTTCCACCATGTTCTGCTTTCCTTTAGAATCATGGTTGTTTCATTACAATCAGGTTTGACTATTTAATACCCAAAAAGTGAATGAAGATCATCAAGAGAGTAAAGCCCATTCCCATTACAAATGTCTTGCAGCCGTTTTCCAGGGAAAGTGATCCTCAATAGTGGGTTTAAAGTTGAAATAATCTTGATAATACGGACTCATAATCTAGCAAATAAAACTGAAAAATATTGAGTGTACTTTCTTATTTCCAATTTTAATTCAAACATTTAAATGATATCGATCATGATGCTTCGGTAACAAATTCTGATAACGCAACACTTTATTATGGTAATCTGAGGGTCTTCGTATTTTACCCAAAAACCTGGGCAACGGAAATTGCTCAAGGATTAAACACAATGTTCTCAAAACTGCAATATTTAATAAGAAATACCACAGCTGATTTTCAAACATTAAAAAAGCCGTAAGCCTGAAATAGATGTGGAATTGCTTCACAGGATAATATTCATTTTGTACACATAACAGACATATTGTTAACAAACCATTTTGAGGAACGGATCTTATTTTTATTTTCATTTGCCAAGCTCTGAACCAATTCCCAGTTCACGAATTGAAGGGTTTGGGGAACATCTGAATCTCCTGGTGGTTTTAATGGAAGGATGCTGAAGGAAAAAAGTCGTTGGCAAGAATATTATAGACCCATGAGGACTAGCCTCATATTAGAGCTGGTGCATTTTGTGGGTGTTTTTAGGGAGTTAGTACCTGTCCATTCATGGGCCATTGGTCAACCAGTGCGCAGACCATACCTAGCAGCAGCCTGCTCATTGGTACATGTTAATTGTATAGGTAGCAACAAACAACGTAGGACTTATTATTAGCTTATTAATAGAAATCTGCAAATGAAGGATATCAGCTGCTCCTTTCAAGGACAGATTGAAAATAATTGTGACATCCATGGCCACAGTGATATAAAGCTGGAAAATAGAGTACAATAGATTTCAGGGTACTATAACCCAATTCCCAATGGCGATGATAACCAGCACTATCGCTGCATCAATTATTAGACATTCTCACTGATTTTCCAACATTCTCTATTGGAGAAGTATAGGTATTTAATAGCCAGCCATAATTATAAGTGTAATTTTGGAGTTATACAATTTTTCCTCCAGAGATGTAAATGATATTATGTGCAAGTTATTGCTATCGATATTAATACTGTACTTCAGCAACAGTTGATAAATATAAAAATGCATACCACAAATATTTTAAATTTAGACCCATTGGACATTTTATACTATTTGCCTGTCTGAAGGTTTAATTAAAAAGTGCATTCAATGACAAAAGACTTCAATCCACATCACATAGTCACATTCATAATTAATTTAATGGATGCTAAAATTCAAAGGCCATGGAAATGATAAAAGAGAATTTTCGCCAACAACTGTTCAGCATCAAATTACTGGTGTCTAGACATATCAGAATGTACTTTAATACTTATTGCAATTTGCATGCCTGCCTAAACAGTCTGATGGCCTGGTGCCATTCAACAGCGATACCCGCTACCGATTCAACAGAAATGTTAGTAACACATTTATTCTTGCAGTGCTAGCGACATCATATAATAGATTATTTCCCAGTTTGACGAGGTTTCTCTTTCATGACACAAAGCCCAGAAGTTCAATGATCAGAGGATAATGATATTAAAGAGACAGGCTGGAGAATTAGTAAATAGGTAGCAAATCAAACTTAAAATGTTGAGAATTGGGAATTGCTACATTTTAATAGGACATAAACGAGATGGCACAATTTAAAATAAGGTGCAATAGCAAAGAGATTAAGGGATGGATGTGCAGGTTGAGACACTGGTAAATACAGCAATGTGGTACTCCTGGGTTTTATAAATAGAATATTAAAATACAAGTGCAAAGAAGTCACAATGGACTTTTAAAACCACTGGGTCAGCCATATGTGAAGTTGGCCAAGTATAACTGCCACATTTCTGGAAACTCTTTACTGAATAAACAGAGGAGATTTACTGAAATGATTCCAGGGATAAAGGATAAGGGAATTTAGCTCTGCGGCTAAACAGATTAATCTTGTATTGTTTTTCGTGGAATAGAAGAGATTGCAAATGGATCTGGTAGTTATTTAAAATTATACAGGTACTGGAATGAATAGATTCAGATAAACTGTTACCATTGGTGAAAGGGCCAAGAGCAAGGGGGAAATAAAGATGGGACAAGCTATAAATTGCACTTTTGTGATTTAGTTTCTGCTACATTGACAAATCATGTCAAGTTTCTACAAGGAAAAAGATCCAAAAATAAGAAGCCAGAAGGCTTCCTTGAACTTGCGTAATATGATTATGAATAATCTTTTCCTTCATGTCCACCTCTGACCAAAAGACAAAAATCCATACATCTCAGCCTTTAATCTAACAAACGACTGAGCACCCAAAGGCCGCAATTCCCGGTATAATTCAGAGACATGGACCAATAATGGAAGGCATCTCAAAGCACTCGAGAATACAAACAATATTATCTCTACGAAGTCCTACAAATCCATTGGCAGGGAAGTGAAGCAATATCAGTTTTTCTCTCCCAAGCCAACATCTGCAGCACTAAGGCACAGTTGTCAAACAGCTCTGGCACGCAAGACATATTGTCTGCATGCTTGACATCATCCTTGTAAAACCAGTATTTTCAGCCAACCTTTGACACAACCAGGGAACTCCAGGAGGAAGAGGAAATGATTCAAGGATATTCCCAAACTATTCTTGAAAATAATGCAACATCCTGAACACAAGGGAATTAAATGCTCAAAATAAAGGAAGAGCACCTGGAAAGTCACCAAGCACCTTGAGTCTCCACAATAGAAATCATTTTCAAATTGACAGGGTTTATGAGCAACAACTCAAACTACCTATCAACTTGCTCCACCAAGCTCCTGGCACACACATCACCGACAGATTCCACTTTAAAACCAGAGTAAGAATAAACGAACCTTGATCTTGAGGAACACGATACGTTTAGATTCATGAACGAGCACAAGAAGATCCTTCTGTATGATCACATATACTCGTTCTTCATTGTTTAAAGCAGTATTCCGATTGTCCATTTTTACATTTAAGAAACAAATTTAAACTCCATCTACCCACCTCCCTCCTCATCTGTTATCTTTGTATATCTCACTTTGGGATTTTCCCTCATTTTCCTACCTAGCTTTGTATCTCCAGCAAATAGGAATACAGCGTACTGTCTCTCAATTTAGGAATACAGCATAGTCTCCCAATTAAAGTTATTTATATCAATTAAAGTTGAAGCATACAACATATGCACATGACACTGAATTAATTAACAGTTTGAAAACTTGAAAACAGTATGTTTATTCTTGGTTTATGTTTTCTGGGTTTAACCGTTCCGCTATAATCCATGCATTGATGAACCAGGATGGTGTGGACATGGAGAGGAACCTGCAGGAAGTGGTCTTCCCACATGTTGGAACTCTCACCCTTCGTGATAGAGGCCACAGATTTTGAATGCTTTGATATGATGCAAAATGTTAAAATGAAAGAAGAGAAAGATGAAAGAAGAGAAGATGAAAAAAGCGGACAAACACCAACAGAAAAATATCAATTGACAAACCTGGTACGAGAAAGCCTCTTTCAGTTATATTTGCACCAAAGAAACAGACAGAAAGACTGAAAAATGGGCATAACTATGATTCTTTTCCCTCTTATTCATCAGCATCCAATATGGAAAGCCAAAAATAGACAGATTGCTGGAACAACTCAGTGGGCCAGGCAGTATCTCTTCCAGAACAGAGGAATCGTTTCAATAGAAGGATCCTGACCCAAAACACCATCCATCCATGTCCTCCGCAGATGCTCAGAAGTTCATAAGTCTTAGGAACAGAAGTAGACCATTCGACCCATCGAGTCTACTCCGCCATTCAATCATGGCTAATCTATCTTTCCCTCTCAACCCCATTCTCCTGCCTTCTCCCATAACCCTTGACACACTTACCAATCACGTATCTGTCGATCTCCACCTCACAATACCCAATGACTTGGCCTCCACAGCTGTCTGTGGCAATGAATTCCTCAGATCAACCACTCTGACTAAAGAAATTCCTCCTCACCCCCTATCTTTTATTCTCTCCACATTCCCATCATCACTACCATTCACCTACACACTAGGACAGTTTATGACAGCCAATTAACCTTCTCGCCCACAGATTCTGGGGGTGTCGGTGAAAAACGGAGGATCAGGGGAAACATATGCAGTCATGGGGAGAACATACAAAACTCCTTACAGACAGCACCGAAGGCCAAGACTGAACCCAGCTTCACTGGTGCTGGGACACTCAGTTGCCAGGGTTTAGTAGCAAAATTGCCCCTAGCGTAATGTGGTATAGGGGATGGGGCGTAAATTGGGTAGAATGTGGTGAGAATATAATAGGATTAGTGTAAATGGGTGCTTTGCAGCAGGCATGGACTTGGTGGGCCAAAGGGCCTGCTTCCCTGCAGCATCTCTCTATAATTCAACGACAAATAAATCTTGTGTATTTTTCAAACAGATGAAGAACAGGTGCAAGGGTAAAGATATTGAAACCTGCTATTTTATTGTTGAGTTGATGTTTGGTTGCCTTCTTATTCCTATTCACTTGTGATTTGCATTTCAATGTGTTTCCTGCTGTTCATATCCTCGATTAGATTTGAAACATCTGGAAAACATTTCCTTTATACTCTCAAACTTTGGCAACTACAATATAGTTTTTCCAGTTTTATGGAGCCCCAGGGTTTTGAAAGCCTTCACATCAACAAAGGCATCCCTATCTTTTTATATGATAAAAGAATACTGCAAGAACAAACAAAAATAGTTTAGGTTTATTTTTGTCACATGTGCGGAGGTACAGTGAAAAGCTTTGTTTTGCATGCTGTCCAAACAGATCAGGTATACCACAGATACATACAATCAAGTCAAACTCAACTTGATAGAGCAAGAGGAAGATGCGGAGTGCAGAATATAGTTCTCAGCATTGTAGTGCATCACATCCATAGTCAATGTGGAAGCTCCAATTGTCCACCAGCATATATCATCCTCTCCACTTCTTAAATCAAAATCGGACATCTTTTCTTTGGATTTGTTGCTCTGGTTAAGCATTTCCCTCCCTAGAATTCTGCTTAATTTTCAATTAGCAGTTGAGCTGCTGAAGATAAAAATTCATCTAGGTGGACTACTTTTCAAGCCACTGATGACTCGTTTCAACTATGCAATTAAGTTGGTAGTTATGTAGTGCACAATTTTAAACCATCATAAGGAATGCCAGAGATCAAAGTAAGTTGTAAATGGTATTAATGAACAAGGTACTGTAGCTAAAGATAGACACAAAAATGCTGGAGTAACTCAGCGGGACAAGCAACATCTCTAGAGAGAAGGAATGGATGACATTTCGAGTCTCAGTCGGAAGAAGGGTCTCAATGGCCGAAACGTCACCTATTTTTTTCTCTCCAGAGATGCTGCCTGTCACTCTGAGTTCCTCCAGCATTTTGTGTCTATCTTTGGTGTTATCCAGCATCTGCAGTTCCTTCCTACACAAGGTATGGTAGCTTTTTGGTTGTGATGGAAGATGCTTATTTTTAAATATGGCCTTGCCTACATGCTTCTGCGCACAAGAATGAAACCGTGATTGACTTACTTAATAGGAAACTGAATAGCACAAGGACTTCAAATATTCTAAAAGTGATACCAAGTACAACACTGACAATTAAGCACAAAAGAAAAGAGCCAATGATGATGATTTTTCATTCCAGGAATGTACTAGCATGTGCTTTCTAACATGGGAAAAAAGTATTTTGTTCAAAAACTACAACTTCACTAACATAGGTTGATCAATACATTAAGAATTTTTGGCAGAATTATAGGAAGGGAAATGCTTTAACTTATATCAAATTAAATGTAACCTAATTATTATTCATTAACTTTAATGACAGGGATGTATGGAGGTAAAAAAAAGGCAGGAACCGGGTACTGATTGGGGATGATCAGCCATGATCACAATGAAGGGCCAAAAGGCCTACTCCTGCACCTATTGTCTATTGAGTTTACACTTACTTGAATAAATATGCCACAAAGCCTCATTTGCAATGTGATCATATTCTGGTCTGCACTGAATGCTAAATTAAAATGAATTGGAAATTATTCTCTATTCAATCATAGTTTAGTCAACGCCAATTAACAATAATAACAGTAATAATTAAAAGGATATTTCAAATAATGAATTGCATGTCAGAAAATATATTAAACTTAAATTCACTGTTTGAAAAATACTTTGCATTTTGATAAATGGCATTTATACCTAAATCACTACGCAGACTATTTGTCAAACCATTTTAAAAAAGCTAATTAAAATTGATTTTTTCAGAGCTAAATATTAAATACAGTGAGCTGCAGCATCAGAAGAATGAGGTTAAGGGTGCCATGGTTACCACAATGGAAAGTTTATATAGATGAATATATGATTTCTGTGTCCTCAATACCAAATCCAGGATTACGGAAACATTGCATCAAGATCATTAATAGTCATAAATATTTCATAGGTTCTGGATTTTATTGATAGTTTTGTGTAGAACTCACAATTACAAGTTTGGTAATTTCTAAAGATCTGAGTGTCTATCTGAATGAACATTTAGGGTGGTCTTTAAGAACATTTGAAGAAGTTCAGGAATGCTGTTTAGTTGGGCACAATTCTTGGAATTGAAGGCATGGCAAATAAAAAATTAAGTAGCTGACATTCTGTTCAGTAAGTCCACAGATGTCTTCTTTATCTTTGAACCGGGAAATTTATTATTCAAGTTTTGCTCCAAGTTTTCAAAACCTATGCAATACACTAGTGAGCATGTGATGCAGGTTTTCAATGAGACGATAATTTTCATGCTCATTTATTTAATGCCTAGATAAAGAAGGTGCATCATATCATAACACCATTTTTTACGGTCAAACTCCTTAATGGAGAGTAATTATTGACCTGAGCCATTAAGTCAACTACACCAAGGCAAAATAATTCAAATTAATCTAGGTCATCGACTTGCAAGTGCCATAAATGATTATCTTCTTTACGTTTACTTAACCTGCTTATTTCACTTTCCAGAAATAACATGCATCTTTAAATTTTTAACAAGGAGTACATTATTTCTTGCATATTCTGTAATTTTGACATTTTCAATTAAAATCAAGATAGAAACACATTGCACGCATTCATACTATAACTTTGCCATTAAATAATTCTATTAATAAAAAAATCTCAAAATAGACTTTCGTTCCAAAAATCTCTCAGATTTAAATTGTAATCAAAAATTCTACTTTTCCCTGATGTCAGACCCCATGGGTGTATTAGTGTAATTCTGTAATGGAGGGAAGATACATTTCCTGTAACATGCCTATAGATAAGTCACTTAGTCAAAAGCCCTCAATTGTCAGGAAGTGCTTCACATATCAAGTACTTTTCAGGAAATAGATTTGAATAAATATTAGATGCAATCAATAAGGTCATGAGCCTTTTAAGCCTTTAAAGTACATCGGATGGGATCTATATGCACCAGAAATGTTCCAAAATATAATTTTGGCAAATGTGATGGCCTAACCAATGAATGGAAAGGTTCTCTGCTGGAGAGTCCAGTAACAAGAATAAAATCATTACAAATCCCTTAGTGGAACAATTGAAGGGTTCTATAAACAGATGTTGAACTTCCAACAAAAGGATTTTAATTGGTACAGTAATGGATTTCTCCATTATTCAGGTAAGAACATTCAGGGCAGTGCAGAAAGCATCAATGGTACAATGAAAATACATATTCAGTCTGCCCAGAAGCACTGGTATGCTTGAATTAGACCAAAACAAGAACAAGGTCGAATTTATTCTAGGTGGCTGCCCGACAGAAAGCTTTTATTCAGTAACAACCAACTCATCTATCAGTTTTATCTTTTATCATATTTCCAGCCTTGAAATGACCTGACAGAAATCAATTTTCATGCCTATTTCTCAAATCTCGGTTATGGATTTGGTAAAGATGTGATAATCGCAGTAAAGTCGAAGGTTAGCAATAATTCACTTTCACTTCTGCTTTCAACAGTGGAACTGCATTTGTTACCCTTACGTTCACTAAATGACAGATGAAATCATTTGTTTCCATTCCTACTGTCCAGAAACATATGGAATGACATAAAATGAACCATGATCAAGATCATTCTATTCTGGACAACACAGAGGATGACATTTTCTGGATAAAGGATCACATAAACAAACAGGAGAACCAATCAAAATTTCATAAATGCTCTGCAGGAATGCTCTGCACTCATATAATGATTACAAAAAGATAATCTCATATCTTTAATTTAAAGATTTTGTTTCACCTTGTGCGCCGACAGTGCACCAGATTTTTCAAAATATCCTGACAAAGATTACATAGTTTATTCAACACATTTTCTATGCTTTGTACTTTAGACATGACTACAAATAAAAATAGAGAATGTGATAAGTAGTGCAAATAGACTTTTGGTTAGCTGAATACCTTTGTCTTAAATTAATCTACAAACCTTTGAGCCGGATCTAAATGACATAATCATACTCGGACTCAAAAGTGACTTACATTTTATTCAGTGGTCTTCACAGCTAAACATCTTTAAAGGTAAGACAACAGCAACAAATTCAAAAATAGACACAGTATAAATAAAACTTTGCAGTATTGCACAGAAACAAATGCAAATGTATTTAAATGTTAATGCATACATTATAAATGGCTCAAAGCTCTTGTACAGAAAATATTAAGCACAATGCACATGGACAATGCATACTGTCCATTTTCATTCATGACACCCATCATTTGTTCTATCACTGACCTCACAACTCAAATAGCCCCGATCTACAATTCATTTCGCAGAGGACAGCAAAATATAAATGGTCAAAGTACTATTCAGTTAAGAATATGATGTCAAAATTGCAAGATCAGAGCCAACTCCTTAAATATTTTAAAGACTAGATTCTTGACTACAGCAATTTCTCAAATATCAGGAAAAAGACTTTTGATAACATCGAAAATCAGCAGGGAAAAAAAATGCTGATCAATGACAATTGAGAGCAGTAACTAAAGTGGCAATGTTTAAACTCTCAATTTAAATCTGAAGCAAAGATACAACAAATATTACAAACATACCTTCCACAATCCGTGTCCTGCGCTACATATCACAGCTGCTCAGTACAATGCACGAATAAAGTGCACTGTGTAATGGTAGCAGGAGATTCTCCCCAGTGATTCCAAGTGCCATTAAGCTTCACTCAGATGATGGATTTAATCAGTTAAGATTTTTAAAAATCTAGTCTAATTTCCTATGATTCCCTCTTAATCCCAATCACAGTTTTAAACGTTCTTATTAGTTTGTAAACTTTTGATGTGGTTTGAAAATTCCACCTTCAAAATATATTTTCTCATGGATCCAAGGGGACTTGCCAATCATAGAAAAGCTTTTAAAAGAAGCCGTTTTCATTAAATATTCAACAGTCGAAATTAAAGTAACAAGTATTAAAAACATGTCCATCTTTACTGCCTGACCAATCGTTGCGATTTTATTTCCCTTTGTAAATATTTATCCAATTCAGGTGATTTATTTTATACCAATAATAACAAAAGTATTAGCTTGGCAACCAATATATTTACGTAAAAATGCTAAAATATAGATAACGTATCAGGCAGTTTACAGATACTAATAATCAAAGAAATCAGATTGTCTGTTGAAATGCCAATGGGATCAGATTTGAAATTCAGAACATAACATGGACGAGATATATATTTACTTTTCCTTCTGAGGTCATCACATCAACTCGCTCATCAGTTGGCACAATTTAATCGAGTCATACAGAATGGAAATAT
Organism: Malacoraja senta; assembly: GCA_038087875.1. Lineage (NCBI taxonomy): Eukaryota > Metazoa > Chordata > Chondrichthyes > Rajiformes > Rajidae > Malacoraja > Malacoraja senta. The sequence continues at coordinate 5,161,701 of CM075993.1, forward strand.
GCCACTCGGCTCACCATGTCCATGCCAGCTCGTGAGCACCAAACCATATTAATCCCATCTTTCAGCACTTAGCCCACAGCCTTCTACGCCGGGATGATTGACATGCTTGAATAAACACTTGTTAAATAAAGTTAAATTGCTGGAAAATTTCATTCAAGTATGACCACTCAAATGTATAGATTTCCAGAGTGCATTTGAAAATGCAATCTTCCAAATTATTTTCATCGCTTATTAATATTTGTGCTAGAAATTAAAGAATTACAAAATAATAATAATTTTCTTCTAATCCACTGCCAAAGGAAACTAAGAATTAAGAATATAACAGATAGCGGACAAGAACTGAAGCTTCCAAGCACCACTTGAATAAATTCAGAAACTAAACAACAGCCTTTGTAACCATCAGCAATGTTTCACCCACACATTTTAGCAGCCAAAAAAAATTGGAACGGCATTAGAAACAGTAAACATTAATTCAGCATGACCCATCTCTACTGAATTGCATCAAACAGTTGAGAGTGTACATTACTGGGTGGCACAGTGGTGCAGCCAGCAGAGTTGCTGTCTCACTGCTCTAATCCCAATCACAGTTTTGTCCTGAGGAAGGACATTATAGCCATAGAGGGAGTGCAGAGAAGGTTCACTAGACGGATTCCTGGGATGTCAGGACTTTCATATGAAGAAAGACTGGATAGACTTGGCTTATACTCGCTAGAATTTAGGAGATTGAGAGGGGATCTTATAGAAACGTACAAAATACTTATGGGGTTGGACAGGCTAGATGCAGGAAGATTGTTCCCGATGTTGGGGAAGTCCAGGACAAGGGATCACAGCTTAAGGATAAGGGGGAAATCTTTTAGGACCGAGATGAGGAAAACATTTTTCACACAGAGAGTGGTGAATCTCTGGAATTCTCTGCCACAGAAGGTAGTTGAGGCCAGTTCATTGGCTATATTTAAGAGGGAGATAGATGTGGCCCTTGTGGCTAAAGGGATCAGGGGGTATGGAGAGAAGGCAGGTACGGGATACTGAGTTGGATGATCAGCCATGATCATATTGAATGGCGGTGCAGGCTCGAAGGGCCGAATGGTCTACTCCTGCACCTATTTTCTATGTATCTATGTATCTATGTATCTATGTATCTAGTGACCATCAGTCCTGAACTTGAAGCATTACTTCTGTGTACTCATTCTCCATGTGACCGCCAGGTGCTCTCGTTCTCCCCCACATCCCCAAAATGTGCCAGTTTGTAGGTGAATTGGCCACAGTATAAATGAATGGTAGAATTTGGAAGGAGTTGCTTGGAAAGTGTGGTAGAATAAAATGGTCGGTGTGGACGAGGTGGGCCTGATTATCCACGACTCTAACTCTCTGCTGTTTATGCCGTACTGTATCAAAATCAGAAAGCAAATGACCTCCATCCAAGGACCTAAGCAGTCTTTCCAGGTGCGGCAGAGGTTCACCTGAACCTCTTCCACCCTCATCTATTGCATCCGCTGCTCTAGGTGTCAGCTGCTCTACATCGGTGAGACCGAGCGCAGGCTTGGCGATCGCTTCGCCCAACACCTCCGCTCAGTTCGCAATCACCAACCTGATCTCCCGGTGGCTCAGCACTTCAACTCCCCCTCCCATTGTGAATCCGGCCTTTCTGTCCTAGGCCACCTCCATGGCCAGAGTGAGTCCCACCGTAAATTGGAGGAGCAGCACCTCATATTTCCCTTGGGTAGTTTACACCCGAGCATTATGAACGTTGACCTCCAATTTCAGGTAGTCCTTGCTTTCTCCCTCTTTCCCCTCCCCAGCTCTCCCACAGCCCACTGTCTCCGCCTCTTCCTTTCTTCTTCCCCCCCCCATCAGTCTGAAGGGTCTCGACTCGAAGCATCACCCATTCCTTCGCTCCATAGATGCTGCCTCACCCGCTGAGTTTCTCCTGCATTTTTGTCTACCTAAGATTAATTCTGCAATATTTTTTAAAGAAAAAAATCAGTTTTTACAGCATGGAGGTGCAGCAGTAGTAGAGTTGCTGCCTTACAGCACTCAAGATCCGGGTTTGATCATGACTATGGGTTCTGTCTGTACAGAGTTTGTACATTCTCCCTGTGACCGTGTGGGTTTCCACCAAGTGCGTCAGTTTTCTCCCACAATCCAAAGATGTGCAGGTTTGTAGGTTAATTAGTGTGTAGGATAGAATTGGTGTACGGGTAATCATTGATCGGTGCGGACTCGGTGGGCGGAAGGGCCCGCTTCCATACTGCATTTTTAATCTCTAAGTCTAGCATCACTCAGCTGCCAATTGCTAAAGATAGCATTAGATAAAAGGATAGCATCAATGACTCAATATATAACACTTTGTTCAGACGTGAAGCTGTTCTGCATCGATACGCTTAGGTATATAGAATATGTTAAACCGCAACATAAATTTCAATCCAATTTATCGGATTTAAACTTAAGCTTCCAATCTTTTTTTTGCGTATTAAGTCAAGATGTAATAACCTGATCTTTGCACCTTAATTAACCCAAATTACACCTTTTCTAATTAGGAATTGAGCTATTCAGGAAGGACATTGCAGACAAAAAAAAATGTTCTGCAAACAATACAAAGCTCCCCCCAGCCAAGAGTTTAAGTGGGTTTTAATCTGAAGTTTAAAACTGCTAACTTTCAATTTGGATATGCAAATTCCAATAATTAGGTACCACGAAAGAAAATACAAACTGATATGCTGAAAGTATGGTTTTTCTATTTGTGATACAATTTTTTTATGCCAAAGTCGTTTTGTCTTAATTTATCCTTTGTGCTTCCAAGCAAATGTGAGAGGAGAAACTGATACATTGCTTGCATTTGAAGGAGGAACATGCTGCACTTTCAGCCAGCTGCAGAAGATGGAAACTTATAAAATTATAATTGAAGAAGTTGTTGCTATGGTGATATCAATCCCGATGGCGGAAAGTTAAAACTCATCGCAAGGGGGAAGGCTAATTCATGAGATGGGCACAACAATGATATACCAGCAGGACATTAAGGAAAAAAAATTAGGTTGTGGATCATAGACAATATTGGACATTGCACAGCTTGCTCTTGCCTGGTTTTGATATTAATTGGAAATCACCATGTCAGATCATATTGTTTGATCAATTTTGTATTATATTCATTAAAGATAATGTTAGAGTCATAGGGTCATACAGCACTGAAACAGGCCACCTGGCCCAACTCATTCATGGCAACCAGGATGCAAAGAGAATCCCATTTACCCGTGTTTAGACCATATCCCTCTAAACCATTCCTATCCATGTCCATGTTCAAATGGTGTTATTGTATCTACCTCAACCTTCCTTTGGCAACAATTTCCATATGTGCCCTCTGTGTAAAAAGGTTGCCTCCGAGGTTCCTATTAAATCTTTCCCCTCTCATTTTAAACCTATGCCATTTAGCTCTTGATTCCCCTATCCAGGGATGCATTCACCTTATTTTTTTTCCATGATTTTGTACACCTCTATAAGATCATCCCTCACTCTCTTGTGTTCCAAGGCAAAAAGCCTGCCCAACCTCCCAAAAGCTCAGGCCTTCAACTCCTTGCAACATCCTCGTAAATCTTCTCGGAACCATGTTGTATATCAGTAAATTAAAGCCTGCCCAAAGCATTTTTTTATTATTGTGGTTGCAGTAGTTTGGAGGTCAATTTTCCACTGTGGTATCACAGACAATCTCTGTATCACAGCCTTCAGGTAACGGAATTTCACTCTTATAAATTATCTGCCAAAAATTCGATATATGGAATAAGATTTGTTGTCACAAATTAAAATTCTGTTCTAGGTTGGTACTTTATAGTTTGCCACAATAAATTTCAAATATTTCAATAACAGTGGAGGATTGGGGATGGATTTCTAAGCCAGGAGTGGCTTGGGGGACAACTTCCAGATGATGGTGTTGCTGACCTTGTCTTTCTAGCTGGCAGAGGTCTGAAGTTTAGAAGATGCTGCATAATGAGTCTTGGTGAGTTACTGCAGTGCATCATGTAGATGGTGCACAATGTTGTTACAGCGAGTCAGTGCTGGAATGAGTGAATGATTGTGGATAGACTAATATGTTCAGTATGGTAGAGCGTCTTGAGTTTTGTTGGAGCTCCACTCAGGCAAGTGGAGCTCATTCCATCACATACCCGTCTTGAGCCTTGAAGATGATGGATAGTCTTTGAGATTAAGGAGGCGAGTTACTGGGATTCTGAGCCTATGAGCTGCTCTTGTAGCCATATTGTGTTTATGGCTGCTCCAGTTCAGTTGGAGGAAGGACATCCTTGTGATTGAGGCAGTGCAGCGTAGATACACGAGATTGATCCCTGGGATGGCGGGACTGTCATACGAGGAAAGATTGAAAAGACTAGGCTTATATTCACTGGAGTTTAGAAGGATGAGGGGGAATCTTATAGAAACATATAAAATTATAAAAGGGCTGGACAAGCTAGATGCAGGAAAAATGTTCCCAATGTTGGGCGTGTCCAGAACCAGGGGCCACAGTCTTAGAATAAAGGGGAGGTCATTTAAGACCGAGGTGAGAAAACACTTTTTCACCAAGAGAGTTGTGAATTTATGGAATTCCCTGCCACAGAGGGCAGTGGAGGCCAAGTCACTGGATGGATTTAAGAGAGAGTTAGATAGAGCTTTAGGGGCTAGTGGAGTCAAGGGATATGGGGAGAAGGCAGGCACGGGTTATTGATAGGGGACGATCAGCCATGATCACAATGAATGGCGGTGCTGGCTCGAAGGGCCGAATGGTCTCCTCCTGCACCTATTTTCTATGTTTCTATGTTTGTGCAGAATGCATAAGGAAGTTCAAAACAGGGGATAGCGATGGCAGAAAAGTGAAATATTAAATCCATGGCTGTTGCAAAACAATTCACCATGGCAACAATACCCATGTAAAACAGATTGTACCTACTTTTCAAATCAATACTCAAAACACTGCCTGTGCATTCCCACCTTCAAGCTTATTATGTATGGTTACCAAATTCAAGTGCACCAATTTCCTGTAGAATCTCTTCAAATATCTTTAGCAAATTATTATTTCTCTAATATTTGTTTAGCACACAACAAAATAAAAATATTTTATATTTGGTGTAGCAAACATGTTGCAATCAATACAAGAGATTCATTTATAGCTCAGGCTGCAATACATCGAAATACAGTGAGAGGCTCACCATGTTCACCGATCATTGAATTTATATCTACCTATGCATCTTAAAAGGGGGATTTAAGTTATGCCCCCTTATGAGTCTTCAATAAGAAAGGCCTACCCTTTTCTCTCAATCCTGACTTTAATACAACTGTTTGAATAGACAATCAGCACCTTGGTTTACTGACGTTGAAAGTAAGGTAGCTGTTCTGGCACCATTCAATCAGACGATCTATCTCCCTCCTATGCTCCCACTCATCAGAGGAGTGGTAAACCAAATAGCACCCATCCCCATCAAAAACAGCTTCATTCAAGATAATCAATGATAACTAGGAATGGGGAATGGGAACTTCCCAAATATTTTTCAATTTAATTATATGGAAAAACCCAAGAGATATCACAATGTTATAAAGAACTAGACCAACTCCCTGTCACAGGGGAGTCCTGGTCCCCCAATGCAATATTGCACCACTCACCCATAGCCTCCACGGGAGGAATGGTCCCCCAACACAACTCGTTCCCCAAGGCAATATTCCACCACTCACTCGTTTCCCAAACTGGAGGGAATTATGTATCAGAAAATAAGTTAAAAACATGTTTCATATAAATCTTTCAGGCAAATTTGTCTATACTTACACTAATCTTCCATCTGGAACAAGATGACTTCTTGTAAAGATCTCAGATAAGACATCTGCGGAATGAAAGTACAGTCCTGAGTAAATGAAGGATGTCACCCAATTATTTAAATTATTGCGAGGATAATCTAAGTGAATACAATAGTACATTTCTAAAGAAATTTAGTTGTACTGGGTCATTAAAATCAAACATAAATGAGTGCAGAATGGGCACATAAAGATCTTCAGATTACAGGTTCGACCTCTAATTCAAATTGAACTTGATTCCACCAAACCAGTGGAAGGGAGCACAGAGATAATATAAGACTTCAAGCTTGCTCCTCCATTCAAGCAGGATTGTGACTAATTCTAGACCTCATCTTCCTTCTTTCCAATTTTCATATCCTCTCATGCTCCTGGTGCCTCAGCTTTAACCAAACCATTGACCAGGATTACAGTGGTGCAGAATTGAAAAATTTTAGAAAGGAATTTCTCATCATCCAGGTCCTAAACAGCCAGACCCTTTTGTTACTGTATCCCTAGTTCTATGAATGTTCAGTTTCACCTCAATGTTCTGTGGGGCAGGACAGGAGTGATACTCCCTTTAAATAATTTGTGACACTATATTTCTGAAGGCAATCCCAGCATATACATGTAAATCAGGTGACCAAAGACTTGCGTAGATGTAAAGACCATATGACCAAAGACTTAAGTAGATGTAAAATTAAATCTCTCAAATAAAATAAAGCAAAAATTTAGGATGCATGATCTTAAGTTGAAAAAGGAGCTATAATTTAGAAGACCAATTAACATTGTGGTTAAATATTTCAGAATTGAATTTGTGATATGAATAATTTATTAAACATGGAAAACTAATTTTTATTTGAAAATGTTATAAATTTAACGCTTTATCTGGAAATAGTTAAAATCCAATTTAAAAACTCACCAACATGACAGGATTTTACACATTTAAAGTCATATTCATGCTTTTAATTCTGCCAAATGCACAGATTTTAACATGTGAAATTTTATTCTCCATTATTCCAAGTCTAGATATTAAAATAATTAATGTTTTAAACTAAAGTGAACAGAACAAGTCTGTGCAAGACCACCAGATGTTCAGAATCTCTTTCACAATTCAACAGTTAACAAATGATCTGAAAAACTATGCAAGCATTTGAAAATCTGAGGGACTAACTGGATTATCAGTTATTCATTTGACTAATCCAGTGGATTTCCTCACATAAAGCAACAGTATAAGGGAAAGAAAGGCATACTTTAAGCCAATGGTGCCAAGCATTCTCATGTTTATAAATCATGTCGCTACGTTTAAAAAAAATGTTCAATCCACCATGTTGCACAAACTCACACACAAATCCAGCAACATCATTGGTATAGCAAAACTCAAAGTTACAGGAAACCAGTTTCTCCATCAGATAAACTGGTTTCCTGGGCCTCCTCCATGGCCAGAGTGAGGACCACCGTAAATTGGAGGAGCAGCATCTCATATTTCACTTGGGCAGTTTGCACCCCAGCAGTATGAACATTGACTTCTCTAATTTCAGGTAGTCCCTACTTTCTCCTCCCCTTCTCAGCTCTCCCTCAGCCCACTGGCTCCACCTCTTCCTTTCTTCTCTCCCCCCCCCCCCCCCACACCCCCACCCTCACATCAGTGTAAAGGAAGGGTTTCAACCCGAAACGTTGCCTATTTCCTTCGCTCCATAGATGCTGCCTCACCCTCTGAGTTTCTCCAGCATTCTTGTCTATCTCCATCAGAACAATTGAGTTATCAAAATTCAATTTACCATCTAACTAGAACACCTGTGGAAATTAGGCAAAAGCTAAATATTGCTTATCAACAAAGCCAAAGACTGGTCAAAGAAGTCGAAAATCAATCAGTATTTTGGAAAGAAAATGAAGCAATACTACATAAAAGGGTCACACAGACAGAAAGACCTACTTCAAAGTTGGCAGGACAAATTTTTATAAATGCGGTTAGAAAAGTACTATATCTTTGGATGAACAGAGAGAGCAAATTAAAAAGTGCTTTTAAACATTAATAAATCAATAGTTAGGCTTCATGTGCTGTACCATGTCCAACTTGGGCAAGAGAGGACATCACATAGCACCTCAACAGTCCTTTGGGGACATGGGAAGGGTTCAGGAATTTTGCACAGTCATAAAAAGGATGAGGGAATTGAAGGATGTTGACAGAATAGAAAAATTAACTAAATTCGTATAGCAAATAACAGACAGAAAATACAATTCCATTGGTATAAAAAAGGTTCATAAGCAGAGAATACTGATTTAAGGCACTGAGTGAAAGAATGAGAGGGAAGAGGAGGGAAATTGTTTGCCTTATGCAGTAAATTATAATCTACAATGCCAGGCTTGAAAGGCTAGTGAAAATAAAGGGCCTGTCCCACTGTACGAGGTAATTCAAGAGTTCCCCCGAGTTTCCCCTGATTCGAACTCGGAGAATTACGGTAATAGCTGTTCTTAGGTACTCGGGGCTCTCGTGGACATTTTTCAGTGCTGAAAAAACGTAACGAGTTTCCACGTTTCCCGAGTACCTGCCGTTAGCATTACGAGCCGCTACGAGACATCCACGAGCTCCGACATAGCCACTACGTACATTCTACGTACTTACCACGAGTTTGGGTTTTTTTTAAACTCGGGAGAGCTCTTGAATTACCTCGTACAGTGGGACGGGCCCTTTAATTTATTAATGTTTACAACTTGAATTTAACATATACTTGAAATTGAAAAACAATATACTGTAGATAAAGGATAGGATGGAGTGAAGGGGCCTTTTAAGATGAAAGTGGAAGAGTGTGGTGGGCTAAATAGAATATTGCGTGCAGTTCTGGTCACCACACAATAAGGAGGATGAGGTTGCACAGAGAAGATTCATTAGGATGTTGCTTGGAATGGAGGACTTTCATTGTGAGGGAGATTGGATAGGATGGGCTTGTTTTCCCCAAAGCAAAAGAGGTGGAGGGTGATGCAACAGAAGTATACAAGATTATGAGGCATAGATAGGGTAGATAGTCAGAATCATTTGCCCATTGTAAGTGGTCTAAAAACCAAGAGGATATAGATTTAAGCTGAGAGAAATGTTTTAATGGAGATCTGAAGGTTGTCTATTTAAGCAGTGTAGGTGATATCTTGAATGCACCACCGAGATGGTGGTGGAATTAGATACAAGTTCCTCATCTGAAAGGTATTAACACAGATACTTAAATAGGCAAGGCATAGGATATGGTCCCAATGAGATCAGTGTAGATGGGCAAACAGTTCTCGGCCCCTCGGACTCAATCAAAATGATAGCAGGCAGCCTTGGAAGCCTTACCCCACTACTCAAACCTCACGTCAAAAACCTTGGTGTGATATTTGACTCAGCACTGAAATTTGACAAACAAGTCAATGCCGTGGTAAAAGCTAGCTTCTTTCAGCTTCGGATGATAGCTAAAATAAAACAATTCCTCCAGTTTGATGACCTCGAAAAGATCCATACATTTATCTCCTCCCGCCTAGATTACTGCAACTCCCTTTACACTGGCATCAGCCAATCGTCCCTGTCCCGCCTGCAACTGGTCCAAAACGGCGCAGCGAGACTCCTGACGGGCACCCGAAAAAGGGACCACATCACCCCGATCCTGGCCTCTCTCCACTGGCTCCCTGTGAGGTTCCGAATACATTTCAAGACCCTCCTCTTTGTCTACAAAGCCCTCAATGGGCTTGCACCCACCTACATTAAAAGTCTTCTCACCCACTACACCACCTCCAGGTCCCTCAGATCGGCCAACTTGGGGTTGCTGAATGTCTAGGCATAAGCTCAGGGGCGACCGCGCCTCTGCAGTTGCAGCTCCTAGACTGTGGAACAGCATCCCCCTCCCCATCAGAAATGCCCCCTCCATCGACTCCTTTAAGTAGACTAAAAACTCATCTGTTCTCCCAAGCCTTTCCTGACGTCCTCTGAGCGAGGATTATTTGTATATATATATGTAGTTTGCTCGTGTACACTATTCTTATAACAAATGTAAAGCACTTTGGTCAACGAGAGTTGTTTTTTAAATGTGCTATATAAATAAATGTGACTTGACTTGACTATACATCTCTGTGACTCGATGAATGGCCTCTTAGCTCTGTTGTATGGTTTAATATCATTAATATTTATGTCACTACTACAAAGGAAACTGATTTCCACAAATTGCAACACCCTACAGCAATACCACATGAAACTCCAATATGCGTGGATTGCAAAACAAAATTAATCAAGCTACAAGATTGTATAGGTAGAATCGCGAGATGATGTAGCACATGCAGTAGTTATTTTGCTCATACTGCCGGCTCTTTGATGAAGCTATCCAATTAAAGTCAGTCATACAGCATGGAAACAGACCCTTCGGCCCACAAACTCCATGCCAACCCATCAAGTACCCGTGAGTCCAACCAAACTATATGTTGATCAGCAAACATTCAGTAATCTGACTACTCTGCTCCTTTTCAATATTCTCATAGTATTTCCCTTGAGAAATGTATAGTTGAATCTGTTCTCATTCCCATTTTAGAGCACAATAAACCCCTTAAACAGTTTCTTCCTCGTGTCTGCTCATACTTTGACCAATCATTAGTCTCTTCTTCTTAATGACCCTTCTCACATTTTAGTTACATTAAGAGCATAACCTTTTTTATACAAAACTGCAGAGCACGAAATATCCTAGATATGACTCACAACGTTGAGCATACATGGCCTCAATTAATAATTTCCTCTAGCTTGATTTATAACATCACAATATTGTCTTTATTATCCACTAATAAATATCTGCTTATATTGGAATGTGGTTCCATGGTTGACAGCAATAGCCACCCCATTCTATAACATCTCCCCTTCCTCTCTGGCCCAGTTCATCACATTAACTATTCATTCTTCTGCATGCTTAGACATTGATTACCAATATTCTGGTGTAATGTAAGAAACAATCACACAGGAAATTGACCCTATTCAGGACCTATGGACTCTCCCAAAAGTCATTAAAAAGTGATCAGCAGAACTCTCTGTGAATCATTCCTCTCTTCTTAACCACGTCCAGGAAAGTGAAAGCTCATCATCAGAATGGCTAACTCAGAGTCCAACAATCGGAAATACATTTTATATATTGCTATGACTAAGCGCCCCACACAATACCATACAGGTAAGCATGCAAATCAAACCATGATTTAAATTGATTCTAAAATAACCTGAAAATATTCTTTTTGAAAATTGAAGGCTTCGGAGAGGGTGCAGAAGAGGTTTACCAGAATGCCGTCTGGATTAGAGGATATTAGCTATAGAAGTTGGACAAACGTTGATTGACTGACATTTCAGAGAAAATAATCCATCAGTTCACACATCCTTGAACGGGTATCTGAACCTCAAGGTTCTACCACATTCCTCCAAGAGGTACAATTCACAATTTATTCATGTTTATTTTTGAATCTTAGAGTTAACAAAAAACCTGACACTGTTTATGCATCCCTCACATTACAGGCATTCAGGTTAGGGAAATTCACCCTTACAGAATTCACAGATCACTACCCAAAAGTTTGAGATACAGAACAAGAGCTGCTCCAACAAAATTTATGTGCGAAAAATTAAATGAAATCAACCAAAAAATGCCTTCCAACACACATTTCTCAGCACATGCACAAATGACACAGCTTTGAATTACGGAAAATTCCAATATGTCCCATTTTCTAAGAACGCAAATCTCCATCCACTTCTCAGTGATGCAGGGATCACCTTACACAAGTAATATTGACTTTGCAGCCATTGATGTGTAGCATTGAATTCATTTGTTTCATTGTTTTATAGCCATAACTATTTCACTATAAATTCAAAAAAGATGGACATTTCACAATTAGAACATATTTTTGCTGGTTTCCCCAGATAATGTCCAAGTATCTATTTCCAGATGGGTGACCACTTTAATTTTCTAACATACTTTGACTCAGCTTTGTCCTCATGCAAACTCAAGGAAATGCATCTCATCTTCCATCCTATGAAAGAAGGGAGAATAATAGGAATTCCTTAAGAGTTTATTAAACCTTAAAAAAACTACTGGTGTGGCTTATTATTGTCACGTGTACTGCAATACAGTGAAAATCTTTGTGTTGTGTGTTATCCAGGAAAATCTTGCCATAAGGGAGTACACATGTGTAAGAGGGTGTGCAAAAAAAAAAAAGTGGTCCAGCTACAGAGAAAGTGCAGATATAAAAAAAGTGCAAGGGCTGCAACGAGGTAGTTCAGCAGATCTGGATTACATCTTTAGCTAATGAGAGATCCACAAAGGGTCTGATAACAGCGGAAGAGAAGACGTTCTTGAAAGTGATGGTACATGCTTTCAAGTTTTCTTATCTTCTGCCTGACAAGAGACGAGGGAATGACTGGAGTGTGACTGGCCCTTAATTACGTTGGCTGCTTTCCAGAGGCAGCTTGAAGCGTAGCTGAAGTTGATGGAAGAGGAGACTGGTATGTGTGATGGACTGGGCTGCATCCACATCTCTCTACAATTTATTGTAGTCTTAGGCTGAGTAGTTGCCAAACTAAGTTTTAATGCATCATAATAAGATGCTTTCTATGGTGCATCTATAGAGATTATAAGTCATTGGGGACATGCTAAATTTTTAGTCTTCCAAGGCTCACTCTTATAAGTTTTACATACTTGGAGTTAACTCCCACATTCTTTCATTTTGTTATTGTTTACTACTTTATTTGTGAAAATATTGACCGGATTACATTTTCAGAAGCTTGGGACCACTGCTCTTGTATCTGCCCATGGAGCCAGTCTCATATTAAGCTGGACAGAGAAAACATGCTAGTATGAATAGTAAAGTACAATCATATTCTCACTGGACTTACAATGCATGTTTTAGCAAGGGATCAATCTCAACCATCAACCATTCATTCATTCTTAGCCAGTAGCATTAAAGTCAAAATACATCTCCATCATAGATTTAATTAAGCATTAATAATAAGGAATTTAAATGAGATCATCCAATCTGCTTAGGTCACTTGAGCATTGCTTCTGCCCAGAATTATTCAGTCTGCACAATTGAGTAAATACGTTCACCTGGAATTTTAAGAATACTACGTACTTTAACAAATCAATTTATTCAACATTTATTTACACTACACAAATAGATAAAGCACTAGATACTATAGATGAAAAATCCATAGCATGTTAACATTTCATAATAGTTTCACTAGTTACATTAGATTTTTTTTATTCAGCAGATACTCATTACATATTGTATTCATTCATTATCAGAATCATTTTGTTCTTTCTGCTATAACCTTTCTCAAGAAATATTATTCATGTGTTTCTGTTGGACTGAAAATTGTACACAACTGTTCAGATTCTACATCATAAAGTGGTGGATTCATATCTAAAAACTGATTCAGAAATATATTAAGGGTCGACACTTGACTACTATACTGAAGGGCCGCTGGTCAGTTAGAGATAATGTCTTTCTTAAGAAACATGTCACAAACATGTCAGCCCAAGCTGACTGTCTGCCAAAACATTTGGATATACATTACGTCTAATACAAACCTACTGACTCCAACAGCTATCTCGACTACACTTCTTCCCACCCTGCTTCCTGCAAAGATTCCATCCCCTACTCCCAACTTCTCTGTCTACACTGCATCTGCGCACAAGATGAGGTGTTCCATACCAGGGCATCCGAGATGTCCTCATTCTGCAGGGAAATGCGGTTTCCCTCTTCCATCATAGATGAGGCCCTCACAAGCGTCTCCTCGGTACCCCACAGCTCCGCTCTTGCTCCCCCTCCTCCCAGTTGCAACAGGGACAGAGTCCCCAGCCGCCTGGACTTACCTGATCTCCCGGTTGGAAAACACTTTAAATCCCCTTCCCATTCCCACACTGACCATTCTGTCCTTGGCCTCCTCCATTGTCAGAGAGAGGCCAAATGCAAATTAGAGGAATAGCATCTCATATTTCACTGAGGCAGCTTACAACCGAGTGGTTTGAATATTGATTCCTCGAACTTCAAGTCACCAAGATGCTGCCTGTTCCGCTGAGTTCCTCCAGCATTTTGTGTCTATCTTCAGTTTAAATCAGCATTTGCAGTTCCTTCTTACCCAAAACATTTGGAATTGGGTAGGATGTGGGCACCTAATCCAGATCAGTTTGACTATCAATATGTAACAGCAGTGTGTTTGCTGGACAAATGAGGAATTTGGACCGAGAAGAGAGGAATATTTGACTCAGTATCAGCATCAATATGCAATATTTCTGTAATATTCTGTGGGGAATATTGCTCAGGATCTTTCACGTTGATTTTTTTTACCTCAATGCCATAATCAGGTGTGACATCCAACCATAAAGAGTGGACAATGGATTTTCTTCAGACTTGAAGTATTGTTTACAAATACAGATGCAAATCAGTATCAGTGTCCAGGAATGAAATTCTGTAAATGCCTTTACACGGTAAAGGGCCTGTCCCACTTTCACGAGTTATTCACGAATTCTCCCGAGTTTTCCCCTTGATTCAAACTTGCAGAATGTCCGTAACGAGTCCGTAGGAGGTCGTAAGTATATCGTAGCGGCTCGTTATGCTAGCCGTAGGTACTCGTGGCATCAGGTAAGTCGGGACGTTTTTTCCAGCCCAATAATAAATGTCCACGAATAAAAAGATGGTCGGGATGAAAGAAATTGCAACTTTTTACTCATAAGGAGAGCATCGAAATAGTAGTGGGAATTCATAGACATACTCGTAGGAGTTTGTAGGAGTTCGTGAACATAGTCGTGGAAGGTCGTAGGAGTTCGTAGATTACCACGATCTTGATTTTTTTTTAGGTCCTTTAATTTAGGTTTTGAATTAAGTCGTAAAAGTGGGACAGGCCCTTAAGGAAAAATAACTTCTAAGAACCTGCCTACAGGGTTCAAATAAGGTTTTCACACTATACCCAAGCAGAACCTTACTGAGAGACACCAAGTTGAAACACTAACACAATGATCCAGAATTGGAAGAATTAGGAAGTTAGAAAATAATCTAAATTTCATTCACTCATTATGTAAAGTTCCCTCACTAGAGCCCTCTGCTTTCTATTTCTATGCCATTATATGAATAACTTTTCCAAATGCCAATTTCTTCATCTGTGGAGCATGTTTCGACATGATCTACATCGAAATGTAGTGATAAATATACAGTTTTCATTGTACCGCTGCTGGCAAATTCATTTCACTTGCACTTGCAAATATTCTAGCAGCAAATTATTGCCCCAGATCAGGGACATGTTTCAGGGCCGGATCTGGACCACTGAAACTAGCAAAAATTAGGCTAACATAAGATAATTGTGGTATAAAAGTCAACGAGGATACCATAACTTGGAGAGACACAAAAAGCTGGAGTAACTCAGCGGGACAGGCCGCATCTCCAGAGAGAAGGAATGGGTGATGTTTCAGGTCGAGACCCTTCTTCAGACTGGTTAGCTATAAGGGAAACGAGAGGTATAGGGTGAAAATGAGAAGCTAGTGCAACTTGGGTGGGGGAGGGATAGAGAGAGAGGGAATGCCGAGGCTACCTGAAGTGAGAGAAATCAATATTCATACCACAGGGCTGCAAGTTGCCCAAGCGAAATATGAGACGCTGTTCCACCAATTTGCGTTTAGCCTCATTCTGACAATGGAGGAGACCGAGGACAGAAAGGTCTGTGTAGGAATTGGAAGGAGAATTAAAGTGTCCAGCAACTAGGAGATCGGGTAGGTTCAGGCGGGTTGAGCGAAGGTGTTCTGCGAAACGATCGCCCAGTCTGCGTTTGGTCTCACCGATGTATAAGAGTCCACATCTTGAACAATGGATACAGTAGATGAGGTTGGAGGAGGTGCGTGAACCTCTGCCTAATCTGAAAGGACTGTCGGGGTCCCTGGACAGAGCTGAGGGAGGAGGTAGTGACAGATGTTGCATCTTCTGCAGTTGCAGGGGAAAGTTCCAGGGGATGGGGTGATTTGGGTGGGAAGGGATGAGTTAACCAGACAGTGCAGAAGGAACGGTCTCTGCAGAAGGCGGAAAGGGGTGGAGATGGGAAAACGTGGCTCGTGGTTGGATCCCCTGGTCTGAAGAAGGGTCTCGACCCGAAACGTCACCCATTCTTTCTCTCCAGAGATGCTGCCTGTCCCGCTGAGTTACTCCAGCTTTTTGTGTCTATTTTCAGTGTAAAGCAGCACCTGCAGTTCCTTCTTACACATAACATGGAGAGTTGTTGCTATTGCGTTTCAGACATATCCCAGCAACTGGTATAACAGTAATTCCAGACGATTGCAAGCAGCTTGCCCTCCTGCTCGCTCAATAGGAAATGATCTCTTGAATACGATAACATTACTAAATATTAAACCTGAAGTTCAGTGCATGCTTTGAATACAAATCAAAATATGATTCTTAATTTCCAA
Organism: Malacoraja senta; assembly: GCA_038087875.1. Classification (NCBI taxonomy): domain Eukaryota; kingdom Metazoa; phylum Chordata; class Chondrichthyes; order Rajiformes; family Rajidae; genus Malacoraja; species Malacoraja senta. The sequence continues at coordinate 5,177,939 of CM075993.1, forward strand.
TGAACATTTTCCATTATTAAAGGCAGCATGATTGTTTGGTTCAGGCGGACACAATTTCTTTGAAAAAATTTTAAAAACAGAATTATAACTAGGTTTTTTTAATGAAATTGTGGCACTTTCCTCAAAAGATTGTAGAATCCTTTTCTAGACAGTTAGTTCCCATTATCCACTAATGTACTATCTCAGATGGCGAGGTCAGCCCAGGCTCCAACTTGAACAAATGTATTTATATACGCATGTGCACATTACGTAACCATTCATGGTCTAACTGAATACATTTCCAGACTAGAGGAGCAATCTTTGCTTACACAATTTCAAAGCCGATTGCTGCTTGCACTTATTCAACATAATTCAACATTCAATTCATGAATTCACATTCAACAGAACTAGAATATTGGCTGATGCAATTTCTTCATAGGCATTCAAACATTTTTATTTATTCATGGATGTTAAAGCTTTAGAACATAACTACCATAGTTACATATTTCTGATCAGTTTCTGGTCAAGGTCTCTCCTTTGTAGCCATACCTCATCCAAAAAGCTTGAACGATTTCATAATACAATCTCAACATATATGCCATGCTGAAAATAATTCTAGCCAATCAGTAATTCTCGGGATAGTATAACTGATAAGTATCAGTAGTTGATTATACTCTGTAATTGCTGCAGTTAGGTTTAAAAAATGCATTATGTATCTCCTCACATTAAATCCTTCAGATGAATGCTGTTGTAGTTATAAATTAAGGCAGTAAGATTATAAATATTAACTGGACATGAAGCCTCAAGAAACAATTGAAAATCCATTCAGTTTGAAGATCAGCAATTCAAAGATAAGATGCAATTACTTTGCAGAACAAATTAATTACTAGTACAAAACACTTTCTTAATATCATTAGAAAATGGTGTATAATTATGCATAATCTACATAAAGTTTTCAGCACTGAAAATTAGCATGTTCTCAGCTGCTTAAAGGAACTGGGTCACTGCTGTTCAAATCTTCATATCAGTAACATTCAAAGGTAATTGGTTAACAGACAATATAAATTTGAGTCTATATCTTTCAGAAAGGCAAAAAACCCGTATTACTATGATATTAATATTAATATTAGCTGCAGGTGGCGCTGAACAACATCGCGGAGTCCTGGGATCCCTTTGCCGAGGGCGCCAGTGTGAATCTCTACCCAGCTCGGCCTGTGGACTTCGGGAGCCGCGGTCTCCAGTAGGAGTTTCGATCATCCCGGCAAGAGGGCCTGAAACATCGGGGCCCCCGACCACGGGTGAACAAGGAGGAAGATGACTGGACTTTACTGCCTTCCCTCACAGTGGGAAACATTGATTCTGCTGTGTGGGGATGTCTATGTTAAATTCTATCGTGTGTTGTGTTCCTTTTTTATTCGTATGACTGTGTGGCAACCCAAATTTCACTGTACCAATTGGTGCATGTGACAATAAATGTAAACTTGAACTTGATATTAATGTTTGCATGATTAATTTAAAGTAGCAACAAAGATACATAAATTTGCATTTTTTATTGATTGCACAAGCCAACTTTGAAGTTAACAGACTGAATTGCGTGGATGATATGTGGGACACAGTGTACAAGGAAATAATGTAAATTCAGCATATGAGGAATTAATATAAATTCAACAGACATAAACATGTTAACTATGACTGGCATGATTCAAATTCTGTAGATCTTCAGGATAATTATTTCACCCCCAACACTGGACGGCCAGCAAAGAAAATATTTTATGCAATCATCATTCCATCTTACTATTGATCACGTAGAATACATCATACACTATGTAATCTACAGTGCTTTTACAATGTCTTTAGTAGTTGTGACGGTTTTATCATATATAAAAAAGATCAATCAGTATCATTAGGATTTCAGTAAAGTGAAATGATGGAAACATGGTCACAGAACTGTCATCTGTGCATTACCAATTGATTTCAGTGTCTCATATCGCATAATGGAATACCAAGACTTACTCCAACTTAAATGGCCAAAAACCATGTTTTGTTTAAAACTGCCAGCAAGACTATAGGCTTAACAGGGAATTCAACAATTTCAGATAACAGCCTTTCCAGTTTAGGTACGAGGTCAATATGTGACTCCATAGAAGCTGTTGTGTTCGATAAATCACTGGATTCAGATTTCATTTTACTGAAATCCTAATGATACTGATTGATTTTTTTATAGCTAAAACCTTACACTACAGAAGCATAGAAAATAGGTGCAGGAGTAGGCCATTCGACCCTTCAAGCCAGCACCACCATTCAATATGAATCATGGCTGATCATCCAGAATCAGTACACCGTTCCTGCTTTTTCTCCATATCCCTTGATTCCGTTAGCCCCAAGCGCTAAATGCAACCATTCATTTCCTCCATCACAGTGACTGCAGTGTGTACCATCAGTAAATTGTGTTACTTACCCAAGCTACTCTAATAACAGCTCCCAAACCCACAATCTCTTTCACCATCTCCAGGCATCCCTTCAAGTTGAACACCATCACGCCTGAGAAATATATATCTTCATAATAAGGGCCTGTCGGTGGGGGCGCTGCAAGCCTGCGCCCTGTCAGCAGCGTGCCCGTTTTTTTCAACTTTTTTATTTTTTTAGTATGTTTTAGTGTATGGTTTTAATGTTTCTTTGTGTGTTTTGTGTGGGGGGGGAAACCGTTTCGGTCGCCTCCTCCACGGAGAGGCGACTTTTTCCAGGTCGCCTCCCCCGTGGCCTAACAACAAGTATCGGCGCAGCCTTTCCCGGAGACGCGCCCGGGGCTTCAGCCGCGGGCGCAGCGTGGACTCTCGGCGTGGAGCGGGCGAGCCCTCGCCGGAGGGGAGCGCTCCGTTTGGCTGGCCCGCGGCAGCCTGAAGCCGCGGTCTGCAGAGCTCCAGCTGGCGCGGCGTCTGCAGCCTGGGATCCCTCGTGGGGGACCCTGGGGAAGAAGGAGCCCCGAATGCCAGCCCGCGGCCTACTTCTACCACGGGCCCGGCGGGGACTTACTTACCATCACCCCTGGAGGGGAGCTTCGACTGCCGGCCCTGCGGTCTGCGGTGCTTCTGGCTGCGGCGCGAACTTTAAATCTCCGACCGCCGGCCTGCGGCCTACACCAACCTGAAGCCGCGGTCTCCGGTGGGGAAGAGCCGATTCTGAACTTACCTGGACTTTTACCTGTCTACACATCTGGACGCCCGCAGCGGCGACTGCGGAGGGTTGTGGTCCCGACCACGGGGGAAAATGGAGGAGGACTGGCCAAATTTTGTGCCTTCCACCACAGTGATGAATGCTGTGGTGGATGTTTGTGTTACATTTTTATTGTGTATTGTGTGTTCTTTATCATTGTACCGCTGCTGGCAAATTCATTTCACTTGCACTTCATGTGCAATGTGACGAATAAAACCGTATTGTATTGTTCAATGTGCCTGGGTCTAAATCTCAGCACACCCTCCCTTCACCAGAAATACTTCAGTGGTTCAAGGCGGTAGGTATGCTGCCCCTTCTCCAAAGCAATTAGGGGTGGGCAATAAATAGTTTTGCAAGCAATGCGCATATCCTGAAAATGATTTTTTTTTTTTTAAGTCATTATTTATTTTATGCATCATGCTGTAACATAACTAAACATGACTAAAATCACACACACATATCGTGGCCAGGCAGGGTAAAAACATTAATAAAACAAATTAGCTTTTGGAAATCACAATTCTCAGCATCTTTTGTTATTCCCCCCCAGTCACACCATAGAAAATCATAAAAGCAATCTACAGCGCAGCAATTTTCAATGATGTTAGTGAAATGTGTTTTTTTCATGGTCACTTTCAACTGCTTCAATCGGGTAATAGGATCAAATTTCAAACATTTTAATCAGTTGTCAGTCATCTGTGAGAATTAGACATGCTTCTTGGTGTTTGGTCTAGGACTTAAAGACACAGATAGAAGGATAGGTTTTAAGGAGTACTTAAAAATCTTAAAGCTAGGACTTAAAGATCCATGGCACATAAAATAATTTGGGGAGGGAGTTTCAAGAGGGTGAAAACAGCAGGTGAAATCACCAAGGGAGGATGTCTGCAGGAAGAGATGAGGTTGGGGTGCAGACGCAGAAAGTAATGTACAAGAGCTTCGTATATAAATAGAATATTGTAAACATGAACTCTCAGATTCTTTGGGATAACTTAAAAGAAATGTCATTATTACATTTGTCAATGGCATGTGCTCCCTAGAGGAGCAAAGGGCTTAAGAAGAAGATTATTACATTTAAGAAAACAAACTATTAATTTAGAGTAAATTGCTAATTTTTATTCCATGATTAAATGGTTAAGCTGCACTCAACATTAAATTTGGATACTAGAACAAGGAACAATGATGTCACCCAGTTAGGTTATTTCTAATCCAAACTTTTGAAGAGAAATTATCTTGTTCACAGCAGACATGAGACATAAATGCTTGGTTGTAAGCTAACATTTAAAATTCATGCATAAAAAATGTCAGTATCTGAGAGTTTCATGTATGCTGACCAATTTAAGTTGTGTAATACATTATGAATGTTGTCAGAGTACAATGTTGTCTGCACCAAACCACCAAAGACTGCTCTTCATGACAGAATTAGATGGAAAGTGGAATACTGACCCAAAAATGCATCCATAGACATACAATCACCTCATCCTACAGTTCACACTTGTGTCTGTCTCTCACACACAGGCTTTGTATTTTAGTTTTTGTCTGTGAACACCAGAAATTCTTATAATTATTGCCTCCCTCTTTTTTGATAATGATATTTATAAACTTCTACAAAACATGACTCTCAAAAATCTTCTACTCTTTCAATTAATGTTGCAGTAACTTCATATTCAACTCAACCTGTAAATCCTCAATGGGAAACAGTTTCTTAAGATTATACATCAAACATGTATGCATATCTTCATCAATCTATCAGCTGCACTGCCATTTTATTGCAAACATCCATTCCGCATGTTCAGGAACCGGTGTAATTTAGGATATAAAAAAATTAGATTATGTGTAGCTAGGGTTCGACTGATTAATGGTCAGTGCCAAATGAGAAAGTAGTCAAGGGAATATCAGATTTATTGATTTATGATTAGCATTACAACAATAAAATGGGTGAGGTTTTCTGCAACAGATGGGTTGAGGCAGAAGAGTAAATGAAAGTACAGCAAAATGCCACTGATGTAGCACACTCAAAATGTTGGTCATGTTGAGCAAGTATATTTTACAGACCACCAGATTAGTGTACTTACACAAATTTAATTCACTAATATTTTAGATTTTACACATAGAAAAATGAATCTTCCAGAGAACCCAACTTGTTTAAACAGAGCCCAGAAGCCAGGGAATGAAAGGGAGCTCAGGAATCAGGTACCAGTGAGCCAGATGCTGAACTATTATTATTATTAGATAACATTATTGGATTTTTACTCGTATGTACTTATTGTACCAGAGGCAGTTGGAACAAAAGATTAAAATGTAATGTTGAGATCACATGATTCAACCCGAGACGGATCGAGGGAGAGAATCAATAGCAGTATTAAGCATTAAGCAGAATGGCTTTGCTTTTCCCCAAAGTGCATTTAGGAAAGCAGAGAAGGTCTTCACAAAGACCAAATAGCTAATCAACATCAAAATGGACCTGCATGTTCAAGACGACATGTGTAAACAATACGCAGAATGTTCATTGCAAGCAGGAAATTGAACTAGCTGATTGCACAAATTTATGAAGCCCCAAAACAATGATTTTACAGCAAATATTGCATCAAATAATTATCATCAGGCACTGATGATATCCAGGGTGAACCCAATGTGCTCATTTTAGGATCAAAACCTGTGCAATATCTTCATCTCATGGATTTAAGGGGGACAAATTTAAACCCTGCATTACCAAATTCCTGTCACCAGAGGGAACTCGACAATTTCTACAGATAGACAAAAAAAAGCTGGAGTAACTCAGCGGGTCAGACAGCATCTCTGGAGAAAAGGAATAGGTGATGTTTCGGGTCAAGACTCTTCTGAAGAAGTTTAAACCGGCATTTGCAGTTCCATCCAATAAATTTCTACAGACATGCTGGATTTTACACATCAGAACAACTTTACACTGGTCAGTATATGAATCTTTTTAAATGTAATTGTTAATTCCTTTCATTAATATTCAAGATTTGCTAATGGCAATGCAGAAATTTTGCATTCTGTATATGTCACATACAGGTATCATTATAAACCAAATTCTGTATTCATGCTTACTGAATTCATGATCCTATTATTCCTTTTATGTTGAAGCACAAAAAGATACTGAAATATTAAAACTTTATTAGGTTCCAGTTGCAGTTGCAGTTCCAGTGGAGACATTAATCTAGTCAGTGATGAATAATCTTAAAAAGGTTGCAGCTATTCTTGGTGCAAGCAATAATTAAGCTACCTTGGATCAGGAACCTTCATTAAACTGACCTTTTGGGAAAATGTGGCACTTGCCCAAGTATGCCCAAATGATCTGGATCATCAACAAGGGGCAAAGAGCTCACCTTTCCCATATAGGACAGGTAACGTGTTTTCATTGCAATTACAGTAAGATGTTAAGTTGGCACCGAGAAGAAATCGCATTCTTTCAGAGTTGAAAATACAATCTATTTGTTGCTATGAGAACTGCAGAATCCACCCTGCAGCATAAAATGAAAAATTCGACAGCACTATTAACTTCACCTTAAATGTTACAACAGGGATCAAGATGTGCATATATAAATCGCCCTTTATTACATTGACAATAAGAAAACCATTTAAAATTTCAATTAATGTTATTATGGTTCAGGAGTTTTTTTCCTGTTGCTGCTCTCTCCTCTATTTACAAGTTACCAAAATACCAATTTCAGAAATTAGATGACATGATCCTTTTGAGAAAGACAATTTCACTCTAATTTCACTGTTTTTAAATGCACATCCTGACCCAAACTGGTTTGCACAATTTGCAAGTTTGCTCCCAGGTCAAATATTTAACATATTTTTGGAGATTCAAAGATAATGAAACATTTGATCTATGCATTGCCAAGCTAATTAAATGAACATTTCCTGACAATTCTATATATTTTCTTCCACATAGCACCTTTTTAATCCATTTAAATTCTGCTGTGACTTTTAAAATTTGGATTGCAGAATTACATTCAACATTGCCTCTTTGTAGTCGTAACACTTAAATAAGCTCCTTTGCGTGAACAGGACTGCATGCACAGATGTTTTGAGACTTACTCTAGAGCCAATTTTCTGACACCAAATGGTTCCATCTGTTTAGAACCACCCGATCAGCTTCCTTAACAGAAGCAACTTGGTCAGATTTTTATCTAAAGGTGTCTCATATAATTAAACTCACATCTTTCTACAATGTCTCTTCTATCTCACCTCTACCACTGAACATTACATCATTACACCCAACATCTGTCCCATTGACCCTATTCTCCGTTAACCTCTGGCCACCAAACCGTCCTGTCTCACATATGAATACTATTCCCCTCTGACTCAAATTCGCCATCATCATTCCTCCCCAAACTTTGCAGTTCACTGTCACATGTCCACGACACATTTCTTGAATTTGCTCTCATCTCAAATCCTCCTCCTCTTACCCATGTCTCCAGGGACAATTTGAATCTCTCCATTACCTGTCAGAGTTCTTCTAAAATCACTTATAAAATCTTATCCAATTGTGATAAAATAATCTTTCCTTCAATCTTCTTTGACAACATCCTTTGCTTCAAGATAAATTGCTGTTCCTTCAGCATCATTATGTCAAAATCATGTAATTTACCAACAACTGTACTCCATGAAAGAGCTGCAAGGGTTCAAACAATGGTACCTCACCACCATCCTCTCCAGGACAAAAAAGAGGAGATATATGCTGGCCTCACCAACACCACCCACATGCTGCAAATTAATAAAACAAAATGGAACTGCATTTCATGAAAATGACTCTCCCAAAGAACCACATGCAAACAGATTTGACACGAGAAACTTGTTGAGGCTAAGACACAAAATGCTGGACTAACTCAGTGGGACAGGCAGCATTTCTGGAGGGAAGGAATGGTTGACGTTTTGAGCCAAGACCCTTCCTCAGACTTGAGGCTTAACTGGTCTATTCTATATTAGTGCCACTTAGGTCTCTTTTTTGACACTTTTATAGGTATTTGGAGCGCCATTTTTATTCTGGTACATTTTCATAATTGTTACTTTGTTATCAGACTTGAACCTGTAAAGGGCAATTAATGTTTGTAAAGATCACTGATGCTCCCAATTGTTGCATTAATTTTGTAATGCAAACCAGATGTATCAGAAGTTAAACCCTCAGTATTTCATCCAGGGGTAACATTCTATGGAAGGGTTTCCTTGCATCAGGCATTAATTACTGTACAATGCTTGACTGCAAATGAATGAAAGCTTTTGCAAAGGCATGTATGTACATACTGTGGAAAATTGAATTTGGCTAATAAACCACCAAGTCCTACAACCAGCTACACAATGCTAAGTATCAATGCCTGAGGAGAGAAAATGGCGAAGGATAAATTAATGTTGTTATTATTTCTAACATTGCACCACTAAAAGTTGAATAGCAAAGGTTGATCTAGCAAATACTAGATTTTAGTACATAAGCTTTTGCAAAAATATAGATCTAGCACTGTGAATTTAACTTAAATGCATAGAACTATAAACCAAAAAATTCAATAATGCAATGATTAATTATTATGAACCAAAAAATTAAATAATGCAATGATTAAATTATTCAGCATACTTTCCAAATGATACAACAATGAGCAGGCAGCATATCCAGCCCTTCCCAAAAAAAAGGTCATGGTCGTTAGGATGTTAATTCATCGGTTCCGAACTATTATTCTTGAGCAATGCAGGTGTGGAGACCTATAATATGTCATATTCCCAAAGCACAGGCATTCACGGGAAAGAAAGAAAACATGGAAGTGCTGAGTCTCACAAATGAAATGCTTGGTGCAGGAAGGGCCTAGCCAGGAAGAGCAAGAATGTCTGCATTTTCAGCACAAAACTGTAATGAAACAGTAATACTTCCAATAAATTAACAAATAGGTTCATGCTGCTTTTGCTCCGCACAAAATAGACAATACACAATAGACAATAGGTGCAGGAGCAGGCCATTTGGCCCTTCGAGCCACATTCAATGTGATCATGGCTGATCATTCCCAATCAGTACCCCGTTCCTGCCTTCTCCCCATATCCCCTATTTTTAAGAGCCCTATCTAGCTCTCTCTTGAAAACATCCAGAGAACCTGCCTCCACCGCCCTCTGATTTGCTTATTTTGTGTATAAATAGAATTTGCTAAATTGTCACCAAAACGATTGAATGGATTATCTTGTGTAAACAAACTGATGTTATCCAAATACCTTATTTGGTAAATGCAGCAGCGATTTAGCAGAATCTTATCACCAGCTAGAGTAATGCTACATCATACGACTAGAGGTTCTCAGATTCAATTTAATCCATGCTCCTGTTTAGCTCCGTTGGGGCATCAAAGTGACTTTAGATATCTGGACGAAGAATAAAGTAGTCACTCAAGTAATAAAAGAAAGTGCATGTATTTATTACCAAGATTGGCTGTGATGTTCTCTAACAATGAGCAGCATACTGACATTTATCTCCACTGGATGTGTGAACATTAGACACTCAGGATAGACAATGACAGGCAGATGATTCACATGGACCCTCGGAAATATTCCAAATAAAATGTCATACTCAAAGTGTGGCCTGGAAAATATTTAGAGCAGAGAATGATCATTAAGAGACATCTTCAGTGAGAAAATTTGAAAATAGCACAAAACAATAATATTCACTCCACCAAAGTAACATGCGGAGAAATGGAGAATTAAAAATATTAAATTAATCCCTTTCTGCCATATTCTGAAGATGTGGCCTGTGTAGACATCAATCATCTTGACAAGCAAGCAGACAGCATAAAAACAAGCCAAGTTCCCACGCTTCCTTATACTCCAGCAGACAAGAGTCATGAGGTACTTGCAAACTGAGAGACTGTGCCACCATCATATTTGTCTCCTTTAACCTTTCTACGTCCAGTGATCACTTCTAAGCAACGGCCAGAGCAGAAAGAGAACCAGGAGAACGGTTGGGGGCTTGCAAACACAAGTTGTTGAATTTGAAAATCCCCATGCTGTGGCTCAGCCGATAATGTAATCTATATATTTGTGACAAAATCTGTCCATTTGAGACCTGAGCTGATAAGGTAAGAGCCTGTCCCACTTGGCCCCCATTTGCGCGTCACGCAGATGGCGCGCGAAGATTTTGTACATACCAAAATCCTGGGGAGTTGCGCGCAAGCGCACGTCACTGCCGGTGTCACCACGCACCATGCACGCGTAATGCGCACCATGTGCGCATCACGTGCGTGTCATGACTGGCGCGTCGTGATGCGTAAATGATGTCGCGTAAATTACGCGCAAATGACGGCCACGTGGGACAGGCCCTTAACAAGTGGTTGTTTCACATCAGCTTCAATGGACTTCACAGAGCAAACTCTTGATCCAATGGTAAAGGAGCCCAAGGCAACTGAAAACCCAGGCTTTGTGGTATCCATATTAATGCTTTCATGTGGTGCATGTGTAGGTGCTGCCCGGCAGAAAACATTGCATATTTATTAATGTCGAGGATGAATCGTGCTCAATTATTAGTGCTATTATTTGACTGTCACTGGAGATGCAAAGTAATTTCAGTTTGATATCATCTTGGAAGTGAAAACATAACTACAAAAAAAAAGGAAATAGAGAGGGTTCTGAAGTTTCTCTTTCCAAAAATAATGCCTGACACGATGAGTGTTCATACAATTTCTGCTTTGAATACTGAGCATTGCTCTGCAGACACAGCAAATTAAAGGAAAATATCTGGAGAAGACATAAAAGGATTATATGAATTGAATGTTGAAAAGAAGAACATGGACCAAGTTCATTGGAGATCACAGAGGATTTACTGGAAGGGAAATTAATGGATGCCGATAAAAACATTAAAGGACAAATAAATAATTCTAAGGAGAATGCAAAAAACAGAATACAGAGAGCAAAGAAGTACTTGCTGACCTTTTCCTTAACATTACTCCATTTATATGCTGGAATTTTTTTGTTATCTGAAAATAATGCTCATCAACTCAGATAGGTCAACCCTTCTCCAATCAAATCATGACTCATATACCATTTATCTTCAAACACAAATACTTAAAAAAAACTCCTTTACATGCTGAGATGGAAGCTATTTAGTTTACACTCAAGAACCAGTTAAGAAACAAACCAACATGCATCAGAAATTGTAATTTAATAGTGCAACGAACAGGTAAGTTATCATTGCACTGCAAAATTCAGAGTAAACAGGAAAAACGGAAAAAGGCGTCTAAATATTGGAGACTACTCGGCCATTCAACATGATTATGGGCGATTATCAATACAATACCATATTCTCACACTCACCAAACCTTGATGCCTTTTGCATCTAGAAATGTATCTCCTTCCTCTGTATATTCAGTGACCCAGTTTTTATAGTCCGCTAGCGTGGTCACCCTCCAAGTGAAGTGATTTCTCCTCATTACTTGCCCTGTAAATTGAAACTGTCATTGATCATTCCAGACACTCTAGCCAGGGAGAAACATTCTCCCAGCATCCAGACTGTCATAATTTTATGTGTAAGATGGAACTGCAGATGCTGGTTTAAACTGAAGACAGACACAAAAAAACTGGAGTAACTCAGCAGGACAGGCAGCATCTCTGGAGAGAAGGAATGGGTGATGTTTCGGGTCGAGACCCTTCTTCAGACCAGAGGATTCAACGGGATCCCACCACTAACCACATTTTTCCATCTTCACCCCTTTCCGCCGAGACCGTTCCTTCCACAACTCCCTGGTTAACACATCCCTTCCCACTTAACGTTTCGGGTCGAGACCCTTCTCGACCCGAAACGTCACCCATTCCTTCTCTCCAGAGATGCTGCCTGTTCCACTGAATTACTCCAGCTTTTTGTGTCTATCTTCATCATAATTATATATTTCAATTGAATGTCCATTCATTCCTCTAAACTCTCGTGATCTGTTGGCTACAATAGCGAGTAATTGTGCCCTTCTGCAGTCTCAGGTCAAACCTTTGAACTGAGGTAAATTAAGCGAGTCTCATCCATGATGATTAAAAGTGACAAGTCAGAATGAACCATTTTCTGGGGGCGACGAGAGAGGAACTATCAGACAGAGTTGTGTTCTATTCCACAACTCTATTTCTATGACACTTGCTTTCAGCTCCCTGATTATTAGAGTTTAGAGAGACAGCGTAGAAACATGTCCTTCGGCCCACTGAGTTCACGCCGACTATCGATCACACCCACTATGCTATCCACCAGGCGAAATGTACAGAAATCAATTCACCTACAAACCAACGCATCTTTGGAGTGTGGGAGGAAACTGGAGCACCTGGAGAAAACCCACAGGGAGAATGTACAAGCTACATAAACAGCAACTGTCATCAGGTTCGAACCCGGGTCTCTGGAACTGTTAGGCAGCAGCTCTATCGCTGCGCCACCGTTGAGGACACAATTTGAGCTTTGACTCCCATTCCCAGAGTTAGAATTTTGCTCACAACCTCGCACTAAATGCAATAACCGATGAATCTAATTTTGATTATGTCATAGCAAGCCTAATAACACCAATACAAATTCAGGTGGGTGCAGATGCAAAATTAAACCTGGAAAACAGATTTTAAAGGAAAGCTAAATAACTAGCAATTCAAATAACAAGAGTTAAAAGCTTTAAACTGGATAGATGAAAGGTGGTGGAGAGGAGAGGAAGGATTTAAATTGTGAAATATAATGGACAACATAGGGTACAGAAATGGGTAACATAGGAAAATAGAGCAGTCAGGTCAGAGCATGCAAACTTAAGGCAACCGCTCCTCCCCAGGCTATGACAGGTTTCAGTTACTGAGAACTGTTCGTAATCAGTTCACAAGTTGGACGTGCGGCCTCCCGGCAATGTATTTAAATATGAACATAAGCCAACCAAGAGCAACTGGTAGTTAAACCAGGACATTTAACTCGACCACATATGACCACAAACCAAGTTCCCACAATGCGAAAGATGCCTGCAGTCCCCTAGCAGCTAGCAAAGTGTTGGAGGAGCTCAGCAGGTCAAGGCAGCATCTCTGGAAGACATGAATAGGTGACGTTTCTGTCATGGCCCTTGTTCAGGTATGAAGAATGGTCCCGACCTGAAACATCTCCTATCCATGTCTTCCAGAATTGCTGCTCAAGCCGCTGAGCTCCTACAGCATTTTGTGCTTGCTTCGTCATACAGGCTGTACACAAGTTGGGCATTAGGAACTTGGGCAGCTTACAGCCCAGCGGTATTGAACTTCTCCAACTTCAAATAACCCTTGCTTTCCCTCTCTCCATCCCTCCCCCTTTCCAGTTATCCAACTACTTACTGTCTCCGACTACATTTTATCTCGATCTGCCTTGTTGTTACCTTCTCCCAGCTAACAATGATCTATTCTAGATATTCCTTGATCTCCATTCACTTTGCCGTTTTCACACCTTCACATTTCCTTATCTATGTATCTCCCACCCCCGACGTCAGTCTGAAGAAGGGTATCGACCCAAAACGTCACCCATTCCTTCCCTCCGTGGATGCTGCCTGTCCAGCAGTTTGTATCTATCTTCGGTTTAAACCAGCATCTGCAGTTCCTTCATACACAGTAACCTGGGGAGGATCTATATCCCACTGATTACAATCAGTAATCCGTGGTTTTACTACCTCAAACATCACTGGATAATTTCAGGCTGGTGTAGTGCTGAGATGTACACAGGAAGGTTCCCAGGATTAGCATTCCCTGCGTTGGGCCAACAGGATCCAACTTTTAGTTTGACCTCTGATCAAGACTGAAGATATCTTTTCTAATTTCTCCTGATAAGCACAGGGTTAGTATTTTAAGAGATATTATTCATTGGGATGGCTATATCAAACATTCAAAATCAAAATTGTTCTCAAAGGCTATGATCCATTATCTAATGAATCGTGTTCCCATTCACCCCTTCCCACACCCCAGCAACTTAACACAATAAAATACATCAATTAAATAACTGAGCATTGTATATGAAATGTAAACATATGGACTCGATTCCGTAAGAGTCAGTGAGGTGGAGCTATGACAAAGCAATTGACTCAACTGTCTTTATTGATAAAATATAGAAGAATGAACCTGAATCTGATCATTAACTATATTAACTAACGATCACTAGAAAATGCAAGTCTGTGGATTTAAGATATTTATTAACAAACTGCCTGGATAAAGATGCATCACTGGATTTTGTAGCTGTGCAGGAGGGAATGTAGAGGTATTGAATATAATCTTACATGCTCTTTTGACGAGTGAGTGGTGGCAGTGGAGAGAAGATTAACAATGTTACTCCTGTTCAATAAAAAAGGTGAAACGAAAAACCAAGCAACCACAAGCCAGTTAGTTCATCCTTGGTGGAAGAGCTTTTATAAACATTGACAAGGATGAAGAGTAGTCACCTGGAGGAAAATGAATTAATGAAAGCAAGCCAGCAAGGATATATCTAGGGCAGTTGTGCTTATTGTGTAACTAATCTAGGGCAGTTGTGCTCGTTCTGATTTTTTGATGAGATAACAGACAAAAATAATGATGAAAATGCAGTTGATTTAGTGTAGATGAACTTCCAATAGGCTCTTGATAAATTGTCACATAACACATCTATCAGCAAAGCTAAAGGACATGGGATAAAAGGAACAGCGATAGCATAGATACTAAATTGGTTCAATACAGACAATAGAGATGAATTTTTTCCCCCAAACTAAAGGAAGGCGAGCAGTGCCATTCCGTGGGGATTTGTATCAGGCCTCCTGCTTTTTTTCCCCCCCAATTACCTCGACGGGGGCACAAGCCACAGTTACTAAGTTTGTAGATTACACAAATCCAGGTAGTATTGTAACCTGCAAAGAGCCTAATAAATGCAGCAGGATACAAACAGATTAATACAATAAATGATGTGGAAACGAGCATTTTAGGAGAAACATGAATAATCCAAACAGAAAAAAAGGACACAGTTCCAAGAGGTGCAGGAGCAGCGGTAAATATGCACAAATCATTAACCTAATTTAGGGTTTATGAATAGAGTGTAAGATCAAGGACATTTTGCTAAGCACTTAATGGGTCAATCAGCATCTATGGAAAGAGAAACAGACCTTCAGGCCCTGAATCCTTCAACAGAATTGGGAAGCCGAAAAAAAAAGTTAGTTTTGTCTTCAGTAGAAGATTGAAAAGGAATGGGTAAAACAAATGAATCTTGCTGATTCATTACTGATAGAGTGAGACCAAATATGTAAATGTTGCAGTTAAGTAGCTGTTAGGATCAGTTTGTACTTCTTTGTCTATGTAATTTGTTACTAATGGTAACGCAGTGTGATATGCCAAGGAGGTTAAACTATGCAAACAGAAAAAAGAAAACAGCCAAATTGATAATGGCAGAAGTGGTCATTTCTGCAGGCAGAACAAGCAAGTTACCTAAACTTGGAGAATTTCTAATCGAGAACTAAAGGTTGCAACATGTCCAAATTGAAGATGTGTTGTTCATGTACGATGTATTAGGCCAGTGCCAGAAGACTCAGGCAGAAAGGTCAGAGTGGAAGTGAGATGGCAAATTAAATGTGGCAACAACTGTAATCTAAGAAATCATCTAATATGTGTTTGGTTTCTCAAAATAGAGGAATTCATATTGTGAACACGTGCAATACACTGAATTTGAAAAAATGCAAACTGAATCACCGTTGCAGCTAGAAAGACTGTTTGGGTCTCTGAATAGTGGGAAGGGAAGAGGTGAAAGAACGGGCACTACAAATCCTGCAGTAGCATGGGAAACTGCCAATAAACAGGGAACGGTGGGTGTGGATGGAAGAGTGGACTAGGGTCACTAAGGGAACCCATCCCTTTGAAATACTGAAAAGAGCGAACGGCAATATGTGCCCGGTGGTGGAATCTTATTGGAGCTGCCAGAAATTGCAAAGAATGTGGTGAGCCTCATGGAAAAGGAGGACCAGGGGAACTGTTCTCGCTTTGTCACTGAGGGGAAGGGTTGAAAGCAGTAAAACAGATGGAATGCTGATAAAAACTGTCAAGTACAATTCAGGAAGGAAGAAATTTCACAGGCACCTGTGCAAATTGTCTCATCATTACAGCAAATGTGACAGGGGCAAAGGAACTGGGAGAATAGAAAGGAGTCCTTGCAGGAGATGATGGGAGGAAGTATAGTCAAAATAGTCAAACCAATCTGTGGGCTTGTAATGAGTTTGGCAGCTAGTCTACTTTCAAAGGAGATGGAGATCCAGAAAAGAAAAGGCAAGTGTTAGAGATGGACCACGTGAAGGTGACAGCATAAGAGAAGACGGTGAGTCCTGCATGAATACAGGAGAGAGCACCTGTATCCTGGCTTTGAAATGTTAACTGTTTCTCTTTCCACAGATGCTGCCTAACCTAGTTAACCCTTCTAGCATCAATTTGTTTTTAATTCGACGAGAGCATTATTTTCAATTCTGGTTTCACCTGATAAGAAGGATGTGAAGGCTTTAAAACAAGAGATAAATGAGAATGATTCTTGAGATAACAAATGACAGGGTGACCAGGCCTGGGACAGTTCTCTTTACAGAAAGAAAAGACTGAAGACCCATCCTGAGCATAGAATGTTGCCGAGGTTCAAATGCAGAAGTTCCAATCGTTTTTATTCTTAATACATTTCCAAGGAATGCAGAAAACAATTTCAAATCATTAAGTTGCTGTACAGTTTTTCTTAATACTTAGGTGATTCTCTAGCCATACTGTACATTAAGTCTTAAAAAGCAAGTCACTCATTTCCATTGTTAAAAATGAAAATGAGAGGGGGTAGGAATGCCCAGCAAGTCCATAATGTTCTAAGCTTGACAGCACTAATGTACAATGCCAGCACTTGCTGGTGGCAAGGGTTTTATTAATCCATATTGTTTACCTTCTTGTTAATCAACATTGGCTCACAGTTAAGCAATACCCTGTTAACTCTTTCACCCACACTCAAATTCATCCATGCTGTAAACTTATTCTCACCATAACTCCGGCCAAAAATACACTATAGGTCTACCTTCTCTCTTCAAATTCCCCTCTTTGCCAAAAATAAACACGTTACCATTGATAGCTCTTGCTTCCACTGCAAACCTCACCATCTATTTTGTCCTTTCAGATGCTCCTTACATAGAAACATAGAAAATAGGTGCAGGAGTAGGCCATTCGGCCCTTCGAGCCTGCAGCGCCATTCAATATGATCATGGCTGATCATCCAACTCAGTATCCTGTACCTGCCTTCTCTCCATACCCCCTGATCTCTTTAGCCACAAGGGCCACATCTAACTCCCTCTTAAATATAGCCAATGAACTGCCCTCAACTACCTTCTGTGGCAGAGAATTCCACAGATTCACCACTCTCTGTGTGAAAATGTTTTCCTCATCTCGGTCCTAAAAGATTTCCCCCTTATCCTTAAACTGTGACCCCTTGTTCTGGACTTCCCCAACATCGGGAACAATCTTCCTGCATCTAGCCTGTCCAACCCCTTAAGAATTTTGTACGTTTCTATAAGATCCCCCCTCAATCTTCTAAATTCTAGCGAGTACAAACCGAGTCTATCCAGTCTTTCTTCATATGAAAGTCCTGACATCCCAGGAATCAGTCCGGTGAACCTTCTCTGTACTCCCTCTGTGGCAATACCACTTTAATCGAGCTTTTGATCATCTGTCTTGGCCTAGGGTCCAATTTAATTTAATAACGCTCGAATGTGTGCATTCTTTTTACTTATGGGATTTGCATGAGGAAGATGGAGGGCTGGAAGAAGAAAAAAAACAGCTTACTCCTCTCTCGCATTCTTCTGCTGAACCCCAAAGGAAGGCAGATAATTTGTAAGATTGTGCTGGATCTTTGTGCAGGAGTTTTGCAGGGGCACCACAAGATGAAAATGATAAGGTTGTTTTCTTTGTAACAGAAGAAGCTGAAGGAAATGTGGATGGAGGATAAAACGAGGGACCTTAAAATAGGAAGGATCTATTTCATCTCCTTTACTGTTCTGATGAAGGTCACTAAAAATATTGACTGCTTCTCTCTCCACAATTATTGTCAGACCTGGTAAGTTTTTCTGTCACTTTCTTTCTCTGTTACAGACTTCCAGCATCTGCAGTTTTTATTGTTTCATTTTCATACATGTTTTGTGTTTAAGAAATAATCTTCATTTGTTTTCACTTCCATTTCTAATCGTCTAAATAAGCTAGTTCATTTAAAATCAGGTAATTAACATCCTGTAGTGAGATGTTTCAATAGCATTGAATGAATAACCATAATAAACAGGAAAAACAAATGTTATTCAATTGTGTAACTGTGTTTCTATCTGAAACCACACTTTTCTGAAAACCATGTACCACTTGAAATAATAACCCACGAATGCCAAGGTGACAATCCCCCGACACACTACAGCCGTTAACACACTGTGTTTTCTTCAGAAACTCATCAACATATTTTATTATAAAATAGATGATCAACTACTAATCTAGTAAAAATAGTTAAGAATGTAGTAAAGACAACATAGGAGTTCATTTTGCACATAAAGGTGCTACAGGAATGCCACAGGGATAGTCGGTAAGATGACCAATTGTTTGGACAAAGAAGGAAATTTTAAGGAGTTTTTTTTTAAAGGAGAGAAGTATTCCAGGCCCCCGGGTCATGGTCGCTGAAGATATAACTGCCAATGTCTGTGCAAATAAAATAAATAAGAGAGAGCAATACTCATCTCAGTGCATGATGGAGTTGAACAAGATTCTACAGAGATTAGCCAAAAAGGGACCAAATATATATTTTTTACATATTTATGTTATAAAACATAAAACATATTCTAATTATTTAGAATGCAGAGTTCACTGCAAAGGCCAGCATTTATTGTCCATATCTCATTCACCTTGAGAAGGTTGGCAGCAAGCCAACCTGAGCCATTGCAATTCTTCTCATGAAGGCACTCTCAGAATGTCATGGGCTAGGGAGTTCCACGTTTCGACCCAGCAACAAAAGACGAGCGGCAGTATATTTGTAAGTCGGAATGCTGTGCTGGCTGGGGAAAAAAATGAATGTACTGGCGACACAAGAGACGGCAAATGCTGGGATCTGAAACTAAACAAAGTCCTGGAACAATTCAGCAGGTCGAGCAGCATCTATCTAGGGAGGCAAAGAGATAATCAATGTCAAAAATTCAGATCACGACCAGCAGTATCCTGATGCAGGGTCATGATCTGAATTTTGTTGGTGTTCTCCTTTTGTCCTGCCTGACAATAGAAACTGCAGGTTTCAACGATGCTGTTGGATTAGTCTAGGTGTGTCCAGTGCATTTTGTAAAGGGCCTGTCCAACTTACGCGATTTTTTCGGCGACTTGCTGGCAGCCGTCATAGGCCGAAAATTTTTAACACGAGAAAAAGGTCCGGCGACTCCTCACGACCAAACAGGCTTCACCCTGCGACATGTCGTGAGGTGACGCCTGAATGGTCGTGAGTAGTCGCCCAAAGAGTCGTACATGTTGAAAATTTTCGGCCACCTGCTGCGACCATAGGCGGAAATCCCGTGGGGGGGAAATACGTCCCCCTCATGTTTTGAGAGGTGGGGGACAATCCCCCCCATGTTTTATAATCCGGATTTTGAAATTCTGTGATTTTTTTTTTAAATCTCTGCATTTCAACGTGACAGTGGGGGTGGGACTGATGATCGAGGGCGCCGATTGGACGAGAGAGACGTCGGTTAGCAGGCAATGGGGGGAGGGAAACATGATGATTCAACGCGATGATTGGAGGGGGGAGGTGTCGGTCAGAGGCGGAAGTAGGGGGGTGGGACTGAGGATAGAGCGCGGTGATTGGAGGAGGGAGACGTCCTGGTGGAGCAAAGATCATAGAGCGGAGCTTGAATCGGCCTGTTTGCGGGGCCTTTCATCGCCCGGCCAGGCGCGGCTTAAAATCGGCCGCGGGATCTTCCACCGCCCCACGGTCAAATTGCTGCGTCGAGGCAATCGAGGCTCCTGATGTAGAAGCCCCCGCCGGGCGATGGAAGATCCCGTGGCCGATTTTAAGCCGCGCTGGGCAATGAAAGGCCCCGCGAACAGGCCGATTGAAGCCCCACGATTCGGGGCGGACAAAGCCGCTGTTGCTGGAGTTCGGAGTCGGTCACCAACCAGGTCAGTTCCCGATGTTATCGTCCACAGGGCACGGCCGAAGCGTCGTGTGTGAGCGCATGCGCGTGCGGCCGCCAAGAAATTGTGTCCCCTCCCCTCCCCATCTTTTGATAGCGATTTCCGTCCCTGGCTGCGACTATGACGGGTGCTGGCAAGTCGCCCAAAAAAATCGGGTAAGTGGGATAGGCCCTTAAAGGGTGCGCAGTATGCCATTGCACAAATGTGGTGAAGGTTATTAATGTTTGGATTGGTGGATGGGGTCCCAATCAAGCAGATTTGTCCTGCATGTTTGTCCTGCAGTTAAACACTTTGTCCTGCATGTTGCTGACCTTTTATTGCTTTTGCATTCATCTGGACAGATACAGAATATTCCATCATGCTCCTGATTTGTGCCTTATCGATAATAGGGTGAGGTGGTGAGTCATTCGCCACAGGATACCCAGCCTCTTATCTGCCAATGTGGCTTGTAAGTTGAGTTCCTGGTCATTGCCAGTGGGGGATTCAGAGAAGGATCAATAAATGACACTGAATGCCAAGGATAGACTCCATCATGTTGAAGATGGTCGTGTCTGGCACTTCCATGTCACATGTGTTACTGTCACTTATCAGCTCTTGTCTAAACATAGTCCAGGTCTTGCTGCATGCTAACATGGAATGTTTTATTTTCCTGGGAATTATCAATGGATTTGGACTTTTGGTGCCGATGATGCATAACAAGCTGCAGCAAAAACTGGTTTGGATTAGCCCATTGCTCTGAGAATGTATGCAGTGATGACCTGTGGCTACAATGCTTAAACCCCTAAAATCACAACCATTTTCCTTTTTAAGTAGAACAATTCCAACCATTGGGGTATTTTAACAGGAACAAATGCATAAGCATGTATTTGGCTCCTTTGGTCTACTTCGCTCAATAAAATCACAATGCCAACTGCACCAGTTTTACCAAGGCTCCTTGTCAAATGTTGCCTTTATGTCAAGGACACCCATTCTCACTTCATCTTTGGAATCCAGCCATTCCATCATGTTTGGAATAAAGGGAGAAAGAGGACTAAATGTGATTGATCCTTGTGAATCATAAACTGGTCATCAATGAGCAGGTTATCAGTAGGCAATGCCCTCTTGATATCACTGTTGACTCTTTCAATCACTTTGCTGACAATAGACTGATTGGAGTGTAATTAGCCTAACTGGATATGTTCTGCCTTGTGTGCATTAGGCAGATTTGAGCAATCTTTCATTGCTTAACCAGTAGGCAAAGAAGTTCAGGGTAAACAGATGTTCAGGGTGAACAGAATTATTTTGCAAGTTAGGTCGAGGAGAGTCAATTTTTTGATGAGCTAAACTTTACGGAGGGCAAAATATCAGACACCAGCCAGGGATGCATTTGAAAAATCTTATCCACTGCACAAAAATCACTTAGTATTACAATATGGTCCAAACAATTTGTGAGACACTTTTGCAAACATTGTTTACTACTTGGTGTACTGTAGTTAATTCAACCGCTGATATGTATAACAATGTATCTGCACTTAAAATGTTGGTAGAACATAGTCCCTCTATTTCACTTGTCTTCATGTCTATCAAGTTCAATCAATTTGGTGCTGATTTTATTTATTAGCAATTACAATATGTCATGGAATTCAAGACTTTATCACTATGACTTTTCCTTCCACAGACACCTCAGCAACTAGCAATAAGCTCAGTTCATACTATTTTAAGACCAATGTCAAAACATTACATATACAAACTACCACTGAATCAAATACGTAGTTTGGACAATGAATCGATCAGCAGCAGAGGTTTACGAGAACATGATGTTAAATGTCATAGATGAACTACAGCATCATTTGTTTGAGATCTATAAATGGCTGAAATGTTGATCAGGTGGATGAACATATTCACAGAGTGCAATACAAGTCATCAAACCTATTCAATTTATAGTACTGGACAGAATGCAATAAAACATGGGATTTATGTTACTGTCACTACAATTTAATTCATTAAAATCTTCATGTCAATCGGCTGGAAAAGATTAGTTCAATTTTCATATTTGCTGTTCAATTTGTGAAAATGACCCGAATCATTGGCCACCTACTCTCAACGCAAATACTGAATCCCAGAACAAATCTTTGTCACGTGGCTGTTAAAAAGTGAATATTGTCTTCATAAACTACTATTATTCTAATGTAGATAATATCAAAGTGTGCCACAAACTAGTAAGGAAAAATTATGTTTTGGTTTTATTCCTTTAAGATCAAACAAATGTTCTTCCAAAAACGACAGGAATCGCTTTAAACACAAGATTGCATTCTTATCTTTCCAAAATATATGAAATTGTTATGAAAGCTTCATAATACCCTTCTCCTAATAAACAGTACTGTATCAAATTCAATGTATAATAACAAGTATTACAATATGTAAACATAATGGAACACTTGATAAGAAATAGCATTCTGCCCTTTAGTTTCCGCAAAAACATTTATCATCCATCGTATTTTCTCCACTGCACAACTCCGCATAGCTGTATTCTAATAAATCCCTAACTTTATGCAAACAAATGTAAATACAAATTGCATCGCTCACACCCGTAAGTATATGGTGGTGCAGCAGTCCGAGACGGGACAGCATGGTCAAGGAAAGCGTACGTCCTGCCCACAAAATGCCTCTTTCCACCCACTCGATTTATTTTTGCCAACCAATTTCTTTTTTAAACCATCTGCAAAGGCGAAAAGAAATCAAGGTCTTTCCCTTCCCACTACCCAAGAGTTGGGCTGGAAGTCCATCCGCCATTCAAGGACTTTCAGAGGAATAGAAATGCGGATTTAACGATTAAAATGAATCCGAGAAACCCCAGGTTGCATTGCCGAGGTGTTTCACAAAACAAAAAGTTTGGCAGGAATCGTTTAACTTTGCAAGGCGAGAGAGATGTCGTTGTCTAGCAATGCGCAAACTTTCTTCACCATGGGATTTTTGCAACGGTATAAAAACTAAGAGGAGAAAAAGAGTGCAGATCGTGAAGATCATGGTGCTTCTTGCAAATTTGGGCTACGTCTTGGATCACATTGCCAGCCGCGCTCGGGGGGCGGCCGGGCTCCGCCGCTCGCTCACCCTCACCCTCACCCTCACCCCCCGGCTGAAAGTTATTTAAAAAAATCAAACTATCAATTTCACCGAGGTCCACAACAGTGGGAGCGATAGAACACGGGTCTTACCTATCGGATGACGAGGGTGACAGCAGCGCTGGATTTACCGATTAAAAATACCTCAAATTGATCCTTTTTTTTTTTCTCTCCCTCCCCCCGGCCGCGTTTATTCCCCCCTCACTGCGCTGCCGCGCCGCTGTGGTGCGGACTGAAAACAGTCAGGCGGCCGCCGACAGCGCGCGCTCCCGACGCGCGCGGCTGGAAGGGGTCTGTCGCGCGCACGTCGGCCGCGCCAGGGCAGGGGAATGGCCGTGGTAGCTGGCGGGCGGGCGGGCGGGCGCGCGCGCGCATTCCATCCCCCAAGGGCTCGCGCACAGCGTTGGCAAACGGGCATCTCGAGCATCAACGGACTTTCCTCCCCCAGGGGAGGGGGAGGGGGAGGGGGAGGGGGGGAGGGGAGGGAGGGCCATGGAGGGCATAAGGATAAAGGAACAACAGAACAGAGCAATAAAATGGACAGAGGGGGGGTAAAAAAAAAAAAAGACGGGCAATTCAATGAGGGGGCAATAGGTGGAGTGGTGAATCTCTGGAACTCTCTGCCACAGAGGGTAGTTGAGGCCAGTTCATTGGCTATATTTAAGAGGGAGTTAGATGTGGCCCTTGTGGCTAAAGGGATCAGGGGGTATGGAGAGAAGGCAGGTACGGGATACTGAGTTGGATGATCAGCCATGATCATATTGAATGGCGGTGCAGGCTCGAAGGGCCGAATGGCCTACTCCTGCACCTATTTTCTATGTTTCTATGAAATAATAAATTGAAGGGGAAACATCACAAAGGGGTAATTGTATTGAGGGGGCAATAGAATGAGGTAATAAAATAGAGGGGTAAACAGATGGGGAATTCAATAAGGGGGCAGTATGTGGAAGTACTAAAATAAAGGGTATTGAATGGGCAACATCAAAAAGGGGTAATTGTGTTGAGGGGGGAATAGAATGAGGTAATAAAATAGAGGGGTAAACGGAGCAGAGGGATTCAATAAGGGGGCAGTATGTGGAAGTAATAAAATAAAGGGTATTGAATTGGCAACATCAAAACGGGGTAATTGTATTGAGGGGGCAATGGAATGAGGTAATAAAATGGAGGGGTCAAAGAAAGAAAGGGCAATATAGTAAATGGCAGGGGCCGCGGAACATTTTTGATAGTGGGGGGGCTGAGCAATCACTGATCACAGGCCTCGGGGGTACCGGCCTAGGGAGCGGAGCGACCGAGCGGTGGGGGAGGGTGGCACAATTATTATTTTTTGTTGTTGCTCGACCTCCTGGGGGGGGGGGGGGGTCCGCTCTATGATCTTTGGTTTTGCCGTGCTCACTTGTTCTGAGATTCTGGATGTCGGAGGTCCTCAGAAGAAGAGAAAAATACGCCTGCGGGCCGGATAATTTTGGGTTATGAAGCATGTCTTGCCAAAAAGGTGGAGGGGCTCCAGCCCCCCCTCCCAGCCCCCAGTCCCCCGCCCGGTTCCGCAGCCCATGAATGGTCAATGGAATTGAGCAATAAAATGGAAGGGGACAAGGGCAATGGAAGGAAGGAATAAACTAACGGAGACTGCGCAACATAAAGGGGCAATTGAACAGAGGGGCAATAGAATGACGTAAGAAAATTGAGGGGAGAAAATGGAGGGGGGGGTCAAAGAAAGAGGGCTATCTAATAGAATGATAATAAAATAGAGGGGTCAAATAAAGAAGGGCAATGTAATAAAGGGGCGACAGAGTAGAGTGGCAGCAAACAAGGGAGTGAATGGAAGATCAAAGCAATACAATATATGATATAAAGGAAATAGAGAGGAGAGGGGCAATATAATAAAATAAAGGCTGTAGAATGTAGAGGCGTAGAAAGAAGGGTGATCTAATAAAGGGGCAATAGAATGGTAATGAAATAGGGGTCTGAACAGAGAGGAAGGTAAATAATTAGAAAGGGCTGGAGAAGTGAGGAGGCAATTAAATAAAATGGCAATTGGATAACAGAATAAAGTGGCAATAGAATGGGGAGATGATAGATTGAAGGGGTAAACGAAGAAGAGAAATTGAATGAAAAGGAAAGGAAAAAAAAGAAAAGCAATGAAGTAAGGAGACAAAAGGATGGACCAACATGTGGAAAAGGAATAGTTATGGCAATGAAAAAAAAAGGGTGATAGGATGGCAAAGGAATGGAAAAAATAAGGGGGGGCATAGAATAGGTTAACACATTTCAAATTGTTTATAAGCAGTAATAAAATCATACTTATATCTTCTAATTAATGATATTGGTTGAGGGTTAACTACAGGCTCAGGATTCACTCCCCTGCTGTTCAAAGATGCACCAATCACTTCTGCATTGGAGTTCAACTGAAACCTTTGTGCTCAAGTCTCTGCAATGGGGAAGGAACCCTAAGTTTCAAATTCAAAGGTAAGAATATTACTAACTACATAATTAAGATAAACATATTCTCATTTTCAGAGTTTATTCCTTCTTTCTAAACAGAGAAAATGAATTATCATCACCAACCCACACACCCCAAGTCCCACCTGTTGCCCATGGTGTTGTAGATTTGGGTTGCCCAACTTACAAAGCACAATAAAATCCTTCAAGGAAGCCAGTTTGCAATGAGTACAGTGTAACTGCAGCATGTTTAACATTCAGTTTCAAGTGCCAAGTTTGTAAAAATAGTTGTGTTTTTCATTGTGTTCAGTCTTTCCCGTTGGAATTGTTGACATAGTTTTGAGAAAGAAAATGAAAAGCCACTGAAAGTAATACAATTTTCTCTTGAAATATAAGCTGTTCAATTTTGTTTTCACATGCTCCAAAATATATGACTAAGTGAATTGCACTCATTGCCTTAAAAATGTTAATGGAGATGATTATTGGCTTCAAAACGCTAAATGCGAAAGCATACGATACTGCAGCTGCTTTAATGTGTTGAAGCTTGGAAGAACTGAGCAGGCCAAGCAACAACTGGGAGGCAAAGGTTTGGCTGACATTTTGGATTGAGACCATGTATCATGAACATTAAAGTTCCTTCACCACAGTAACCAAGAATGCCAATGTTCATTTTCATTTGGAAATTTTAGTGGAATGTGTGTGTAGTGGAAACAATTTGGAGGAAGAAAATCCCAAGTTGGGAGATTTATTGGGGGATTTAAAGTTATAAATCATTAACAATTAAGCTGCTTCCTAAGATTCATTGTACAAATATTGGATGGTTGATCAGACAGCAGTGACTCAAAATCCCATGGGGAGGAAAAAATCTAAATATTTTCAGGATAATATGTGCATAATAAAGTATTTGGAATTAATAATATGTGCATAATATTTATCACTGTCTAAAGTACATACTGTATATTGAATGTGAAAGTCAAAAAAGTTGGATGGAATGTGAAGCATTTTTACACATTGGTTTTATCCAGAATTCTGCCTGTAAGTGTAATGGAACAGGTCTATCAAAAGTGAATTGGATAAGCTTTGGGTAGAAATAATCGGTAGCGTAACAAAGAAAGAGCAGGAGAATAGAATTGAATACATTTCCCAAAAAGGAACCTGATGGACTCTTTAGTCTATAAATCTTTCTTCTTTACCATATATATTATCAGCATCACAGATACACACAATTTAGCATGAAAGGACAACTAGACCAAGGGTGGAACTTCCTGCCAGCACAAATGACAGATATATTAATGTACTAATTGTTGAGCCTAGATTATATATCAACCCGAGCAAATAGTCAACCTTGAAAGTGATGCAAAAAACATCACTGTTTGCTTGATGGTTAGTTTAGACTGGAGATAAAGATAAATTATGAGTTTGTGTCACTTTGAATACTACTACATTATATTCACATCAAATCTAGAAATTATCACTTGTGTTTAAGAAGGAACTGCAGATGCTGGAAAATCGAAGGTACACAAAAATGCTGGAGAAACTCAGCGGGTGCAGCAGCATCTATGGAGCGAAGGAAATAGGCAACGTTTCGGGTCGAAACGTTGCCTATTTCCTTCGCTCCATAGATGCTGCTGCACCTGCTGAATTTCTCCATAATTTTTGTGTCCCCTAGAAATTATCACTCCCTGCTTCTAAGTAGCATTTGTTAAATGCAGGGAAGGAGAATTAAAATTTCAGGTGACATTTTCAACACAATGGACATGACCGGTAATATTACAATATTTATATTGTCTGCGTTAGTAGCATTTTTTTACAAATAACTTCTGCTAAAGGTTCAGTTGCATATAGTTGCTATACATCAAATGCAGGTGTCAACTGGGTTATGTGATCACAACTATGGAAGCACAGTTGATGTTTGCATGCAACCTCATGAAACCTATCCTGTAATTTCCAGATATATGGATGGGGTACTCAAGAGGCAAGTGTGTTAAATTGTCATATGTATGGACAACAGAACAATTAAATTCTTATTTGCTGCAGCTTAACAGGCCCATAAATGTAATGAGGTCAAAATCATCTCACATCTATATAATATGATCTCCACATATAAACAGCCTGCCAACATCAAGATTCCTGTAAATAAGACAAAGACCAAAAAAAATAAAATTAATCAAACTAGCACGGGTAAATGCTTTCAGGAGTTAAGGATGAATAGAATGGGCAAAAGAAACATTATCTTTCAAATCACCATGCTGTACCAGTACAACAGACAACAACAAATGTCATTGCAATTTCTCCCTGCGTAGTTTAATTTAGCTATAGCTGTGAAGCAGTGCTAATAGACTGTATAAATCAAATCAAATAAAATAGCTTGTCCAAAATGGAAACGAATTACATCAAGACACACATAAAGCAGGTTAAGAGAGAAAAACAAGCAAAATGCCATCAAATCATAATTAACATTCTAATTACATGTCTGGCTTGTTTTGTGAAGCCAATCAAGAAATAACAACTGTTCCAGTGATGTTCAGCTGTGAGCAGCAGAGAAATGTACCCCATTCATTGACTTTCACATATTAGATATGGATTACCACATATAATGAACACACTAAAGCACAATCTAAGGTTTAATTTCTATTTATTGATAGCAACTCTGAAAAACACTGCAGAATTGTTATCAACCTGGCCGCTTCATCTCACAAAATAATTTAAATGCAGAAATAACAATTCTCTTCCCCTTTGTTATTGAATTTGTTTTTAGATAGGCACATGGATATACAGGGAATGCTGTATGTTTCATGTGCAAGCAGATGAGATCAGTTTATCTTGGCATTGTGTTCAGAACGGACATTGGGGACCGAAGTGCCTGTTCCTGTGCTGTAGTCTATTTGTTTATGCACCATGCGTGCCCTCTCATCCATTCTCAGCAACCATAGATTTAGGTTCTCACTTGGGAACCAGGCCAGCTCTATCAGGACCCTGAATGATGGTCTCCCCCAAGGCTCTGTCCTACCTCCCCTACTCTTCAACATTTATGTGAGTGACATGCGACCCAACACTATGGCTCCCTGCAAATCTCTCAGTTTGTTGGCAAATTAGGAGCAGACAACAAATGGCAGACAGAACTGATAACAGTGGGATGATGCAGAAGAATTTAGCTTTCAATCTCAATCTGTGCTGAATTTATTGATCACAGAAAAAAAGATGCATTTATATAGTGCCTTCCCCAATTGTTTTGCATCAAATTAAATAAGTATTTTTGAATGATTATCATTGCAATGTAGGAAATTATAGCAGTCAGTGTTAATTTGTACACATCAATATTCTCAGAAAGAGCAATGTGCTAACGACCAGATAATCAGTTTTTCATGATATCAGTTAAGGATAAACATTGGCCAGGACACCTGGGAGAATCCTGTTCTTCTTCAAAAGAGCATAGCAGTGCAGCCGATAATGTTGCTGCCTTGTATCTCTGGGGAACGGAGTGTAATTCAGAATTTGAGAGCTGTCTGTGTGGAGTTTGCACATTCTCTCCGTGACCACAAGTTTTCTCTGGTGTTCTCTCTAAAGATTAACTGCCTACTGTAGATTAATTGGCAAGTGTAAGTAGCTTCTTGGTATAGATAGCAACAAAAATAATCAAAGGGAAGTTGATATGCATGGGAAAAAAGGGGAATGAGACTGGATTGCTCTGCTGAGAGCTGGTGCAGACCTGATGGTCCGAATGATCCTCTCCTGCCAGCTTTGTCCTGTCCTCTCTTCTGGCATTCCTCCCTTGCGACCCCCCCCCCCCCCCCATAATCTGTGTGAAGAAGGGTCTCAACTGGAAACGTTGCCTATCCATGTTCTCCAGAGATGCTGCCTGACCCATTGAGTTACTCCAGCACTTTGTGTCTTTTTTTAATTTCAAAAGTAATCAATTGGCTCTGAGACCAGAATGTGTTAAAGTCGTAAAAAAATGCCTGAAAAAGGCACATTATAAACAGAAAACGCAATGCTGTATTTTAGTAATTCATTTATCTACATAAAATTAAGCTTCTCCTCACAGGGGTAATAAATAACATGTTGACAGGGAATCTTTAACATCCACTTGACAAGGCAGATGGGACCTCAGCAAGTGTTTTATCCACAAGATTACACCTTTGACAATGCAGCAATCCTCCCAAAGCAACCCAGCATTGGCAGCATCAATTTAGGTTGTGTCTTTAGTCCCTGAGATGGATTTGAACATCCCTTTCATCTCAGAGGTGAGAATGTTATCAACTGGGCTATGACTGATATGACTGACAAAATAAGTGCTCTAATTATTGACTCCAGAAGGGAAGCTAATTGACCCAAGAGAGGAAAATTAAAGACAGCTAAAGTTTCTGCTTTATTACTACTGAAGGACCGCTCATGTAGATTTTTATATAAAATATGCCCACGTCCTATTCGGCCAATATGCTGTTTGTGATCATTGAGAAAATGGACAACATGCGTGATAAAATATGGGTAATGTCAGTCCATGGTTGAATAGACTAATGTCACTTTCTGTCTGGCCTTATGTGAAATATGTGCACTGAGATAAAATATGGGGCTGTCAATATCCATAAACCAATGGATATACAGCAATAACCACCACCTCCATTCAAAGCGATGATGTAAATGTTCCAGCACAAGACTCCATGTGTTAAATGGATGAGTACCCACAATTTTCCCCTGAGGAGAAGCCGATTTTTACATGGATAAATCAATTACTAAAACACAGTATCAGTTTCACTGTTCACAGTGTGTCTGAACTGTTTACTAAAAATAATGTGCGTTTTTAGGGCACTTTTAACAACCTGAAGGCTTTCTGATATCTCAGACCCAATTAAATACTTTTGAAGGACGATCAATGTGGTAATGAACAGAGAGATTTTCACCAGTTTATGCACATTTAGTTTGAAGCCAGCAACAGGGCTCTGTCAGTAAATTAAAAAGTATCCAAGGCATCCCGTCTTAAAATGATACATGTATATATCGAATCTTTCGGAAAATAGAATCCAGAGAAGGAATGATAATACAAAAGTACAATACAAATATATTTATAATACGAAAGAGTGTGGTGTAATATTTATTACCTTAAGAAATGTTCTGCTCGGAGAATTATTATTATTTTTTTAAATGTATTATTCTTTTTCAGAATGAGAAGGTCAATGGCTGTCACCACTGTGGTTCTGGTAATAATGCTATTGGGGAGGGAGTTCCAGGATACACATCATCAATGATAAAGAAGAAACGATATGCTTCTAAGTCAGGATGGTGAGCGACTTTGTCATTGGGATAGGACAAGTCTTTGATCATGTTGGCTGCTTTCCTGAGTGAACTGGAGTCCGAGTCAGTTTAGATTTAAGATTTTTGGCACGTACTGAGGTATAACGAAAAGCTTTATTTTGCATACTTATGAGTAAATCACACATACTAGGCCATTTTTGCAAAGAAAGAAACCATTTCATTGAATGCTGTCGAGCCCGTGGGAATCGCTCATTCCCAAGGCAGTCTGTGCACCTGTTAAAACATGAAGATTCTGATATCGAGTACCAAGAGCTACCAGCACCTCCTCCGGTTACTCTCCCCAAGCATGAAGATAAGTCATAACATACACTCCCTGGTTGATCCCACTTCTGACACCATGTTGAGTAAATCACACATACTCACAAATCTGGTATAACAATATTTATTGCATAACGTATAGAACACACTACAGCATGTTACTCCTACCATACAGCAGTACTGACTGGCAGCACTGGTAGGTGGAGCTTATAATAATAAAGCACTACGTTGATTAGTAAGTTCATCTTTGATCATGTCGGCTGCTTTTCCGAGGCAGTATGGTGTAGGTTGAATCAATGGTGTGAAATCTGGTCTATGTGATGGACTCAGCTGCATCTGCAGCTCTCTGCAATTTCTTGCAGTCTAGGGCAGAACTATTCCCAAAATCAAGCTATGATGCAGCCCGACAGTATGCTTTCTATGGTGCATCTGCACGGATGTGTAAATGCAATCAGAGTAGCCATGGAAAATTGCAACTGTGTGATTGTAACTGGTACACATTTGGAATAATATGATATGAGAAAGATACTGATAGATGGTTCCCTGAATCCACTTTGTAAAACAGATCTTCTCTTTCTGTTTCAATCTGGTTTAAACAGCATAGTGAAGCTGACACATTTCAAGCATAGCAGCCAGGATGGTTCACAGGACAAAACCAATGTCTTTGTTTTCTGTATTGATCCTTGTAATCAAAAGCCAATGTTAATTGATCATGAAGCGTTCAAGTTCAAGTGAGTTTATTGTCATGTGTCCCTGATAGGACAATGAAATTCTTGCTTTGCTTCAGCACAACAGAACATAGTAGGCATTGACTACAGAACAGATCAGTGTGTCCATATACCATTTATATATATATATATACACACATGAATAAATAAACTGATAAAGTGCAAATAACACATAATGGGCTATTAATGTTCAGAGTTTTGTCCGAGCCAAGTTTACAAGGTTTACAAGATTAATTCCTGCAATGAGGGGATTGACATATGAGGAAAGGTTAAGTAGGCTGGAACTCTACTCTTTGGAGTTTAGAAGAATGAGAGGCGATCTCATTGAAACATATAAGATCGTGAGGGGCCTTGATCGGGTGGATGCACCGAGGATGTTCCCAATGATCGGGGAAACTAGAACTAGGGGACATAGTTGTAGAATAAGAGGGGGCTCTTTTAAAACTGAGATGAGGAAGAACTTCTTCACCCAGAGGGTGGTTAATTTATGGAATTCACTGCCCCAGGGAGCAGTGGAAGCAGAAACATTAAATATATTTAAGTCTAAAATAGATGGTTTTTTAGCTGCCAAGGGGATAAGGGGCTACGGGGAGAGGGCAGGGATATGGACCTAGGTATGGTTAGTATAGTAAGACCTGAGTGATCTCCTGGACAAGTGTCGATCGCCTGGATTGGGGTCGGAGAGGAATTTCCCGGATTTTTTTCCCGAATTGGACCTGGGTTTTTATCCGTTTTTTTGCCTCCCCCAGGAGATCACGCGGTTCTTGGGGTGGAGAGGGGTGATAGCGATATAAAGGGGAGGGTAGTGTCTTGTGTTCTGTGTCTTGTGTCTACTGTTTGTGGGTAAGGGTGGCTGTTTAGTGTTCAGCCATGAGCGAATGGCGGTGCGGGCTCGATGGTCTACTCTCGCACCTACTTTCTATGTTTCTATGTTTCTAATAGCCTGAAGGCTGTGGGGAAGTAGCTATTCCTGAACCTGGTCGTTGCAGTCTTCAGGCTCCTGTACCTTCTACCTGAAGGTAGCAGGGAGATGAGTGTGTGGCCAGGATGGTGTGGGTCCTTGATGATACTGCCAGCCTTTTTGAGGCAGCGACTGCGATAGATCCCCTCAATGGAAGGGAGGTCAGTGCCGATATGGACTGGGCAGTGTTTACTACTTTTTGTAGTCTTTTCCTCTCCAGGGCGCTCAAGTTGCTGAACCAAGCCACGATGCAACCGGTCAGCATGCTCTCTACTGTGCACCTGTAGAGGTTAGAGAGAGTCCTCCTTGACAAACTGACTCTCCGTAATCTTCTCAGGAAGTAGAGGCGCTGATGTACTTTCTTAATAATTGCATCAGTGTTCTCGGACCAGGAAAGATCTTCAGAGATGTGCACACCCAGGAATTTGAAGCTCTTGACCCTTTCAACCATCGACCCGTTGATATAAATGGGACTGCGGCTAAACATGTGCTTTATAAAGGTTCATCATGTAGAGACAAGGAACTGCAGATGTTGGTTTACAAATAATTAAAAGGCATAAAGTGGTGAGTAACTCATCAGGTAGCACTTTACATTTTACCTAGAGAACATGGATAGGTGACTTTTTGGGTCGGGACCCTTCTTCAGACTATACTTTGATTGCTCCACTGCAAAATCTCCTCCAGTTATGCCAACTTTGAAGAAGTTCTTCCTCCAGTATGAAGAAGGGTTCCATCACAAAATTTCACCTAGCCATGTTCTCCAGCACTCTGTGTCTTATTAATTTTTATAAGGCTCATCATGTCTGTCGTGTACTTGCACTCAATACCTTTCTACAAAGCCCAGAATCCATATTGTCTTTTTTTTAAACGTTTTCAAACTGCCTTGCAGCTTTCAATAAATGTACATTTAACCACAGACCTCTCTGTTCTTGCACCACTTGTAGAATTATATCCTCCAGTTTATATTGTCTTTTCTTCTTCCGACCAAAACATATCACTTTACATTTTCTCAGCATTAATCTTCATCTACCTGCCTGTCTGCATCTGCTGGAGTCTATTACTATCCTCCTTGCAGTTCACCTTCCCTCCAACTTTTACATCATCTGCAAGTTTAGCCTTAATCTTTACATTACCCTTGTGATAGAAACATATTAAGAAAAATAAAAGCATGTTTTGGGGCAATCATTCGATGCATTGCACGGACATAAACTCTATAAAGTAATTCAGAAGACAAGGAGGACAATCTCTCACTGCCATACTGACTGTGGATCATGGGAGTGTAGTTTTGCCTAACCTTTCGCACCCGTCTAAAAGTGAGCCAAAGGTTGACATAAACTACAACTCCCAGCAGCCTTCTCGGCCGGCGGGTGAGCCGGTTAAAAGACACTGTTGGCAGCTCTACCGCCAACATGAAATAGTCCGGCAAACATTTCGCGCGCGAGTCTAATATTGACAAAAGGTGTACACGTAAGATTTTAAAATAGTCAACATGTCAGTAAAATATAATATCTCCGCTGAATTAAATATGTCTTTGACATTTTCGCAGGGCTGCGGTTGACAGTTGGAAGTAGTTCCGCTGGTGCGGAGGGAGTTTGCAGCCACCGTTTGGGTGAAGCGGTGCTGCAGGGTTCCACGCCATTTTGTTCATTTGTGGAACCCCCCCTCTAAGGAGCAGAGTGCAGCCAATAGTTGGAGGGCGGGCGGCTCTCTTGCAGGTCAGTGTGAGCAGGGGAGCGGGATCCTGCAGAGCAATGACCTTGACTGTCTCTAAACTTTCTCTTTGAAATAAACCTTCTCATCCATTAAGAGAGAGGGGTTAATGGGGCAAAAACACCAAATTTCATTTCTCCACAAAATATAATTCCTGTCTTAAAAGCTGATCAAAGTATTTGTTTGCTCTGACATTACATCTCTACGTTTTATACCTCATTTCTGAAACCTTGCCTTTTTATAGCTATGTTTGTGGCTGTCATTACAAGGCCAGCATTTATAGTCCATCCCTAATTGCCCTCAAGATGGAGGTGGTGATGGTGGTGAGTTGATTTCCTGAACTGGTTAGTGTGGTGAAGGTGCTTCCAAAATGATGTTGGGTGAGGAGTTTCAGGGTTTAGACCCAGAAACAATGAAGGAACAGAATATAGATGTTCCAATCAGGATGTTGCACTTGGAGAAGAACTGTTGTCCTCATTCGCAGGTGCCTGTGGCTTAATGGAAGAAGGTTATAAACCTTACCTGTGGCAGTTAGAGTGCACACCTGGTGGTTGTAGATCATCTAGCAATTTGATCAGATGAAAGGTGATGCAGAAAGATCAGAGTCAGTAGTGCCTGCCATTGAAGTAGGAGAACAGTCCAATGGAATAGTGACAATCTTTCCATTGTGACTTTAGATTCACTTGACAGAATGATCTCACTCTTGCTTTTTGGCCTGCCTTTGAGCATCAGATTGGTGCAAGTCCATAACAATGGGGTTGTTCTTGCCTTGTTACGAGCATCTCAAGGTAAATTGTGTTGGATTTTTCTGTTAATCTATCTGAAATTGCCCTTTGTGATATGGATCCTGTGCCAAGACACTTTATAAGTAAACAAATTTAAGTGCCCATTTGTCTGGAATTGCCGCAAATTGCGTGCGAAAGGCTGCACAAAATAGTGACATTGACCAAATTAGTGTTGAGCTGCATGCTTGCCAGATGTGGCTAACTGCATTTTTGATTAAAATTAAAATAAATGAAATATACTGTACCATATGAATTCAGTGTTTATGTTGACATGACATATGTTTGTGTATTTGAAGCTTTTTGTTGTTTCTGGTAAAGTATGATGCAAAACAATGTGCAAAGTTTTGTTTGATCGTTGTTAGTCCTCAGTTACTAAATTCTGGTGTATGCACATGTGAAATGTATTACTAGAATTATTTCACTGCATGCAAGATATTTGCTCACATTGATGCATGAAAACTATGTGTAGTTGGTGTTTTGTAACCTCTTGTTCATTGCATTGAATACATATTAATATGCTTGAAATATGAGGCTCAAACAAGGTGATTCTAGGTTGTTCAAAGTTTTATTCAGACCTCTCCTGCACAGTAATAACCACATCAAATGTCAAGTTCATATATTTACAGACACTATGCTTCCTTCCTATTTTAAAATAACTAATTTATGAAGCAGAAACAAGCAATCTACTCTGGGGTTATGTCCAAAGAGTAGCTGATTTATGAATCCTTAATTATCTTTTTTTTCCAGAGACTCCTTTCAACAAAGTTGTGAAATTAAGCTAAATACAATGTTCCCATCCATCCTTGTCTCTTACAGCCAATTTCTCCTCAGCAGCCCCTATAATTAATTGATCAATTGGTTTTTCCCCCGTCACAACGGACAATACGTTCCACTAATGTCTTCTGGGTTTTGCCAAAAAAATTCTCAACTTTAATGTGCAGTTTCATAATGGCACCTTCTGGTGATTTATATCCCCACCAGGGGTTATCAACAGCCAATGTTAAGATCTTCTGATCATCGACCTTGAGTTTAATTTTGAAGTGTTTGAGTTTAGTTTAGAGATACAGCACAGAAATTGTCTTTTTAGCCCACCGTCCACACTGACCATTAATCATCTGTTCACACTAATTCTATTTCCCATTTTCTCATCCATTTCCAACACTCTAAGGGTGAATTACAGAGTCCAATTAACCTGCAAACCCGCATGCGTTTTCAAAGTTTTAAACAAACAGCTATGTAAGTAAGTAAGTTTATTGGCCAAGTATTCACATACAAGGAATTTGCCTTGGTGCTCTGCCCACAAGTAACAACATGACATACAGTGACAGTTACGAATGACTCAGAAAACACTACACAATAATAATAAAACATTAATGATAAAACACCATTGATCAAGCATGTGAACCAACAAATACCAGATCAAAGGGAGGCTATAGATTTTTGGCTGTTGAGTAGAGCAACTACTCGTGGATAAAATCTGTTTTTATGTACTGAATGAGTGCAATAGCAGCAGATTACCCCACCAGACCCATTATTATTACACTACGCTCAATGTTATGGGCTCAGTGAAAGAGGCCATGCCAATGCTTCGATCACTATGTACCGTGATCATCAAAACTTTATGCGTTAACTGAAGTTCCTGCACACTTTTTGGATGCCGTTTATATAAATGTATAGTGTACTCTCGGCTATCCAGCATCAATGGGGAATGTGAGGTCCCGGTTGCATGAGAGTTTCTCTAAAATTCACGCAGTAATATTCTATGCATACATTTCCCAAATCTGTCATTCCCTTCCCCTTTTAAATGACAATTTTTGATCATGTATTTCCATATTTTAAGGTTAAATAGTATAAATGTAACGCAGCAAAAATTAATCAAATGAATGAGAAATGTCACCACCACATGAACTGTCAAATCTTCAAAGTGGATATAGACTGATTAGCAGTAACTGCATTGACCTTGTCTATAAATATAAATAAGCTGAAAATGGCTTTGCATGCTTATTTTGCATGGCACGTAAAATAAACTCACTTTGAGCATTTTCAGTTGTTTAATATACTTAAAAATATTTGTACTTTGCATGAGAATTCTGGATGCATAAATACCTTGATAAACAAGTTTATTGTCGACTCAATTCTGCAGATGCAGGTATCTTGAGCAGAACACGGTGCTGGAGGAACTCAGCAGGTCGGGCAGCATCTGTGGAAGGAATGGACAAGCGATTTTGGGGATCTGAAGAAGTGTCCCAACGCTGAATGTTGTCTGTCCATTCCCTCCACAGATGCTGTCTGACCTGCTGAGTTCCTCCAGCAACTTTGTATTTTGTTCAAGATTCCAGCATTTGCAGTTCCTTTTGTCTTTGTTCCTTTGTTCACCATTTCCGTTCCCCCCACATTAGTTACTAGATCATCAACCTCTCCAATCTGGTTTCCACCTTCCCACTTTCCACACATCTAACCATCTGGGTCAATTCCCCTTTGTCCTACCCTTCCTAGTCTCTCCCATACCTAGGTCCATCTGCCCATCATCCCTCCCTTACCTGGTTCCACTTAGCACTTTCCAAATTTTGAAGTCAATTTGTTGACAACCTACAAGTATTTGGTTCTATGTCTGTTAACTAGGTCATCATCTTGCCTTTGTGTATAGCCTTATTCCATTATCTGCAGTCTCTATCTTTATTAGCTAGTTTTGCAATGTGTTCGTTAGCTGGTCTTGCCATGTATGATCAAAGAAGGAAGGTACTGAAATGCCAATACCATACGAATCTTGTTAGGAAAACTCAACAGTCACTAATTGTCTTTTCTGACTTGTGTTGCGTTATGGACCGAGTTTTCATAGTCCTTTGATGCTGTGGTTAAATGATTATGCAGCTTTGCTGATGCTTTGTTTAGTGAAATGTAAATGGAAGTAAATTTGCTGACAACGTACAAGTATTTGGTTCTCTATCTACCAACCAGGTCATCATCTTGCCTTTGTGTATAGCCTTATTGCGCGCATTTTCACTGTCATAGTTGCCCTAAAAAAACCCCCCGATGTATTAATTTAAAAGTTCCTGAGCTGTTGTTGCTCCTGCGATTTCCAATATATTGGTCTGAAACTGGACTGTCATTTGCTACTGTCTTTCACTTTCCCTGTTATTAGATTTGTAGTGATAGAAAAATACACAAATGCTGCTTTTCTTTCCCCTTGAGTCCACATTTCAGACTTGCTGCAATTAATCACCAGCTTTTCAGTCTCTCTATCAGCACAGTTGTGTAATCGCTTGACTGTCCTCAACGTCATTGTCACTTTCAATAGCTGTTTTTTTGCTATTGCATTCTTGTCATCAGCATAAGTTATGTGGGCTCTCTGAGTTCTTAACCTCTACAAAGCTCATTACAGACTGTACTGTGATATAAGCTCAAACAAGGGTGTCTGTTGTGTGTTGAAAGTTTGCCTTGTATATCTTCTGCACATTAGAACACTTTTGATATTATGTCATAAACGATGGCACTTATTTTAAATATACTGTGAGGATATAATTGAGGTGAATTCCATTTTGGCAGGTGGGATGAGCAAGAATGGGGCAACTTGGTCGGTATGGACAAGCAGAGGTGAAGAGACCATAAATCTAGTATTTCAAGAAGAAATAGGACAGATTGTTGTTAGAGATTAGGATTCGATGTGTAGGAAGGAACTGCAGATGATGGTTTACATTGGGGACACACAAAATGCTGGAGTAACTCAGTCAGCATCTTTGGAGAGAAGGAATGGGTGACTTTTTGGGTCGAGACCTTTCAGAATGAGTCAGGGGAGAGAGGAACTAGAGATATGGAAGGGTAAGTTGTGATAATGACAGATCAAAGCAGACGATGATCAAGGAAACGTAGAATGGTTGCTTAACATCAGCAAAGACATCAGTAAGGTTTCCTAGAATATGCAAAAGCTCTGTACATGAAAGTTGCGGGTTATTTTTTTGCCATTTATGTCACCACTGCAAAATAAAATGTTTAAAAAGTAATATTTTCGGTTAATGTCATCTTCATTTTTAATGAGGTGTTAGTTTTATTTGGAGTTTCCCTTTGAACTATCACGGAATGCCTAGACTATTTGATGGCTCTTTGGATGGAAGTGTTGTTTGAGCCATGAAGACCAAATTCAGTCATTTTCCCCCTGGATTAGTGAATCATGCTCTGATGTCAATCTGTTGAGAACATAACACTCTGGCTGAATAATTTTCAATCTTTTTGGCAGTTGTGCCTATTTCCACCGTTCACATTGATAGAGTTATGTTAAAACTATTTTGACCCACTATAAATGCATCCGATCACACATGATGTGTTAGTTTAATGATGCCGTCTGCACTTGGTGCCAATGGCTATACTGCAGGAATCCAAATGAGCAAATAATGATGGTAGAAAATTGTGAATCAAACCGCACATATTCGCCGAAACTGGCTGTCATTGTACATCTTCGTAAACAATAGCTTACATTTGTGTCAATTTAAGTTATTGTAATGTTTGCAACCTTCAGAACAATGATAGCAGTCCTTGTCTCTGCCTCCTTGTTTCAGGAACCAGTCAGAGAATTCCCGAGACTGCAGATTACATTGCTGGAAAGCATCAGAATGGCTGATCAGAATTGCAGTGGGTTCTGGCCTTCACTTGGCTTTTTCTCTTTCTTGGCTGCTTGCATTATTGTATGTTACAATATCCACTGCATTTCCGTAAGGCCACTCATTTCATTGGCCTTGAGCGAAATGTCGGATATTTCATCTGTATTTTTGCACCTGCTGAGAGCTTGACTCGTGTGTCCTATTTAGCTTGTAGGTTATTTATTCATATGTTGTAATGAAATAAAATAGGCTAGAATGGATTGTACGAAAGTAAAGAAGGTTGACGTTCCTCCTTAATGAGGGCGAAAGAGTATGTACTGGCCTTATACAAGGGCATAACCTTAAGAAATTTAGATTTGCTAAGCTTATAAGGAGAACACAGATGTGTCCTTAATGTTATGGTAAAATGGGTGAGTGCAAGTCCACACCTTCAGTTCTTTAAGTGATTATTGGGGATGTAGGTTTAATGTGCCCCTGCTTTCTTCCATTTACCTCTTTCCCCTCATGTACGTCCCGACACATAGTTATCTGAGATTCTTTGAAACTGTTGCAAGAAGAGAGGTTGGCTGGGACGGGATTCTTTGAACAAAAGAGGCTGTGGAAAGTCATAACAATGCTTACTATCTCGAGGCTACTGGTAATAAATTTTTATCCAGAATCATAACTGTTGGACATACCGATAGCAAAACTGATAGAACAATTGGAGAGAGATTGAGGTGAAGTGTTTGCATTCACTTCTGGAACTCATTGCCTGAAAGAGCAGGAGGCAGATGCAAACGGGGAAGGTTCCTGAATGAGGACTTTGCGCCACAATCCATGGACTGAATGCTAAGAAGTGGAAGTTGTCAAATTAAATCTATTTTTTGACGTTCTTGAGCCAATGAGCACATGGCTCAACTTGTGTTGTAAACTTGAATATTTACAGACAAGAGTCTCCATAGAGCAGGAGCAGCAATTGATGCAGCTTAAATCTTTACAGATGCAGTTTTTCATCATTGCCAGACCTTGCCACCATCTAATCTGGTTGTTTTATATTATTTATTTAACTGTTACAACACGAAAGGTGATTCTTTTGCTCCTCTCACTGCCAGGCTTTGTCCCACCTCCACTTTTCCAGCTTTCTCCCCCTCACTATGACTTGTCTGAAGAAGGGTCCTGACACAAAAAACATCACCTGTTCACATACTCCAGAGTAAAGATCCTATAGCTCGCTATAGGATCTTTGCTCCAGACATACTATCTGACCCGCTGAGTTCCACCAGCACTTTGTGTTTTACTCAAGATTCTATCATCTGCAGTTCCTTGTTTCTTCATTTTGCCAATTGGCATTTGGCAACACAATTGCTCCCAATAAACAAATCCCACCAGTCTAATTTTCTTTATTTCCCCATAACATTGTAACACGTTCTCACATTCCCTTTATTTTTTTTTAATATATATTTTTTAATATTATTTTTATTAGAAGTACGGTAAATTACAGTAATACACAACACATATATCTTAATACATTTTTTGTACCGCTTCATTTTTTTGAGCTTTAAGAAAAAGATAGAAGTAAGGAAAGTAAAGAAAGTGCGCAAGAGTCGTGAAGTGCAAGAGAGTGTTGGGAAAAGAAAGCCCCTTAGAAAAGAAGTTAGCGAAGGAAGTAAAGTAAGAAAGTAGACCCTAGAAAAGAAAGAAAAAGAAAGTAGGAACAATCGCTCTATTATAACATTATACTCCGCAGAAAGGGGGCTACCAACCAAGTCTGTTTTTGTTGTTTTACCTCCCATTACCAGGTCCTGATACCATTTATTTATTTATTTATTTATTAAATTACTATTGCACCTCATGCTTGTAATAGGTCCAGAAACGTAGACCACGTCTTTTGGAATTGGTCTGCTTTACCTGCTAAGAGGAATCTCATCTCTTCCAGATGTAATGTTTCAAACATATTTGATGTCCACATTTTTATTGTTGGTGTGGGCGCATTTTTCCAGAATTTAAGTATGAGCTTTTTTCCCATTATTAGCCCGTAATTGAATAAATTCTTCTGATACACGTTTAATTCAGGGATACCTTCCGATATTCCAAAAATGATCCATTCTGGGTTATGTACCAGTTTTATTTTAATTAATTTTGAAAAAATATCAAATATTTCATACCAGAATTTTTGGATTTTTGTACAAAAAACAAAAGAATGCGCTATGGTAGCTTCTTGACATAGACATTTATCACAGATTGGTGAAACATTAGGAAAGATTTTATTTAATTTAGTTTTTGAATAATATAGTCTATGTAATGTTTTGAATTGGATGAGCGTATGTCGTATGTTGATCGAACATTTATGCACCTGTAGTAAATGATTATCCCAGCTCTCTTTTGAAATTTTTATAGCTAATTCTTGTTCCCAGTCTCTTCTAATTCCATCTGTTGTGGGTATTTCTATGTTTAAAATGATATTATATAAGTACGATATTAGATTAGCTGATTCCGCCTTTGTCTTCATTGCTTCATCTAGTAAGTTGGAAGGCATATTATGATAGTCTTTTGTGTATTTTTTCAGATAATCACGAATTTGTAGATATTTAAAATATTGGTTATTTTTCAAATTATATTTCAGTTGTAGTTGTTGAAATGATAGTAATTTTCCCAATTCATACAGATCTTCGAGCGTTTTGATTCCCATTCTTTCCCATTGTATAAATGATTTGTCTATGATTGAAGGTTTAAACGATGGGTTATTGACTATTGGTATTGAGAGAGATAGGTTTCTTAATTTTAGATTCTGTTTTATTTGTTTCCATGTTCTAATTGTGCTATATATAATTGGATTTTTATTATAATTTTTATTATTCAAATTTATTGGAACATTCCCTTTATTTTTGCCACTTGCCAACTCTTAATAATTGGTAGTTACCAGTTAAGCTACTAGCAAGTCTTTTGACATGTGTGAAGAAACCTTGCAGAAACCCTTGTGGTCGTGGAGAAATCATGCAAGCTTTGCACATAGTAGCCAAGGTCAGGTTCGAACCTGAGTCTGAAGAGCTGTGAGGCAGCAATACTAATTGCTGCACTGTTGTCCCACACTGTTGAAAATGAATTCCACAGGGGATGATATTCTTAAGTTGTTACTGGATGTACAATATTGGTGGAAAGCTTCAAGAATAAATATGATTTTTCTCCATTGGAGCCTTTTTCACTCTCAGAATGCAGTGTCTGCGATCAAAAATCTTGCAGAATAAAAACAATTCTGGTATCCCTAGATTTTAGAAATGAAGCATTTGGAAATTGTCCAAAACTGCTACGACAGGTCCAATGAATTTGCAGATTAATCAGCCTATTGAGTAAGTAGAGTTGTTAAACATTGATACTATTAAGCCTTGCATGTTTAAGAAAAGATTCTGAGTTTTTGGCCGAATGCCAGCTCATTGTCTGATGTTTTGTTGAATGAACAGCAGCTTGAGTTAGATCATGTTTCTAAATAATGAACACGAGTTACCCAATGAGTACAGTGGAGATCAGTACCACATTTATTCACACAAGATATTTAGTGACTTTCTCTTGGATTACCTGGACTGACTGAATTTGATTGTAATCTATCATGGTTGAATTTCATTTGAGATCACTGAAACATTGATGGCATATGCAAGTTAACATTCAGCACTGTTGAAGAACAGAGAGGAGCAACTCATTTTTCTATAGCTGCAGCAGCTGTTTTGGGGCCACAAGAAAGATTCAGTCACCCACTTTGGTTCTTTCTTTAGCTTATTTATTTTGAGTGTATTCTTCTAGTTTCTGATATGGACATTTGTAGGTTCATGAAGATCAGTGGCCTGGAAGAAAAATATTTCAGAAATTGCAATT
The DNA here is from genome assembly GCA_038087875.1 of Malacoraja senta. Lineage (NCBI taxonomy): Eukaryota > Metazoa > Chordata > Chondrichthyes > Rajiformes > Rajidae > Malacoraja > Malacoraja senta. The sequence goes on from CM075993.1 coordinate 5,221,994, forward strand.
AATTTGAAGTCATTGTTAAAGATTATTATTATTATTAAAGATTTTAACCTAGGTATTCTGGTGCACCCTCAATGGTTGGGAGGCAAGGAGGATGCATCAAGGGTTAAAAGGCTAGGACTTGACTGAAAGGTGTGTCAATCCTTCATTGCGTTGGGCTCAGCAGGTTGTTGGGGCTTTGTGTCATATTCTGGAAAAGAAGTAACTTTTGATATTTACAGAGCTGAAGTTGAAAAAAAATATTCTCTACATTCAAAGGCCAACATCATTTGGTGCAAATTTAGGTTAATATATCAAAGGAATTTCTGTGTGCCTTCTGTAACTTTGGGTTATCCCAAAGGACTTTACAGCCAGTGAAGTACTTTAGAAACATATGAACTGTTGCATTCAGGGAATTGAACAGTCAGATTGGAGTAGGAATGTTGGTAAAGCTGCAGTCTGATAATCAGCATACTGTGATAAAGCTTGAGGCATAAATATTGGCCAAGTCATAGCTGTACTTTTTTTTGCATGCTCTGGAGCTTTTGTTTCTGCCTGGGAGACTCAATAGGATCTTAGTTTAATATCTTGCCTATCGTGATTTTGCTCACTTAACTAGCTTGTCTCTAACCCATTGATATCTTTACATCCACTTTACAATTCTCATTTCCATTGAGCTTCGTGCCAACAGTAAACCTTGGAATATTACTTTTGGTCGTCTTGGCTAAATTATTGATGCAGATTGTGAATTATTGGGTAGGCCACTGGCTTATCAAGACACTGGAAATATACTGCAAAAAATTACTCCAACTCCACAATGTCAGTGTCCTCTCCCCGCCCCACATCCCATTAATGAGGGTAGACACAAAAAGCTGGAGTAACACGGCGGGTCAGGCAGCATCTCTGGAGGAAAGGAATCGGTGATGTTTCTAGTCAAGATCGTTCGTCAAACCCAATTATTCAGTCCCCAGTTATGCCCAAATTTGTTACAATGGACATGAAAATCCAAATACACCATTCTCACAATTTTTAAGAAATTAAACCCCCCCCCCTCTCATCTGCTCAATTAGATAAGTCAAACATTTTTTTCCTTTCCACAAGTTCATACCAACTTTACTCACTCATTATTATATTCCAAGTGACTTAATATCACATCCTTTATTTCCAACATTTTTGTAACCACCCATATCAGACAAGCAGACTGGTAGTTACTTGTTTTTTCTCTCTGTCAACACTTCTGTTTGATTACTGACTTGCAACTTGACAGAAGTTCAAAATCTATGTCTCGTTTGGGACTATTATTTTCAGGGTGGCACATTGGCATAGCGACCCAGGTTTGATCCTGACTGCGGTTGCAGTGTGTATGGAGTTTGAACATTCGCCCTGTGATCGTGTAGATTTCCTCTGAGTGTTCCGGTTTCCATTCACATTCCACAGACGTGTGTTTGTAGGTTAATAGGTTTCTGTAAATTGCCCCTGGTGTGTAGGTTGTGCGTGGGGTAACAGAGAACGAGTGTATGGGTAATCGATGATCGGCGTGGACCTGGTGGGCCAGAGCCTGTTTCCACGCTGTATCTCTAAACTAAACTGATCACTCTTGGAATGGATCATTCTGAGAAGGGTCTTGACCCGAAATGTCACCCAGTCCTTCTCTCCAGAGATGCTGCCTGTCCCGCTGCGTTAATCCAGCATTTTGTGTATCTTCGATTTAAACCTGTATCTGCAGTTCTTTTCTACACTCCTGGAATGGTGATGGGTGTACTATACTTGATCATGACACACCCCAATATGCATTAAAACTATTTGTCACAAACTATTTGCAAGAAATGCTTGAGTGGACCATGGAAAAGAACAACATGTGTTTGTTAAAGGACACAGGGTGCTTGTGTAACTCAGTGGGTCAGGTAGCATCCTTGGAAAACATGGATAGGTGATGTTTTGGGTCGGGACCCTTCTTCCGCTCTTTCGGGTATGAAGAAGGGTCCCGGTCCAAAACATCACCAACCTGTGTTCTCCAGGGATGTTGCCTGACCCACTGAGTAATTCCAGCATTTTGTGTCTTTTTTTGGTAACCAGCATCTGCAGTTCCTTGTTTCTATACTTTATCATGAATCATCTACAGCAAATGCTTGAGTAGAACATGGAAAAGAACAGCATGTATTTGTTGGTCTGCTCCCCTTCAAATGTTCCCTATCCAGGCTTAAAAGGAAATAAAACATTTCTTTAATGCTTTCTGCATCCCTTTCAGAACATTCCAAAGTGTTTTCCAACCACCACACACACACACACACACACACACACAGACACAGACACAGACACAGAGACAGACAGACAGACAGACAGACACACAGAGACCCCCCCCTCAAAATCAGATCAGATTAACTTGAACACCAAGAAGAATTCCTGTGCTCTTTTTGATGCTTTTCCTCTAACCTAGTGAGAATGTGGGCCCCTCATTTAATGTCTTGACTTAAAGATGACAGCTTTTCAGGTCTAATTTCCTTATTAATGCACTGGGACACATCAGCGTAGATTTTAGTGCTCGAGTGTTGGACGGGATTTGAACTCGTGACTATCTGTCTCAGAATTGAATGTAATCAACTGAGCCCAAATTAGAAATTCTGAGCTCTGTTATTCTTGGGAGTTGTTCTTGCCAAGACTTATAAATTTGAGAACTTTTCAAAAGATTTTCTGAGTTTACTCACTGGCTTCTATTTTCTCCCCCCGGCTACAGTGATAACTTGCTGGTTTTTTTGCGTTCACTTTTGTGATAGATGTCATGTCATTTTAGTTTAATTGATGAGATCTGGCCCACCACCCATAGTTACTGCTTGCCTACACCTGCATGAACCAGACACGAAAACATTTTGAGTTAGTCCTCAGGAACCTAGACGGTGTTAGGTGAGGTATAGCACAGCATTTGTGGTAGAGTGTCATGCACTTGAAAACCATTGATATTTTTTGATTGGGGACAAAGATGTGGTACTTTGCCTCATTATGGCTTTGCAATAGATTGAAAGTTACAGAATGGAAACGGACTATGCAGCTGACCGAGTCCACGCTGACCATCGATCACCTGTTCACGCACGTTCTATGTTATCCCACTTTCGCATCCATTCCCTAAACACTAGGGGCAATTTATAGAGGCCAATTAACCTACACTCATGTCATTTTTGGGACGTATAAGAAAAACAGTACCCGGAGGAAACCCATGCAGTCACGGGGAGACTGCAAACTCCACACAAACAGCACCTGAGGTTGAGATCAAACCCGGGTGTGTGACGCTGTGAGGCAGCAGCACTACCGGCTGTCCTGTTAAGAAAAGTGAAGAAAGACAGTTGTTATCTAGTCTGATGGCTTAAGGTTTATTGCATTATTGTTTAACCGTAAAGAGTGGAATAAATTAAAAATAATTCACTTTAGAAAAGAATTAAAGCATAAAATAATTCAAAATATATATTGACACGAAATAATTATTAATTCCAAATTTCAGTCCAGGAATACTCATTTAAATGAATGAACACTTGCTAAGTCTGGCAGAATTGGAGAGGTGGATGGTCAGATGATATGGTGGGGAATTCCAAAGGAAAGTTCTACTGTTAAACTATGTAGAGGCGGACTAGTATCAGGAACTCCAGCGCATCGCATACTCCAGGCAAATCTAGGACTTAGTTACCCGAGGATTTGCCATTCTGCGAGGAGAAATGGGGCCATATATGTTACTTGGCAATTCAAACGCCCAGGAACGAAGAAGAATGCAAAAAGTATTGAACACTGCCCAGTCCATCATGGGTACTGACCTCCCCACCATCGAAGAGATCTACAGGAGTCGCTGCCTCAAAAGGGCAGCTCGCATCATAAGAGACTCACACCACCCTTGCCACGCATTCATTTAACTCCTGCCATTGGGAAGAGGTACTGGGTCATGAAAATGTACAGCTTCTTCCCATACAAGCATCAGACTATTAAACATTGCAACCTGCAAATTAGCTCCCAACTGCAGGTACATGATTTTTGTCTTTACACTTATTATTTTATTTAAGTACCCACACCCGCATGCGCACACACAAACCTTTTTATTCATTCTGGTTTACAGGGAGCTCTCTTTACATATCTGTTTTGCGGCTGCAAGTAAGAATTTCTTTTTTGGGACATATGACAATAAAACATTCTTGACGCTTGATATCTCTCTTTTCCTTTTCCTCCATCTGCCTAACTCTGACCTGTTTGAAATGAGGTTTTTCAAGAGCCATTCCTGTTGTTTCTTTCTAAAATTGTTGATTTCTTTGCACGTGTTGGGGCAAGGGTTAGAGCATTCTCTTCCTCAAATCAAATGTTTCACTGAACAGTAAAATTAGAGGTTATTGGGGTATAATGTGAACACAATGAGTTGTGTGAATCATAAAATCCAATGGGAAAAGAAGATAAAGTGCGAGTATACAGTTTATGGAAAAACATCTGGGAAAGAATTGGTTCTTTTGATAAAGGAAACAAAACAGTCTCTGGTCACTAATAGAGCTAAAAATAAAACTCAAATGACCAGAAACATTCCTGCATTTGCAAACTTGGCTGTGCTTTCTTTAATGTTCATTATCAGCCTGAATCACTAAATGATTGCCCAATATCCAGAAGGCTGTAGCTTCAGTGTTCAATGTATAGTACTTGGTTGCTAATTACTGTCGGGCTGTTAAGGCTGTATAATTACATTATAGCCATGCTGGGACTGTTTAAAAACCTTTGTTATACCACATTATGCATGGTACAAAAAATGAATTTGTTTTATTTTTAAAGAGAAATGCCTGTGACAGGCTTGCAAAAGTCATTGTGCAAGTGCAATCTTGTTTATATGCAAGGATCTTTGCCGTAGGTTTTTAATCTTAATGCTCAGTCACAGAATAATGGCAAGCTGATAATAGCATCCAAGTAGCAATGTTCAGCAATTGTTTTGTGAAATTCTTCCCATTATGAAAATGATATTTACACATTAGCCAAGATAATGAGCATCACTTTATAAAACGGCTGTATAAATGGGGCGACACATTGGTGGAGTTGCTGCCTTATGGCACCAGAAAATTGCTTTCGACCTTCACTTTGGATGCTGTCATTGTGGAGTTTGCACATTAGAGTCATAGAATTGTACAGCTCAGAAACGGGCTCTTCGGCCCAACTTGCCCATGCTGACCAAGATGCCCCATCTACGCTAGTCCCACCTGTATATATTTGGTCCATATCCCTCTAAACCTTTCCTATCCATCTCACTGTCAAAATGTCTTTTAAATATTATTAAAGTACTTGCCTCAACTATCTACCCTGGCAGCTTGTTCCATATCCCTATCACCCTCTGTGTGAAAAGGTTTCCCCTCGGGTTCCGATTAAATCTTGGCCCTCTCACCTTCAACAGATGTTGTCCTCTTTTTGATTCCCCAACCCTGGGTAAATGGCTCTCAGCAATCACCCTATTCCCCATAAGACCCCCCCCCCCCCCCCCCAGCCTCCTTTGCTCCAAGTTATAAAGCCTTGGCCTAGCCAACCTCTCTACAGCTCAGGCCCTCGAGTCATGGCAACATCCTCGTAAATCTTCTCTGAACACTTTCCAGCTTAATTACATCCATCCTATAGCAAGGTGATAAAAACTGAACATCGTACTTCAAGTGTGGCCTCTCAACTGCCTTGTACAACTGTGACATAACATCCCAACTTTTATACTTAATACCCTGACTGATGATGGTCAATGTACCAAAAGCCACCTTGACCACCCTATCTAACTGATGCCACTTTCAAGCAATTATGTGCCTGCACTCCTAGATCCCTCTGCTCTACAACACTCCCTTGGGCCCTGCGATTCACTGTGAATGTCCTGACCTGCTTTCACTGCCTCAAATGCAACACCTTGCACTTATCTGCATTAAATTCCATTAACCATTCCTCAGCCCACCTGCCCAACTCGCTATGTACAATACCACCCACTTTAATGTCATGTGCAAACTTACTTATGCCTTCCACATTCTCATACAAATTGTTGATATAAACCATAAACTAATGAGCCCAGCATAGATTGCTGAGGCACGGCGCTAGTCACAGGCTTTCAGTCTGAAAAACAACCTTCCACCATCACCCTCCGCTCCCTTCCACGAAGCCAATTTTTCTGTCGAAGCTCTCCCTATGAAGGCGTGGGTTACCTCCGATGCTCCAGTTTCCTCCCACGTCCCAAAGACGTGTGGGTTTGTAGGTTAATTGGCCTCCAAATTGCCCCTAGTGTGTAGGTAGTGGATGAGAAAGTGGGATAGCATAGAATTAGTGTGAGTAGATGATCGATGGTCGGCTTGGACTCGGTGGGCCGAAGGGCCATTTTCCATGCTGCATTTTTCAATCATAATGCATCCAGATCCTGTGATGATCACATTCCTGTACATTAAGTAGACATCAGTGAGGAAATCATTAGTGAATGGGTTGGGTGGCAAAGGGTTTGATGTTTTTAATTATGTTTTGAAGATCTAACCTGTGTGGTCTTGGGTGTCAAAAATAAACCCCATGGGATTGGAGATAGGTTTGGGATAATTGGGTGATAGCGTGAGACAAACAATGAAGGCTGAATGTGACATGGTTCCTTGTGTGGAACTGTGGCAGCTTCATGGCTGTATTGAAGGGTTAGAGAATTTTCTATCTCAGTTCCAACAGGAAACAAGGTTCCAAAACTTTGATGTATGGAGGAGAAAATTGGCTAATGATACTAAGTGTGGGAAAGTGAGTATTGTATCTGAGCAAGACAGATCAGAATATCTCTTCAACGCTGTCAAATTTATGGAGAAACAAAGTTAATTATGGCTTTTTAGACGAATAGATAAAAACGAGTTCTCAAGGTAGTTGACATAAATGTCAGATACCATTTGAAATATCATTTTCCGTTTAGAATGTAGATTTTAAAACCAATTGTTAAACTCACTGATGTACAATACAAAGCACCAGAGTTCTATTGACATAATAGGTTAAGTTATTGCACAAACAGCAAGGGAGAGCAAAAAAAGAAATAAAATAAAACAAAGACCAATAAAAGGGATAAAATAGAACAAAAGACCAATAAAAGGGATAAAATAAAACGAAGGAAGGAGACTGCAGTATAATTTAGAATTCTTTGCTTTTAGAAAGAGAATACAACTGAATTTATAAATGTACGAAACACAAATATTCTCGATAGCGGGGGATAAAAAATCAAACTTTCAAACTTAACAGGCCTGGCAGGAAACTGATGGAGATTTCGCTATCACCTGCGATGGAGATAGTAAGGTCAAGAAATGGTAGGGAAATGGTCCAGTGTATTTGAGTGCCGGATGGAAGTTAGCAGTGAAATGGATGAAGTCAGTGAGTTGTGTGTGGGTGCAGGAGGTAGCACCAATGCAGTCGTCGATGTAGCGGAGGTAGCACCAATGCAGTGCAGCACCTCGTATTTCGCTTGGGCAATTTGCACACCAGCGGTATGAACATTGACTTCTCTAACTTCAGGTAGTCCTTACTTTCTCCTCCCCTTCTCAGTTCTCCCTCAGCCCTCTGGCTCCAGCTCTTCCTTTCTTCCTCCCCACCCTCACATCAGTCTGAAGAAGGGTTTCGACCCAAAACCGTGCCTATTTCCTTCGCTCCATAGATGCTGCCTCACCCGCTGAGTTTCTCCAGCATTTCTGTCTACCTAGGAAACTCATGGAACTGGAATGCATTCCATCCTGTGCCCAGCTATGATTTCTGGTGAGAAAATGCTGAAAATGTTCATCAGGTCAGGCAGCAACTATTGAAAGAGAGAGATTTTTTCCAGTTCTTCTGAATAAGTCACAGCCCAGAAACATGAACTCTTGTTTCTCCACAGATAATTCTTGACCTCCAGACTACAATATTTTCAACTATTATTTTAGTATTTTGCTTACATATTGAAATTGGTATTGGTTTATTGTTGCCATGTGTACCGATATAAAGTGAACTACTTTGTGTGTTAGACACAAAAAGCTGGAGTAACTCAGCAGGTCAGGCAACATCTCTGGAGAAAAGGAATAGGTGACATTTCGGGTCGAGGCCCTTCAGGAGAAGAAGGGCCTCAACCAGAAAAGTCACCTATTCCTTTTCTCCAGAGATGCTGTCTGACCCGCTGAGTTACTCCAGCTTTTTGTGTCTATCTTTGGTTCCTTCCTACAAACCTAATGTGCTATCTAGTGGTATCATACTGTGCATCAAGCCAAATACAATCAATGCTGTACAATCAAGCCATATACCGTAGACCATTTTGTGTCTACCTTCGATTCAAACCAGCATCTGCAGTTCTTTCCTACACGTATACCAGTACACCAGGTAGTGCAAAAATGAAAATACCAGAGTTCGGAATATAGCTTTAGAGTGTTAAAGTTAGAGAGAAAGTGCAGATAAAACAAAAGTGCAATGATCACAATGAGGTAGGCTGGGAGATCAGGGCTACACTCTGAACTTCTGAGAGGTCTGTTCATTGTCTGATAACATCCCTGAATATGAATAGCATTAAATATTAAAAAATAAAGAAATTCCTTTGAGATTCTCTACACATTTTGTCTAATACTGCTGGTCCTTCAAAAATATTATGCAAACATTACAATGCATTAAATTATTAATATTATTATATATATCACACTAGAGGAAAAATATCTGCTTTTGTAATATGTGGTATGATCAATGGCTATCCCTACAATAAGTGCCATTTAGTGTGAATTGTAACTATAATTATGGTTTATATCATAAAAGTGGCAACAAGTTGTATTTCTGTTTTACTTTTCAATTCTCTGTCTCTCTGGCAGGATCAAAAGTGGTTAACACTTCCACAGGCATTTGTCTTACTTTGGTGACCAGTACAGTGTTCCTGGTGACTTTCTATTAATACTTTAACTGCACGTCTGAGTACACAATTTGTTTTGGCTCTGCAGTCAAATAGCCTGGTATACAGTAGTCCACTATTTTGGCAAGCATTCACGAAATGGTGTCTGTTAACCATGGAATAAATGTTTCACCTTGATCACCATTGCAATAAGTATTTGATATTGGATTTGTTCAGAGGTGAATAAAAGACAGCTTTAACCTGAAATTACTTCCCGGTCCTCTTCGATGTACAAACTTGAAAGGTTACAATTCAATCTCTCTGCGATTTGGTGATATTGACTTAGAAGCAACAGTGACTTAAATACTGCTTCATTCCTCCACTAGGTTCCAGGCACACATGATAGGTTTCGGAATTTTGACGGAAGCATCCACAATGGAAAATATGTAGGAAGGAACTGCAGATGCTGGTTTAAATGGAAGATAGACTCTAAAAAAAACACTCTTGACTCTTGAAAAGCTGGAGTAACTCAGCGGGACAGTCAGCATCTCTGGGGAAAAGGAATGGGTCACCCATTCCTTTTCTCCAGAGATGTTGTCTGACCCACTGTTACTCCAGCTTTTTGTGTCTTTGGAAAATATCCAGCTTGGTGGGGGGGGGCTGGTAGCCCTGACATTCAGAATGCAAGTGGGCTACCTGGTGCAAATGGAATAATAACATGTGAGATACCATTTGAGATGGTGAACATGAAACTATTGTTAAATCTTTGTGCTTTGGGGCTAAATGATGTTCTGTTGTATTAATGCTTTTTCTATTTGAGGTCATGTTGTAACGTTAGTGAATTTAATGCTGTTCAATTGTCATTGAAATCTAATTCTTGACCAAGCGCTGGAAGTTGGCTACTGCAACATTCATGCAAGGCACAGTAAAAGTCATTCCATCCTTTTGATGAAGCACTTTCAATAACGGATACTTTACTGGTGCAAAGGTTAGGGTATCATTCCAGTGGTCTGGAGATCTAGACTAAATTCAGAGACCTAAACTGAAATCACACCATGGCCGGTGAAAATTTTAAGTTCAATAAATAAACCTGGAATTTTTTTTTTTTAAATAGTTACAGAAGTACTGCATTATAATGGCACCCATCTGGTTCACTAATGTTCAATCTGCCATCCTTAACCATTCTGGTCTAAATGTTACACCAATCCAATTAGTTTAGTTTAGAAATACAGCATGGAAACGGGCCCTTCGGCCCACTGAGTCCACATCAACCGTCATCACCCGTTCACACTAGTTCTATGTTATCCCAATTTCTCATCCACTACCACGCACTTGTGGGCATTTTTACTGAGGCCAATCAACCTACAAATCCACACATCTTTGGGATGTGGGAGGAAACCGGAGCACCCGGAGGTAACATTAATTCACAGGGAGAGCATGCAAACTCCACGCAGACAGCACTCAAGGTAAGGATCAAACTCGGGTCTCTGGGTGCTGTGAGGCAGCAGCTCTACCAGTGCATGTGGAAGAAATCTGCCATTCTCAATCAGTCTGGTTTCGATGTGACACCCAAACCAGCTAATGTAGATGACTTAAATGTCCTCTGAAATGGTTATGTGTGATGGCTGATGCGGCCTCAGGTCGAAGGGCCTCTTTTTGTGCTGTATGGCTCTGGCACTCTTTGTTCCGACAACTCAATGGGTTCAAATGTATAGGAAGGAACTGCAGATGCTGGTTTATTCTGAAGATAGACACAAAATGCCAGAGTAACTCAGACCCGAGACGTCACCCACTCCTCTCCAGAGATACTGCCCGTCGTGCTGAGTTACTCCAACATTTTCTGTCCACTTTCAATGGGTTCAAAGACAGTCATGTCCAGAACCCCCAAAAAAACCCAAAACTTAAACGATTCTACAATAATTAAAAGTAGGTTCACTTTGTCAAACTAAGTATTTTAAATATCTGTTGACAAAGTAAATGAATGTTCAAACTGATGGAAATTTCTATCATTGAGTAGCTGGAAGTAACTCAAATTTCACTGTACCTTAATTGGTACATGTGACAATTAAATTGAATCTTGAATCTTGGGCCAAATGGCCCTGTTATGATCTTTAATGCTGTGCAAACCCCTTTATACATGGAAATCAATTCAAATATCACAATTGAAATGGTGTGGTAAAATAGCATTTCATTTCAAAGCGTGGATACAGAAGCTTGCTGTGCTTTGCTTTCTGCTGTGATATTACCTGTCAGAAAAATGAAAAAGTATTTGGAGCAGGATATGCAATTTAGACCAATCCCCAAAGGCACCTGTATGTTAATGCATATAAACGACACAACCTTCAGGATAATGATGCATCTCATGAGATTGAACAGTATCTTATCCAACCATGCTCCCATGCTGTAATATTCCTTTTTGAGTTACTACATTTTGCTCCTTAATTTTCATAATGCCTTATTATTCAAATACACCATGTTAACAACATCTGATTTCTATTGGGATGCTTTTGGTCCTGTTTATTTTTATAGGAAAGTGAACATTACTGACAAGGGCAATGTTGACCTTGACGAGCTGTGAAACTGTGAAACAGTTGTGGTGAAACTGACCGATTTGGATTCCAGATATTTGCCCTGGTGACAATGAAGGATACCTGGTCATTCTTGGTGTCTCAGCCAAATAGGGCTGCCAAATATATCGTGCTGATATTTCAGATCTTAATTTGGGACAATCATATGGTTAATTAGAGTTAAGCAGCAAATAAGTTTATAACTGATTTTCTAATTATTATGGATGTTGATTGTTATAGACGAGGCGGGTGCTTTTGATCTATTGTGGAAAGTCACAATCTTGCATGCATGGAGTTGGACCATCTGAGGCATTGCCAAATTTCACCCTTGTCTGGAAATTTCTGTCGTCTCTTCCTTGCCGCTATCAATGCCGTGCAACGTGTGTGAAATACTTGTTATAAATTCCCAACACAGAGCACCTGTTCACTGCTGCTAGGAGTCCACTGGTAAATATTTAACAGCCGTAAATAGCACTGCAGTGCATTCCTGTGATGTGAGCCAGCAGAATCGTCTCATTCTTTGCTGCTGCTGTTGTACTGAAACTACTTGTGTAGTGAAATCTTTTGTCCTGTTTAGTCTCTGTGTGGCATTCTTTTGGAATGAGATATCTGGTGCTTTTGACCAGTTTCAATATAAGCTATTAAACATTTCAACCAGTTGTGAAACGTATGACTACATTGTAAGAAAATGTTAGTTCCTGCCATAAACCCTTTTCGATTTTGGACTAAAAAGGATATAATTGAGGCATCGTTATGAGTCTGAGGCAGTATCGGTTCAGGGAACTTTGAACTGTGAGACATTTTGATGTCATTGTGTTGAATTAGCACATTTTCCCTGCTATTCCTTTTCCCATGGAGGCACCCATCACAGCCCTGGTCTTTAAGTGGCCATTCTTTATTAGTGCTTTGACTATTTTAATATGCAGTCATTTAATTGCAGAAGTATCACGGATGATGACGTACATTTAAGATGCATTTAATCTGACTGGAAGTTAGGGGAAAGAACCTTTCTGTATTTTTCTTGAAGATTGCCGCAAAGCTTAATCAGATAGACGATACGATCTGCAGTTTGAGGAGTATCCTCTTTTCCAAGACCATCTCCAGTGAATCCAACTCCACCTCTAGGATGGAGCCAGCTTTCCTGATGTTAATTCTGTTGGCGTCCGCGGCCTTCGCCCTGCTACCTCAGCACGGCAGCGAAGAAGATGAAACTGGTAGAAAATCTGCAGCATCTTACTGCAGGTGTTGAAAGAGCGGAGCCTCCTCAGAAAGTACAGACGGTTCTGTCCCTTATACAGTGCCTCAATGTTCCTGGACTAGTCCAGTTTACTGTCCAGGTAAATTCCAGGGTACTTGTATTCCTTGGTAATCTACACATCCACACCATTGATGGAGACAGGAGTGTTCCTCTCCTCTTAAAGTCCACCACTAACTCCTTCATCTTGTTGGTGTTAAGCTGCAGGTGATTCAGCCCACACCACTCAACAAAGTCGTTGACTACACCTCTGTATTCAGCTTCCCTCCCCTCCCTGATGTAGCCCACAATTGCAGTCATCCGCAAACCTCTACAGGTGGCAGGAGTCTGAGTTGTATCTGAAGTCCGAGGTGTAGATGGTGAACAGGAAGGGCCCCTATGTTGCTCGCTATTATGTCCGAGACACAGTTCTATAGCCTGACATACTGTGGTCGTCAAGTCGGGTATTGGTGATCCAGGACACCAATGGAGCATCCACCCCATCTTCGTCAGTTTGCTCTCTAGCAATGCAGGCCGGATGGTGTTGAACACTGGAGAAGTAAAAAAACATGACTCTCACTGTGCTTCCCGGCTTATCCAGGTGAGCATTGGAACGATGGATCAGGTGGATGATGGCGTCCTCCACCCCCACCTTTGTTGGGTAAGCGAACTGCAGGGGTCCAAGTAGGGTTTAACCAGGGGTCGCAGGTGAGTGAGCACCAGCCTCTCCAGGGACTTCATGATGTGTGAGGTCAGCGCCACCGGTCAGTAGACATTGGAGGAGCTAGTTTGTGTCCTCTTTGGTACAGGAACCAGGCAGGATGTCTTCCACATCACTGGAACCCTCTCCAGGCTCTGATTGAAGAAATGTCTGAGTACTCCGCACAACTGGCTGACACACGCCTTGAGTACCCTAGGGCTGACACCATCAGGACCTGTAGCTTTGCCTGGGCCCAGTCTGCTCAGCTCTTTCCTCACCTGCCCAGCCTTGATGTTCAGGTGCAACAAAGAAAGGGGAGAGGAAGTGGACCAGGGAGGTTGAGGGGGAAGATTCTGTCGGGGAGCAGGGGAGAGGGTGGGCAGAGGCCATACCATCAAATCTATTAAAACACAGGTTTAGCTCATTGGCCCAGTCCTGATTGCTTTCCCTCCCCAGAACACTGGTCATCTTGTAGCCTCTAATGCTCTTCATCCTACTCCACACATCCCTCATGTTGTTCTGCTGAAGTTTCAGTTCCAGTTTCCTCCAGTAGTTATCCTTGCCATGTCTTAGTCTCACCTTCTGATCTTTCTGTACCCGTTTCACCTCCTCCCTGTCACCATTCCTAAAGGCCCTCTTCTTCTGGTTGAGAAGGGCCGTTATGTCACTGGTGACCCTGGGCTTGTTGTTGGGGAAACAGTATACAGTCTCTTCAGGGACAACGTTATCCACACAGAAATGTATGTAACTGGTAACGCAGTCCGTGAGTCCATCAATGCCCTCTCCATGGGGACCACGGAGTGCGTCCCAGTCTGTGACCACAATGCTTTAAGAATATAGCTTGCCAGCATTTCCCCTGCATCCTCCTCCATCACCCACCCTCCACATCCTTAGGGGTAAATAAAAATGGGCAATGAATGCTGGCTTTGCCAGTCAGGCCCAAATCCTGAAAACTTTAATGAATGAAAACAATTGCTCAGGTCAATTGCAGCATTTCTATATTCAGCAAACTTCAAAATGAGGATCTAAACTGGAAGAGCTTCTGACCTTCCCTTTAACCTGAGGACAGTCCATTTTGTTTTCAAGGGCAGTGCAACTTAATCCATTGTCTCTGTTCATTCATGACTCAACATGAGTGTGACAATGAGAGGTTTTCCTCGGGTTACAGTCTTAGCCTGATATTCATCCATGTGTACTTTTTCTCCCAGCGGTCAGCCATGTTTCTAAATTACAAAACTGCTTTTAGTGATGTGTTGACCCTCTGAACTTGTGTTCTTGTGGTTTAGTTCTATATCCCACTTGATGTTGAACATCAGTTTGCAAGTTGGCTCCTGTCCAAGAGTAGCTAGTTAAAAGCCACTGCCATCTTGTAGCAGAATAAATAGATTCCCAACTCTGCGCACGCCCTGGATATTTTTTGTCTGTAGTGTAAGGTTAATTCTGCAACCTGAGAGCATCTATCGCTGCCTCTGAAACCATGCAAAATGATCTGAGCAAATTCTCCAGAGTAACTAAAACCTCAGCTGGTGAAACATCTGTATTTTGTGGAAACACAAACCTTCTACAAGTGGATAGTATAAACCATTGGGGTTACTAGTTTATCTTCTACAGATGCAAGTTAATTCATTTTCAAATATTTTGTCTTTAAATTCATGTGGCCTTACTAAAACTGAGCATCTACTATTCCATGTACTGCGAAATGTGAGCACCAACATTGTATGCTGTTGTTTATTACTGGAACCGTGGACTTGGAATTACCAGTCATTTCCTTTCAAATGGTTATCAGTTCCCTGCTAACATTCATTTTCCCGCAGACTTGCATAGAAATATTTTTGACCTTGGGACACATCTAATAGTTTAATTCCTTGCCTCCATGTTTTGATTAAATAGCAAGCAATTGCAGTTCCTCTGTTTGTGCTGAAAATGTATTTGAAAGAGAGAGCCACCATTGGGTTCTATTACTAAATATGGCTATTTAGCTTAATCTCATGCCAAAGTATGCTTGTGATTCACTGATTCTCAGCTTCAAGCAGATTCCCACTGAGAAATATTTCCATTTTCATTTGCAGATTCTTTCTTTAACCCCTAATATCTGGACTGCCATTTTAGAATGGACTTGTTGTGAATCCAACCTGTTGAGTCCCGGCTGTTATTCTGACTGTGATACTTTGCCAGCCACAATAAGGTTGCCATAGCATGTATAAATGCCCAAACGAGGGCACTATTTTTGATCCATATTCTTTTCCCCTGAAAGTGGTGGTTCATATTGAGACCTATTTTAATAAATGTTGACATCCTTGTCTACTGCCTGGAGATCGTTTAAAGAGCACAGTGACAAAGCTGGTCGAGCCGTTGCCTCAGTGCCAGAGACACGGGTTTGTTTCTAGTCTCATGTGTTGTCTGTGTGGAGTTTGCACATTCTTCCTGTTACTGTGTGGATTTACTCGGGTGCTCTGGTTTTCTCCCACATCCCAAAGACGTGTGGGTTTGTAGGTTAATTGACCTCTGGAAAATGTCCCCTAGTGTGTAGGGAGTGGATGCGAAAGTGGGATAATATAGAACTCATGTGAATGGGCTGATGAGGACTTGGAGGGCAGAAGGGCATGTTTCCATGTAGTATTTCTAAGTACATAAGTACTGAGCACAAAGAGTGTGTGCCAATGATTGGGACTGACATAAATACCAGCATCCATGTTTCAATCAGGCACAAGAGTTCTTGCTCGCTTCTCCCTATTAACTTGGGTACATTGAGGATAGTTGTAGATTCAAGGAACTGCAGATGCTGGTTTAGAAAAAAAGACAACATGTTTAGAGTAACCCAGCAGGTCTGAGGAAGGGTCTCGAACCAAAAGGTCTCTTATCCACGTTTCTCCAGAGATGCTGCCTGACACACTGAGTTGTTCCAGCACTTTGTATTTTTTGCAGCAGAAATTGGTGAGACACGAATTTCTATGTACAAAGTCATGTTGACTTTTTGAGAATAATTCTGTTGCCCGTTCGTTATTTTGGCTAAGATCAGCATAGTTTATTTCTGAGTGCCGGAGACCTGGGAGAGCAAATTGCCTGCCACTCGATCTTTTGCGAATATCACAGAAGTTTGAAATAAAACAAAGTAACTTCTGTCTTTAAAAAAAAAAAGATGTACCTACATTACTGTGGAACAATGCTATACCACATTTTCCTTACTTTATCCTTGATGACGAGTAAACCTCCAGAATTGTACTGCTGACGCACACAAAAGGTAAAAATATGTAATTTTCATAAAGGGAATGAGTTATGTGATTTGTGTTCATGTTATTTTTGTAAATGCGTGCAAGGAAAAAAAGATTTTTTAACTCGCCCTTCATTCAGGTCTGAGCTACAAAACTTTACCAGCATTTCCTCACATGCCTTGAACTGTCTGTTTGCTTTGGTGATGATGTTGGTCAACCAGATGTTACTCCATGGGAAAAGTATTCAGCAGGAAAATGGGAAAAGTATTCTACTCTGACTTTATTCTCCAAAAAAACGTATTAAAGAAGAACAAAGTCAACTATCCCCAACACACCTGTCTCTTCCATGTCCAATTGTCAGGAGGTTACTGATGTCTCCTTTAATACTTCCATGTACTGTTTCCCAGTCGCTGGAGTCTAACCTATTTACAAAGCTGTTATGTTTTAAATGTTCTCAACCTCAGTTATGCAACATTCCCTTGGGTTTTACTGCTTAGATATTTGTTATTCCGGAGGCACAGAGGGGGACGATATATATGCAACATGAGTCCTGGGAAGCAAGAATGATTTATTCTTTCCAGCTATTTATTCCTGCAAAACAAACTCTGACCATGAGCATATGTTCAGCTTTGTGGTTTTACAATTGTGTATGCTGTCCTTGCTTCAACCCAGACCACAGATAGTTTCAGGAATACATAGGGTTGTAATAGATATTTGGCTTTCCAAATGTCGACTTGGACTGCCAAAGAAGGGCTTGGATGGGGTGGAATTTAAGTGTTTAGGAAAACTTTATTAAATTAATATGTAGATAGCAAAACTTTGGTCATTTTTAGGTCCATAAAGCATCATTCCATTAGCTTTACAATAGTTATGGAAAAGGATCAGACTGTCCACAGGTTGAAGTTCTAAATTGGAGCTAGGCCAATTATTTTGGTATTAGACAAGAAGTTTTAAAAGTTGATTTGCTGGGGCAGGTAATGGGAGGTCTAGTAAGTTGGAGCTTTTAAACGTAATGGTGAGAGCTCGAGAACAGCATGTTCCTACCGGATTGAAGGCAAGGCTGGAAGGTATAGGGAACCCTAGATGACGAGGGATTTAGGCTCTGGTCAATAAAAAATGGGGCATATGGTTGGTGTAGGGAGTTGGGATCAAATTAATCGCTTGAAGAATATTTCCCTTAAGAAGGAAACCAGAAGGGAGAAAAGGGGACATGAGATATGTTTGGCAGATAAGGTAAAGGGGAATCAAAAGAGATTCCACAAGTTTATTAAGGACAGAGGTCTAATTAGAAAGCAAATATGGCCCCTTAAGATTAATAAGATTGGTTGTGGCTCCACACATGGTCAAGGTAAATTTAGTGACTTGACAATGTGTGGATCCACAGGAGATGGGTGAAGTGTTAAATTCATGGAGAAAGTCATGAATGCTGGGGAAGTCAGAAGTTAGTGATGTCTTGAAGAGAGTTCAGACGACAGAGGAGAATGTGCTGGAGATTGAAAAACACATAAAATTAAATAAATCCTCAGGACATGATTAGGTGTTCATTGTGGGAATGTAAGGAAAAAATGCTGGGGCCGCTGGCGGAGACAGTTATAGCATTCATAGACTTAGGTGATGGCTAAAGTTGTGTCTTTAGCATTCGGAAAGGTAAGGATTGGTTTTGGATAGTCAGCATGGCTTTGTACATGGAAACGCGTGGCTTACCACTTTGACTTTTTTTAGGAACTTTCCAAAAACATTGAGGGCAGTGCTGTAAATAATTAAAACTCATTTGGAGTACTGCGTACAGTTCTGGTTACCCTGCTACAGAAAAGATGTCATTAAACTGGAAAAGGTGCCAAAAAGATTCACGAGGTTGTTTCTGGGACTGGACAGTTTAAGTTATAAAGAGAGGCTGGGTCAGCTGGGCCTTTTTTCACCAGGAGTGTAAGAGGCTGAATGGAGGTTTATAAAATCATCAGGGGGAAAGGTAAGGTAAATGGCCACAGTCTGTTTTCTGAGATGGGGGAATCAAGAACTAGAGACAATAGGTTTGAGGTGAGAGGGGAAAGATTTAATTATAACTCAAGGGTCAACTTTTTCACACACAGGTAGGTATACGGAACACACTGCCAGAGGAAGTAGTTGAGGCAGATACTATAACATTTCGAAGATAGTTGGATAGGTAAGGTTTAGAGGGATATTGGCTAGCTGCAAGTGAGACTCCTTTGATGAAACAACTTGGTTGGCGTGGACAAGTTGGACCAAAGGGCCGGTTTCTGTGCTACACAGTTATGACTCCCAGTCTGAAGGTCTCGACCCAAAACGTCACCCATTCCTTTTATCCAGAGATGAGTTACTTCAGCATTTTGTGTCTATTTTCAATGTAAAACCAGCATCAGCAGTTCCTTCCAACATACATGACTGTTAAAATGGCTTTATCATTTTCTATCCAAGATTATGGTTAGATGTACAGTGCAAACTAATGTGTACGCAGACTTCATTGAGAGTATGCCTTCACTCACTAGTTAAAGGGGAAAGCATTTCATCAGTCTGTTGGAATGAAAAAAGCCTTTTTAAACTGCTATTAATCTATTTGGCTCCCAGAAAATATAAAATGTATGGTCAAAGAATGGAATCCTTTCATTTCCACTAACATGAATGTTTCAGAATGACACTTCACTGTGCTACTATGGGTACCTGCCAACCAGCAGTATAAATGCCAAAAATACATTTTGAAGTTCCCATGTGTTTTTTCCGATAACTACTCGAATGCCTTTCACTCCAGTGTGTAATTCCGTTAACAACTCCTCCAAATGATAGTCTGTGTGCAGCATGTCCTGGAAAATGTGCAGTGATGGGTTAAATGGCAAGTTATGTCTATGCCACACATGTCAAACCAACCTCCCGCTTCTCTTCCCTGTGCCCAACCTGGATGCGCACTCATTCCTCCCATTATTCCCCCCCCCCCCCACCTCTCCTCACCCCCCCCTCCCACGAATATTCCTTACTCTGACCACATTTCACTCCTCCTTTTCCCCTTTTCTTACACCCTTTTGTCTCCCTCCAGCCTAACAAACCATCCCTCCCCCCATCGCTTGTATCCATGTATCACTTGCCAGATTGTGTCCAGCCTCCACCTCTCTTTTCTGGACTTCTCCCCCCTACTACAATCACTCTGAGGAGGGTCCTGACTTAAAATGTCATCTATGGATGACCTTCAGAGATGCTGCCTGTCCTGCTGAGTTGCTCCGGTACTTTGTTTTTGTCTGTAAACCAGCATTTTCAATTCCTCGTGTCTACCTCCCCTTGGTATTTAGTGGTATTAATATTGCTTAGAGTTTTGGAATCCCCCCACTATCACCGTCTTCGAGTCACCACTAATCAGAAAATGAACCAGGTACGTTACTAATATAATGTGTATGAAGGAACTGCAGATGCTGGTTTAAACCAAAGATAGACACAAAATGCTGGAGTAACTCAACGGGACAGGCAGTATCTCCGGAGAGAAGGAATGGGTGACGTTTCGGGTCGAGATCCGATGACCATCAGTCTGAAGAAGGGTCTTGACCCGAATCGTCACCCGTTCCTTCTCTCCAGAGATGCTGCCTGTCCCGCTGAGTTACCCCAGCATTTTGTGTCTATCTTAGGTTACAAACATAGGCCACTTCCTGATATTCTTTCCACTGCCTACAAGTATCAAATCAGAATTGTCATGGAGAATGCTTCATCAACATTCACGCAACTGATCAATCTAGCCCAGCTGAATAAGACCCCCTCCTCTCACAACGGCCAAACCACTCAGTCTTCCACCACCATTGCATCATGTCCTTTTGACTTCAAGAAGACAACTCGCCGCCAGAATCTCAAGGGCATTTAGGAGACCTTGCTGAGATGCCCCGTTCCCTAAAGACTTAAAATTAACATCCAGTGTTCCAGAGATGCTGCTTGTGCTGCTGAGTTACTCCATGTTTTGTGTCTTATCTTTTATAATCTGGCTAATGTGATAAATTCATCATGATGGCATCTGAGGATATGACTAGTCTTCTTGACTTTGAATATTGAAAGGGAATTAAAACCCATGGGCCTGTGTGATTCTGTTATTTCCTCATTTCCTTCCTCGACCTCCCAGCTAAATGACGGGATAGTGAAGGGCGTAAAGCTCACCACCTAGTTTATAATGCTCTTTCTAACCCATGGCGTTGAGCAACATTTAACATCCTGACTGCTCTGCCAGTTTCAGGGACTTAAAGTTCCTGCCATTATCTTCAGCTGGATCTAAAATTGGACAGGGAAATTTCCTCTTTCAACGGGGCACTTCTTTATGTACACTCATCAGAGTCTAGTGCCATTGTCTGGAAAGAATGAGTCTTAAGTGAGCAATTGGAAGCTCACAAAATGTTTGATTTTTTTGATATTCTATATTCTTGATTTTTCCACTTCCATGACAATTGCACCATGATTGCCAATTCATCTACAAGTACAAGATCCCCACTCATATAAGTAGCACAGTGCCTTAAAGTTCTAGTCTGAGTGACATACAATTCCATCACAAAAACAGCAGCAAATTGGCCTTGAGGGCAGAGGATTAAGGTCAGCGGTGGAAAGTTTAAAGGAGATTTACGGGCAGGTTTCTGTACAAAGAGTGGTGGGTGCCTGGAACGTGCTGCTAGAGGTGGCGATGGTGGAAGCATATATGGTAGTGGTGTTTTAATAATCTTTTAGGTAGGCATGTGGATATGGAGGGAGATAGATCACATACTGACAGAGGAGATTAGTGCACTAGGTTTGATTAACGAGAAGTTACCCAATAATCTACACCTTGGCTGGGAATGGCAGAAGGAGCAGGTTTCATGGCGTTATATCATGACACAGTACAGTTTCGTTTATTGTCACGTGTACCGAGGTACAGTGAAAAGCTGTGATCAAGGTAATAGTTTCTTGCTTCCATCCTGCATATTTTTATAAACACTCTTCCACCATTTCCCCCACCCACCCACCCCAACAACGAATTACCAAGTCAGAGCATTAAAAAAATAGGAATTAGTAAGTAAGTAAATTTTATTTATATAGCACGTTTAAATCAACTTGCGTTGAAACCAAAGTGCTTTACATAGAAGAAATAATGAAGTTTCCGTACATCCATAGAAAAATTAAAATTAGAATTAGGAGATAATTTTGCAGCTATGAAAGTTTAGTTGAAACATGAGACCGTCTCCACTACACTTTTGCATTTAACTAATTGATATGAATGTGTTCCAGAATAAAGAACAGCAGATGAAAGACTCCATGAGGCCCTGTGTTTAGCCCAGTCATTTACAATTCTAAGTGAATACTCGGGCATGCTGTTAACTGCAAATAACCTGACCAGTCATCCTGTCTGATCCCAGACGGGCAATCATTAATATACAAAAGTGTTTGTTGAACCAAATGACACTGATACAGTTTCAGCAATTTTGAACATGAATTTAGTGTTTTAAATTTTTAAGCAAAAAGGCATTGAATTCTCCGACTTTAAGTAAATTAACTACAAAACACTCCCCCGCTCTCATTTCTCACTTCCATCCACCACCTCCACCCCCCCACCCCCCCCCCCTTGTGCCCCACCAAGGCGCGCACCAATTTCTCCACTCCCCACACCTTCCACTTATATTCTTTTGATAGACACAAAATGCTGCAGTAACTCAGCAGGACAGGCAGCATCTCTAGAGAGAAGGAATTGGTGACATTTCAGGTCGAGACCTTTCTTCAGTCTGAAGAAGGGACTTGACCCGAAAGGTCACCAATTCTGTCTCTCCAAATATGCTGCCTGTCCTGCTGAGTTACTGCGGCATTTTGTGTCTATCTTCGGTGTAAACCAGGATCTGCAGTTCCTTCCTACACCTATATATTCCTTCGCCTGGCTTCACAATCCACCTCTTCTACCCTTATCTCACACCTTCTTGTCTTTTCATCTCTGGCCTTTGTCCGACCATCTGCCTATCAAAACCTGCCCACTCCTGTATTTACCTATTACTTGTCAAGCTTGGTTCTTCCCCCTCCTCTCTTCCGGTCCAGCTTTCATCCCCTACCCCACCTCCCACCACAACCAGTCGGAAGAAGGGTCCCGACCTGAAACAATACCTACCAACGTTCTCCAGATATGTTGTCTGACCCACTGAGTTATCACCACACTTTGTGTCTATTTTTGTAATCCAGCATCTGTAGTTCTTTGTTTTTCCAACTCCTGTTTGGACGACATTGTGATGACCAAAGATAATGGGAAGATGGACACAAAAAGCTGGAGTAACTCAGCGGGACAGGCAGCATCTCTGGAGAGAAGGGATGGTGACGTTTCGTGTTGAGACCTGAAATTCAGACTGAAATTAGGATGAATACCTTGATTGATTTTTGGAGGCTCTATCAATAAGTGACACATAAATGCCTGCCAAACTAGTTTCAGTTGAACTAATATTTTAACCTATTGAGCTAATTGATGAAGCAGTCAGTAATATTATTAATTCCCAACTTAAATTGCCTGTGCAGGAAAGAAATTAAAGCATAATCCTCTTAGAATGATGGGTGGACTCGCATCAAACACAACGCTGCCTCCACTTTTTACTGATGATGATGTATCAAAGGAGAGTGCGGACCTGACAGTCGATGCTGGGTATGTTTTGCATTCTTTTACTAAAAATTACTAAAACACTATAATGTTGCACACAACGAATAAATAATTGGAATGCGACAGATGCCAAAATCTGGATGGTAAATAAGTCGGCAGTATCTTTAAAAAAAAATTCGGAACATTGTTTTATGCCTGCGGACTGTGGACTATGAGATGTGGTGACTGTTGTTGCAGGATGGATCCATAGATCTCGACTTTCCCCCAGCTTTCCTATATTCTGAAAGGCTGCAGAATCTTTCAGTCATGCCATATTCAGACTTGGTAGGAGTGTTTTACTGATAAGAAAAATGTATAATTGTGCTAACTTTCCTTTGTTCTGTGAGTGGAGCCCGAGAAGCACTGAGCGACGTTTGTGCTCATTGTAATCTTGCCACTCCCGTCTGACGAATCAATTAAAGATTGCCATGGTTTACCTTGAACAGTTTTTGTTGCTATCTGCTTTTTAAAGAACAAACTTTGACACTATGGGGGTGGAGGGGAGGGGGCAGCTGGGAAGGTGGGTGGAGTGGTAAGATGGGAACTAGAGGTGTACGAAGCAACTGCAGATGCTGGTTTAAACCGAAGATAGACACAAAATACTGGAGTAACTCAGGCAGCATCTCTGGAGTGGGTGTTGTTTTGGATCGAGACCAGTGGATAGAGGATGGGTGAACACTAATTTGCAGACTAAGCCAGGCAAAGGAGGGGCTGGTGTAGAGCTGAGAGAAAGGGGGAGGATGAGGGGGAACGCAATGACTACCAGTACTGGAATCTGGTAAGTAAAGAAGATGATAATGGGAACCATTAGGTGCAAGTAAAGATCAGACCAAACCAGACCAGATGGGGAGGAAGCCTGTGGGTGAAGTGTGTGTGTAGTGGGTGGTTGGAACCAGAAGAGGGGGAGGGGGGCAAGAGAGACAAAAATGAGTGATTGGGGGGAGGGGGGGGGGGGGGTTGGGAAAGGGCAGCAAAAATGCCTTGTTCTTGCAATGCTGCCGCAAGTAAGAATTTTATTCTTCTGGTTCATTTCTGGTGCACATGACAAATACATTTTTTGGACTCTTGAAATGAGAAGCCCAGAGTAAAGTTGGAAGGGGAAAGGAGAGAGAAGTAAACCAACACTAGGCGAGCTTGCCTTCCGTTGTACAATGCAATGTTCCTGCCATTGGGTTGCACATAATCCAGGCAGAATATGAGGTGTTGTTCCTCAAGCTTGTGTTGGCAGTTGGGAAGACCGTGGATTGCCGGGTTGGTGTGGGAATGGAGAGGGGAATCGAACTGAAGTAGATCTTCAAAACCTTTCTTAGGAAATGAGTTCCAGCGCTGATTCTTATGACGTATAATTTTAGACTCTAGTCTCCCAGGATCCTTCTCAGTTTCCTTTCTTCAGAAACGGCCATGGTGAGCAGCAATATGAGGCTATTTAAACGTGGGGATTCCAAAAAAAGCCAGTTCTTTCTCAATCTGTGTGGACCAACTTGCATTCAGAAGCAGTACATTTTTAAGAATCCTTCGCTATCCCTGGAGTGCAAATGATATTGTGGATACAGTGCTGTGTAAACCACTCAGCCAGTAATTCATCTCCAACGTGCTGCCTTGGAAAGATGCCATGTATTCTCACTTTCTAAACCGAACCAAACCGATTTACACCAAATAGATCTTGAACTCAAAAATGTGTACATCGTTATATTAAAGATTTGCCACCATATTTTTTTAGTCTTGTTGAATGATTTCAGCAATTGTATGAGTTTATCGGTTTCATCATAATTGAAGTCTTGGCTTCTGTTTATTGAAACGTAGTGAAGTGTGTACATTGACAGTAATTTGCCCATTTCCAAATCATAGTCATTGTAAACGTGTATTAACCATGAACAACCATAGAGTAGGGGGCAAGTATTAGAGGTACTATATCTGATCTATAAGAGTGTGCGTAAATGAGAAGTCTGTTGTTTGACTTAAATCAATGCTGTCACTAGATTTACTTATTATTCCGGGTATGCTGCAGAAAAAAATAGGATGCACTAAAGTCTGTGATAACTTCGATTGACTTCATCAGCACCACTGCTGATAACAAACCTGTTACTGATGATACTTTTGTGTTACAAAGTCGATATATATAAATATATATATATATATATATAGATATAGATATCTATTTATATATTTATATATTTATTTCTGAGACCAAATCCAAATTTCAATACTTAAATTTGATATGACACTGCTAAGTGCTAACACACAGTTTAAGTGGACATCATATTTAAGAAGGAACTGCAGATGCTGGAAAATTGAAGGTAGACAAAAATGCTGGAGAAACTCAGCGGGTGCAGCAGCATCTATGGAGCGAAGGAAATAGGCAACGTTTTGGGCCGAAACCCTGAAGGAAATAGGCAATGTTTCGGGCCGAAACCCTGAAGGAAATAGGCAACGTTTCGGGACGAAACCCGGAAGGGTTTCGGCCCGAAACGTTGCCTATTTCCTTCGCTCCATAGATGCTGCTGCACCTGCTGAGTTTCTCCAGCACTTTTGTCTACCTTAAGTGGCCATCATTTGAAAATATGATTAACATCATTATCAGCAGAAAGTAAATTAATTATCTTTCAAAAGTCTATGAAATGCATTGATAAATTTTGTGATGGAATGTTCTTGGGCAGTTTTACAATTATATTGCGGTAGCTTTTGTGATTTCTCCAGTGGTCTGCCTGTCAGGGAAATCACCAGCGGATGCAAACTGCTGGAGTAACTCAGCAGGTCAGGCAACATCTCTGCTGTTTCGGGTTGAGACCCTTCTTCAGACTGGAAGGGTCTTGACCCAAAACGTCACCTATCCGTGTTCTCCAGAGATGCTGCCTGATCCACTGAGTTACTCCAGCACTTTGTGTACTTTTGTGCAGTACCCACCATCTGCAGTTACTTGTTTCAACATGGGAATCACCAGCCTGGAATGCATTCAGTAATCACATCAAACTGTTTCCAGCTGGATTATTTCTTTAAAAAAATGCACCATCAACATCATAGACACAAAACATAATGAATTTGCTGTAACAAATGTCCACGGGCATTGACCTCAGCCAACCTGAATAAAGAGATGGACAAAGAGGCATCTGAAATGTTCTCAGCCAGAATGTAGGATTTATCTCTGGGATATTGGTGGGGATGTGAATTCCTTGCTCTGTGCTCTGTGAGAAACATCAGTGTAGCAATTTTATACTTCCGGAAAGATACTTAATTACGGTGATTTCATGGCGGTTTCACGTCTTTCACTGGTAATGGTGGTGAGAACAGTTTATGATGGGAGAAAAAAAATCAATGTTCGAGAAGCAAATTTCAGTGGAACTTTTGCTGTACTTTATTTGTGCCAGTTCAGTAAACAGGCATGAGAATATCAGTATGCTTGCAGATTCTTTGAACAACAAATGTTTTTTTTCCTTCCTTTTGAATGCAGATTTTCAGGCGCAGAAGGCTCATACAGTTCAGGGGTGTCTCAGTCTATGAACAATCCAGAGTTTGTGGAGGATCTGTCTCAGGTGCAGTTACTGCAGAATGAGTCCCCTCGGGCAGCAGATACCAATGAGCAGAGAAGTGAGGAGGAGGTGAGTGGGGAAAACCATCTGTGTTCATCCCTTGGTTGTTAAACCACACAGTTAAACCATTGTATCCACGGGAACAAGCAGTCCTACTTTGTTTTTGCACAAAAGTCCACACTTCTCTGCCAATTAATTTGCACTATTCAAGTTCCACATTTTGTGCCATTCATGAGAACCTGTGAATTGCAAAAGCTGAACATGCAGTGGAAACATTAAAAAATATGGTTCGTTTTTGTGCGGAGGAGGCAGATCAGAGCTGAGTGGATAAAGAGCATCGCAGTGGCCAACAGAGATGTCATCCATTGTCTCGGCGTTGGAGGAAAACAACGTCAGCTACAAAGCTTTTTCTTTATTTATCTTTTCCATTCCGATTTCTCACTGGTAATTGTGACCCCCACCTCCTCCCAAAGAGAAACAAAATTCTACCTCTCATTTAGATTATTATCAAGGGCAGCACAGTGGCGCAGCTGGTAGAGCTTCTGCCTCACATCACCGGAGACCCGGGTTCGATCCTGACCTCAGGTACTCTCTGTGTGGCGTTTTGCTAATTTGACCGCTTAGGTTTCCTCTCTCATCTCAAAAACAATCGGGTTTAAGTTAATTGCCCTCTATAAAATTGCTCCTAACGTGAATGGAGTGGATGAGAAATCAAGATAACAGTGTGAATTGGTGAGTGTGGCTCAGTGGACTGAAGGACATGTTTCCATGTTGTATCTCTATCTAAATTATGGTTCTTATATGGTGTTGTATGTCCCTCTGTACCTCACCCAAGTACCCATATTGCAGTTATAACCTGGTATCTACAGCGCAGACTCCCTGTGCAAAACGTAGATGCAGAAATACGGGCTGTCTGTGTGGCATCCTTTCACTGGGTATCTCATCAGGCTAGAAATCAAATGTCCTTTCAAGACTGAGTACACAGTTGACACAGTGGTGCAGCAGAAGAGTTGCAGCCTCACAGCACCAGAGACCCGGGTTCGATCCTGACTACGGGTGCTGTCTGTACAGAGTTTGCATGTTCTCCCTATGGCCGATTGGATTTTCTCAGGGTACTCGAGTTTCCTCCCACATTCCAAAGATGTGCAGGTTTGTAGGCTAATTGGCTTCTGTAAGTTATTCCGAGAGTGTAGGATAGAACTAGTCTACGGGATGGACTCAGTGGGCTGAAATGCCTGTTTCAACTCTAAATCTCAACAAGATGTTATCAGTGCAATTAAAACTGAGTATACGTTATATCTTCAGTGGATGAATTGAGAAGGGTCATATTTTTATCACTGTCGAGCAATATTCTGAGAAAAGATTTATCATAAAACCATTTTTTTCCTATTGAATGGAAACTGAAAATATTCAAAACTAATCAGAACCTTATTTCTAAAATGCTGCAGCATTCTCTCCTGTGGTGATTATATTATGATTGGAATAGTGGGCTGGCCAGGAGGATTTTATGTTAAAGTGAATTACCAACCAAACCCAGCAATCACGAGTGTGTAGAAAATAATTGCAGATGCTGGTGTCTATACTGAAGATAGCAAAGTGCTGGAGTTACGCAGCGAGTCAGGCAGCATCTCTGGAGGAAAAGGATGCTTAACGTTTCGGGTCAGAACCCTTCTTCAGACAAGCAATCACAAGGCAGTTATGGTGCTGCAAATGCACTCCAGTTGAGTTGAGCTATTTCATTCTTGTTGGACTCCCAGTCCGACTAAGTGGCTGGCTCCCAAGTAACATATCGTAAATGATGAGAACCTAATTATGCACCTTTTGAATTGCAATTCACCACAGGTTCACAGGCAAGCTGGCATCTTAATTTGGGTATGTGTGCTGGCACTGACTCAGATGAATGGAGACGTTGAGTCACCTATTGACATTGGGGTTATTTGGGAACTGTAAAATAGACCGAGCTGGAAACTGGCTCCTATTTTGAAATCCAACCCAGATTGGTGGGATGAAAGTCTTTGCCTCAAGGCTGTAAAGATTCCATGTGAAAATGAGTTCTGAGAGTCTCAGTCAAGCTTGCAGCACAAGCTTGTTTTGTTTGGCACTTAATTAAAATCCCTTCAAG
Source organism: Malacoraja senta (assembly GCA_038087875.1). NCBI lineage: Eukaryota > Metazoa > Chordata > Chondrichthyes > Rajiformes > Rajidae > Malacoraja > Malacoraja senta. Next base: position 5,250,778 of record CM075993.1, read on the forward strand.
TGCCAATAGGTTATGGGGAAAATGACACATTGGTGCAGTCAGATTGGAGCTGAGACAGTACAGTGTTTAATTCCTCTTTACCCACTTGTACTTGATGTTTACTCTGTGTGACTGAAATGATTATTGTTCTGTTCCCCAGTACTGATGTCTTTTAAATCGATGAGCACAACATTCACATCAAAAACAGTCACTACAGGAAAGAGCAGTATTGAACATTTTGAATATTATCCACTGTAATCCTTTTGTTGTTCAGCACAGTGCATGCCTTTGTTTTTAAAATCACAAGGATGACCTCATGGTTTTCATCCTGGTTATCCTTCTTTTATGTCCAGAGACACAGTAATATATTTGCTGCCTGCCAACATTATTATGCGTAACATGATAACCAGCTTGGTGGTTAGAGTAAGTTTTGGAAAAGTTCAAATACAAACACCGAGACAGGTGTAAAAATCAATCAATCACAAGTTAGGACTTTATAAATGCCCAGAAACCAGTTTCCTGTGGGGTCATTCTTCTAAACATCTGAAAGACCTGTTAGATTGTGGCCAAGGTTTGGGTTTATAGATGCACATCAAGATTGCGCACACCTTTGTAATAAACTCACAATCCATCAGATCATTAAGACTGTAGTTGTTGATGTTTGAAGGTCCTTTTTGCATGATAGTCATCTTCACATGTGCTGCTCTATTAGTTGACTCCTATAAACCAGCGCAAATGCCATCCAGATGACTAATGTTCATTTCGAAGCCGAGTCTAATCCCTCAGAGTCATAGAACAATGCATCATAGGCCCTTCAGCCCGCCTTGTCCATGCCGACCAAGTTGGTATACTGGGCTAGTCCCATTTGCCTTCATTTGAGCCACAGTCCTCTGAACCCTTCCTATCAATATATCTGCCCAAATGTCTTTTAAAAGCCATAATTGTATCCACTTCAAAGTTTAAAGGAGATGTTCGGTGCAGGCATTTTATTACACATAGGGGTGGTGGGTGTCTTGAACGTGCTGCCAAGGGTGGTGGTGGAGGCAGAATAGATAGTATTGTTTCAGAGACTTTCAGATTGGCATGAGGATATAGAGGGTATGGATTATCTGCAGGCAGATGAGATTAATTTACTTAGCATGTTTGGCACAGACTTTATGGGCTAAAGGGCCTATTCCCGTGTTGTACTTCATGTTCTATTTTCTATAGCCTCGTGGCAGCTCATTCCAGATACAGACAACTCTCTAAATGAAGAGTTTACTAACAGGTCTTGAAAAAAGGGTTGCATCGAACAATTCCAGTTGTAGGTAAGAAAATCAGAAAAGACTATGAATTTGAGACATTTTATTTTATGGGGCACTATCTTCATTGTGTGCTTGTGTATACATGAAAATTATCTTTGGCAATTTGTGCTAAAACTGATCTGGGTCTTGCATTGATAGGAAATGTCAAATACGAGAGGAATAGCTTTAAGGTGAGGGGGGGGGGGGCAAAGTTTAATGGAGAGGTGCGAGGAAAGTTTTTTACACAAGGTGTTGAGTGCCTGAAACATGCAGCCATGGGTGGTGGGGGAGGCAAATATGATTGTGGCGATTAAGTGGTTTTTGGATCGGCAGTGAATGGAGGGGTATGGATTATGTGCAGGCAGATAAGTGTTGGCCTTGGCATCATGTTCAGCACAGACGTGGGCTGAAAGGCCTGTTCTTGTGCTGTACTGTAGGTTCTAATAGAATTTTGTGGCTGCAAAGATGGAAAGTATTTAATCTGATTGCCTTTGCATACAAGATTGCTGTGATTCATGCAAGCAGTGGCAATTATCCTCTGTTCCCACTGATTGGCAACCCACGCATCATCCGCATCACTGATGCACTGTGGCTGCAATGTGCATTAACTGCATAATGAGCTGCACTTACTCCAACACTACCTATCACCAAGATGGTTACGAGTAGCAGGCAAGTGTAAATCAGTCGCAGACTTCCCTCCGATTAAATACCCCGTGTGACTTAGAAATGTGTCAGCGATCCTTCCTTGCAGGATCTAAATTTTGGATTTTCCTACCTAACAACATTGAGGGAGCACTTTCACCGGAAGGATTATGGTGGTCCAAGAAGGAGCTCATCACCAACTCTCTTTAGCCAGAGGGTGGTGAATCTGTGGAATTCATTGGCACAGATGGCGGAGGAGGCCAAGACATCGGGTATTTTTAATCCTCAAAGGCCGTTGGTTTTAATGTTACTTTCATAGCAACATCCACATCCTGTGCTTTCTTAAAAAAAGTAATCGTAGACATGACATGCAATAAGTTAAGCTACTGATTTGAATGGAAGTTGGGCAAGGCAATATTAAATTGGTCAGAAGAAGAGTCCAAACCTGAACATCGTTTGACCATTTCCTTCTAAGCGCCTAACCACTGAAAAGCACTTAGTGTTTTGCTGAAGCCAATACTAAAGTTGGGTGATTCTTCTGGTTGAGAATGAATCAAGTCTGCAGTGAACATTAGCTTCTGCTTTTGCTTGTGGTTTGGGAGTGTTGAGTGTAATGTGTGTGTGTGGTGCACAGAAACTGGAATGCCATGTGTGGAAACTTACATAAAGCCGCTCTAGTTTCTTTGAATTAAAAAAAAAACTTCCTTCGAGGATCTGAAGATGGGTCCCGACCCAAAATGTCGCCTCTCTATGTTCGCCAAAGATGCTGCCTGACCCGCTGGATTACTCCAGCACTTTGTGTCCTGCACCTGCAGTTCCTAGTTTCTATTTTTCTTTGACTTTTATTGCGCAGAAATCTGGCAAGAAGGCAGCCTGGCCCAAGGGAAGGAAAAGGAAAAAAGCGACCAAGGACAGCAATGCTCCCAAAGCCCCGCTCACTGGGTATGTGAGGTTCCTCAACCAGCGCCGGGAGCAGCTTCGATCCCAGCGGCCGGATGTGCCATTCTCCGAAATCACGAGGATGTTGGGGAATGAATGGAGTAAACTGCCTGCGGACGATAAACAGGTATTGAAACGTTGGGTTGGAAACCAAGTGTAACGTATCTGACATTCCGCAGCTGTTGACAAGTTCACAAGTTATAGGAGTAGAATTAGGCAATTCAGCCCTTCGAGTCTGCCCCGCCATTCAATCATGGTTGAACTCTGTATCCTAATCCCACTTTCCTGCCTTCTCCCCAAAACCCTTGAGACACGTTCGAATCAATAATTTGTCGATCCCTGCCTTAAAAAACACTTGTTGACCACATGGATGCAATCTGAGTGATTACTTATGATAGAAGACCTTCTCCATAACATGATCAACAGAGCATGTGTTAATGTATGGGATGGTGAGCATGAAGATGTGATTTGTTGCAGCAACTGTGCACAGTGACAGATTTGTATGCCTACAAGTGTCTAGGCACGATTTCTCCTGTTGATAAAATTGTCTTGTTTAAGTTTAGATTTTTAGTGTAGAGATACATCATGGAAAGAGCCCCATACTGACCGTCGATCACCTGTTCGCACTAATTCGGTTATGCCACTTTCTCATCCATTCTCTACACACTAGGGGCAAATTAAACCTAGGGCCAATCAACCTATAAGCCCGCACGCCTTTGGAATGTGGGAGGAAACCAGAGCACCCAGAGAAACTCTCGTAGTGTCGGGGAGAACGTGTAAACTCCACAGAGACAGCACCCGAGGGCTGGATTGAACCTGGGTCTCTGGCACTGTGAGCTCTACCAGCTGCGTCATTGTGCCGCCTAATTCAGTTGCATTTGAATGAATCTGGAATGGTTTCCTCTACCATCGACATCTAATGTTTTATGGACAAAGTAAAGACCAAGGTTCCATAAATGGGGTCAATGTAAAGACTAAGATACAAAATAAATAAGAACACAACCATCATCTGATACCAAACTGAGGTTTTGAAAAATGTAAAGGTTGGGAATTAAAAGAAAAGTGGTTCTATGTGGTTTGAATTAAATATGAGATTTTGTATGGAAAGTATTGATCTCTAACATCTAATGTGTTATCACACAAGCTCTGTTTGCATGCATTTAGTATTAGAGCAGCCTGCAGTGATACAACTGACTGGGGAATTGATTTGGTTCATTACAATTCTTTACTGGAATCGTATGTTTACTTGGGTCAGCAAGGACATGCTATCTGCAGTCAGGTATTGTTAGTTTAAAAAATCATAAAACGACCAAGCAGAGATTGTTACAAGTGGCTATGAACAGAGGTTTTTAATCACAGTGTACCCTTGTGACTACACAATTTGTCTGTCTGCCATGCCCTGCCACTGATGTCTAGGTGAATAACTGATCAGTTTGTGTTCTTTGCTTGGCATTATCCCCGGATAAATTCTTAATGCACCCCATCCCTGATCATTCTTTTCTGTCTGTCCAGCATTATTTAGATGAGGCAGAGAAAGACAAAGAGCGTTACATGAAGGAACTGGAGCAGTACCAACAGACTGAGGCTTACAAAAGATTCAGCCAGAAAGCAGATGATAAACGACGGACAAAAGGGCTTAGCCAAGGTAATAATTGAAGCTTGTTTTGACTGAAGCTGTGTCAGCTGTTTCATTACAGCTTGAATTAGCTCTAAAAATCTGAAATGTGTACCTTTTTTCACCTTTTTTAATCTTCAGTGTGCTCCTTTTTAAATGTCTGCATGAAGGCTTTTTATAACGCTAAACGCCTGTAGCCAAGTGCAGACACAACTCCCTCAAATGGCCAGAATATACAAGATTGAATTTGGCGGATTAACGTACATATTCAGGAGAGAAGGATAAAACTAGCCCAAAGAAAACATTGTGTTCATGTTGTTCTTTGACTTGATCCAGGTTAGAATCTGACATTATAAATGGATTGACTTCTCCAAGTATTAACACGTGGAATGTTATTTTTATATCTCCCCTGCCCTTTAGATGAAGGATCTCGAGCCAATAACATTCCTGTTACAGAGGTAAGATTCTTCTTATATTTTTTTCAGCACCAAAGCTAAAGAAACAATATATTTAATAAAAATCTCTAATAAAGATAAGTTTGCGTGATTGAAGACAAGAAGCAATATGCCAAAGTCTATCTGAAGGACATCAGCAAATGGTTGAGAAAGCAAATGATTTAGCTGCCTCTTTCTACTGAAAGTACAGACTGGGGGTCTCTAGTCACTCAGTATCTCACCAGGGTGGTAGATGTGAAGGGCAGGATTTATCATGGGTTTTAATGTGAAAACTTAACCCATCACTTAATTTTAATTGGTTTTAGAAATTGTTGTATTCAGAAAGATGTCTCTCTTCAGAAAAGGTGTTCTCTCAATTTTGCACAATGGTTTGTAGGAAATTTCCATCAGGTTAAAAAAAAAAGGACGGGTTACATCTCGAGGATCAATGGATTTCATAAGGTCATAAGGAATAGTCTACTCAGCCATTCAATCATGGCTGAGCTATCTCTCCCTCCTAACCCCATTCTCCTGCCTTCTCCCCATAACCTCTGACACCTGAACTAATCAAAAATCCATCTCTGCCTTAAAAATATCCACTGACTTGGCCTCCACCGCCTTCTGTGGCAAAGGGTTCCACAGATTCACCACCCTCTGACTAAAGACATTTCACCTAATTTCCTTCCGAAAAGAACGTCCTCTAATTCTGAGGCTATGACCTCTAGTCCTCTAGAGTCTAGAGCTCTAGACCTCCTACCAGTGGAAACATCCTCTCCACATCCACTCTATCCAAGCCTTTCACTGTTCTGCATGTTTCAATGAGGTTCCCCCTCATTCTTCTGAACTCCAGCCAGTACAGGCCCAGTGGCAATAAGCGCTCATCATAGGTTAACCAACCCATTCCTGGGATCACTCTTGGAAACCTCCTCTGGACCCTCTCCAGAGCCAGCACGTCCTTCCTCAGAAATGGTGCCCAAAATTGCTCACTCTATTCCAAATGTGGCCTTACCAGCACCTCATAGAGCTTCAATATTACATCCCTGTTTTTGTATACAGGCCCTGTTGAAATAAATGCTAGCATTGAGTTTGCTTTCTTTACTGCTGATTTGACTTGCAAATTAACCTTTTGGCAATCCTGCACCAGCACTCTCGAGTTCCTTTGCACCTCTGATTTCTGGATTCTCTCCCCATTTAGAAAATCGTCTACACGCCTTTATTCCTCCTGCCAAAATGCATGACTCCACACATTGCTACACTCTATTCCATCTGCCACTTCTCTGCCCAATCTCCCAACCTGTCCAAGTCCTTCTGCAGAGTCCCTGCTTTCTCTATGCTACCTGCCCCTCTGCCTATTTTCATATCATCCGCAAACTTTCTCACAAAGGCTTCAATTCCCTCGTACAAATCATTAATATATAAATTTGTAGGATCTTTCTCAAAGAGTTTTTGAAAGATGCTGCACCAAAACAGCCATTCAACCCACTTAGTCCATGCTGACAAACAACCACACATTTTTTCCCTAATCCTACCATAATCCATTTTATTCACCCCACCGTCTCAGCTCCTCCACAGATACTCATTCTCACCTCCATGCCAGGGGCAATTTACAATAGAGAATTCAACTACCTGCACATTTTTGGGATGTGGAAGGAAGCTGGAGTACTCGGAGGTAAACACAAGGAACTGCAGATGCTGTTTTTCAAAGAAAGACATTATTGGAGTTACTCGGGTCAGATAGCATTTCTGGAGGACATGGATAGGTGATGTTTCATGTTGCGACCCTTCTTCAGCCTGATCCACACTGTAACTTTGAGAACATGCAAACTCCACATTGACAGCACTGGAGATCAGAACTGAACCCGGTTCACTGGACCTGTGAAGCACAAATAGCTTACAAATGTTATCTGATCAGCAGTACTATCAATGTGAAGTTTGCACGTTCTCATAGTAGATTAGTCTGAAGAAGGGTCCCGACCCGAAATGTCGCCTATCCATGTTCTCCAGCGATGCTGCCCAACCTGCTGACTTACTCCAGCACCTACTGTCTTTTTTTGTAAGCCAGCACCTGCAGTTCCTTGCTCATTGACTAGTGCCATTGTGAAATCCTATTTGGTAGTAGGGTTTAGTGTGATATGTTCCAGGCTCATGTTGCAGCAGATATTTTAGCCTCTTCTGGCCAGTCTTCTTTGATGAACAAAGTATCATAAGGAAAGTGGCAGATGGAAGGTTAACATCATGAAAAAGCAGGGAAATGTGGCTATATTGTAAAATGAATTTCAACAAAATGTTTCAATTTTGACAAATGATAACCTGAACAAATAGCTGACAAATGATATTCCACTAAATTTCTCTCAATTTGGAAGTAATTGTTTGTATGGTGGATCAGACATGGGCTCTGCATTTCTTAGAATGATACAAATAGTGCTTCAAAGAAAACCCTATGTATTGAGAGATTAGATTTCGCGACCTTGGCAATGACACCATCTCCACAGGGGAATGTGCTATTCCTGAGAAAATAAGCAAAGAAATTGCTTTCTGGGCATTATAATTGTATATGGGAATGATTTTCCAGACTCCAGCTCATTGACTGCTGCCATTAACTGGAATTTATGTTATCGAAATAAACAGTGGAACTTGTGAGAGTCAAGAGGCTAAAATGTCTGTCCAGATAATCACAGACTCAACTATCTGTAGCTTTGACCTGCAAGACTCCAATGGTTTTCTACTGACATTAAGGCCATCCTTACCAATAAAGTAATAATTAATAGGCATGACATTATGATCATGCAATTTTTAATGTAGCTTCAAATGGGGTGAGTGAAGGTACAATGATTTGTAATTTGTAATTTGTGAACAAAATGGATTTTAATTACCCGGGAAATGCGTACAAACTCCATACAGGCAGGTGCTGTCTGTATGGAGTTTGTAACCATTTCCCGGGTCTTCCAGTTTCCTCCCACGCTCCAAAGATGTGCAGGTTTGTAGGTTAATTGGCTTTGGTAAAGAATGTAAATTGTCCCCAGTGTATAGGATAGTGCCAGTGTACAGGAATTGCCGGTTGGCACAGACTTCCAATTAATTAAAAACATCATGATTTTGTGCCTTTGTCTTATAAGTGTTCTGTGAAGCATAAAAGTGAAATGCATCTTGATTGAGAGATGCAGTTAAAGGAAAAGGGGACTATCCCTAAACAGCACATGGGTACCTGTTGCTCAACAGCACATGACGTCCGACACTGAACAGCTCATGGGGGTGCAAAGGTAGTTGATAATTTTGAATTCCCAGCAATGTACTTGAAGACATGGAGTCATAGAGAGAACCAACATGGATGTTTGCTCTGACCTTCAACCACTCATTTGCACTAATCTGTCATTAAACCTATGTTTATTCTCCATTCAATCTCATCAATTCCCCCTAGACTCTACCCCACACCTAAAAAAAATTAGCGGTAATTTACAATGGCCAATTGATATCAAGCTGCACAGCTGTGGGACATAGCAGGAGACCAGAGGAAAATACACACTGAAAACGTGCAAACTCCACACTCGGAACCCAAGTATATCTAAGAACCCAGGGCAGCACAGTGGCGCAGCGATAGAATTACTGCCTTGCAACGCTTGCAGCACTGGAGACCCGGGTTCGATCCCGACTATGGGTGCTGTATGTATGGATTTTGTACGTTCTCCCCGTGACCTGTGAGGTTTTCACTGGGTGCTCTGGTTTCACACATATACACTAGACCAAGTGAGAACCGTTGGGTCCCTGTCACACGGGAGGCTTGGTTCCCCAAACCAACCCATTCCCCAACGCAATATTGCACCACAAACTAACATATATAGATATATATTTATATCTATATAAATATATTGGGCACATTTTATTTTACAGAAGCAAGGTGTTGGCCTGAAGGATCAATCAGTGTTGGATATTCCTATTTTCTCTGAAGAATTTTTGGACCACAGTAAAGGTAGGAAGAACCAATATAAATATTCTAGACAGGCCAGAATGCCGCCTGGATTAGGGGGGGTATTATCTATGAAGAGAGGTTGGACAAGGACAAACTTGATTTGTTTTCTCTGGAATGCCAGAGTTTGATAGGAGACCTGATGGAACCATGATAGGCATAGATAAAGTAGACGGGTAGAACCTTTTGTTGGAGACTAGAGGGCATAGCTTGAAGGTGAGAGGGGCAAAGTTGAAAGGAGATGAGTGAAGCAATTTTCTATTACACGGAATGGCTCAGCCCAGGTTGGCTGTGTAGACAGATTTGATAGTGGCATTTAACAAGCTTTTAATAGGCATGTGGACATGCAGACAATGGGGGGGGGATATGAATAATGTGCAGGAAGAGGAAATTAGTTTAACGTGGCATCATATTTGACATGGACATTTGGGGCCAAAGGGCCTTTTCCTGTGCTGTACTTTTCGACATTCTAGTCCTTTCAACTTTGGGGGGGGGGGGGGGGGGGAATAAAAGCAAAGATACACATAGAAAACAAGTCTTTTGGCCCAAACAGACCATTTCAGCTAAGTTCTTGTCACATTTGACCATTCTGCTCACATATCCTTTCAACTGCCTTTGGTCTAAAATACCAATAGCTGACCCGGGATTCCACAGCTTCATTATTTTTAATGTGGGGAATTTTCTCATGCCTTTCAGTTCTAAATGGTTCAGATTCAAATTTGTACCAAGCCTTTCATTCCTGTAGTAATAACTGGAAACGATTTACTTCAGTATACCCTGTTTAATCTTCCATAATTGTAAACATTTTTTTATAATCTCAGTGGTTCTTTATTATCACATGTATCTAGGCGCAGCGAAATATGTTTTTGCGTACAGTTCAGTATATTATCACAACGCATAGCACAATCCTAGATTAAGTACAAAGTGTATAGAAATAGTTCACTGACTGTACAAACTCATCCCATAATCTGAATACGAAACAGAATAAACTTATTTCAGGTTTGCTCTTATTTATATTTCCTCATTAAAAATGATGTGCATTAATAATCATAATAATACTACTATTAAAAAAGAATCCAAGAATCTCTCGAAGGCATTTCCCCCCCCCCACCCCCCCCCCCCCAGGTAGTTGGGATGAGCAAAATTACATGAATGTTGAGTTGTTAAGTATGTTTGGGTCTGAGATCAACTGTGCGAGATTTGAGATTTACAAGGTTCAGGCAGGAAAATAATCCAAATATGAATCGGGCAAGGTTTTATTAAATGGCGGAGCAGGCGTCATGGGTCATTTGGCATTCTTCTGCTTTATATGAGGAAGGGTCTCAGGGCGAAACATCACCTATTCCTTCTCTCCAGAGATGCTGCCTGTCCCGCTGAGTTACTCCAGCATTTTGTGTCTATCTTCGGTTTAAACCAGCATCTGCACTTCCTTCCTACACACTTCTGCTTTATTTCCCCTGAAGCCTACATCTTTCTGACTGACTGCGCACAGCACTCTGCAATTCTAATTGTAGAGGTCTGCCGTTAAATCTTTGCTGTTATATATTACTAATATTGAGATATAAACCTAGAATACTATTAGTTTATTTGTGTCATCTTGAATGCATGTTCCACTGCTCTGCTATGCAATAGGGCTTATTCAACTCTGTACAATTACTTTTTGTATTTCAAGTTTCTGGACTTTGAGGGTTTTTTTTTATACTTCGTCTCCTCATCACTAACCAAATCTAAAATGTAATAATTTTTTTTTTTTTCATGTGCAGCTCGGGAGCGGGAGCTCCGTCAGCTACGGAAATCCAATATAGAATATGAAGAGCGAAACGCGGCTTTGCAGAAACACGTGGAGAGCATGAAGACGGCGGTGGAGAAGCTGGAGATCGACGTGATGCAAGAGCGGAACAGGAATGTGCTCCTTCAGCAGCACTTGGACACCTTGCGGCAGGCACTGACGTCCAGCTTTGCCACTGTACCGTTGCCAGGTAATTAAACCTTTGTCAATTCAGTGCATATACTTTGTGAGGTGGAAAGGTGAAAGCATTTCCAAGTTAGATTATCCAACATACAAACAATAGCCAGGCACAAAGGGCATCCTGATTACTATTGAGAAAGTGTGGTGCACCTTTGATGCAAAATATACATAGTCTGGTGCATGCACGGTTTATATACTCAGACTGGGAGTTGGGACAAAGATAGACACAAAGTGCTGGAGTAATTCAGCGGGTCAGACAGCATCTCTGGAGAAAAAGAATAGGTGACATTTTGTGCTGGTACCCTTCTTCAATAGGGGTGGAGGAGTGAGGCGGGAACTGGAGGTAGAAAAAGACTATTCGGAAAAGAAAAAGAATAATCTAATCTGACAGGTAATTTCTCGCCTCAAGATCTCCCCCCCACCTCCACTTTAAGTCTGAAGAAGGGTCCTGACCTGATACATCACCTATCCTTTTTCTCCAGGGATGCTGCCTGACCCGCTTAGAAACTCCAGCAATTTTGCGACTATCTTTGGTATAAACCAGCATTTGCATGTTGGACTGAAGATGGCCATCACATTTTTAGTGATATATGAAATCTAATCTGCAGGTTAGTTGCGGTCCGACCAATACAGGTAAAGTCTCCAGTTTCAATCTCTATTTTAAAAGCTAGGTCAGAAATAGAGGCTTTCATGTAGAAACAAGGAACTGCAGATGCTGGTTTACACAAAACGCTAAAGAAACTCGGCATAGTCTATAATCTGTCTGAAGAAGGGTGCCAACCTCAAGTCAAGTCAAGAGAGTTTACTGTCATGTGTCCCAGATAGGACAATGACATTCTTGCTTTGCTGCAGCACAACAGAATATTGTAGGCATAAATACAGAACAGTTCAGTGTGTCTATATAGCATAGACCATATATATATACACTTAAATAAGCATGACCTATCCATGCTCTCCAGAGATGCTGCCTGGCCTGCTGGGTTACTCCAGTACTTTGTGTCGTTTTGTGGCTTTTATGTTCCTTTGCTAAATGAGAATCAATAAAGTAAGGTAGGTATTGACTCATTGACAGCCATTGATTCCTTTTAGTGAACAAATGTCTTCAAAGATTCTATAGAGGTTTTGCTATATTACTTTGACACTGAAGTTCTGATTTTGGTCAGGAATAAGTAGATTTGATATTTCTAATGGGAAAGGGGCCCCCTATTTTGGATATATGTACAAAGAGGGAATGTTGCCAAGATTCTACAATGCCTTTTCACCAGCTCTGAGCTTTCAATAATGGGCTCTAATTAAACCCTATAGATTGTGTTGTTCATAAATAAGGGTGGCAACAAAAGACTGGCAGGGAAGACCATTATGTGCAAAGCACACTGTTGTCTGTTTGCAAAATGTTGTTTCACTCAAGATAATGGAATGGAAGATGAGAAGCAGAGTTCAGTGTGCAGTCACTATTGTGCAATTAGCTTATACAGCTGACTAATTTCCATCCCATAGTTCAAATAAATGGTGTGCTGCAATTTTGTCTGCCTGTGGACTTCTATAGTGACACATCAGCTCAGATCTTGTTCGTAATTTAACAACAGGTTTGTAAACAAGGCCAGTTTAGTTTATATTTTTGCACGTGTACCGAGGTATAGTGAAAAGCTTTTTATGCTGTTGTGTGCCAACAAGATTATACATGATTACAATCAAACTGTCCACGGTAAAGGGAATAATGTTTAGTGCAAGGTAAAGTCCGATTAAAGATAGTCTGAGGGTCTCCAATGAGGTAGATGGAAGGTCAGGACCGCGCTCTGGTTGGTGACAGGATGGTTCAGTTACCTGACAGCAGCTGGGAAGAAACAGTCCCTGAATCTGGAGGTGTGCGTTTTCACACTTCTGTACCTCTTGCCTGATGGGAGAGGGGAGAAGAGGGAGTGTCTGGGGTGTGACTGTTCCTTGTTTATGCTGCTGGCAGCGACACAAGGCAGCGTGAAGTGTTGATGGTGTCAATGGAAGGGAGGTACACAAAAATGCTGGAGAAACTCAGCGGGTGCAGCAGCATCTATGGAGCGAAGGAAATAGGCAACGTTTTGGGCCGAAACCCTTCTTCAGACCTCCTCCTCTCAATGGAAGGGAGGTTGGTTTATGTGATGGTCTGTACTGCGTCTGCAATTGTTTGCGGTCTTGGATGGAGCTGTTCCCAAACCTTGCTGTGATGCATCCCGAAAAATGCTTTCTGCGGCGAATCAGTAGAAGTGGGTGAGAGTTATGGGGGCATGCTGAACTTCCTAAGCTGCCTATGGAAGGATATGCGTTGGCGTGCATTCCTGGCCATTGCTACGAAATGTGTGGTCCAGGACAAGTTGCTGGTGATATTTACTCCTAGGAATTTGAAGTAATGGTACAAGGGATGGTAGGGATATGATTCCAAAGCAAAGATATTTCAGGCCACTTTGATGTAGAAAATTGACAGTTTTTGTATCTGTATAAGTTATTTTCCTCATTAATGCACAATAAAAAGAATCTACTTTGCAAATCTCTGAAAGGCACCTGATGATTTTCTTCCTGAAAAGCTATATGTCATTCCTAATCTAACAGGGTTTGGTGAAGTGAGTTACTTTTCCAAGTGCTCCTTACACAGGTTCCATGCAGATTCTTGGGGAACTCGTACACTGTAGTGACCACTTAATATGATCCTTAAAGTGCCTCACTGTTGACCATCCCCGGTTCCCATGAGGAAGCCATGTGTACGTGGTTACGTTTAAGGAGGTATTCCGACTGGAACGGATGCTCTCTGGAGGAATGCCAAGACCATTGTGAAGCACAAAGGATGGCATGTTTTTAACCGTGCTTTTAATTCTGTATTTAGAATCTTTTTTTAACGTTGCAGGTTCTGGGGAGACGCCCACCTTGGATACCATTGATTCCTACATGAGGAAATTACACGGCATTATTCTGTCCAACCCACAAAGTAGTGAGAATCTCATTACTACAGTGCGTGACTTAGTTAGTCGACTCGACAGGTGAGCAGATCAGGCAGATGCGCTGCATCAAAAAGCACTTTGAGGTTATCTTATCTCAGCCATGATCACAACATTTTCTATGTTTCTATGTTTATTGTGGATTCTGTGTTGCTACTTAATTTGTTTTTTTCTTAATTGGACAGTCTCTTGAATGAATGTTTGCAGGTACTGTTTCGACAATGATTGGTGACTGTGGAGCTATATGGTACAGACTGAATTGACAATTATATAAAGAAATGTGGGGCGGCACTCTGACTCATCTGGTAGAGCCGCTGCCCCACAGCACCGGTGACCCGGGTTCAATCCTGTCCTCGGGTGCTGTCTGTATGGAGTTAGCACGTTCTCCTTGTGACTGCATGGGTTTCCTCCGCCAGCTCCAGTTTCCTCCCACACCCTAACGATGTGTGGGTTTATGGGTTAATTGGCCTTAGTGTGTAGGGAGTGGATGAAAAAGTGGGTCAGCATAGAATTAATATGAATGGGTGATTGATGGTTGGCGTGGACGTTGGGCCGAAGGGCCTGTTTCCGTGCTGTATCTTTAAACTAAATCCTGTAAACTATACTGTCCAAGTATATTAAACCTACCTCAACAATTTCTTCTGGCAGCTCGTTCCATATACCTACCCCTTTCTGTGTTTAAAAAGTTGCCTCTCAGCTTCCTGTTATATCTTTTCCCCTCACCTTAAACTTATGCCCTCTAGTCCTTGATTCCTCTACACTAGGAAAAATATTGTGTACATTCACCCTGCTTATTCCCCTCGTGATCTTGTATATCTCTATAAGATCACAGGTACATTCCTACGAATCTGAACCGTTGAGCACACCAAAAGTAAAATCGAAGTAAGAGAAACAGGGCACACTATTAATGTGCCCGAGAAGGAACTGCAGATGCTGGAAAATCGAAGGTAGACAAAAATGCTGGAGAAACTCAGCAGCATCTATGGAGCGAAGGAAATAGGCGATGTTTCGGGTCGCCATTTCCTTCGCTCCATAGATGCTGCCTCACCCACCAAGTTTCTCCAACATTTTTGTCTACCTATTAATGTGCCAGGTGGTTTCCAGTTGAATCATTGTGCAAAATGATTGCCCCAGCATATGTTTAGTGCCATAACCTTGCCAGAAGAGCAACAAAATTGAGATTTAAGTTTCCCTTTGAAGCTGCAATATGACAGATTCGACGTGCCTTTAAAAAAATATATCTATTGATTGCAACCATTAAAGCTTCAAAAATTAGTTCCTCCACAATGGAGTTTGAAGTATGAAGTTTAACGGGTGTGGGCAGCCACTGTGCACATTCCCAGCAAGGAATTTATTCCACCATGGGGAAAAAGCGGAAGAATATTGGAGGAGGAAAGGAATGTTTATTTGACTCAAAGCCCATCAACATAAAACTATTTTGGGTTTTAACATCTGTTTTCAACAATATTGCCTGATAGTGGCAGAAACCAGATGCAAAGGAAAAATATGTTGGATGATTAAACTGAGTAGTTTTAACATCAGCCTTCCAGTTCTGGTTAGATTATTAAATCTTTGTCATGTCGTAAGTCTTAATGGAACATAATGTTTTTTTTAAAGTTAACATGGATTCTTTCTCTTTGCTCCCTTCACCTAGTTGAAATTGTGGTTGACCGTCGAGGCATCAACATCTGTACACACAGCTGGGCAGTGGGAAATGGAAGGGGCCACTGGATTTTCAATGGAAATAAAATGGCAGCTACTGTTTCTGGCCTTGAAATTTAGCCTGACCTGGAGAAGGATTGTTCCTTTCATTTCAAGAGACCTAACATCGGAGTGCTACAGGCGATTGCTGCTGGGTTGTCTCTTGTTAGTTGGCAGCGTTGATGTCTTTTTAACTCCTCCATGATTGTTCTCTTGCCAAATTTCCCTGTGTTAATTGTATGTTATGTTATGTAGCAATTGAGCCATTCTGTGCTCAAACAAAATCATTTATTTAATTATGTTTTGTTATAAAAGGATGTTTTCTCTCTTCTCTTTACGGGGCAGCAAATAAGCTGAAGTTGGGAACTCATCGGGTCATTTTCGGACACACTGGCTGGTACGCCAAATATCAGACTATTTATGATATGAACAGGGTAACCTGTTGATGGAATTGGTCATAATACCATCAGAGTAGGACAGGAAAACAATGTTCGGTATCATCTTTTATCCCCAATGCTAACTAATGTAGCAGTGTCATAGAATTGTAAAAATTTGAAGCACAGGCCATTCTGCCCATTATGGTCATGTCTGGTATAAAAGAACTACTTAAGCTAACCTCACTTCCCAGTCCTCCGTCAGTTGCTTCTTGCGTAAGGCGTGCGCAGCCTAAAGTTGTAGGACAACTTGTTCTATTTGATTGTGCACACGGGGTTGATTGCATTCGTTGCAACAGGGCGGACCACCTGAAGGTTGCAATCTCCCACCCCAGTCAGTTACTGATGAGAACAAAAATAGCCTTCCTATCGGCTATATTTCTGTCATTTACTTTAAATGTGTGCACCTTATTAAGAGTGTTCTCCGCAAGGGAAATGTCATTCCCTGTTCCTCTTGTCAAGTCTTCTCAAAAGTTTACGACCTTGCGTAAGTACTGCAGCTGTTTTTCAGGAAAGCCGATTTCCAACCAGCCTCTCATGGTAACTAAGGCTGTCGAGTCTTGTAAATCTTCCGACAATATCGTGCTATAATTGGCCCCCATCCCCTGAAAGTTGGGAGGGAGTGAATAATCCGTCTTCTCCATCCTAGTTGGAGTATCTCCTTCAAAATACATTTTCATAAGGTCACATGATAGGAGCAGAATTAGGCTATTCGGCCCATCAAGTGTACCCCGCCATTCAATCATGGCTGATCTATCTCTCTCACCTAACCCCATTCTCCTGCCTTCTCCCCATAACCCTTGACACCCGTACTAATCAAGAATCTATCTCTGCCTCAAGTAAGAGAAAAGAACTAAAGATAAGGAACTAAATCCATCCAATGAAAGATGATTGACCTGAAATGTTCAATTTGTTTCTCTGCAGCTGCTTTCTAATCTTATAGGGCATTTTTCAAATCTATTCTAGCATTTCTTGCTTGTATTTTAGATTTCCACAATTTACAGTGCTTTGCTTCTGTAAATCAGCATTGATGCATCTTGCAGCGAGATGGTCACTGTTGCTGGAGAAGGAATTAGTGCTGATTGCAGAATCCAAGTGCATCCTGATTATTCACGCTGCCCACATCTTGCCACCCCGGCCCTACTGTGGAATAGATTACCCAAACTCTGCAGGCTTCCATGCAAAATGAGAACTTGACCAACCTACGGTGGAACAGTGGTAGAGTTGTTGCCTTCACAGCCCTTGCAGCGCCGGAGACCCTGGTTCGATCCTGACTACAGGCGCTGTCTGTACGGAGTTTGTCCGTTCTCCCCGTGACCGCATGGGTCTTTTTTCTGATATCTTCGGTTTCCTCCCACACTCCAAAGACGTACAGGTATGTAGGTAAATTGGCTTGGTATAAGTGTAAATTGTCCCTAGTGTGTGTAGGAAAGTGTTAATGTGCAGGGATCGCTGGTCGGTGCCAGCTTGGTGGACCGAAGAGCCTGTTTCTGCGCTGTATCTCTAAACTAAACTAAAGGGCTGCCCTTTCCGAGCGGCACCTCGACCGAAGTACGTGGGAAAGAACTGATATGTTTTGTACGATGTTAAAGCCTGCACCCCAAAATAAGTTTGATCTTGTGCAATTAGTATTGTAAAGTGTTATTTTAATTACAGTTAAATGACCCAAAGAAAACCTTTTGTATCGCCACTGGAACTTATCTAGTGGGAATACTTTTTCATAAATGTCATTGCAACAGCAAATGTTTTTATAATATACCTGAGCTCTGCAAACAGAGGCAGTGAGTACTGCTGTGTCTGCTTGAGTTTATTCAGTGAAACATGTGGAAAAGATGAAGAAACACCAGGAGTTATTTTTGAGTGTCTAAGCCAGAGGGAGTGGAAAGTAGGAATACAAGAGCACTTCAGACGCTGGAATCTGGAGCAGAAAATGAACTGCTGGAACAGCTCAGCAGGATCTGACGAGTGAGTGAGATGGTTGGTGTTTCGGGTCGAAACCCTAAGAGTGTAGAGGGGAGATGGCCGGTATATAGAAGTGAGCGGGAGGGATGAGGTAAAGGTGGAAGGCACATTTCTTGAAGCTGATCGACATTTCAGGAGTCCTCGAGTAGAAAGCTTAATTTTGAGAGCAGATGCTGATTCCCAGAAAAATGTGGGAAAAATCCCAAGTAATGATATATGGATAGATTATATAGCAGCTGAGGTTTAGGGCTATGTTCAGAGTTGTACAACCTCCACATGGTATAATGACATAGAGTCACTCACCCGTGCCAACAAACTTTCTGATACATAGTTGGAAAACACAACCCAAAGTGGGACTGTCCTCATTCCTGAACAAAAGTGCGTGTCCACGTCACATCCAGTGATTCCCACTAGAAGTTGCCCGTGGATATCAGGTGAGCAGAGGGTTTGATGTGAACATGGAGCCTTCGATTGGAACAAGGAGTGGAACTAACATTCCATATACATTTTAAAACTTTCCACAAATGGATATTGAACCAATTTCAAGATGAAATGACACCACTAGCCCAAATGAGAGGTGAAGAAGGGTCTCGACCTGAAACGTCATCCATTCCTTCTCCAGAGATGCTGCCTGTCCCGCTGTGCTACTCCAGCATTTTGTATCTACCTTCGATTTAAACCCGCATCTGCAGTTCTTTCCTACACAGAGGTTAATTGGATAGTCATTTACAATTTTATTTAAAAGTTTATTTTACTCTATCGGATACTGACTACCTTTGCTATTTTGCAACTCACTATTCTTGGGTGGTAGCTGGCAGACTGAATTGCAACGAGCTTCAGGCTTCATTTCAATTCAATACAGTGCCCTCCATAATGATTGGGACTAAGACCCACCATTTATTTATTTGCCTCTGTACTCCACAATTTGAGATTTGTAATAGAAAAAATCACATGTAGTTAAAGTGCACATTGTCAGATTGTAATAAAGACCATTTTTATACATTTTGGTTCCACCATGTAGAAATTACAGCAGTGTTTATACATAGTGCCCCCATTTCAGGGCACCATAATGTTTGGGACACAGCAATATCATGTAAATGAAAGTAGTCATGTTTAGTATTTTGTTGCATATCCTTTGCATGCAATGACTGCTTGAAGTCTGCGATTCATGGACATCACCAGTTGCTGGGTGTCTAATCTGGTGCTGCTCTGCCAGGCCTGTATTGCAGCCATCTTTAGCTTATGCTTGTTTTGGGGGCTAGTCCTCTTCAGTTTTCTCTTCAGCATATAAAAGGCATGCCATGTGTCCCAAACATTATGGTGCCCTGAAATTTGGGGACTGTGTATAAACACTGCTGTAATTGCGACGTGGTGAAACCAAAATATATAAAATTATCTTTATTAAAATCTGACAATGTGCACTTTAACCACATGTGATTTTTTTTTCTATTACAAATCTCAAATTGTGGATTACAGTGGCAAATAAATAAATGATGGGTCTTTGTCCCAAACATTATGGAGGGCACTGTGTAAAGATACTCCCATTGGGGGACAGAAGAGGGGGATGTGGAAAGAGACTGAAGGAATTCTGGCTGACCTGAGGTATTACAATTACTCTTCAAGAAAAACGCTCCCATTTCTACACAATCTGGCAGCTCCAGCTTGATGTATATTGATTGCCTTACCCATCTAATAGTCCACAGATGTTTGTCATGTATGCTGCTTAAGACTAATACCGATGCTAGTGCCGCTTATGTACGTGGATCATTGTAAAAGCAAAGAAACAAACTAACTGAAGATTCGGTGCCAAATGTACCACATGCCTGTCCGTCTTCTCCAAGTAATATTTCACTCTGAAGTGCAAATATGTATGGAAACTTGGCTTTCCCTTTCCAAATCCTGTTCCTTTATCCTACATAGATAGATTTGTGAGTGAAGTACTGTACAGAGATGAGAAGAAACACGCTCACAATTTTGTTAACAATTCCTGTTCTTGCCACAACCTAATCTTGTTTAGGTGTTATTTAATCCCCTGAAGACCAGTATTTACATTTTGTTTGAATACGGATTAATTTTATGGCCTTGCAATTGAGAAACGTTAAAACAAGAGGGTTTCAAACTACAATAATTCCATTTGCAGTAATACCAATCTCGTAATATTTTGATAAACTGCTTCCTGAACATTGTTGGAAAACATTGAACCAAATCATTGCCAGTAGACATGATGGCAATAAAGAGAAAAGTCCAAAATGTTCTGAAGAAACAGTACAGATGTTATTTCAAAGTGTTAACTGATCGAACAATTGATGTATACAGATTGCATTTTGGAATCAGTGCAACTGCAGTTTTAAATGAAAGCTGTATTAAATATTTATGAAAGTTAATTTCTTCCTGTGTCTTTCTTAAATAAGAATTTCCAAAGTCCAGTCGAAAGGGTTGCATCAAAAAACAATTCTGTTGACTTTTATGGAAGCTGGTAGAGCTGCTGCCTCACAGCGCCAAAGACCCAGCTACATTCCTGACCTCGTGAGCTGTCTGTGTGTAGTTTCCACGTTGTCCCTGTGACCACATGGGCGTCCAATCCGGGTGATCAGGTATCCTCCCACATCCCAGATTGATAAAAATACATCACTTGATGCTCCTGAACACATCATCAGTGATGTAACCTGGGGGTCATTGGGTGTTTCGGGTCGTTCAACATCAGACACCCTCACCCAGGCGACCCAGCCGTGGTTGATCAGACCAGGACTTGTGTTCAGGTGACATTCGCTCCTCCCCATGGACCTCCTGATCCAGAGCCATCTCGAGGCCTTCTCCGCTGCCTCTGTGGTGTTCTTGATGGCTCGTCTCCTCTCCATTCCATTGATGCCCAGCGCACTCAAGGCTTTGTAGAGCGTTTGCCCTGCAAAACCTCTGCAGCCAACCTCGATGGGCATACACCTTGCCTTCCAGCCCTGCTTACGGCAGTCTATGACCAGCTCTTTGTACTTGGTCTTCTTCCTCTCGTGGGCCTCCTCCAGACGGTCCTCCCACGGCACTGTCAGTTCCAACAAGACGATGTGCAGGTTTGTAGATGAATTGGCCTCTGTAAATTGACCCCAGTATGTAGGGGATTGTATGCAAACGTAAGATAACCTAGAACTATAGCATGAACGGGTGATTGATGGACAACATTGACTTGGTGAGCCAAAGGGCTTCTGACAATGACTGCTAATTATAACTCTCCACATCATGGGAAAGTTACTCATAACTGTCTTTGTATGGAAAAATTATAAAAATTGAATTGTACAAAAACAGCTTCAAGAATTTTCCCTGCTATTTTTGCCAAATTCCACCGAGCATAACCTACTTCTGTTTGAGTTTTTCCTTGAAGGTGCAACTGCAGTTTAAAATGTAAATGAATTTTCCTTGAAGGATTGATGTTTGGAATTGAATAACTCCATGACACATTGGATTCATCAGTAAAGTACATGCCTGTGTTGAGATACTGAGGCGCTTTCCCCAGAAAGATCTCAGGGTTCGGTCCCAATCTGTTCGGTTTGACCTTTAGTCTGTCTGGGCATAGAGTGAACGGATGATTAGTCATTGAGTGATTGAATCTTGGAATGTTTGCATTGTGGCCAGAAGCTTGTGGGATCCTTGCCAAAAGGCATGACACTCGCAGCTGAATAGTGTGCCAGCATTTGTTGCCTCGGCTCCCACAAGCAATGGGCTTTTATAGCTCAATGGGACAGGCAGCTTCTCTGGAGAGAAGGAATGGTTGACGATTCGGTTCGAGACCCTTCTTCAGACACCTTCTGAAGAAGGTTCTCGACCCGAAACATCACCCATTTCTTCTCTCCAGAGATGCTGCCTGTCCCGCTGAGTTACTCCAGCTGTTTGTGTCTTTTCGGTTAAAATCCGCATCTGCAGTTCCTTCTGACGCAATGGGCTTTTATCCCAAGTACCAGGCAGTGCCCATGAAAGTGCACTGCAGGAATGTATCCATCTCTTGTTTGGAGTGAAGGAGAAAGTTAAATCAGTATTCCATTAAATCAAGTATTCTATTTCATTTTTAGGTTTATTTATTATAAGAGTCACGTGTACCGAGACAAGGTGAGAAGTTTTGTTTTGCATGGTATCCAAACAGGTCCACATAATACTATACATAAATCCAATCACGTCATGAGTGTTTTACTGTCAAATGTCTCAGACAGAACAATGAAATTCTTACTTGCAGCAGCACAACAGAATATGTAAACATAGTACACTGTGAACAATATAATAATCAAGATAAAAAGGTCTGTGTTTGTGTGTGTATGTATATATATATATATATATATATATATATATATATATAATATATACACACACACACACATAGACTCACACTCTCACTCACACTCACCCTCACACACACACACACACACCATATATACATGTTTATAATGAGTATAATAGACCATTGGGGAAGATACAGAATGCAGAATATAGTTCTCAGCATTGTACTGCATCGGTTCCACAGACAAAGTCCAATATCCTCAATGGGGTGAAGGTGAATCATACAATTGTATTCATTATGCATGCCTGTTATGTTCGACTGCGGTATTAAGGGACATTGCAAATGTAATTGGAGCCATCGTACTCCTAAAAAGGAAAATTAATTCTTTGAGCCAGCATTTTAGTTCTTCCAGTCTACAAGATTCCAGACTATATGGGTTGAGTCTCCAAATTTTTATAAAAGGATAAACTGGAAATACTTATTTAGATGCCGGCTTAAGGTCCAACCATGTGTGCCACTGTGAAACTGTTTTAAACAAAGCCTCACTAATAGGTTTGTAAAGCATTTTTTGCGTTTTATGGCTTCTCCCAGACAACCAATGCATCCACTGTTCATAAAGAACAACAATTAGTTTGCACAAGCACTGCATTCACACTAGGGTCTCTGCAGCGTTAGTCATTCTGTGCAGTCAGCAGCACCCTGTAACCACCATGTGAAAGCAGCCCTGTCTCATTCACAAACCCTCCCAATCTTTGGTGGCAATTTGCAGTCAAGTAACTATCTTGAATCATTGCACGTTCCTTGAGATGATTTTATTTTTATCTATTTTTGCTTGTACTAGATTTTTTTCCCCCTCTTTTAAAAAAAAAAAGACTGTGCTGGAATAACACAGCTTGTCTGGCAGCATCTCTGGAGAACATGGACAGATGACATTTCAGGTCAGGTCTCTTCTTACTGCAGTCTGAAGAAGGGTTCCAACCCGAATCGTCGGTCCATGTCGCTGTTGATGGTGACCACATGATCCATGATCACATTGACTGGCGGTGCTGGCTCGAAGGGCCAAATGGCCTACTCCTGCACCTATTGTCTATTGTCCATTGACCGGCTGAGTTGCTCCAGCACTGTTTTTTTTGTAAACCAACATCTGCAGTTCTTCTTTACTCTCCCTGTTGACACATTTCCACAGGGATTAATAAATAGCAAAGCTCTCGCTTTCTGCATTGAAATGGTGTGGCTGTTACTGGAGTCTGAAGTTCCAATAAGATTGCTGATCTAACTCTGATTCATTGAACCCACTCCTTCACTCAGACCTGCTTGTATCCATCACTTTCTGAAGCGACACCTCTACTTCAGTGCACTGTCCTTAAGATGCTTCACATTTGGGTTTAAAAACTCCTGTAAAAGGCTACCCTTTTGACAATGGCATTAATTTCTATCTTCTGCAGTTTAAATGTCAACTTAGTGGTTCTGTGTAGGCAGGAGTTGCAGATGCTGGTTTACACTGAAGATAGACACAAAATGCTGAATAACTCAGCAGGCAGGCAGCATCTCTAGCGAAAAGGAATGGGTGATGTTTAGGGTCTGAACCAGTGATAATGGTGATCAGTTCGGCCCAAAACGTTACCTATTTCCTTCGCTCCATAGATGCTGCTGCACCCGCTGAGTTTCTCCAGCATTTTTGTGTACCACCTATAATGGTGATCAATGTTCTGCAGGGCATCAATGGGCTGAAGGGCCGGTTTCCATGCCGTATCTCTAAACTTATTATAGGTATTGATCATAAGACACAGATGCAGAAATAGACCATTCGGCCCATCGAGGCTGCTCTGCCATTCAATCATGGCATTCAATCTATCTTTCCCATTCCATCCCATTCTCCTGCCTTCTCCCCATAATCTTTTACACCCTTACTAATCAAGAACCTACCAATCTACACTTTAAAAATATCCAATAACTTGATCTCCACAGCTGTCTATGGCAATGAATTCTATACATTCACCCAACTCTGATTAAAGAAATTCCTCTTCATCTTCTTTGTAAAGGTGCATCCTTTTATTTTGAGACTGTGCCCTCTAGTCCTAAACTCACGAGTGAAACATCCCCTCTATATCCACTCAATGCAGCCCTTTCACTATTCGGTAAGTTTAAATGAGACCCCCCCGCCATCCTAAACTCCAACGAGTATAGGCCCAGAGCCATCCAATGTTCCGCATACATTAACCCAATTTTCCCTGGGATCATTCTCATAAACCTCCTTTGGATCCTCTTGAATGCCAGCACATCCTGCCTCAGATATGGCGCCCAAAACGGTTCACTCTTTTCCTAATGTGATCTCCATAAAGTCTCCACATTGCATCCTTGCTTCTACATTGTATAGCAGATGCTGGTTTACACTGGAGATAGACACAAAAATGCTGGAGTAACTCAGTGGGATAGGCTGCCTTCCTTACTACCAACTCAAACTGCGAATTAACCTTTAGGGAATCCTGCACCCGCACTTCCAAGTTCCTTTGCACCTCCAATTTCTGAATCCTCTCCCCATTGTGAAAATAGTCTGTGCCATTGTTCCTTCTACCAAAATACATGACTTGCACGCATTGCTGCGCTGTCACCTGTATCTGCATCAGTCATGAGATGCTTGGAACAAAATTTAGAACCAAATGGCTAACAACATCTTAGGATCTTTTGGTTGTTCTCAGTGCTACCATAGTATAACATCCCAGGATGCTGAACAGGAGAGTGAGCATGTTTCCAGGTGTGTCGAACAGCTGGAAATCTGACATTGAGAAAATGATGGTGCATTTTCCTACGATACATCATTGTGCTTTGAATAGCTGAGAAAGCCAACTGCCGCTGGGAGTGAGGAGAACTGGGAAATGATTATGTTTGCTTATCCTTGCAGTGCAAGTTATTGTACTTTCCCATCTGTTTCCCTTTGCATTCATGATCTTAAAATTGCTTTTACCTTGTATTCGTCCATTGAACACAAGATGATATCAGTTGCTTCCCTGGGGGACTGCAATGAAGAGTTTTGTATTCTATATTTGAGCTGCAAAGCTAACATTTGGTTATTTTGTGCTTTGAGGAGTAAGGGTGCAGGAGTGTGACTGCTGGTGATGTGTTCAATTACTGACGCACAAATCGACAATGCACCTTGAGTGCTTTAATAACTTTGAAAACTTCTCGAGGCATCATTGACTGCAGATGCTGGAATCTTGAACAAAAGGACTGAGTGCTGTAGGAACGGCGCAGATGTCGAGTTGCTGCATCGGCTCCAGAGACCCGGGGTTGATCCTGACTATGGGTGCTGTATGTGCGGAGTTCGTACGTTCTCCCCGTGACTGCCTGGGTTTGCTCCAGGTGCTCTGGTTTCTTCCCAAATCCCAAAGGCGTACAGGTTGGTGAATCGGTTTCTGTAAATTGTCCCTAGTGTGTTGGTTGGGAACTAGTGTGATCACTGGTCGACGTGGATTCTGTGGGCCAAAGGCCCTGTATCCGCGCTCTATCCCCGAACTGAACTTAGCTGTCAGGCGGCATCTGGGGAGGGGGGGGGGGAGATAGGCAGATGACTTTGCGGGTCAGGACCCTTCTTCAGATGGCAGCATCCATTTAACCACAGACACATCACCTGTCCAGAATGACCCCCTGCAACTCTGACCCAGTGCCGCCACCAGGGCAATGGGCCTTTACGCCCAAGTTAAGACTAACAACCTTTCAAAACTTTAGACTTGAAAGGTGCGAGATGGTTCCTGAAATGTGGCGACTCTTGTGCGCTGACTCAGTGTGGTCTACTGTCTCACACTCTGGTACTTAGTCTGATTGTACCCAATGTATAGTAGGATTGTCACTGAATTGTAAGCAGAAGAGAATTTCACTGTGGCAATAAAGGGCCATTGATCTATTAATGTGGCTGCAGACACCACAACAGTTCAAAGATAGCTCGGTGGTTGTAAGACCATGAGGATGTTTCTGTGTGCCTTTAAAGCTGGCAGAGGTTAGTATCAGAACTTATAAATGCTTTGTTCCTCACTTAGGAAAATCAAACAGTGTTAGATTGATTCACATATCTGAAGAAGGATCTCGACCCAAAATATCACCCATTCCTTCTCTCCAGAGATGCTGCCTGTCCAGCTGAGTTACTCCAGCTTTTGGTGTCCATCTTCTCATTATAACCCGTTGCATTTTAAATGTCTGTTCTGTAATGGGGAAAATGGGCAGCACGATGGTGCAGCGGTAGATTTGCTGCCTTACAGCGAATGCAGCGCCAGAGACCCGGGTTCGATCCTGACTACAGGTGCTGTCTGTACGGAGTTTGTACGTTCTCCCCGTGACCTGCGTGGGTTTCCTCCGAGATCTTCAGTTTCCTCCCACACTCCAAAGTCGTACAGGTATATAGGTTATTTGGCTTGGTAAATGTGAAAAGATTGTCCCTAGTGGGTATAGGATAGTGTTAATGTGCGGGGATCGCTGGTCGACGCAGACCCAGTGGGCCGAAAGGGCCTGTTTCCGCGCTGTATCTCTAAACTAAACTAAACTAAACATGGATGGATGGTTTTTTATCCGTGAGTCACTGCTGACTTTAAAAATCCAATCTAATTCATCAAATTCAATTTAGAAGAACAACATTTTGTTTAATTACTGAACTCCCTTTGGATGTCTTTTGGTTGAGAAAGACACTATTATGCAAGTCTAACCTGATGGTTCGGATGCCTGGGAAGGAACTGCAGATGCTGGTTTACACCGAAGATAAACACAAAATGCTGGAGTAACTCAGTGAGTCGGGCAGGGTCTCTGGAGAGAAGGAATGGGTGATGTTTCAGGTCGAGGTCCTTCTTGAGACTCCGTAGGACCAGAGAACAGGAGGAATGACAGAGGAAGTGCAGCGAGAAAAGTCCAGCGTTCGTAATGAGGTAGGTTGGAAGATCTGGACCACACTCGACCGGGAGGATTATTCCGTCATCTGATAACGGCCGGGGAAGAAACTGTTCCTGAATCTGGTGATACGTGTTTTCAATCTTTTCCCCGATGGGAGAGGGAATGAAGATCCTAGATTACGTTGGCTACTTTCCCGCGGCAGTATGAAGTGTAGATGGAGTCTGCCTTCCTTGCCTGTTCCGGCCCATATGCGGTTGTGGCTGAATCTCAGCCGCTCTCTGAAGTGACCCTCACACACTCACTACAAGGCACAGAGGTTCGTGCTGGTGAATACCAGTGACTCTCACATCCTGTCAACAGTAGCGGCATCAGGTTGATCTTGGAGTCAGCCCAAGATTGGGGTTGACTCGGGGAAATTCCTGTTGTGGAATTGTTTTGTGGAGTCTCCCATCTGAAGTTCGACACAAAATGCTGGAGTAACTCAGCGGGACAAGCAACATCTCTGGAGAGAAGGAATGGGTCAATTTT
Source organism: Malacoraja senta (assembly GCA_038087875.1). NCBI lineage: Eukaryota > Metazoa > Chordata > Chondrichthyes > Rajiformes > Rajidae > Malacoraja > Malacoraja senta. Next base: position 5,278,330 of record CM075993.1, read on the forward strand.
GGGGTCGAGACCCTTCTGCAGTTCCCTCCCATACCTTCCGTCTGAAGTAATCCCTCGCAGTTGATGAGATACAGGCAACTGGAGCTTGTAGGACATGGAGCGCAGGAGGCTGATGTTTCTTATAGACATGTACAAAATCATGAGATTGGGTGAATGCACAGTCTTTAATCCAGCAGAGGGGAATCAAGAACCAGAGGACATAGGTTTCAGACAAGTGGGAAAGATTTGATCAGAACCTAAGGGGCAGCTTTTTCACCCTGAGGGTGGTGGGTACATGGAACAAGCTGCCAGAGGAGGTAGTTGAGGCAGGAACTATAACAACATTTAAAAGACATGTCAAGTCAAGTCACTTTTATTTATATATCACATTTAAAAAACAAAGTGCTTTACAATGGTGGAGGTACTAACGTTATACAACAGTGGTTCATAGATTAAATACAATCATAGATTAAATAACTACACACATATAGCCCTGTGTGTAGGACATGTGTGTAGGAAGGAACTGCAGATGCTGGTTTACACTGAAGGTAGACACAAAATGCTGGAGTAACTCAGCGGGACAGGCAGCACCTCTGGAGAGAAGGAATGGACGATGTTTCAGGTCGAGACCCTTCTTCGGACTCCTGAACAGGTGCATGGATAGGGAAGGTTTAGAAGGATATGGGACGAGCTTAGATAGGGCTTCTTGGTTGGCATCAATGAGGTGGGCTAAAGGCCTGTTTCCATGCCATTTGACACCCTGGGTCTGTGTAACAATATCCCCAGCAAAGCCAAAGAGCATGTTTGGGGGAAAATGGGTCAAGGTGTCGTCTACATTGGGTCAAGCATTGGACGGCTGCTATATCTCTCTTTGTTCCCAGCAATCTTGTCCTTGTATCTTAAGCTCATCACTGCTTCTTCCCCTATTCTTAGCTTCGAGGAAGTCTATAATTACGAGATGCTAATGAGTCCATAGGAGATGAGTTGATGCAGCTTGACAAAGTAATTAAAGGGGTTTTGTCATCTGGCAAATTACATTTCAAGGGAATTTATCAGGTGAGTGAATGGAAGGAGAAGACAAAGACACACTTAGCAATGCGATGTTATTACTGCATAAATAATGTTATGAATAAGCTTTCAGATAAATTCCCCAGTGAAGGGCTGGCCTCCTATTTTCTCCCTCGTCTTTGGGCTCCAGACTGTATTCCAGGTGGGTGAGGTGGTCAATTGATTTGGGTTAGAAAATCATAGAGATCAGCATAGAAACAGGCCCTTCTGCTCACTGAATCCAAGCACCCATTTAAACATGGGAACACACAGTAGTTTAACAGTACAGCATAGGAACAGGCCTTTCGGCCCATTATGACCGTACGATCAATCTGGAGACGGCTCTCGACCCGAAACGTCACCCATTCCTTCCCTCCAGAGATCCTGCCTGTCCCGCTGAGTTACTCCAGCATTTTGTGTCTATGACTGTGCTGAGCTTGAAAGACACAAAAAGCTGGAATAACTCAGTGGGTTTGACAGAACCTATGGAGTGAAGGAATAGGTGACGTTTTGGGTCTCGATCTGAAACGTCACCCTATTCCTTTTCTCCAGAAATGCTGTCTGACCTGCTGAGTTACTCCAGCTTTTTGTGTGTATATGTGGTTTAAAACAGCATCTGCAGTTCTTTCCTAGACATACCGAACTTGGTGCCGAGGTAAACTATTCTCACCCTGCATGTGATCCCTATCCTTCCATTCCCTGCAGGTTCATGCGTTCATCTAAAAACCTTTAAATCACCTCTCTCAGTATCCTACCTTAATATGTTTAATTGCACCACATTCCCATCAACTCTATCTCCAGCTTCCACCACTCACCCACAAACGAGGGTAAGCCAGTTAACCCACACGTTTGTGAGATGCGGGAGGAATCTGGAGCACCTTGGGGGAGACCCACACGGTCACAGGGAGAACATGCAAACTCCACACAGACAGCACCCAAGGTCAAGATCGAACCAGGGGCTCTGGCGCTGTGAGGCAGCGGCTCTACCAGATTCCACCACCGCACTTCCCCTCTCAAGTTATGTTCTGCGATGAACAGTCAAGAAAAAAACAATCCATCTCCAGTGATTCTGTACAAGAACATCAAGATATTTGGTTTAGAAATAAGGAACTGCAGATGCTACTTTACAAAAAAAGACACAAAGTGCTGGAGTAACTCAGCGGGCCAGGCAGCATCTCTGGAGAACATGAGAGGTGACATCTCTTGTTGGGAAATTTGGTTTCTTTTGGTTTCCAGTTAACTCGGCTCTTCTCAATGTTATTGACCCGAAGGAATAGAAGTGTATCTCCCTCCATTGATGCCGCCTGACCTGTTGAGCTCTTCCAGCATTTTATCTCTTTTTGTGGTGGACAATGAAGCTGGTAGACCCGCTGCCTCACAGTGCAGAGACCTGGTTCCATCCCGATCACGGGTGCTGACTAAGTGGAGTTCGCACAGGGTCTCGACCTCTGACTCTGTGGGTTTTCTACGGGTGCTCCGGTTTCCTCCCACATCCCAAATACATGCGGGGTTGTAGGTTAATTGGCCCCCTGTAAAAATTGCCCCAACTATGGGGAGCGGATGAGAAAGTAGGATAACATGGAATTATGGTGTTCAAGAAGGAACTGCAGATGCTGGAAAATTGAAGGTAGACAAAAATGCTGGAGAAACTCAGCGGGTGAGGCAGCATCTATGGAACAAAG
>CM075993.1:5281237-5306825 GCA_038087875.1 Malacoraja senta
TCCCGACTACGGGTGCTGTCTGTATGGAGTTTGTACCTTCTCCCCGTGATCTGCGTGGGGTTTCTCCGAGATCTTCGGTTTCCTCCCACACTCCAAAGACGTACAGGTTTGTAGGTTAATTGGCTTGATAAAGATGTAAAATTGTCCAAGTTGGAGATATGCAGAGTACTGCCCTGTCGACTACAAAATTCAGAAGGTTCAGAAAGATGCTGGAAAATCTAAGGTAGACAAAAATGCTGGAGAAACTCAGCGGGTGAGGCAGCATCTCAACCCGAAACGTTGCCTATTTCCTTCGTTCCATAGATGCTGCCTCACCCGCTGAGTTTCTCCAGCATTTTTGTCTACCTTAGATTTTCCAGCATCCTTCTGAACCTTCTGAATTTTGTAGTCGGCCGGGCAGTACTCTGCATATCGCCAACTTGGACAAATTAACATTTTATTCCTGGGATGGCAGGACTTTCATATGAAGAAAGACTGGATAGACTCGGCTTGTACTCGCTAGAATTTAGAAGATTGAGGGGGGATCTTATAGAAACTTACAAGATTCTTAAGGGGTTGGCCAGGCTAGATGCAGGAAGATTGTTCCCGATGTTGGGGAAGTCCAGGACAAGGGGGTCACAGTTTAAGGATAAAGGGGAAATCTTTTAGGACTGAAATGAGAAAATCATTTTTCACACAGAGAGTGGTGAATCTGTGGAATTCTCTGCCACAGAAAGTAGTTGAGGCCAGTTCATTGGCTATATTTAAGAGGGAGTTAGATGTGGCCCTTGTGGCTAAAGGGATCAGGGGGTATGGAGAGAAGGCAGGTACAGGATACTGAGTTGGATAATCAGCCATGATCATATTGAATGTCGTTGCACGCTCGAAGGGCCGAATGGCCTCCTCCTGCACCTATTTTCTATGTTTCTATGTCTCTATGAGTTTCTCCAGCATTTTTGTCTATATTCGAGGTTGAGGTGAATTGTGGATGGTGTGGGCTGGGCATTAAACTGTAATTAATTCCAAAGATCTGATTAACCAGATGAATGTTCCCAACCCAAAATGCCAACTATCCATTGATGCTGCCTGACCTGCTGAGTTCTTCCAGCACTTTGTTTCTTTTGGTTAAGATTCCTCCATCTGCAATCTCTTATTTCATCATCAGATGAGCCATGATGATACTGAACGGCACAACAAGCCTGTGGGGGGTTATTCAACCTTATACTCCATTCTTTTATCCCGTCTAATATGCCCTCTGTTTTCTCCAGCCCATCAATGTACTGAACTCTGCTTGACTTTTTTCTGTGTCAATTTTCTGGGTCTTTCTCAGGAATACTTCTCAATAATGAGCTTGGGCACTGGATGAAATGAGGTTTGTGTGATTGCAGCGTTCTTGGGTCTCGGCCAAGGATTGGTATGTTGTGTCCAATCGACAAACAGTACAAGATATTCCCAGAAGAAAAGCCCTTTTCTCAAGGCCTCCCATTTGGGCTTTGAGGCAATGAGTGATCCCGTCAGACTCTGCAGAACATCAATAGTCTGGAATGCTCGACCCTAAATCTGGGGAAAATTCCTCCAGCTTTATTAATCTCATTAACTTTAATTGCAACGATATCTGAAGATTTTGTTCGGAACCTAGGACAACCAAAAACAGCAGTACAAATGTCAGCAAGGGAATTCATCAAATTATTTTTATTAACAATAAGGTTCCACCCTCTGCATAATAATAATAATAATAATAATGGATTAAAAGCCTGCATTGCACATCCCCTTTAAACGTTGCCCTTTTTAACTTAAAGCTATTCCCTCTGATCTTTGGACTATTACAGGGTTCCTCCCTATGGGGATATTTCTTGGAGGACTATGCACACTTTTGGTTAAACTGTTTTGGTTAAAAAGCAGGTACTAATTTGGGAAGCTGTCCAGGAAAGATTCACTTAGATTACAGGTAATTCCAGGAATGAGAAGGATGTCTTATCACGATTTAAAAAAAAGATCTATGCTTTTTGGAGTTGAGAAGAGAGATCATCTTAATGAAAATATCAGATCATGAGGGCACAAGACAGGGTAAATGTCAAAATGTTTCCCCAAGTGGGAGAATCCTGAACAAGTGAACATATTTACAAATCAGGGGCAGTAATTTAAAATTAGGCACAGGAGATTCTCTGGAATTCTTTACCTGAGGCTTGTGGAAGTTGGATTATTGGAGGTTTGTAAAGAAGAGGTAGATACATTTTGGAGAGATCAGGGACTTGAGGGTCATGGAAATCTCCAGTATGATCTCCAAGACCTGGGGCAGATTTGCTGGGATCGTATGAATGGCAGGACTGGCTCGAGGGGCCGAGTGGCCTGCTCCTGAGTCCTTGCTCTCGCGGGTCCGAGTCCGGGTCGGCGGAGCGGCTGACGGAGCCCACAGCTGGGGTCCGGGTCGACACCATGGAGGCGTGAAGCGGGGCGTCGGCAGCGGTGAGGCCTTGCGATGATGGAGCCTCGCAGCCATGAGAGCGTGGAGGACCACCGTGAGGGGGGAGGGGAAGGACAATGGAGAACCCGGCGTGGGAGGACTTCTGAGGGGGAGAACAAAAGGAGGAGCCAGTGTGCTTTGTAACTTTGTCAGTGCCGTAGATGGCAGCTATTTGTATACAGGGTAGACAAAAATGCTGGAGAAACTCAGCGGGTGAGGCAGCATCTATGGAGCGAAGGAAATAGGCAACGTTTCGGGTCGAGACCCTTCTTCAGACCACTTTATATTTGTATACATTGGGTACGCAGCAAAGAATGTCACTGGGCTAGTCACATGGGACAATAAAGTATTCCATTCCATTCCAGTCCAACAACCTCAAATTGAAAATCCTCGACCTTGCATTCAAAACCATCACCCACTCTCTCTGTAAACATCCCACCTGCAAGGTCCTCCATTTTTTGCACTTTCTTTTCAATTTCAGTGTCCTGTGAATCTTGATTTAACTCGCACGACTTAAGGAGACTATATCTTCAACTCCTTACTCCCAAGAATCTGGGGTTCTTCCAACAAAGTTCCGAACATTCCTGTTAAGTTACTCCCTGAAAGACAACTCAAATATTGTTTGATGACATTCCACTGGAATTCCATTCCAAAACTGTTAGAATATACTTTACAATATTGGTTAAAAAGCCACTTTCAAGGTGCAATTTGTTACAAGATGTGTCATTGGATTTCAGAAATGATAAAAGAGAATGGGATTGAACTTCCACCTGATCTAATCTATAAAATCTCAAAAGTGGTACTATGTCGAACTGCTGCAGAAACAGCTCCAGGGGAGTCAGCTCATTTCCGTCCTCCGTTCTCCCAGTTTGCACGTTCTCCCAGTGGCCATGTGGGGTTTCCTCCATGTGCTCCAGTTTCCTCTCTCATCCCAAGGACATGCGGGTTTACAGGTTAACTGGCCATCTGTAAATTGCCCTTTGTCTGTAGGGAGTGAATGATAAAGAGGGATAACATAGAACTAGTGTGTATGGGTGATCGATGGTCGGTGTGGACTCGGGAGGCCAACGGGACTGTTTTCATGCTGCTTCTTTAAACCCTAAATTAAAACTAAACACAGAAACCCTGTTCTCCCTGTGACCATGTGAGGTTCCTCTGGTTTCCATCGATACCCCAAAAGTGTGCACATCTTCAGGTTGGTTGACCACTGTAAATGACCCCGAGGGTGTAGGTGAGGGATAGAATCTGAGGGAACTTGATGGGAATGTGGGGAGAATAAAACGGGTTAGGGCAGGATTAGTGTAAATGGATGCTTGATGCTCAGCATGGATTCAATGGGCCGAATGGTCTGTTTCCATGCCTAACCCCTTCTCGGGCTCCACATTCCACACACAAGAAATGACATTGAAATTAATGTTCAAGAATGAACTGCAGATGCTGGAAAATCGAAGGTAGACAAAAGTGCTGGAGAAACTCAGCGGGTGAGGCAGCATCTATGGAGCGAAGGAAATAGGCAACGTTTCGGCCCGAAACGTTGCCTATTTCCTTCGCTCCATAGATGCTGCCTCACCCGCTGAGTTTCTCCAGCATTTTGTCTACTTTGAAATTAATAGTGGGCATAAATGTTTCCAGATGCCGTATCTTAACTAAACTAAACTAAATGCCATAAGGAGCGATTAATTAGTTATTCCCCAGATATTGTGGTAGAAATCCCTTCAAATAGAATCTTTACCATCCAACTGAATACGTAAAGGGCCAGTGTTAAATCTCTCAATAAAGGAGAGCATCTTTAATGATCTGTAAGACCCAGACCTGAAATGTCAACCATCCAAGATAGACACAAAATGCTGGAGTATCTCAGCCGGGACAGGCAGCATCTCTGGAGAGAAGTTTCAAACCAAAGATCCTATAGCGGAGCAAGATAGACCACTCCTTCTAAACGTGTAGTACGCAACGGAGCGGAACGTGGGCCTTTTTTTCATCCATTTCAACCAGACCCGACCCGACTCGCAGTGTAATCAACGTTGTGGGGGAACAGTTTGTGTTAATAAATTATGGTTCTGAAAATGAGGAGAAGATTTTTACCAAAGAACTTATATTTTTACGAGGATGTTTCCGTAACCGGCTTCCATCTCCGCACTAGTTATCTTTGCTCCGCCACGGGATCTTTGGTGTGGAGACGGAAGCCGGTTACGGAAATGGGGCTGAAAATTACGCATGAATCTGCCCATGACCGTACTATGTCTTTTTCGTTGAGTGGTCTATCTTGCTCGCTATAGGATCTTTGATTCAAACTGAGAGTCAGGGGAGATGGAGTCTAGAGATATGGAAGGGTAAGGTGTGAAAATGACAGATCAAAGCAAATGATGATAAGGCAATGTAGAATGGTTCATTGTTGGCTGAGGGGAAGGTGACAAGCATACATACAAACAGTAAAATGAATCAGAAGGACAGTGAAACTAGTCGGAGAACGAGAGTGGGGGAGGGATAGAGAGAGAGGGAAAGCAAGGGTTAATTGAAGTAAATTTAATTCTGATTAGGAAGGGCATCAAAGGTTATGGGAAGAAGGCAAGAGATAGGGTTGAGGGGTTTGGATAGAGTGGATGTGGTGAGGATGTTTCCACAAGTGGGAGAGTCTAGGACCAGAGGTCACAGCCTCAGAATAAAAGGACGTCCTTTTAGGAAGGGGATGAGGAGGAATTTCTTCAGACAGAGGGTGGTGAATCTGTGGAATTCTTTGCCACGGAAGGCTGTGGCCATCAATGAATCTTTTTAAGGCAGAGATAGATTAGTTCTTTATATTAGATTAGATGGACTAATCATTCTTGATTAGTACGGGTGTCAGGGGTTATGGGGAGAAGGCAGGAGAATGGGGTAGAGGGGGAGAGATAGATCAGCCATGACTGAATGGCGGAGTAGACTTGATGGGCTGAATGGCCTAGTTTCTATGTCATTGTCTATTGTCTTATGTGCTTATTCTTCTTATCGAGTCCACACACAAGATTAGAAGTTGTTCAGCCAGAGCTGAACACACCTTTCGGCATCTGACAATAGACAATAGATAATAGGTGCAGGAGTAGGCCATTCGGCCCTTCGAGCCAGCACCGCCATTCAATGTGATCATGGCTGATCATCCCCAGTCAGTACCCCGTTCCTGCCTTCTCCCTATATCCCCTGACTCCGCTATTTTTAAGAGCCCTATCTAGCTCTCTCTTGAAAGCATCCACAGAACCCGCCTCCACCGCCCTCTGAGGCAGAGAATTCCACAGACTCACCACTCTCTGGGAGAAAACGTGTTTCCTCGTGTCCGTTCTAAATGGCTTACTCCTTATTCTTAAACTGTGTGGCCCCTGGTTCTGGACTCCCCCAACATCGGGAACATGTTTCCTGCCTCTAGCGTGTCCAAACCCTTAACAATCTTATACAATCTGCATACAATGGTGTCTGTCTTGTGCTTTTCGTGCGTGGTGGTGGAAAGATTGGCGGAAACAGGGCCGCGACGTGAACGCTCTTTCCTTGACCCCCGTCTTGCCTGCTGAAGCCTCATCCTAGTGCCGACCCAGTGGCAGAGGTCAGGATTGAACCTGGGTCGCTGGAGCTGTGAGGCAAGGGACTGACTGGCTGCACCATTGCGTTCGCTTGGTGAATTACTATCTAGAGGGTCTTTGGTGACCCTCGGACTATCTTTGATCGGGCTTTGCTGGCTTTACCTTGCAGTAAACGTTATTCCCCTATCACGTATCTATACACTGCAAACGGCTCGATTGTAATCACGTGTGGCCTTTCCGCTGACTGGATAGCACGCAACAAAAGCTTTTCACTGTACCTCGGTGCACGTGACAATAAACAAACTAACTAGCCTTGAGGAAGGGTAAAACTATCTGCTTGGGATTCTGCAGCCCTTCAACCTTTGATCCTTCAAGTAAGACCCCATCTTCTGTCTGACGTGAACCTCTGCTTGTTTTCTGTGTTTAATGATTGCGGAGGGCTGATAATCAAATTTTTGTAAGAATGTTCCCTTGGAGAACAATTTGCTGAGCCTTGTGAAATAACACAGAAAAGTATGTGTATTCTATTGGACCCAGAAGGGAGATTATACGATCGGGAAACGGGAAAATAACATTCCACTGCAAAGTAAACAATGATCACAGTCGAATTCCCAGCCGCATCGCTCTGTACATAAGCCTCTGACTGCATGCTATTGAGTTCATTTAAACAAAAATTCTGCGCATTCTTTCAAGAAGAGAATAATGATCAGATGTTCCCACAGGCCACAGCTCAATTAAAAAATTGCAAATGCTGCTCATTTTTGCAAATCAATCCTTGAAGGCAAATGGGAGCCATTACCACTAAACACTGGTACAGTTTTAAACATGGGTGTGACATTGAATCGCCCAGGAAGACTCAGCCGGTCAGGCAGCATCTGTTGAGGGAAATGGATAGTCCACATTTTTTGGTCCTGACACCTTGTCTAGTCCAAGACCCAATATGAACTATGGATGCCGGCTGCCTGCCCCTTTTCCGGGGTTACGTCCGCGCCCGGGTTAGAAAGGGAACACGCCCTGTCCACGGGCACCCTGGGAGAGTTCCGGGACCGCAGGGTGTTGAATGCATCCTTGACAAGGAATGTAAGATAGCTATATAGTAGCTTATTCAGGATATATGTTTGTATTGTATTGTGGTGATGGGTTCTGGTTTGTTTTTATCGTAGTGTAATATTATTTTTTTAATAATTGAATAAATGTTTTGTAAAAAAAATTAAAAAAATTAACTATCAAGACCCCAATATGTCTTCCGTCTGTTTCCCTCCGCAGATGCTGCCTGACCTGCTGAGTGTTTCCAGCATTTTTCTGTTTTTTTAAATTTCAGCTCTCCATCGTCTGCAGTAGTGTTTAGATTTTCTTTCATTTCTTTCATTTCCAGTTTATTGTCACGTGTACCGAGGAGGTGCAGTGAAAAGCTTTTGTTGCGTGCTAACCAGCCAGCGGAAAGACAACACATGATTACAATCAGGCCATTCACAGTGGACAGATACATGATATGGGAATAATGTTTAGTGCAAGGTAAAGCACAGTGAAGGTAGTCCAAGGGTCCCCGATGAGGTAGATAGTTGGTCTGTTTACTAATTATTCTTATTTCCTCATGACATGGACGAAGGCCATTCTGCCCATCGAGTCCATACCATCTTTCGTAGCATTCCCACTAATCCCATTATCCCACTTATTTCTCTGCAACCTATCCCCTCTCATGTACTCACCAACTCCCCTCAATTCTCCCCTACCCATCCATACCAGTTAACCGATCATCTGACCAGTACCAATGCCAAAGTAACCATACTTGCCACTTACCTGTGTGCTAAATGAATTATTTTACTTGAGCCCATCTCTCATTGTGAGGTGGTAGTGGCACCGTGGCGCAGCGGGTAGAGCCGCAGTCTCACAGCCCCAGAGACGTTGGTTCAATCCTGACCTCCGGCACTGTCTGTGTGGAGTTTGCACGTTCTCCCGGGGTGAAGGGCTAGGATAGAGTGGACGTGGAGAGGATGTTTCCACTAGTAGGAGAGTCTAGGACTAGAGGTCATAGCCTCAGATTTAAAGAACGTTCCTTTAGGAAGTAGATGAGGAGGAATTTCTTTAGTCAGAGGGCGGTGAATCTGTGGAATTCTTTGCCACAGAAGGCTGTGGAGGCCAAGTCAATGGATATATTTAAGGCAGAGATAGATAGAATCTTGATTAGTACGGATGTCAGGGGTTCTAGGAGAAGGCAGGAGAATGGGATTAAGAGGAAGAGATAGATCAGCCATGATTGAATGGCGGAGAAGACGATGGGCCGAATGGCCTAATTCTGCTTCTATCAGATGACCTTATGACTCCGGTTTCCTTCCTCCTCAAAGAGGTGCAGGTTGGTGGGTTAATTGGTCACTGTAAATTGATCCTGTGAGTGGTAGAATTTTTTTTGGGGGGGGGGGGGTGGGGAGTTGATGAGAGGGTGGGAGAGTAAAATGATAACCAAAGATTGTGCTTCCTCGGTAAAAAATTCTCTCCAGATTTTCCCCGGGAAACTAACTGGGTGAGGTTAAAGGTGATACGTCAGTGCAGGACTTCGTGAATGTGGACAAATTTTGTAAAGATCAATTTCAAAAGAATGATTACAAATCACATTACCCGTGCAGATGAATATAAAAGTACTAAAATCCTCAGATATTTAACATTATAAAATTCTCAAGGACACATATTTATTGGATCTATGCAGTCATTTATTTGCATTTTATGTAGGTTGGTAACATCATGAATATTTAATATTTTCAAGTACAGGTTTTTCTTTTTGATGTGTTATATTGGTTGCCTTTCAAGATCTCCAGGGAGACAGAATTGTCTGAAACATTGCAAAATGGTGCGGAGGTGGAGGTAATCGGACTTAACCCTTACACTGCCAGAGAAGGGGCAGAATCATCTATACATGGACTTGCTCAGGAGTCCCAGCAATTAAAGACAATGTCCTATAATATAAAAGACACTTGGACAGGTAGCTAGGTAGAAGGGGATTGGAAGGATATGGGCCAAGCACAGGCAAATGGCTGGACCCGCAATGTCACCCATTCCTTCTCTCCAGAGATGCTGTCTGCCCCGCTGAGTTACTCCAGCTTTTTTGTGTCTATCTTCCTAAATGGAACTAGCTTAGATGGGGCATCTTGGTTGGCATGGATGACTTGAGTCGAAGGGCCTGTGTGACCCTGCGACTCCATATCCTCTGGATTATCGCACCAGCCAATTCAATCCAATGTTGGGCACTTATAGTTATTTTGATTAATTTTTTTGATACATTTTTTTTTTTTCTCTGTGCAGCACGTAAATAGGAAGCACTTACAGTGCCACAGACCCGGGTTCGATCCCAACTACGGGTGCTGTCTGTACGGAGTTTGTACGTTCTCCCCGTGACCTGCTTGGGTTTTCTCCGAGATCTTCGGTTTCCTCCCACACTCCAAAGACGTACAGGGTTGTAGGTTAATTGGCTTGGTATAAATAAATACATAATTTGGTGTAAATGTAAATTGTCCCTAGTCTGTGTCAGATTGTGGTAGTGTGCGGGGAAGCCTGGGAAGTGATTGCTGGTTGGCGCAGACTCGGTGGGCCGAAGGGCCTGTTTCTGCGCTGTATCTCTAAACTAAACTAAACTAAACAAAACTCAACGGGTCAGGCGGTATCTGTGGAGGGAAAGGACAAAGGGCGTTTCGGGTCGGGACTTTTCTTTAAACCGATGGAATAAGGGAGGGGGTGAAAGCTGGAAAAGATAGTGGTGGAACGAAGCCTGTGAAGTGATAGGTGGATACAGTAAAGGAGGGGTGATTAGCAGAAGGGTGGAGGTAGTGAGAAGCCGAGAGGTGAAAAGGGGATAAAAGGGAGTTAGTGATTTGTGTACAAGCTTTGAACATCAGTGTTTTTATAACCTAGCTTAACAGTCCAATGTAGCACTGTTGGAGGTGATACATTTTATGTCAAATAACAATAATATCCTCAGAGGGTTCAACAGAGTAGATGAGACGAAAGTCCAGTATTAGAGGTCACAATTATGTAGGACTGAAATTAAGAGAACGTTCTTCAGACAGAGGGTGGTGGACCTTTGCAATTCTCAGCCTCTGAAGAGGAGACTCGCCGGCCCGCAGCCTACAACATCTTGAAGCCGTGGACTGTGGAGCTTGTAGCTGCGGGCGGGGCGTCCGGAGCCTGGGATCCCTCGTTGGGGATCCCCGGAGGAGAAGAGCTCCAACCCGCCGGCCCGCGGACTTCAACATCTTGAAGCCGCGGTCGGCGGAGCTTCTAGCCGCAGGTGTGGCGGGGACTTACTTACCATCGCCGGGGATCCCTAGAGATGAGCTACGACCGCCGGCCCACGGCCTACGTCATCTTGAAGCCGCGGTCTCCGGTAGGGAAGCACCGATTCGGGACTTACCTTCCAGACGAGAGGGCCTGTACGTCTGGCCGCCCGCAGCGGCGACTGCGGAGGTTTATGTCCCCGACCACGGGGGAAAATGGAGGAGGACTGACTGAACTTTGTTGCCTTCCACCACAGTGAAGAATGCTGTGGTGGATGTTTGTGTTAAATTTTTATTGTGTATTGTGTATTCTTTTTTGATTGTACCGCTGCTGGCAAATTCATTTCACTGCACTTTATTGTGTATGTGATGAATAAATCTGATTGATTGATTGATTGTGTTCAAAGCAGAGGTCAATAAATCTCGAGCATTAAAGACTCAAGGGAGATGGGTAAGTCATATTCGAGGTAGATCACCTCTGATGTTATTGAGGTGTGAGGGGCTGATCTATTGCTGCTGCTGTTTCTTAAGTTTCTATGTACACACTCTGTAAGGATTGTGACGTACCATTGAGAATGAAGAGACTGTTTCAACAATTGCTCCTGATCTTTGGTGGCAGTTTGTACAGGCACCTTGCGTTTAACGCACGTTTAATTTAAGGGCCTGTCCCACTTTGGCGATTTTTTTAGGCAGCTGTGGCGACAGTCACTGTCGGGGCGTGACGCCGGTAAAGGCACCCACCCTACGACAACGTCCATGGCAAGCTACCACCTAGTCAACGTCAAGCTACGTCAACCAGCAACACAATTCCTCGCTACTCGGGCCGTCCGCCTACGTCAATAGACAATAGACAATAGGTGCAGGAGTAGGCCATTCGGCCCTTCGAGCCAGCACTGCCATTCAATGTGATCCTGGCTGATCATCCACAATCAGTACCCCGTTCCTGCCTTCTCCCCATATCCCCTGACTCCGCTATTTTTAAGAGCCCTATCTAGCTCTCTCTTGAAAGCATCCAGAGAACCTGCCTCCATCGCCCTCTGAGGCAGAGAATTCCACAGACTCGCCACTCTCTGTGAGAAAAAGTGTTTCCTCGTCTCCGTTCTAAATGGCTTACTCCTTATTCTTAAACTGTGGCCCCTGGTTCTGGATTCACCCAATATCGGGGACATGTTTCCTGCCTCTAGCCTGTCCAAACCCTTGACAATCTTATATGTTTCAATGAGATCTCCTCTCATCCTTCTAAACTCCAGAGTGTACAAGCCCAGCACATGTGTACACGTGTACAGAGTGTAAACGACCACAACCTTCAACCACACAGGCGACAACCTACGACACCCGAAGTCAACCTACACCCACCAGCGACAAGTTATGACCCTGTCGGCGACAAATGAAGACAAATGAAGACTTCGATTGACTCCGGAACCGTCGCCGGTTGACGTAGGATGACGTAGGTCGTCGCCAATGGAATTCACCGCGGTCATGACCCGGCGACAACCCAACGTCACCTGGCGACAACCTACGACAGGAGAAGACAGGCAACGTCAGGCAACGTCAAGCCCACTGTCGCCGAGAGGTTTTGAACATTTCAAAATCCAGCTGCGACAAGAAATAAGTAACGACACTTGAGGAGACCGCTCACCACAATACAGGCGTCACCCCGCGACCATGTGGCCGAAAAAATCGCCCAAGTGGGACAGGCCCTTTATGCATTTTTTAAATAATACGCTTGCTGGTGACTAATACAAAAACCTAATTCACGTGCTGTAGTTTTGAAGTAATGCACTTTTTGAATTACGCGCTGCTTTCCAGGAACGTTACCTCTGGATAAAGCATCTAGAAATGTAAAGAGTGATTACTGGATGTGGGATAGTGAATCACTGGAATGGGGATTGATGGCATATCGGAGCGTTTATAACGTTGTTCACACAGTTCAAGGATATACCTCAGGCACTTTGCCAGAGGCAAAGTGATCATTTGGTGAATATTTATCTCCGTTTCAACTTGAATTTCAGCAGACAAACTTCCCTGGATTCAATGCTGAGTATATTCCGCACTCTGTCTCTTTCCCCTTGCTCTATCTATTGTACTTGAATTTGATTGTGTTTGTGTGTTCTGCATGCAAAACATAGAAACATAGAAACATAGAAAATAGGTGCAGGAGTAGGCCATTCGGCCCTTCGAGCCTGCACTGCCATTCAATATGATCATGGCTGATCATCCAACTCAGTATCCCGTACCTGCCTTCTCTCCATACCCCCTGATCCCTTTAGCCATAAGGGCCACATCTAACTCCCTCTTAAATATAGCCAATGAACTGGCCTCAACTACCTTCTGTGGCAGAGAATTCCAGAGATTCACCACTCTCTGTGTAAAAAATGTTTTTCTCATCTTAGTCCTAAAAGATTTCCCCTTTATCCTTAAACTGTGACCCCTTGTTCTGGACTTCCCCAACATCGGGAACAATCTTCCTGCATCTAGCCTGTCCAACCCCTGAAGAATTTTGTACGTTTCTATAAGATCCCCCCTCAATCTTCTAAAACAAAGCTTTGCACTGAACCTCAGTGCATGTGACAAATTTTTTTTGAGATTAGAGATACAGTGGAAACAGGCCCTTCAGCCCATCGAGTCACCACCGATCAGCGATCGCCGCACGCTAACACTATCCTACGTTGTCACTATTCTAGGGACAATTTACATTTACACCAAGCCAATTAACCTATAAATCTGCACGTCTTTGGAATATGGGATGGAACCGGAGATCCCAGAGAAACCCACGCAGGTCACGGGGAGAAGGTACAAACTCCGTACAGACAAGCACCCGTGGTCAGGATCGCACCCGGGTATCTGGCGCCGTAAGGCAGCAACTCTACCGCTGCACCACCGTGCCGCCCTAATAATAATTGCCGACAATAATAAACCTAAACCTAAAGGGCAGTTGGTAGAGCTGCTGCCTCACGGCGTCAGACACCCGAGTTTGATCCTGCCCTTTGGTGCTGTCTATGTGGAGTTTGCACGTTCTCCCTGTGACCGCATGGGTTTCCTCCGGGTGCGTCCCACGTCCCAAAGATATACAATTTTGAAGGTTTATGACACTCTGTAATTTGCCCCCTACTGTGTGGTGAGGATGTGAAAGTGGGACAACACAGAGCTAATGTGAACGGGTGGTCAATGGTCAGTATGGTTCCGATAACACGCAATGCTCCGAGTTGCTCAGGCAATTCCAGCACTGACAAAACTCGTATCATCTAAGCAAGATCTGAAGAAGGGCCTCAACCCGAAACGCCACCCGTTCCTTTTCTCCAGAGATGCTGCCTGCCCCCGCTGAGTTACACCAGCATTTTGTGTCTATCTTCATCTAAGCAAGCATTGGTACCCACCATGGACAGACACAAAAAGCCGGAGACAGGCAGCATCTCTGGAGAGAAGGAATGGGTGACATTTCGGGTCGAGACCCTTCTTCAGACTGGTTAGGGATAAGGGAGACGAGAGATATATACAACGGACCTGTTTCTGAGCTATGGCCCCAAATGCAATGCAGACATCCAACCACGCATTGAAATGTGCGATTGGATATGTGTATTGCATTTTGTACCCACCATCTTTTGTACGTGGAGCCAGGATTTTCTGACTCAAAGCTAACCTCTCCGGTTCTTGACCTAATAATCCGATAATGTGAACTAAAAGCCAGACTGTCTTTATTGCCAGTGGGTTATAAAAGGATTACATGCAAAGGGAACGAGAAGTCTTTTAACTTTTAATAAGTATTTGGCCTCCTACTGGCTCCAATCCAATTGCATGTCCCAAAGTCCAGTCTCTTGAAAGCCTCAGGAAATACAAATTACAGGATTTTCTTTTTCAGCGCCTCTGATGTAGGCAGAATCAGTGCCCCATCTACATTAAATTGCTTTGAAATTTTCTTTGAAAAGAGGTGAAGGTTATGCCACTGTACAGTTAGCGGAATGCTGTAGACACAAAATGCTGGAGTAACTCAGTGGGTGAGGCAGCATCTCTGGAGAGAAAGAATGGGCGACGTTTCGGGTCGAGACCCTTCTTCAGACCGATGTCAGGAGAGGGGGCGGGACAAAGATAGAATGTAGGCAAACAGCATCCCTCTTCCCATCAGAACTGCCCTCTCCATCGACTCCTTTAAGTCAAGACTAGAAACATCTGTACTCCCAAGCCTTTCTTGACGTCCTCTGAGCGAGGGCTATATGTATATATGTTTGTAGTTTGTTTGTTTATACTATTCTTATAACAAATGTAAAGCACTTTGGCCAACGAGAGTTGGTTTTTAAATGTGGTATATAAATAAATGTGACTTGTCTTGACAGTAAGACTAGTGGGAGAACTGGGAAGGGGAAGGGGATGGATAGAGAAAGCAATGGGCTATATGAAATTAGAGAAGTCAATGTTCATACCGCTGGGGTGTAAACCAGCATCTGCAGTTCTTTCTTACACCTAGCTGAATGCTGTGTTGGGTGATACCGGTTCACAGAAACTCATCTCAGGCACTGCAAATGTTCAGAGATTATTATTGTCATCTATACTGAGGTTCAGATACAGTGAAAAGCAATGTTTTGCATCCTATCCAAACCAGATCTGATATACTATATATAAATACAATCAAGTCAAACTCGAGAGAGAGCAAAGGGGAGGATACAGAATGCAGCATATAGCTCTCATATAGCCGCTGAGGAGTGTTCACCCGACGCCGGAGTTCCATCTTCCTGGCAAGAGGGCCTGAAAACATCAGACTGGCTGCGGAGGCCACAAATAGGCCCCGACCTCGGGTGATCACAGAGGAAGACGACTAAACTTTCTGGTTCCTTTCCCCACAGAGGAAAATTTTGATTCTGTTGCGGGGGGAACGATCATGTTGAATTCTATAATGTGTTGGGCCATTTTATCTTTTTTTTAAATTTTCTATGGATGTACGGAAACTTAATTATTTCTTCTATGTAAAGCACTTTGGTTTCAACGCGAGTTGATTTAAACGTGCTATATAAATAAAATTTACTTACTTACTAACTTACTTACGAACTCCGCATTAGGTTTAGTTTAGAGATACAGGTGCTCCCCGATGTACGATGCTTCGACTTGCGATATTTCGACTTTACAATCGGCAAACACTCGGCAACGGCAGCGAGCCGCAGGTCACTTCCGGTCACGTGATAGCGATGTATTAAATGCCTTTTCGACTTGCGATATTTTCGGCTTACGATGGGTTTATCGGAATGTAACGCCATCGTAGGTCGAGGAGCAGCTGTACTTTAGTTTAAACTTAGTTTAGAGATTAGATTAATTTAGAGATCCTTCGGCCCACCGAGTCCGCACTGACCAGTGATCGTCATACTCTTAACACTATCCTATACACACACTAGGGACAATTAACATACAAACTTGTACGTATTTGGAGGCATCTCTGGAGAAAAAAGTATGGGTGACGTTTTTGGTCGGGACACTTCTTCTGACTGAAAGTCTCCAGAGATGCTGCCTGACCCATTGAGTTACTCCAGCACTTTGCGTCTTTTTTGGAAACCAGCATCTGCAGTTCCTTGTGTCTTTATTAAACACTTTGCTAATGTGAAAAGTGTTTTTGTAGGTCAAACCCTTGTGTGCAATCTGCCAGGAAATTGGAGATTGGTTTATTGGCGCTACCCAACTGCTTTCCCGATGTTTGCGACAAGGCTTCGCTGGTCTGAAATATTCCTTTGAAGTGCCGCTCGCGTAACTCTGCTCCCCTCGTTCCAGAAGAGAACTTGTGATCTGTGAGTCATTTCAAAAATCCTGCACCAACACAGGCTCCTCTCATCACCTGCAGCATTCACGTTATCACAGCTGTCATCCAATGTCCACAACATGGGACTTGTACTGGACATGCTCCGGTAATTCCAACTGGAAAGGGAAGCAGCTGTCTTCTTACTCAGTGCAAGAAACATCTTTGCTAAGTGGATGGATTATAATACCAGAAGATCATAAGCCATAGGACCATTTGGCCCATCGAGTCGCTCCGCCATTTGATCACAGCTGATCTATTTTTCCCTCTCAACTCCATTCTCCTACCTTCTCTCTGTATCCTTTGATGCCCTTCCTAATCAAGAACCTAGCAATCACTGTTTTATAAATACGCAAAGTCTTGGCCTTCACAGCCTTCTATGGCAATGAATTCCACAGATTCAACACCCTCCGCCTATAGAAATTCTTCCTTATTTCCATTCTAAATGTAAGTCCTTTGTGCTGAGGCTGTGCCCACTGGTTCTAGACTCTCCCACCAGTGGAAACATCCTCTCCACGTCCACATGTCTTTCCTCTGACTGGTTAAAGCCCTGTCCCACTGTACGAGTTCATTCCAAGAGTTCTCCCGAGTTTGCCCTGATTCAAACTCGGAGATTTACGGTAATGGCCACTCGTCGGTACTCGGGGCTCTCGTGGACATTTTTCATCATGTTGAAAAATCTTCACGAGTCTTCCCGTGCTTACCTGCCGTTAGCGAGTCTTCAGGAGTACCTGCCGTTAGCACTAAGAGACGTCCCCGAGCTCTGACGTACCCGCTAGGTTCATTCTCCGTGCTTACCACGAGTTTGATTTTTTTTAAACTCGGGAGAGCTCTTGGAATGAACTCGTACCGTGGGACGTGGGAGAAAACCGGAGCTCCCAGAAAAACCCCATATGGTTACAATGAAACAACCGCTAACTCTGCCCCCATAATATAAGATGGAGGAGGACAGTATTTTTATCGGAAGAGGAGCCCAAATCTAGAAATGTTAAACGGGGAACTGAGGGGCAAGTATGTAATGCAGAGGATGGTCAGGTCGGGGGGAGTTCCTCCCGCCACAGGTACCATGTAACCCCGCGCTACCTGCTCCGTTGGAGACTAAACTGTCTCCCCCACCTGGTTGGACGCCCCAGCAGGACCAAAAACAAGACCTGTCAATGGGCAGATGAGCTCCTAGCGAGCCAACGGCCATCCACACTTTAGTAGAAGTTGCGATCACTGTCGTACATAGCATTGTAATGTGGTGGGTACATGGATTGAGCTGTCAGAGAAGTGGTGGATAGGGTACAATTACAACATTTAAAATATATCTGGACTGGATAGGAATGATTTAGAAAGGGTAGACGCAATATGCTGGGGAAACTCAGCGGTACAGGCAGAATCTCTGGAGAAAAGGAATGGGTGACGTTTCGGGTCGAGACCCTTCTTCAGACTGAAGTCCTGACCCGAAACGTCACCCATTCCTTCTCTCCAGAGATGCTGCCTGTCCCGCTGAGTTACTCCAGCATTTTGTGTCTACCTTCGATTTAAACCAGCATCTGCAGTTATTTCCTAAAGATTTTGAGAGGTGTGGGCCAAACACAGGCAAATGGGACTAACTCAGGTAGGCCAGGTTGGGCTGAAGGGCCTGTTTATGCGCTATGTAACTCTTTGACTCTATAACAAGAATAATTTGGGAAAATTGTTGTCTAATTTGTCCCTGTACAAACTCCATTTTCTCACTACAGATTTCTACCCCCCCCCCCACCCCCCACCCCCTGCCCAGTGTAAATGTTATCTCCGTGTTTCCATGGTGAGGTAACATTTGGCATTTGGCCAAGTGGCCATTAGTTATCTATGATCCTTGACACTAAATGTCAGCAGGTTAGTCAACTGCACAGGATCACAGCCAAAACCTGTCCTCTTGTCATTTGGCCGCCGCATGCATTTCCATTAGGGGGTCAAGTTACTATTAAGGTGGTCTGATTATGTTTCTACACACTTGTTGCCAAGATCAAAGTACCATCCCACCCAATACCAACCGCTCATTTAGGTATCCCGACATTTGTCATCTGGCACCCCATGCTGCTCCACTCACTTTGAAGCGCTCAGGCCCTTATTCCCGTGCTGCCTTCACCCCTCTGTGCTCTAATTCTGGCAGCCTCTTTAACACACTGGAGCTACTGAACTTCGGAACTTCCTTTAATACCCAAGGACTCCAGTTCCCACACATCAGGCCCCTTGTTTCCACATTATCCTTACACTTCCACATACTTGGACCTCAGTTCCCACATTCCCTTCATCACACTGGGGGCCCTAGTCCTCATGTTGGCTGTCACACTGGTCCCCATTCTTCCTTTAACACACCATGCTCCCTTTAAACTTATCATTTTAGTTTATAGGTAGACAAAAATGCTGGAGAAACTCAGCGGGTGAGGCAGCATCTATGGAGCGAAGGAATAGGTGACGTTTCGGGTCGAGACCTTTCTTCAGTCTGAAGGAGGGTCTCGACCCGAAACGTGAGTCTGAAGAAGGGTCTGGACCCGAAACGTCACCTATTCCTTCGCTCCATAGATGCTGCCTCACCCGCTGAGTTTCTCCAGCATTTTTGTCTACCTTTGATTTTTCCAGCATCTGCAGTTCTTTCTTAAACTCTTTATAGATTCATCATGGAAACCGGCCCTTCGGCCCACCGAGTCCGCACCGACCAGCGATCCCCGCTCACTAGCACTATCCTACGCACACTAGGGACAATTTGCAATTTTACAAAGCCAATTAGCTACAAACTTTTATGTCTTTGGGATGTGGGAGATGCTGCCTAACCCATTGAGTCACTCCAGTGCTTTGTGTCCTTTTGCGAACCTTAATCTTAAATGTTTAAGGTTTAATGACCTTCAATATTAACGCTATTTTCTCTTCCCACAGATGCCGCCTGACCTGTTGAGTATTTCCAGCATTTTCTATGTTCTCTCTTTTGTTTTAGATTTCCAGCATCTGCAGTTTTGATTTTGAGTGCCATAAGCAAAGGAATGGAGCCCATTACCGTCTAATGTAAGAGAACAAAGGCACAATGACTTTGGTCTTTATTTCCCACTGAGTTTGGACCTTAGGGGCAGATGAAAGGGTTGCTCAGTCGAGTCATTCCTTCGTGACACAGTCAAAAGGAAATGGAAGGTTTTTCCTCACTGGGCTGGTTTGATTGAATTGTTGCTGTGAGTAGAATCTGCAAAGTTTCACTAACAAGCCTAATTGGCCTCATTTCTTTTCTGGCCATTCCATTAGTAAGGAGTTGAGTTTTCTGAAATTCATCGACACTCCTTGTGACCTTAAGACTGGGATAGGTGCAATTAGAATCCTTTCGTCCCAGCTTCAAGCTTGACTTACCTGAGGGGCAATTACTGTGCGATTTAACGGGCTCCGCGGTCTAAGTGGGCTGTGAGCTGACTGCTGAGTGTCGTTTTGCCTTGTGGCTACTGTGCAGGGATGAGGGGAGAAAACTGGTGTCAGAAAACCACGATGACCCAAATGAGTCTGTGTGCTGGACTGGCCAAGTTCTGACAGTAATTCCTTTCATTCCCACCCCTTTGAAAATCCACATCCTTTCCTTTCATAACAGCACAGCAACCTTTGATTTTCTCCAGATGCTGAAGGCAAATGAGGCAAATATTTTCATCAGGAAAAAATGGATTGTTCTGTTCAAGGCATGCTGGAAATAACACTAAAAATAAAGTTTTATTTTTGAGTGATACAATGAGGCACGGCTTCGCTGTAGAGCCAGACATTCTTTATCCTAAGATCACGACTTAAAAGGGTTTTCAGAAAGACCCAGTGAGTTTATCTGTTAGTGATTAGAGGCTGGTTTGAAGGCTTTTATGTCTGATCTTACCACCCTGGGGTGAGGGAGAAGATAATTGATTGACCCTTCTGGAGCTGAAAGTCAGATGAGGTTAAGCTTGCTGTACCAACTGTTGGCAACGACCATCACAGTAGTTATTGGTGTTTGAGAAGGAACTGCAGATGCTGGAAAATCGAAGGTAGACAGAAATGCTGGAGAAACTCAGCGGGTGCAGCAGCATCTATGGAGCGAAGGAAATAGGCAACGTATCGGGCCGAAACCCTTCTTCAGACTGATGGAAGGTGGGGGAGGGGGGGCGGGGAGAAGAAAGGAAAAAGGAAGAGGAGGAGCCCGAGGGCTGAAGGAGAGCTGAGAGGGGGAGGAGACTGCAAGGGCTACCGGAAATTGGAGAATTCAATGTGCTAGGGTGCAGACTGCCCAAGCGGAATATGAGGTGCTGCTCCTCCAATTTCCGGTGGTGCTCACTCTGGCCATGGAGGAGACCCAGGACAGAGAGGTCGGATTCGGAATGGGAGGGGGAGTTGAAGTGCTGAGCCACCGGGAGGTCAGGTTGGTTAATGCGGACCGAGCGGAGGTGTTCGGCGAAATGATCGCCAAGCCTACGCTTGGTCTCACCGATGTAGATCAGCTGACATCTAGAGCAGCGGATGCAATAGATGAGGTTGGAGGAGGTGCAGGTGAACCTCTGGTAGTGTGTAGGAAAGAACTGCAAATGCTGGTTTACACTGAAGATAGACACAAAATGCCGGTATAACTCAGCGGGACAGGCAGCATCTCTGGAATGCGTGACGTTTCGGGTCGAGACCCTTCTTCAGATTGAGAGTCAGGGGAGGAGGGAGATACAGAGATAAGGAAGGGTAGGGTGTGAAAAGGAGACATCAAAGGGGATGTAGGTCAAGGAAAATGTAGAATAGATCACTGTTAGCGAGGGGAAGGTGACAACGAAGCATACAGAGATAACATTTAATCAGGTGGACAGTCAGACGGGATGGAGAACTAGGAAGGGGAGGGATGGAGAGGGTGGGTAAACAAGGATTATTTGAAGTTAGAGAAGTCAATGTTCACACGGCTGGGGTGTAAGCTGCCCAAGCGAAATATGAGGTGCTGTTCCTCCAATTTGCGCTGGGCCTCACTCTGACAGTGGAGGAGGCCCAGAACAGAAAGGTCAGTGTGGGAATGGGAGGGGGAGTTGAAGTGTTAAGTCAATGTTCATACCGCTGGGGTGTTAAGCTATCCAAGAGAAATAAGTGGTGCTGTTCCCCCAATTTGCGCCGGGCCTCACTCTGACAAAGGCAGAAAGGTGACCTGCTGTAGAAGTTACAAGAGCAACTATCCCTGTAATGCGTGATCGCAGCATTTGAGTCTTAAAACAATTCAGCAAATTCTCACAGTCAATATATTCCGTGTTATTGAATTAAAGCAGGCAACATTTGCTGGCGGAATGTGAACCTGGGCCGCACACACCACCCTGTCTTGCCGTTGGCACTGTGAGATGATCCAGTGCGTGCTGATAGGAAGCATGACCGGAGACCAAGATTGCAGGAAATGACATTGACTTTGCACAGGGCGTGGGAATATGCGGAATGCTGCTGAAATGTGCGGAATGCAATTAATCCAAGCTGAACATCGCAGAACCCAAATGCCGATTGGTTTTCTGGAAGTTATTGCTCAATCCTCACCGTGGGGTCCTGGGGGAGCTCAGGGGAAAAAATTCCATTCCCTTAAGCCTCTCAGTGGCTATACAGCTCCCCTGAGAGGATTGAGGACAGTGCAAACACAATACGTGGTTTAAGGGCCTGTCCCACTGTACGAGGTAATTCAAGAGTTCTCCCGAGTTCTCCCCTGATTTGAACTCGTGTAATGTACGTAGCGGGTAGGTAGCCGCTCGTACGAGTAAAAAGTAACCATTTTTTTCATCACGAGTATTATTTTTACTCGTGGACAATTTTTGCAGTGTTGAAAAAAACGTCACGAGTTTACCGGATTTCCCGAGTACCTACCGTTACTCGTACGAGCCGCTACGTGACATCCACGGGCTTCTACGTACCCGCTACGTACATTACACGAGCTCGAATCAGGGGAGAACTCGGGAGAACTCTTGAATTACCTCGTACAGTGGGACAGGCCCTTTGTTGGAAACGAGAGGTTTGATGTTCTAAAATATAAATCAGAAATGCTGGCAATACTCAGACCGTTTGAAGAGAATTAACTTATCGGGACAAAAATAGACACAAGATGCTGGAGTAACTCAGCGGGACAGGCAGCATCTCTGCAGAGAAGGAACGGGTGACGTTTTGGGATAAAAGTCTGTCTGAGAATGGTCTCGAACCGAAACGTCACCCAATCCATCTCTCCAGAGATGCTGCCTGTCCCTCTGAGTTACTCCAGCATTTTGTGTCTTTCTTTGGTTTAAACCAGCATATGCAGTTCCTCCAGACATATAACTTACCAGGCCAATGGCCGTCCATCAAAACTTGGCGACGTTCGGAGCCTTTAGGTTAAGGTCTCATGAAGATCCCGATTTCAATGCTGAACAGATCTACCTCCACCAGGTGCATCTTGCAGCAGCTTGCTAGGCTGCTTAAATGATAGTGCTACAAAGCAATATGGTCCGCTTGCCTTCATGGTTGGGGCGTTGCGTATAAGAGTCGGGAAGTCATGAGATTGCATTTGAGGAATTGTGTGCCGTTCTGTACGCCCCTATTACAGGAAGGATGTGGAGTTACTGGAGAGAATACACGGTGGCGCAGCAGTAGAGTTGCTGCCTCACAGCGCCAGAGACCCGGGTTCGATCCTGACCATGGCTGCTGTCTGTACGAAGTTTGTACGTTCTCCCCGTGACCTGCGTGGGTTTACTCCCACACTCCAAAGACGTACAGGTTTGTAGGTTGATTTGCTTCGGTAAAATTGAAAATTATCCCTAATGTGTGAAGGATAGTGTTAGTGAATGGGGGTCGCGGGTCGGCGCGAACTCGGTGGGCCAAAGGGCCTGTTTCCACGCTGTATCTCTAAACTAAACTAAACTAAACTAAGAGGTGTACAAGAATGCTGTCTGGATTCGAGGGTATTAGCTATAAGGCGAGGTTGGTCCACGGTGGATTGTTTTCTCCAATGTTAGGTAACTTCTACAAACAACCCTTCCCCCCCACCTTACTCCTCCTCTTTCTCAACCACCCCACCCCCCTCTTTTGTTTCCTACTCCCACTCCCCTCCCCTGAATTCTGCCTGACCAAATTCTCCTCTGCTCCTCCACCTCCATCTACATTCCTTCCTCCAGCTTCACAATTCGCAACGTTTCTATCCTCCAGCTTCACAATTCGCAACTCTTTATCCTTTTGGCTCGCACCTGTTCTTTTCATCTCTGGCCTCTGTCCAAAAATCTGCCTATCAAGAAATCCTCTCACCTGTGTTCACCTATTACTGGCCTTGCCCTCTCCTGCCCCTCCTGTCTTCTAACTTTCTTCCCCCTCCCCCCCCCCACCCCCCTCCAAGGGTTCCCGATCCAAAACGTCACCTATCCATGATCTCCAGAGACGCTGCCTGATCCGCTGAGTTACCTCAGTAGTCTGTGTCTTTCTTTGCTTGTATGTCTGCTAGGAAGATGCCTGCAAAGATCACACCTGCTGAGATACACCACGACAGCAGTGAAAGATGACAAAACGTCTAAAGGGAACGAACGCAGTGCTGAATCCGGTAATCAGTGTGACGATACAGCAAGCAACCAGAGGTTTGAAGTCATGTCTCAAGTTCTGGCTTCTTATGTAGTTTTCGTGAACAGTATTAAATTGATCCATAATACTGCTTGAATGTCAAAACCAAGGCAGGGGGCCATGGTTGGACCAGTGGACTGAAAAATCTCACTCCAGATGCATTTTGCATGTTGAGTTATGGTTGCCATCATTTTTAGTCACAGAGTCATAGACTTGTCCAGCACGGAAATACTGTAGGTTCATCGACCCGTGAGGGGAATAGATAGGGTGAATACACAGAGTCTTCTTTACGCAGGGTATGAGAATCAGGAACCAGAGGGCACAGGTTTAAGGTGAGAGAAAGATTTAATAGGAACCTGAAGGGCAACTGTTTCACTCGGAGGGTGGTGGGTATATGGAACGAGCTGCCAGAGAAGGTAGTTGAGGCAGGGACTATAACCACATTTAAAATACATTTGGACAGGTACATGGATAGGAAAGGTTTAGGGGGATAAGGGCCAAACGTGGGCAGGTTGGTTAGTGTAGATGGGGCATCTTGGTAGGCATGGGCAAGTTGGGCCAAAGGGCCTGTTTCCACACTGTCTGACTCTATAACTCGTCCATACCAACTGGTCCCACTCGCATGCTTCTGACCCATATTGCTCCAAACCTTTCCTATACATGTATCAGTCGAAGTGTCTATTAAATGTTGTAACTGGCAGATTCCATATACCTATCATTCTCTGTGTGAAAAAGTTCCCTCTCAGCTCCCACCTGAATCTTCCCCCTCTCAGCTTAAACCTATGCCCTCCAATTTTAGACTCACCTACACTGGTGGAACGACTGTGGATGTTCACCTCATCTATGCCCCCCCCTCATGATTTTATATACCTCTATAAGGCCACCCCTCAACCTCCAGGGAAAAGGTCCCAGTAACATCTGACCCAAATGCAGCACCTCACGGTTATCTGAATTAAACTCCATCTGCCGTTCCTCGGCCCACTGGCCTAATTGATCAAGGCCTTGTAATCATAAATTATCTTCTTCACTGTCCTCCATACTATGGATTTTAGAGTCAACTGCAAACATGCTTCTTCTTCTTGTCGAGTTCACACACAAGACCAGAGGTTGTTCAGCCAGAGCTGTACACACTTCTCGGCAGCTGCGTACAATGGTGTCTGTCTTGCGCTTCTTGTGCTTCTTGTGTGTGGTGGTGGAAAGATTGGTGGAAGCAGGGCCGCGACGTGAACGCTCTTTCCTTGACCCCCCCAGACATGCTAATATTTGGACAGGTACCTGGATAGGAAAGGTTGAGAAGAATATAGTCGGCAGAGACAAGTTGGGCCAAAGGGCCTGTTTCGTGATGTATGATTCCACGACTCTATGCCATGTACATCCACGTCCAGATCATATATTATAAATAATGAACAACTGTGGACCCAGCACTGATTCCTGAGGCACACCATTTTGGATAGCATTATATCAGCAAATGAAAATCCTTCTGACAGTTGAGGGGACATGTCATGCACCAGGGACTGAGGCACCTGGAAATGTGTACACAATCGCTCGGTCTACAACTGTTTGTGTCTTTGGACAAACAGTTGTACCACTTGTGTCGTTTTTTTTTTTTTTGCCGTATGTTTTTTAATATTCGAAGATTGAGCAGAAATAAATGGAGTGAGCTCTTGACCATGGAGGGGGAGGCGATGTTGCAAGAACTAAGTCCATTAGAACCATTCCCGACAATTTGCAGCGAGTGGATTTGAAGAAGGGTCTCGACCCGAAAACGTCACCCATTCCTTCCCTCCAGAGACGCTGCCTGTCCCGCTGAGTTACTCCAGCTTTTTGTGTCTATCTTCGGTTTAAACCAGCATCTGCAGTTCCTTCTTGCACAAGTGGATTTGACTGTTTACTGCAAACAATAGGCAGCTGGAGGAACTCAATGGGTCTAAGGCCGCATCTAAGTTTGGTTTTTGTTTGTCATCGCCACATGTACCGAGGTACAGTGAAAAGCTTTGCTTTGCATGCTGTC
>CM075993.1:5309525-5340963 GCA_038087875.1 Malacoraja senta
AGGTTGGTCGGCACAAACCCGATGGGCCGAAGGGCCTGTTCCCACGCTGTATGTCTAAGCCAAGGGCCGGCAACCTACGGCCCCCGGGCCGAATGCGGCCCGTAACCTGAAATCATCCGGCCCGCGGGCGGATTTTGTTTCCTGTATTCATCTGTCCCCGCCGAGCGCCGAGCTCCAGCCGTAACGCATCCTGCGCAAAGCCGCCGGCACGGCCCCGCACCTTCTGCGAACACGTTTAAGAAAGAGCTGCAGATGCTGGAAAAAACGTAGGCAGACAAAAAATGCTGGAGAAACTCAGCGGGTGAGACATGCAAGGATTGCACGAGGCTGCCTCACCCGCTGGGTTTCTCCAGCATTTATTGTCTAACCTTCCGTGAACGCGTGGTTTGATGCCTGCCATCCGGGGCGCGATCCGTGTGTACACGGGGTAGATGTGGCCCGCCATCCACTCACAGACGTGCGTCCCGGCCCCTAGGCAGAACAAGGTTGCCCACCCCCTGGTCTAAGCTAAACTAATCACCTGACATGGAGGGGTAAATTAATCTGGTTTAATACTAATAACGCCTACTCGACCAGACGTACGCATGCCTTGTTTGATCAGCAATTCTCACCGGTGGTCAGATACTACTCCAACTCTTTAGTTAAAAACCTAGAAAGCAGAACTTTTAATACTTTGCTTTAAAAAAAGATATATTTTCTTTAGATCAGAACTGCTGGAAATGCAAAGGAAATTGTGGGAATTTTATTTCATCCTTAGACGCCTCTGGGACAACTCAATGAGTCTAGTTTTGGCACAGGTCGGTCTCAGAACATGTGGCAGGTGCTACAATCTGCCGCGGGTGTGTGTGGCTCCCAGGTCATCCATTCATGGATGGATATTCGCTGCCACAGAGGGCAGTGGAGGGATTTAAGAGAGAGTTAGATAGAGCTCTAGGGGCTAGTGGAGTCAAGGGATATGGGGAGAAGGCAGGCACGGGTTACTGATTGGGGACGATCAGCCATGATCACAATGAATGGCTCGAAGGGCCGAATGGTCTCCTCCTGCACCTATTTTCTATGTTTCTATGATATGGACCAAGCGCAGGCAGGTGGGACTAGTGTAGCTGGGGCAGGTTGGCCGGTTTGGGCAAGTTGGGCCGAAGGGCCTGTTTCCCCGCTGTACCATTCTACGACCTCTGACCCACCCAGCATGCCTTGGACTGTTCCGTCACAACTCTGCTCGTCCCACAAGATTTAGTTTGAACCCGAACAAGAGACAGCATCAGTCTAGTTTAGAGATACGTCCCACCGAATCCCACGCCGACCAGCGATCCCCGCACACTGTGGACATTTTACAATCTTTACCGGGCCAATCGATCGACAAACCTGCGCGTCTTCCGAGTGTGGGCGGAAACTGGAGCACCCGGAGAAAACCCACGAGGTCACGGGGAGGAACGTACAAACTCCGTGGTCGGAATTGAACCCGGGTCTCTGGCGCTGTGAGGCAGGTTTGTATTGATTGTAAAGACAGGAAGATTTTTGTAACAGTGCAACAGGGATGACTTCAGCTGCAGAGTCTGAGGGAAAACTGTGATGAGGCTCGTGGTATGGAAGCACAACACTGCGGTTATGTCCCTGGATGACGATTCCAGATCCCTGCCCTAATGAGCCATGGGCGCGAGCTCAAAACTAACCACAGCAACTTGGGAATTCCAACTGTCAACAAAATTAATCTGTATTTTTAAAAAGAATATCAGTTGTGAAGATCGCATAATGGTCGACTTGGAATTAACACGCGCTAGACTCTGGAAATCCTTACTTACCGAGTCTGCCCTCCATGTAATTCCTGACCCATAGCCCTCCGTGTGGTATCCTGGGAGAGCCTTGCAGCTGGGCCGCGCGAGGTGGAGAGGTACCCTGAACCCACGTCTTCAAGGCCGGTTCTCTGGATACTTTCATGAGAGAGCTAGATAGGGCTCTTAAAGAGAGCGGAGTCAGGGGATATGGGGAGAAGGCAGGAAACATAGAAACATAGAAAATAGGTGCAGGAGGAGGCCATTCGGCCCTTCGAGCCTGCACCGCCATTCAATATGATCATGGCTGATCATCCAACTCAGTATCCCGTACCTGCCTTCTCTCCATAACCCCCTGATCCCTTTAGCCACAAGGGCCACATCTAACTCCCTCTTAAATATAGCCAATGAACTGGCCTCAACTACCTTCTGTGGCAGAGAGTTCCAGAGATTCACCACTCTCTGTGTGAAAAATGTTTTTCTCATCTCCGTCCTAAAACGGGATGATCAGCCATGATCACATTGAATGGCGGTGCTGGCTCGAAGGGCCGAATGGCCTACTCCTGCACCTATTGTCTATTGTCTAAAGGGCCTGTTTCCGCGTTGTATCTCTGAAGTTCGGCAACTTGGTCAGCATGGATTAGTTGGGCCGAAGGGCCTGTTTCTATGCTGTGGCTTTAAATCCAAAGTTGGTTGTTGGCTTGAAACTAAAGTTTGAGATGTTCATATTTCAAAGCCCTTTGACTAAAATGAACAGCAGCTCTCCAGAAGTAAATGGTTCGAGCGCATTGGATCTGCACACACTGTTCCAATGACTTAGATGAGATACAGTAGCTTTCACGTTTAACAAGCTATTCGGAAAAAAAATCATCGAGCGTCTTAAACATGTCTCGGCGACCATCAAAACGTACCACAGAAAAGCTAAATCACATCTCAAGCTGGAGACTGGAGACGAATTCCTAATGAACTGAATCAAAGCATCCGCAAGTTTAAGCAATGGAAGATGTGCGTTTGAAGAAGGGTCTCGACCCAAAACGTCAGCCATTCATTCCTTCTCTATCGGGATGGGAAAGGGGGGGGCTGTCCAGCGTTTGGGTCTATCTTCAATGCAAACCAGCATCTGCAGTAGCTTTCTTTGAGCGATGGAAGATGTGTATGGGTGAGGTACAGAACATACTCTGGGTTAACGGAGCCCTCTGATGTAGGCTCAGGGCTTCATTCCAACGCACCAGCCCGTAGTCTAAACACTCGAGTGCAGTATCGAACATGCCGTCCGTTGGATCAGGCAGTGGAGCCAGGCGGGCGGTGTCTGCTGCTCGGTGACTCAGGTGGAGGCCTGGATGTCTGAGAAGCGGAGGAAGTTGGCACCGTGTCCTTTGGCCAGGCCCACTGCCCTCGCCCGAGAACAGCGCAAACCAACACAGACCACGCGGCCATGTATATCACTGCCGACTGCTCAGCGCAATCATCTCCACGCCCCCCCCCCCCCCCCCCAGCGGGTAGAGACGCTGCCTCACAGCGCTGGAGACCCGGCTTCAAATCCCACCTCAGGCACTGTCTGTGTGGAGTTTGCATGTTGTGCATGGGTTTCCTCCCACATCCCAGGTGACTGTGAAGAAGGGGAGACTCAAAATGCTGGAGTCAAGGGCCTGTCCCACCTGGGCGTCATTTGCGCGTCACGCAGATGGCGCGCGAAGAATTTGTACATCCGAAAATCCTGGGGCGCCGCGCGTCACCACTGCCTACGTCACCGCGCACCATGCGCTCGTCGTGCGTGGTGACAAGCAAATGATGCCGCGTAAATGAGGTGCAAATGACGCCCAAGTGGGACAGGGGATCAATAGACAATAGACAATAGGTGCAGGAGTAGAGGCCATTCGGCCCCTCGAGCCAGCACCGCCATTCAATGTGATCATGGCTGATCATCCCCAATCAGTACCCCGTTCCTGCCTTCTCCCCATATCCCCGGACTCCGCTATCTTTAAGAGCCCTATCTAGCTCTCTCTTGAAAACATCCAGAGAACCTGCCTCCACCGCCCTCTGAGGCAGAGAATTCCACAGACTCACCACTCTCTGTGAGAAAAAGTGTTTCCTCGTCTCCGTTCTAAAGACGGAGATCGCTGGTCGGTGCGGGCGGACTCGGCGAGGGCCGAGGAGCCTGTTTTCGCGCTGTTTCTCTAAACTAAACTAAATTACAAATAGCTCATTCTTCTTCTTCTGCTGGCATTGAGGGTGATAGCCAGGGAGGAGAGGTCTGACTTGGAGAGTCGCAAAGGGGTCTGTAATATTGGCGGTGG
This sequence comes from Malacoraja senta, assembly GCA_038087875.1. Taxonomy (NCBI): domain Eukaryota; kingdom Metazoa; phylum Chordata; class Chondrichthyes; order Rajiformes; family Rajidae; genus Malacoraja; species Malacoraja senta. The sequence goes on from CM075993.1 coordinate 5,313,595, forward strand.
ATTCGTGTCTTATTGGGAGGGGGTTACCTTCGGTGGATGGGGCTTGTCCCTTGCTACTGCACGGGGATATGTGCAGGATATCCTGACCTCGGGTACTGTCTGCGTGGAGTTTGCACGTTCTCCCCGTGTTTAGATTCAGTTAAGTCACAGCGCGGAAACAAACCCTTCGGCCCAGTGAGTCCGCGCCGACCAGCAATCCCCGCACACTAAAGGGCCTGTCCCACTTGGGACTTATTTGCGCCTCACGGACGTGGCGCGCGAATGTTTTGTGAATCCCAAAATCCTGGGGCTCCGCGCGCGTCACTGCCCTCCGTCACCGCACACCATGCGCGCGTAATGCACGCCATGCCCGCATCACGACGCGCAAATGATGTCGCGTAAATGACGCCCAAGTGGGACAGGCCCTGAACACTATCCTACACACCCTTGGGACAATTTATAATTTTAACAAAAGCCAAATAACCTACAAACCTGAAGGTCTTTGGAGTGTGGAAGGAAACCGGAGCACCAGGAGAAAACCCACACCATCACGAAAGGAACGTACAGACTCTGTGCAGACAGCAGCCACAGTCAGGATCAAACCCGGGTCTCTGGCGCCGTGAGACAGCAACTCTACCGCTGCGCCTCCGTGCTGCCCAAAATTGTGGGATCTTGCTGTGTACAGAGTGGGAGCAGCGTCTCCTGTGTCACCCTCTGACCTTATGACCGTGTGGGTTCCTCCGGGTGCTCCGGCTTCCTCCCAGAAAGTGGGATAGCGTGGAACTAGTGCGAATGAGTGATCGGTGGTCGGTGTGGAGTCAGTGGGCCGAAGGGCCTGTTCCACGCTGTATGTCTAGACTAAAGGGCTGTGTTTGTAGACGAGGGTCTCCGGCGCACAGCTGACCAGCGCCACACTCAGCCTCGGTGTTCGGACCAGGGGGCAAGTGGACGCCAATGAACAAAATGCTGGAGTGACTCAGCGGGACAGGCAGCATCTCTGGAGAGAAGGAATGGGTGACGTTTCGGGTCGAGACCGTTCAGTCTGAAGATGGGGCTCGACCAATAGGGTCACGACCTATTCCTTCCCTCCGGGGATGCTGCCTGACCCGCTGAGTTACTCCAGCATTTTGTGTCTATCTTCGGTGGTGACCAGCATCTGCCGATCCTTCCCACACAATAGGGTCGCCAACGTTCCCACCCCCAAATACGGGACAAAAGGTCAAAATACGGGACAAATTCCCGACGGCAATTCGTTGACCGACTGGGCCGTGGCTGGGTGGGTGAACGATGAGTTGGCCCCGGGTGCTGGACTGCACACAAAACCCAGCCGGCGGGCCAGCTGAGGAATTTTGGCCCGGGCGACATCGCGCGCAAAGTCCAGCGCCCCGCCCAACTCGTGAACCGATGATCGTCCGTGAGAAGGAGGGGTGGTGGTGGTGTCGGGGGTAAGCGAAGGTCCGAAGGTCGGGACAGCTGGCCGGGCTGCCGACCAACCGACGGGGCCACGGGCGAGGAGCTGCTGCTGCACTCCATGGGCTGCACTACGTCGGGGACGGGTGAGGCGGGGGCCGGACGCGGCACTCCGACCCGACAGCCCCCTCGACCCGAGTAGCAGCAGTCAAATACGGGACAAGGGCGGTCCCGTACGGGACAAACCAATATACGGGATGTCCCGGCTAATACGGGACAGTTGACGACCCTAGTGCACAACGGACGGAACGCATGCTGCAGAAGGGAACGATACTGGGGGTGAAATGTCCACAGCTCTGTGGCGGGTGGAAGCAGCTTAAAAACAAGTTGGAGAGGGCTGCGATCTTCTAATCGCTTGCATCTTATCCTGGTGACATCACATCTTGAAGTGAACCTTCTTAATGGGTTGTAAAACTGGCCGGGACTGGTCTAGCGCTACCACTTGGGTAAACAAAGAACAGCCTTCTCAGGAGGAAGTAAAAGGGCCTACACCAGGCATTCACTTCCATAAATAATTGAAATAGGATGCGGTCGCTTTCCCCAAACAAACAATGGCACGATTGTCAAATGTTTTTTGCCACGAACACAAAGGCCTGCATTGAGGGCGGCCAGAGCGATGCCCCATAAGAGGCCCAGTGGCGGGGCGCTCGCCTCCCCTCCCCTCCCCCTCCTCCTCCTTGACTTGCGAGAGTTTTAATTTGGACAAGGGAAGCGTGGCGTTCGCAGTTTAACATGCACCTTTTGTTTCTGTCTGCTGGTCAACTGGGTTCCAGACCTCCCACCTCCTCCGTGCCCACCCACCCGCCCGACCGGGGAGGGGTGTGGGGGTCTTGCCATAGAGGGAGTACAGAGAAGGTTCACCAGACTGATTCCTGGGATGGCAGGACTTTCATATGAAGAAAGACTGGATAGACTCGGCTTGTACTCGCTGGAATTTAGAAGATTGAGAGGGGATCTTATAGAAACGTACAAAATTCTTAAGGGGTTGGACAGGCTGGATGCAGGAAGATTGTTCCCGATGTTGGGGAAGTCCAGAACAAGGGGTCACAGTTTGAGAATAAGGGGGAAATCTTTCAGGACCAAGATGAGATTTTTTTTTTTCACGCAGAGAGTGGTGAATCTGTGGAACTCTCTGCCACAGAAGGTAGTTGAGGCCAGTTCATTGGCTATATTTAAGAGGGAGTTAGATGTGGCCCTTGTGGCTAAAGGGATCAGGGGGTATGGAGAGAAGGCAGGTACGGGATACTGAGTTGGATGATCAGCCATGATCATATTGAATGGCGGTGCAGGCTCGAAGGGCCGAATGGCCTACTCCTGCACCTATTTTCTATGTTTCTATGTCTTGGTGGCACTTCTCGGCTCTACCCCCCCTCCCCCCACCTCCACTTCTCCCTTCCCCTCCCCTCCCGCCCGCTCAATCCTCCCCGCGGGCAGGGAAAAGGCCGTGTCTGCTTGTGGACGTTACCTGGTCAGGAGGCCCTGTTGCTGGCCAACAGACTGTGGGGGTCTCGCGTCCTCAGGATGTCCCGAAACACCTTTACAACCGTCGGGGGTACTTTCTCAATATGTCGCTAATGGCGTGACGCAGGGCGGCAGCATCTGAGGCGCTCCCTTGGGATCCTGGATGACTCCGGGCCTACGTCACCTGAGGAGGCTGAGCAGGCCGGTGCAGTAACTGTAGGCTCTTCCACACGTGGTGGTGGGGTGCCCCTCGTGTGCCTTCAAGCTTCTCAAAAGAGTAACCCCAGATTAACTCAGCAGGTCAGACGCAAGCACCTTCTTCCCGATGGCAGGGGTGAGATGAGTGTGTGGCCAGGATGGTGTGGGTCTCTGATGATGCCGGCTGCCTGTTTGAGGCAGCGACTGTGATAGATCCCTTCGATGGTGGGGAGGTCAGAGCCGGTGATGGACTGGGCAGTGGTCACAACTTTCTGCATTATTTTCCACTCCCGGACGTTCAAGTTGCCGAACCAAGCCACGAAGCAACCGGTCAGCATGCTCTCTACTGTGCACCTGTACAAGTTCGACAGAGTCCTCCTTGACAAACCGACTCTCCATAATCTTCTCAGGAAGTAGAGGCACTGATGTGCTTTCTTTATGATTGCATCAGTGTTCTGGGACCAGGAAAGATCGTCGGAAATATGCACGCCCAGGAATTTGAAGTTCTTGACCCTTTCCACCATCGACCCGTTGATATAAACGGGACTGTGGGTCCCCATCCTACTCCTTCCGAAGTCCACAATCAGTTCCTTGGTTTTGCTGGTGTTGAGAGCCAGGTTATTGTGCTGGCACCATTTGGTCAGTCGGTCAATCTCACTTCTATACTCTGACTCGTCCCCATCAGTGATACGTCCCACAACAGTGGTGTCGTCGGCGAACTTGATGATGGAGTTCGCACTATGTCCGGCTACGCAGTCATGAGTATAGAGTGAGTACAGCAGGGGGCTGAGCACGCAGCCTTGAGGTGCTCCCGTGCTGATTGTCATCGAGGATGACACATTTCCACCAATACGGACAGACTGTGGTCTGTGAATGAGGAAGTCGAGGATCCAATTGCAGAGGGATGCGCAGAGATATCGCAGGATAACGTGCAACTCCCGCCATCGCCCGCAACACTCTGCAGCCCCTTCCACGGTGGGATGAAGGGCCTGATCATGTCCCCTACAACTCTCACCAACTTCTACAGATGCGCTGCGGAAAGCATTTAATCGGGATGCGTCAATGCACGGTTTGGGAACGACTCCATCCAAGGCCGGAAACAAACCGCAGCGAATTGTGGACGCAGCCCAGACCGTCACACACAAACCATCCTCCCTTCTATATGGCTCCACTTATACCTCACGCTGCCCCGGCAAGGCCAGCAGCAGAATCAAGGACCAGTCGCGCCCTGGCCACTCCCTCTCCTCCCCTCTACGATCGTGCTAACGGTACAGAAGTTTGAAAACGCACGCCTCCAGATTCAGGGACAGTTTATTCCCAGCTGTTATCAGGCAACCAGAGGGCATAGCCTTAGAATTAAAGGGCGCTCTTTTAGAAAGGAGGTGAGGAGGAACTTCTTTCGTCAGAGGGTGGTGAATCTGTGGAACTCATTGCCACAGACAGAGGGCTGTGGAGGACAAGTCAGTCGATATTTTTAAGGCAGAGGCAGACAAATTCTTGATTAAAACGGGTGTCAAGGGTTATGGGGAGAAGGCAGGAGAATGGATCTAGGTTAGGTCAGCAATGATAGAATGGCGGAGTAGACTTGATGGGGCCGAATGGCCTAATTCTTCTCCTATAACTGCTTGGAGCTGCCTGTAATACAAGTCTTCTGCTTCCCATCTGCTCCGTGAGAGTGTGGGAGGTGAAGCCTTGAAGAGTGGGCTGAACCAAATCCTGCCGGCTTCCATTCCGCAACAGATTGTGAAGAGGGGGCGGGGGAGTTCTCTCGGTTTCCCCATCCAACACCCCTCCCCCAGCCACCCGGCAAAGAGCAAATGGGTTGGTGGCTGAGACCTTATTACCAGTGTTGAACTGGAGGAGGGAGAAGGGTCTCAGGGGCCACTGTCTTAGAATAAAGGGGAGGTCATTTAAGACTGAGGTGAGAAAAAACGTTTTCACCCAGAGAGTTGTGAATTTGCGGAATTCCCTGCCACAGAGGGCAGTGGAGGCCAAATCACTGGATGGATTTAAGAGAGAGTTAGATAGAGCTCTAGGGGCTGGTGGAGTCAAGGGGTATGGGGAGAAGGCAGGCACGGGTTATTGATTGGGGACGATCAGCCATGATCACAATGAATGGCGGTGATGGCTCGAAGGGCCGAATGGCCTCATCCTGCACCGATTTTCTATGTTTCTACGTTTCTACGACCCCGAAACGTCACCCATTCCTTCTCTCCGGAGATGCTGAGTTACTCCAGCATTTTGTGTCCGCCCTCCCCTCATTACCATCTGTGGGAGGGTGTTGTGTGTGTGTGTGTGGGAAGGCCGTCTACCCACTGGCTGCTCAAAGACACAACACCGCGTCTGATTTCAGGGGAAGTCATAAAGATAAAATATATTTACTCCTCCGTGTTGCCGACGTCCGACGCAGCGAGCACTGACCTCCGGGTGAAGAGTCACAAGAGAAAATGCCAGCACAGAAAAAATGGCCGACCATTCGGCCACAGAGCACGCCTCCTGGACTCTTCCATTCAAAGGAGAAGGACGTGGTCTCCCCTGGTCGTGCCCAGTGTTACACTTACACTTGTTTAACTTACACTTAAGCAGGTATCATGGGCTATGGGGACAAGGCAGGGGAAAGGGGTTACATAGATACATAGAAAATAGGTGCAGGAGTAGGCCATTCGGCCCTTCGAGCCTGCACCGCCATTCAATATGACCATGGCTGATCATCCATCTCAGTATCCCATCCCTGCCTTCTCTCCATACCCCCTGATCCCTTTAGCCACACGGGCCACATCTAACTCCCTCTTAAATATAGCCAATGAACTGCCCTCAACTACCCTCTGTGGCAGAGAATTCCAGAGATTCACCACTCTCTGTGTGAAAACGTTTTTCCTCATCTCGGTCTTAAAGGATTTCCCCCTTACCCTTAAGCTGTGACCCCTTGTCCTGGACTTCCCCAACATCGGGAACAATCTTCCTGCATCTAGCCTGTCCAACCCCATAAGAATTTTGTACGTTTCTATAAGATCCCCTCTCAATCTCCTAAATTCTAGCGAGTATAAGCCAAGTCTATCCAGTCTTTCTCCATATGAAAGTCCTGACATCCCAGGAATCAGTCTGGTGAACCTTCTCTGCACTCCCTCTATGGCTATAATGTCCTTCCTCAGATTTGGAGACCAAAACTGTACGCAATACTCCAGGTGTGGTCTCACCAAGACCCTGTACAACTGCAGTAGAACCTCCCTGCTCCTATACTCAAATCCTTTTGCTATGAAAGCTAACATACCATTCGCTTTCTTCACTGCCTGAGAGAGAGAGATACGTCAGCCACGGTTTGAATGGTTTGACGGGCCGAATGGCCTGATTCTGTTCCCATCGCTTATGACCTCACGGCACGGTGGCGCAGCGGTAGAGTCGCTGCCCCCCGGGGTTCGATCCTGACCGCGGATGCTGTCCGTACGGAGTTCGCACGTTCTCCCCGTGACCCACGTGGGTTTTCTCCGGGTGCTTCAGATTCCTCCCACACATCCCCCACACGGACGTAGCGGTTTGTTGGTTAATTGTCCCTCCGGTAAAGTTGAAAATTGTCCCTGGTGTGTAGGGTGGTGCTAGTGCGCGGATTCGGTGGGACGAAGGGCCTGTTTCCGCGCGGTGTCTTTAAAGTCTTTAGAGACTAAAAGCCCATTCCTAGGGGGGGCTGGGGGAGGGGGGAGGGGGGTGGATGCCCATTCTCAGGCAAGACTTCCAGAAATCCCAAACCATGTTGTTCAGTGGCATCAGAAATAGTCCACATCTCCTCACAACAATCCACGCACACCTCAACTACACAAACTCCTGGCTTGGTGCGGTATCTTCAACGTGGTGCTTTGGGTGGACTTCAAACTACTGCATGGTTACATGCGGCTGGCTCCACGACACAGCTTCAGGAGGACCAGCATGCAGACGTTTACAGCTCTCAAGGTGCGGCCGGCCACAGCTTGATAAGGTGGACAAGACAGCCTTTGGCTTTCATCGTTTCTTCTGAAGACAGGTCCTGCACATTTCCCCCTTCACATTTTCCCCTCAGACTCCACCCTCACCTCCACTGCCCCCCGACGTCCCCCTGCATCCTGGCCCTTCAGCTTGCATCAACAGCAGCATCAGCGGGCGTTTCCTGTTGTGAAAACGTTGCCTCGCTGATCGCTCTCCAAGCCAAAGGCCCATGTGTTGCCATTGACGTCTCTCCAATCTTGATGTAGATAAACACGTTAAGCCCTCACTTTGTAGTTTTTGTCTTCTATGGAGCCCTTTGTGTTGTGGCCAGCGCAGGGGTTCGGAACTGAATTGAAAATCCAGGGCTGTAAATGTTTACACCGACGCTTAGATTATTACCAGCGCCAGTTTATTGGCTAACTTGGGTTTTAATGGATAGCTGCCCTAACTATTTTTAACTATTTCGCTCCTCAAATATGGCTCACCTGAAACAATGGTCTGAGAAGAAAGATTGGGATGAAAGGACGTCCATTTGCAATGCAGACACAAAATGCTGGAGTAACTCAGCGGGTCAGGCAGCATCTCTGGAGGAAAGGAATAGGTGACGTATTGGGTCGACCCGAAATGTTGCCTTCTTACTCCAGAGATTCGCCTGACCTGCTGAGTTACTCCAGCATTTTGTGTCTATCTTCGTTCCCTCACCCCCTCCCCAGTCTTCTCCCACCCCCCCCTGGTCTCCCACTGAAAAAAGACAAAAGATCAGACCCAAACTATGCTCACTGAATCCACAGCGATTCGTTCGATTTTTATTTCGACCTTTGATTCCTTGCGTTTTACGGAATACCGAACTCGCTTATTCTCTGGATACTTTCAAGAGAGAGTTAGATAGAACTCTTAAAGATAGCGGAGTCAGGGGATCTGGGGAGAAGGCAGGAACGGGGTACTGATTGGGGATGATCAGCCATGATCACATTGAATGGCGGTGCTGGCTAGAAGGGCCGAATGGCCTACTCCTGCACTTATTGTCTATTGTCTATTGTACACTTAAGGGCCTGTCCCACTCTACGAGCTAATTCAAGAGTTCTCCCGAGTTTCCCCCGATTCGAACTCGGAGAATTACGGTAATAGCCGCTCGTAGGTACTCGGGGCTCTCGTGGACATTTTTCAACATGTTGAAAAATCTTCACGAGTCTTCACCAGCTTACCGCGTTTCCCGAGCACCTGCCGTTAGTGTTACGAGCCGCTAAGAGACGTCCCCGAGCTCCGACGTACCCGCTACGTTCATTCTCCGTGCTTACCACGAGTTTGGTTTTTTTAAAACTCGGGAGAGCTCTTCAATTACCTCGTACAGTGGGACAGGGCTATTACCCATTTCTCTCACCCAGAGATGCTGCTTGTCCCGCTGAGTTACTCCAGCACTTTGTGTCTATCTTCGGTGTAAACCAGCATCTGCAGTTCCTTCCTACGCAGAAGTATCTCTGGCCGTGACCTCCAATCACTCACCACTCTCGGGGTGAAAACATTCCCTTTCAAGTTCCCTCTACCCCCTCGACCCCTTACCCTAAATCCGTGACCTCTGATCCTATCTCTGCGGAATGATTATGTGTGGAGTATGCCAGCCACCGTTCACACAGAGGGCGGTGGGTGTATGGACCAAGCTGCCAGAGGAGGTGGTCAAAAGTGCTGGAGAAACTCAGCGGGTGCAGCGGCATCTATGGAGCGAAGGAAATAGGCAACGTTTCAGGCCGAAACCCTTCTTCAAACCTTCTTCAGAGGTAGTTGGGTAGTTGAGGCTGGGACTATCCCAACATTTAAGAAACAGTTGGACAGGTACATGGATCAGGACAGGTTTGGAGGGATATGGACCAAACGCGGGCAGGTGGGACTAGTGTAGCTGGGACATGTTGGTCGGTGTGGGCAAGTTGGGCCGAAGGGCCTGTTTCCTCGCTAACTGGAAATGCAGATGCCTGTGTAAGCTCACAAGGGGACTGGGGTGGGGGAGGCTTGGCAAAGGCAAAGCTGTGGGTTACAGGGGTGGGGGTGAGGGTGGGGGGGGACACGGAATGTGACGGAGGAGGGAGGGTGGGAGCTGGGCACGGCTGGGCGGAGAGTGCCCGTCGATAGTCAATGGATTCCACAGTGCAGACAGGGAGCAAGACAAAAGGGCAGCATTGAGTGGCTTATTAATGGGGAAAGATGCGTGCATGCCAAGTCCTGTGTGGTATGCTGCGGAGGAATTCCAACTATTTGTCGTACGCCTGAGTTGATTCTCCTCCTTCCTCTGTCACCGCCCCCCCTCCCCTCCGGCCCCCACCCAGTGGTGAGATAGCAACCAACACCATCTTCACCGGGAAACCCATCTCAGTCTTACACACATCCCCACCGCCTGCAGGTCAAACGACACGCCCCGGCTCCCAGCCCGCTCCTTCTCCCGTCCGCGCACCCCCCCCACATGCCCGACGTTTAGACAGGCGCATCCCGCAACTCAGGAAGGGGCAGCTGGGCGCATGCGACCCCGATTCGCTCCTGACTGTACGGAGTTTGCACGTTCTGCCCCCGTGACCTGCGTGGGATTTTCTCCGGGAGTCGCTCCGGTTTTTCATCCCACATCCCAAAGACCCGTGGGTTAGTCGGTTAATTCCCTTTAGTGTTTAGTTTAGTTTAGAGATACAGCACGGAAACAGGCCCTTCGGCCCCACCGGGTCCGTGCCGACTGCCGATCCCCGCACACTAACGCCATCCTACACCCACTAGGGACAATTTGTACACTTACACCGAGCCAATTCACCTACAAACCTGCACGTCTTTGTGGAGTGTGGGAGGGAACTGAAGATCACGGAGAAAACCCACGCAGGTCACGGGGAGAACGTGCAAACTCCGTAGAGACAGCACCCGTGGTCGGGATTGAACCGGGGTCTTGAACCGGCTGTAAGGCAGCAACTCTACCGCTGCGCCACCGTGCCGCCCAGTTGAGGCAGGGACCATTGCAACGTTTAAGACCGCCTGGGTCTGGCTCCGGGGAATGCCAGGCCGGTTGCTTGGGATACCAGTGTCCGCGCTGGTGCGTGTGGTGTGGAGTGTTGGCACAAACGCTGGGCCCGCCCTCGCAGACCAGCGAGGCGGAACTGGCACCGTGAAGTAGGCGCGGGCACTGCCAGTCGGAATGCGGCGTGCGGAGGCTTGGATCACCTCCAGCAGCCGGCCGGCCAGCCGACCCAACCCCAACCCCAACCCGGCACACCCCTTGGAAGGGAGATCTGACGGTGGTAACACAGGCCCAAAGCCAGAGGGTTCTGGAGCAAGGGCGCAGGCTGGAATTTCGGGCACCAGCGCCAACTGCACCACCAAAGACGCTGGATGCGATGTGCAGCTTCCCGCAGTGCCGGCCCGTGGCCGACAGATCCTTGTCCAGCCACCGGCACCAGAAGCTCGTGGTGATACTTATGTGGGGCCTCCACACACACACACGAGTCTCCAGCCCCACAGTGCAAGGTTCACACAGAAAGACTTAGAGATACAGCATGGAAACAGGCCCTTCTGCCCATCTTGCCCATGCCGACTATGTTGGTAGGCTGGGCTAGTCTCACACGCCCACATCACCTCAACCTAGGGTTGCCGACTTTCCCACTCCCAAATAAGGGACAAAAGTTCAAAATACGGGACAAATTCCCGACGGCAATTGGTTGCCCGACTGGGCCGTGGCTGGGTGGGTGAATGATGAGTTGGGCCCGGGTGCTGGACTACACACAAGGCCCAGCCGGCGGGCCAGCTGAGGAGTTTTGGCCCGAGCGACATCGCGCGCAAAGTCCGGCGCACCGTCCAACTCATGAACCGATGATCGGCCGCGAGAAGGAGGGGTGGTGGTGACGGCGGTAAGCGAAGGTCCGAAGGTCAGACAGCTGGTAGTCGGCATTGAACCCGGGCCTCTGGCGCTGTGAGGTAACGGCGCACTGTGCCTCGCGGGTACAGTTTACACGGGCTTCCTCCGGGGGTCTCCACCAGTTCCCTTCCGCATCCCGAATAGACCGCTGTGAATGTGGGAGAGAGGGGGAGGATCTGGGACGGACATTGGGATAGTATAACAGGATCACTGTGGATAGGTGTTGGTCAGCACGATCTCGGTTGGCCAAAGGGCCTGTTTCCGTGCTGGGTGATTCTACCATTAGTCAGGGCAGAGCTTCACTTGTCGGGGGGAATTGGGGTTTGGGAGGGAATTCTCCATCCTGAGATTGGTACCAATGTCAGACTTGCTCTCAGGGGAGAAGTTGAGGTGCATGGCACCGTGAAGTTAGTGGGAAGCTGGATAAAATGGGAGAGGGAGAGGGAAGGGAGAGCGAGAGAGAGAGAGAGAGAGAGAGAGAGAGAGAGAGAGAGAGAGAGAGAGAGGGAGAGAGGAAGGGAACTAGAGAGGTGGAGAGAGAGAGAGACGGAGGGAGTGAGAGAGAGAGACGGAGGGGGTCAGAGAGAGAGAAAGACAGGGAGAAGGAGTGAGAGAGAGAGAGGCAGGGAGAGGAAGGGAACTAGAGAGGGGGGGAGAGAGAGGGAGAGACGGAGGGAGTGAGAGAGATAGCGAGAGGGAGAGAAAGAGTCAGGGAGAGGAAGGGAATTAGAGAGGGGGGGAGAGAGAGAGGGAGAGACGGAGGGAGAGAGAGACGGAGGGAGTGAGAGAGAGAGAGACGGAGGGAGTGAGAGAGACAGGGAACTAGTGAGGCGGAGAGAGGGAGAGAGAGTGAGAGGAAGAGGGAGTGAGAGAGAGAGAGAGAGAGAGAGAGGGAGAGGGAGTGAGAGAGAGACGGAGAGGGAGACAGGGAGAGGGAAGAGCGAGAAAAACGGGGACAGGAAGGGAGGGATAAAGACGGGGAGAGGGATAGAGAGAGGGATGCGTGGGGAATGGGAGAGATGGGGGTGAGGGAGAGAAGATTGGAGGGGAGAGGAGGCTGCACTGAAGGAGATGGGGGAGACATCAAACTGGTCAACCATCAGTCTGCCAGTGAGCAACCCTGCCCCAATTGATCCGGACTCCCTGGGCTCCCCTCTCCATCCCGGTGCGGCCTCCTGCTCTTCCCACCCTCCCTGGGCCTGGCTGGAGCTGGAGCTGGAGCCTGGCCTTGGCGAAGACGTGACCTTGAATCACCTCCCCCGGTTCGCATTGAGCGCTAGGCCGCAGCCTAACTGTGACCCTGGTGGCGAGACTCCAGCCACATTCCCCCACTGCACCGCAGCTCATTAATACAAAGCTTTTAAAAATCAAAATGAAATTTAAAAAATCGCCTTGTTTTCTTTGGAGATTCTATCTGTATAATTAACATTCTTGAGTGGAGAGAGCAGAAGGCCTTGGCTGCTGAGTTGAAGGTGTGTGCGCTCTCTGGTCGAAGGTAGACGCAAAATGCTGGAGTAACTCAGCGGGACCCGCTGAGTTACTCCAGCATTTTGTGTCTACCTTCGATTTTAAACCAGCGCCTGCAGTTCTTTCCGACGCATTTTGCGCACTTCTGGTTGGCAGGAAACTCGTGCCCCTTCACCCCACCCTGTCACCACGCCAGTGGTTTAGACAAGGTCGTAGCCCAGTCGTCGTTTCAACCATCCACAGGCACGGTCTCTTACAATGCCATGTACGACAGCGATCGCAACTTCCCACTGCCTTTCCAGGTGCGGCAGTGGTTCACCTGCACCTCCTCCTAACCTCATCTATTGCATCCATCCGCTGCTCCAGGTGTCAGCTGCTCTAGCTCGGCGAGACCGAGCGCAGGCTCGGCGATCGCTTCGCCCAACACCTCCGCTCGGTTCGCAATCACCAACCTGATCTCCCGGTGGGCCCAGCACTTCAACTTCCCCCCTCCCCATTCCGAATCCGGCCTTTCTGTCCTGGGGCCTCCTCCGTGGCCAGAGTGAGTCCCAACGCAAATTGGAGGAGCAGCACCTCATATTTCGCTTGGGTAGTTTACACCCCAGCGGTATGAACATTGACTTCTCCAATTTCAGGTAGTCCCTGCTTTCTCCCTCCTTCCCCTCCCCTTCCCAGCTCTCCCACAAGCCCACCGTCTCCGCCTCTACCTCTCTTCTTCCCCCCCCCCCCCACATCAGTCTGAAGAAGGGTCTCGGCCTGATACGTCACCTATTCCTTCGCTCCATAGATGCTGCCTCACCCGCTGGGTTTCTCCAGCATCCATGGAGCGAAGGAATAGGTAACGTTTCGGGTCGAGACCCTTCCGGGTCTCGACCCGAAACGTCACCTATTCCTTCATCAGTCAGAAGAAGGGTCTCGACCTGAAACGTCACCTATTCCTTCGCTCCACAGATGCTGCCTCACCCGCTGAGTTTCTCCAGCATTTTTGTCCACCTTCGATTTTTCCAGCATCTGCAGTTCCTTCTTAAACGCTACTTCTACTGAAGGTGTTTACAGAGTACTATGTTTACATGTTGGTTGTGCTGCTGCAGGTAAGAATTTCACGGTTCCATTCCATTTTGGGGCAAGTGACAATAAAACACACTTGAAATCCTCTCGGGGGGGGGGCGCAGGGAGGCTTTGATCTAACGTCGCACCTTAAAAAAGACTGCACGCCCTCTGACGCTGCAGCACTCCCTCTCTTCCGCCCGGATTTCTGAGCGCCCAGAGCGGGTCTCGAACGTCTCGAGAACACCAACAACCCGGCCCATCGCAGCGAGCGGGGCCTCCTGGAGAGCAACGGAGAGTCGACCCCGACCCTAACTCTGAGGCACTGACAGGGTAATCCCTTCTTCTCCCCCCCGCCTTCCCGAGGCGGCTGTTTTTCCCGAGCGCAGCCACATTTTTCCGAAAGATTCTATTTCTGCAGAATATTGGGTTACAGTAAAGAGGAAACAGTTACCCCTCTCCTGCTGCAGCTCTCCTCTACTTATTATACCGGGTCTAGTCTTACGAGAACACTGTGGTTTGGCAACAACAAGCCAGACAGTCATCATTTTTTTTCTGGCAATCAGAGATAATATTAAAAGGGGCCATTGTCACCATTTACGAGCGAGAGGAAGCCGGTGAATAAATGATTATGTTAACTGTTTACTGATGTGCATTGTATACAGCTACCAATTGGAACATCACCATCCATCATTGTATCACGCTTAGAGCGATCCATTGTGATACTCCCAATAACTTGTTTTCTTCACGGGATGGTTCGTTACGGAAGTTCAAAGCGACACGGAGTTGTTGGACATGCTGGTGTCAAAACTTGCCTCAACACCAGCCTTAAGAGTCGGACAGCACGGAATTAGGCCCATGGGTCCAATTGCCCATGTCAACCATGGTGTCCCAACTACACTAGTCCCACCTGCCTGCGTTTGCCCCATGGCCCTCTAAACTTCGGCAGCATGAGGTTTGAACTCGGGGCAATGTTAAATCAGGTACGGGGTTAACTCAGCAACTCAGGTGGGGGGGGAAGTGTTCCCACCTGACCACGTGATCGATTGGCCCGGATCACGGTCCGGCCCACGCAAGAGTTCGAGCCCGACCGACGACAGCTCGGTACCAAAATGGCTCCGACCCCCACACTCTCTCCTTTCACCTTAAAGCCCGCGCCCTCTAGTTTTAGAATCGTCCATCCAGTGAGCGCTCGCTGTATCCATACTCCTCATGGACCTTGCACACCCCAATAAAGTTCACTCCTCGGCCTCCTACGCCCCAAGGAAAGACGTCCCGGCCTATCAAACTTCAGTCCACTTTATCCAAGCCTCTCATTTGATATTTTTCTTTCCGACTGGATTATTCTATCCCTTATTCTGCGGGTGAGGCAGCATCTATGGAGCGAAGGAAATAGGCAACGTTTCGGCCCGAAACCCTTCTGGAAATAGGCAACGTTTCGGCCCGAAACCCCTCTGGAAATAGGCAAACGTTTCGGGCCGAAACCCGCAAGGGTTTCGTCCCGAAACGTTGCCTATTTCCTTCGCTCCATAGATGCTGCTGCACCCGCTGAGCTTCTCCAGCACTTCGGATTTTCCAGCATCTGCAGTTCCTTCCTGCTTCTGGTACATTTGACATTTTTAGTTTAGTTTGGAGATACAGCGCGGAAACACGCCCTTCGGCCCACCGGGCCCAGCGATCCCCGCACATTAACACCGTCCCTACACACACCAGGGACAACTTTTTACATTTACACCAAGCCAATTAACCTACAAACCTGCACGTCTTTGTGGAGCGCGGGAGGACACCCGAAGATCTCGGAGAAAAACCCGCCGCGGGTCACGGGGAGGACGTGCAAACTCCGCACAGACAGCGCCCGTAGTCGGGATCAAACCCGGGTCTCCGGCGCTGCATTCGCTGTAAGGCAGCAACTCTACCGCTGCGCCAACGCGACCGCCATTAAAGATAAAATAAATGTATTTTCATATCTCGCAATGGCTCAACTTTCACAAGACTCCACACAGATTTCTTTCCGTGTGATTATTTTCGCGGGACGGCGTGGCTCTACGACCAGCGTGCGTTCGCGGAGGGGGGGGTGGGGGGGGGAGAGGAAAGCGAAACGGTCGCTGAGAAATCCGAGCCGATCCAACTCTCTCGTCGTGGCCGCCGCCGAGTAAATCTCCCGGGAGATTCTTTCCACATTGGCGGGCTGCGTGGCCAACGCTGACTTATCCCGCAGCGGGGAACTCCCGCCAACCTTTACACCGCTGGGCATCGCAGGGCAAGAGCGCCGCGAGGAATGGGGCGCAGTTCATCACAAACACCAGCGTTAGTATCGGTTAAAGATGGTATCAAAGGTTCCAAGGTTCTTTATTAGTCACATACACCCATTGGTGTAGTGAAATGCGGGTTGCCATTGCTCCGTTGGTTTTCGAAACAACCCCCCACCCCACACGGGCTGACGGAATCACGGGATTACGTAGATACATAGATACATAGAAAATAGGTGCAGGAGTAGGCCATTCGGCCCTTTGAGCCTGCACCGCCATTCAATATGATCATGGCTGATCATCCAACTCAGTATCCCGTACCTGCCTTCTCTCCATACCCCCTGATCCCTTTAGCCACAAGGGCCACATCTAACTCCCTCTTAAATATAGCCAATGAACTGGCCTCAACTACCCTCTGTGGCAGAGAGTTCCAGAGATTCACCACTCTCTGTGTGAAAAAGTTTTTCCTCATCTCGGTTTTAAAGGATTTCCCCCTTATCCTTAAACTGTGACCCCTTGTCCTGGACTTCCCCAACATCGGGAACAATCTTCCTGCATCTAGCCTGTCCAACCCCATAAGAATTTTGTACGTTTCTATAAGATCCCCTCTTAATCTCCTAAATTCTGGCGAGTACAAGCCGAGTCTATCCAGTCTTTCTTCATATGAAAGTCCTGACATCCCAGGAATCAGTCTGGTGAACCTTCTCTGCATTCCCTCTATGGCTATAATGTCCTTCCTCAGATTTGGAGACCAAAACTGTACGCAATACTCCAGGTGTGGTCTCACCAAGACCCTGTACAACTGCAGTAGAACCTCCCTGCTCCTATACTCAAATCCTCTTGCTATGAAGGCCAACATTTGGTCTCCAAATTTGAGGAAGGACATTCTTGCTATTGAGGGACCCCAGCCGTAGGTTTACAAGGTTATTTCCCGGGATGGCAGGACAGTCGTATGGTGAGAGAATGGAGCGACTGAACTTGTACACTCTGGAGTTTAGAAGGATGAGGGGGAATCTTATTGAAACATATAAGATTATTAAGGGTTTGGGACACTCTAGAGGCAGGAAACATGTTCCCGATGTTGGGGGAGTCCAGAACCAGGGGCCACACAGTTTAAGAATAAGGGGTTGGCTATTTAGAAGGGGGACGAGGAAAAACGTTTTCACCCAGAGAGTGGTGAATCTGTGGAATTCTCTGCCTCAGAGGGCAGTGGAGGCCAATTCTCTGGATGCTTTCAAGAGAGTTAGATGGAGCTCTTAAAGATAGCGGAGTCAGGGGAGATATGGGGAAAAGGCAGGAACGGGGTACTGATTGTGGATGATCAGCCATGATCACAGTGAATGGCGGTGCTGGCTCGAAGTGCCGAATGGCCTCTACTCCTGCACCTATTGCGTAAACCAGCATCTGCGGTTCCTTCCTACGCATCCTATTGTATTGTATATATGTTGGGCTCGGTGACTGCAGTGGCAGTGAAGCAAGACTTGCTCGGGCCGAAGGGCCAGATACCGTGTGGTCGGACTGCAACAGGCTGGATTGATAACTGGATTGATCCCCTCCAGTTAGTTTCTCCCCGTGCCACTTCAGTAGCAAGACAGTAGCAGCGCGCAAAGTTATACAATTCTTCATTAGCATTTCACAAAGTGGCCGTTTTACTGACAAATACAAACGAGGCCTGCAGAACCACCAGCGTAGCCATGGCAACCAACCACAAGCCATTCGCCGTGGCTCCACCACTTCTATCTCCTTGATGAATAATAGTGATGTTTTTAACACAAATAAAAAAAACTCAAGTTAAATGGAAGAATGGAAAAACACTTTGTACAATCCAAGGCCAAGAACATCCAAAAAGTCTGGATTCTGGCTGCAAATGCAATACTACACAAAACCCTTGCCAGCAACACGCATGCAAAAGACCGTCTCGTCAACTTCAAGCAGCTACCTTGCACAACGACTCCCACTGAGGTGTTTGGTTCACATTTCAAAAGCTCAAAGGAAAAGGAAAGCCCACTCACTTTTCAGGCAAATGAGCAGAACAACATATTGTTGGTGGGTTCCCTGTTCAAGGCTGAGCCAAGGCCTGTGTCAAACAGGCCTCAGTGTTACACAGAGAGAGAGGGGCAGAGAGAGAGAGAGAGAGGGGGAGAGAGAGAGAGAGAGACAGAGAGAGGTACACAGAGAGAGAGAGAGGGAGACAGAGAGAGAGAGAGACAGAGAGAGGGGCAGAGAGAGAGAGAGAGACAGAGAGAGGTACACAGAGAGAGAGAGAGGGAGACAGAGAGAGAGAGAGACAGAGAGAGAGAGAGACAGAGAGAGAGAGAGGGGGACAGAGAGAGACAGAGAGAGAGGGAGACACAGAGAGGAGGGGGACGGAGAGAGAAGGGGAGAGAGAGAGAATGAGGGAGAGAGAGTCGGAGAGAGACAGTGAGAGAATGAGGGAGAGAGAGTCGGAGAGAGAGGGAGGGAGAGAGAGAGAGAGGGGATGAGGGACAGAGAGAGACAGAGAGAGACAGAGACAGAATGAGGGAGAGAGAGTCGGAGAGAGAGGGAGAGGGAGAGAGAGAGAGAGAGAGAGACAGAGAGAGAGGGAGACAGAGAGAGAATGAGGGAGAGAGAGTCGGAGAAAGAGGGAGGGAGAGAGAGAGAGAGAGACAGAGAGAGAGAGACAGAGGGAGGAGGGGGACGGAGAGAGAGAGAGAGACGAGAGAGGGGGACAGAGAGAGAGGGAGAGAGAGAGAATGAGGGAGAGAGAGAGAGAGAGAGAGAGAGAGAGAGAGAGAGAGACGGAGAGAGAGGGGGATAGAGAGAGAATGAGGGAGAGAGAGAGAGAGAGATGGAGAGAGAGGGGGACGGAGGGAGAGGGGGATGGAGAGGGAGACAGAGAGAGAATGAGGGAGAGAGTTGGAGAGAGAGGGACGGAGAGAGAGGGGGACAGAGAGAGTGGGAGACAGAGAGAGAATGAGGGAGAGAGAGAGAGAGAGAGAGAGAGATAGAGAAAAAGGGAGGAGACATAAAGAGCCAAGAGGGGAGACAGAATAAAAATAGGGAGACACAGGGGCAAAAAGGGAGAGAGAGAGAAAAAAACGGGGAGGGAGACAGGGGTTGAGGGAGAGAGAAATGGGAGACAGAGAAAATGGCTGACCATCCATTTCAATAACATTTCCTACTTTCTCCATGTATTTAAGGATGCGTTGGTGGTGGGAAATTCCACCGCTCCACCCGGTCGGTCTGAGTGAAGAGGTTTCTCCTGCTCCCTGCTCCCTGCTCCAATTCTCTACACGATGAGGTTCTGGCCCCCCCCGCGCGAGCGGCCTTGCTGGCCAAGAATATCTAGCCCTGCATGTTAGCTTCCACAAGATGCCCGCTCCTTCCTCAGAACCAGCGGAATTATGGACGTCAGTCGTGCCGTCCCAGGTATGCAGCGCCGGAGACCCGGGTTCGATCCCCGACTACGGGTGCTGTCTGTACGGAGTTTGCACGTTCTCCCCGTGACCTGCGTGGGTTTTGTCCGTTTCCCTCCCGCACTCCAAAGACGTACAGGTTTGTAGGTTAATTGGCCTTGGTACCAATGTTAAAAAAAACCCTCTAGTGGGCGTAGGATAGTGTTAATGTTCGGGGGATCGCTGGTCGGCACGCGGACCCGGTGGGCTGAAGGGCCTGTTTCCGCGCTGTATCTCCGAACTAAACTGAACTAAACTAAAAAATGTCAAATGTACCAGAAGCAGCAAGTATTTTCAAGAAGGAACTGCAGATGCTGGAAAATCGAAGTGCTGGAGGAACTCAGCGGGTGAGGCAGCATCTATGGAGCGAAGGAAATAGGCGACGTTTCGGGACGAAACCCTTCCGGGTTTCGGCCCGAAACGTTGCCTATTTCCAGAAGGGTTTCGGGAAAGGGTTTGGTGAAGATGGATTCAAGCTGAATGATACAGCTATACCTTCCAGCTTTTTGTCTTAGTTGTCTAACCGAGGTCTTCGGTTTCCTCCCACACTCCAAAGACGTGCAGGTTTGTGTGGAGTGTGAAAGGTATACATCTTCTAGATGCGCTGGGACGCATCCTCACTGATGTGATCTGGGGTCAGCGGGTGTTTCGGGTCTCGCAACATCAGACACCCTCGCCCAGGCGACTCCAGCCGGGGTTGATCAGGCCCCGACTCGCGTCCCAGCAGCAACCGCCCACGGAGCAGCCATCTTAATCCAAAGCCACCTGGTGGCTTTCTCTGCGGCTTCGCTTGCGGATTGAACGGCCCCCTTCTTTGCCAGCCCCGTAATCCCCAACTGGTTGAGGACTCTGCAGAGTGAGCGTCCTGCAAAGCATCTACAGCCCGCCTCATAGTATGTGTTCTTTGTAGGTTAATTGGCTTGGTAAATGTTTTTTTTTTTTAATTGTCCCTAGTGGGTGTAAGATAGTGTGTGCGGGGTTTGTAGGCAAAATGGTAAATTGACCCTAGTGTGTGTGTAGGATAGTGTTAGAATAGACACTAGACAATAGGTGCAGGAGTAGGCCATTTGGCCCTTCGAGCCAGCACCGCCATTCAATGTGATCATGGCTGATCATCCCCAATCAGTACCCGTTCCTGCCTTCTCCCCATATCCCCTGGACTCCGCTATCTTTAAGAGCCCTATCTAGCTCTCTCTTGAAAGCATCCAGAGAATTGGCCTCCACCGCCTTCTGAGGCAGAGAATCCCACAGACTCACAACTCTCTGGGTGAAAACGTTTTCCCTCACCTCCGTTGTAAATGGCCCACCCCTTATTCTTGAACTGTGGCCCCTGGTTCTGGACTCCCCCAACATCGGGAACATGTTTCCTGCCTCTAGCATGTCCAAACCCTTAATAATCTTATATGTTTCAAACACTAATACCACCACAGACTCACAACTCTCTGGGTGAAAAAATGTTTCCTCGTCTCTGTTCAAAAGGGCCCACCCCCTATTCTTGTCCAGGGACAAGAACCAGGGACAATGTCCAGGGACCGCTGGTTGGCACGGACCCGGTGGGCCGAAGGGCCTGTTTCCGCGCTGTATCTCTAAACTAAAACTCAAGCGCCTTATCTACAGGCTGATGGGGAACTGACCATGGTGAAGGGAGTGGCCATTTTCTGGGGTAAAAGTGTTTGCTTGGCAGGTTACCGTGTATGTACTCCACTGCCCTTTACAACGTCTGGCATGGTTCCACCCATGTAGAAACAAAGAACTGCAGATGCTGGATTATGCCAAAGATAGGCACAAAGTGCTGGAGTAAGCCAGTGGGTGAGGCAGCATCTCTGGAGGAAAAGGAGGGGGAGGGGGGGAAGCATCTCTAGAAATGCGGCCTTTGTGTCTATCACGGTTCCACCAACACGGCTTCTATCGTCGTGTCGCCACCATATTGTCCAGGGTGGCCAGTGGAGGTGGCGAGATGCCACACAAAGTCAAAGTCAAGTCAAGTTTATTCGTCACCTACACATACGTGATGTGCAATGAAATGAAAAGTGGCAAATGCTCGCGGAATGTGCAAAAAAACCACAAACAGAATGGAACAGAATCACATATTCATATATTTGTGGGAGGAGAAAAAGAGAAAAAACCCAGCAATTTTAAAAAGATACAACAGTAGATTGGTTCAGTAAAGTTAGTCCCTGGTGGGGTAGGAGTTTACAGTCCGAATGGCCTCTGGGAAGAAACTCCTTCTCATCCTCTCTGTTCTCACAGCATGGCGACGGAGGCGTTTGCCCGACCGTAGCAGCTGGAACAGTCCGTTGTTGGGGTGGAAGGGGTCCCCCATGATCTGAAGAAGGGTTTCGGCCCCGGATTACGGGGCTGGCAAAGAAGCCGCAATCCGCAAGCGAAGCCGCAGAGAAAGCCACCAGGTGGCTTTGGATTAAGATGGCTGATCCGTGGGCGGTTGCTGCTGGGACGCGAGTCGGGGCCTGATCAACCCCGGCTGGAGTCGCCTGGGCGAGGGTGTCTGATGTTGCGAGACCCGAAACACCCGATGACCCCAGATCACATCAGTGAGGATGCGTTCCAGCGCATCTAGAAGATGTATAACTTTCACACTCCACACAAACCTGCACGTCTTTGGAGTGTGGGAGGAAACCGAAGACCTCGGTTAGACAACTAAGACAAAAAGCTCGAAGGTATAGCTGTATCATTCAGCTTGAATCCATCTTCACCAAACCCTTTCCCGAATCCCTTCTGGAAATAGGCAACGTTTCCTTCGCTCCATAGATGCTGCTGCGCCCGCTGAGTTTCTCCAGCATTTTTGTGTATCTCCCATGATCTTGTTGGCTCTGGATCGGCACCTCCTGGTGTATAGTTCCTGCAGGGGGGGCGAGTGTAGTTCCCACTCTCTGCAGAGCCTTCCTGTCCCGGGCAGAGCAGTTCCCAAACCAGATCGTGATGTTTCCGGACAAGATGCTTTCCACTGCTCCACAAAAATGCTGGATGGAGTAACTCAACAGGACAGGCGGCATCTCGGGCGAAAAGGAATAGGCAACGTTTCGTGTCGGGGGGCCCTTCATCGGTGGAGATGGTGAGGCTGGTGACGGTCGGAGGAGGTGGAGTTTTAGTCCAGCACTCAGAAGAGCAAGAAATAATCGGAGAGCGTTCTAAACCTCCAAAATACAGCGGAGCATCTCAAGGATGCATTGTGCCGTGGAGGTCAGGACCTTCATCCCCCTGAGGGCCCGTGGCTCATGTCTACCAGACAAAGTTAACTGAGTCTTGGCCAAGCTTGTACTTGGAGTGCTACCTAGAAATGAGGGTTCTCTCTGCTTGCTCGGGGGAGGGGAGGGGGGGGTTTGACCAGATGACAAGCCCTGCCTTTTCTTCCCAAGGGCATCCAACAACTCACGTCTATCACGTGGACCACGAGGGACGTCAGCGCCCCAGGCGCCCGCTCCTTCCCTTGCCGAGCAGACGGCAGCAGCCAGAACTTAGACATAGACATAGAAAATAGGTGCAGGAGGAGGCCATTCGGCCCTTCGAGCCAGCACCGCCATTCAATACAATCATGGCTGATCGTCCCCTATCAATAACCCGTTCCTGCCTTCTACCCATATCCCTTGATTCCACTAGCCCCTAGAGCTCTATCTAACTCTCTCTTAAATCCATCCAGTGACTTGGCCTCCACTGCCCTCCGTGGCAGTGAATTCCACAAATTCACAACTCTCTGGGTGAAAACGTTTTTTTCTCACCTCAGTCCTAAATGGCCTCCCCTTATTCTAAGACTGTGTGGCCCCTGGTTCTGGACTCGCCCAACATTGGGAACTTGCCCAAATTACCGGACACCCAGAATGGTTTCTTCCCAGCACGAATCGCCACGGTCGATGTTGCTCCTGGGCCTGGCCAAGCTGGCCATCCACGAGTCACGTGGCCAGGCGGTAGAGGCCTCTGCCCGAGCCTGCTGCCTGCCCCTTTTTCCGGGGTTACGTCTGTGCCCGGTTGGTACTGGAAAGGGACTACGCGCTGTCCACGGAATTTCCGGGACCGCTGGGGGATGGAATGCATCCTCAATAACGGATGGGGAGATATTCGTATCGTATCGTAGTTTATTCAGGATATTTGCTCTACTTTGTATTATGGTGTTGGGTTTGTTTGTATGTTTGTACTGTACATACCATTTTTGTAAATAATTGATTTAAATTATTTTGGGGTAAAAAAAAACGGCAATTGCCATCGGTGCAACGTCAGCAGAGGCCTGGCCCGTGGCCCGTGCGAACGTACGCAGAGACGGAGGAACGATGAGTAACGGTCATCACACAGGACGGGACTTTTTGATACGAAACATCCCTTGTAACTAACTATTCCTGCAAGTCGCTTTTCCCACGATTCAGAATAACTCCGCAGAATCCCACACTGCTTCACGTGGGAGAGAAAATAAGAAGTTGCATATCTCCCTGGGTCGAGCTGACTTCACCGAGACTTGGAACTTGCAAGGTGGCGCCGAATCGCGGCAACTCTGCGTACTCATGTTCATAAGTTACAGGAGCAGGAGCAAACATTCCTTGTGGGTGAATACTTGGCCAATAAACTTACTTGGGCTGTTCGGCCCATCAAGTCTACTCCGCCATTCAATCATGGCTGATCTATCTCTCCCTCCCAACCCCATTCTCCTGCCTTCCCCCCATAACAACGACACCCGCACTAATCAAGAATCTGTCAATCTCCGCTTTAAAATATCCACTGACTTGGCCTCCACAGCCGTCTGTGGCAATGAATTCCACAGACTCACCACCCTCTGACTAAAGAAATTCCTCCTCATCTCCTTCCTAAAAGAACGTCCTTTAATTCTGAGGCTGTGCCCTCTGGTGCTAGACTCTCCCACTAGTGCAAACGTCCTGTCCACATCCACTCTATGCAAGCCTATCGCTATTCGGTAATTTTCAATGAGGTCTTTCCCTCATCCATTTAAACTCCAGCGAGTACAGGCCCAGGGCCGTCATATGTTAACTCGACTATTCCTGGAATTGTTCTCGTAAACCTCCCCGGGACCCTCTCTGATGCCAGCGCATCCATCCTCGAGTCTGGGGCCTAAACCTACTCCAATTGCCTGGTACGATTTGACTGGATAGCATGCAGACCGAGAACTAAGCACGACACCAGTCTGCTGGTCTATCGGCTGAAGGGTCTGAGGGGGAAAGTGGTGGGGGGTGGGGTGGGTGTATAAGTGCATTTGCCTGTGCGTGTGTTTATATGTGTGCACGTGGTGGGGAGGGAGGGTGGTGGAGCAACGGTACGATAAGGAGAAAGGCTTTACTGAATGAGACCGGTGGATAAGTTGCTGCACATGTGGTTAAAACAATGCATCATCTGTTTACTGTGAGCGTCCACAAAGACATCTGGCGCAAAATTTGTATCCTCATTTCCTGAAAAATATTTTGGCTGCGTTCCTCCTTCCCCCCCTCCCCAGGTGTTTTCTACAATCAAATCAAATCCAGAACCTTGTGCTGGACGACCACTGCGATCTGCTTCCTCCTCCAAAACCTGCCCCCCCCGCCCGACTCTCTCGTACCTGCATCGCACCACCAACCCTACCCCAACCCTACCCAACCCAACCCATCCCCAACCCTACCCAACCAACCCAACCTACCTACCCACCCAACTCAACCACCCCAACCCTACCCACCCAACCTAATCCAACCCTATCCCAACCCTACCCAACCCAACCTATCCATCCCTCCAACCCCTACCCAACCCAACCTATCCCAACCCTACCCCAACCCTACCCAACCCAACCCACTCCACCCTACCCAACCTATCCCAACCCTACCCAACCCAACCCAACCTATCCCAACCCTACCCAACCCTACCCTACCCTACCCTACCCAACCCAACCTACCCAACCCTACCTCAACCCTACCCAACTCAACCCCCTATCCCAACCCCACCCACTCCACCACCCCACCACCCACCCAACCCAACCCAACCCTACCCAACCTATCCCAACCACTACCCAACCCTACCCAACCAACCCAACCCTACCCAACCCTACCCAACCTATCCCAACCCTACCCAACTCAACCCAACCTATCCCAACCCTACCCAACTCAACCCTACCCAACCCTACCCAACCAACCTATCCCAACCAACTCAACCCAAACCTATCCAACCCTACCCAACTCAACCCTACCCTACCCAACCCTACCCAACCTATCCCAACCCTACCCAACCCTACCCAACCCTACCCAACCCTACCCTACCCAACCCAATCTACCCTACCCAACCCTACCCAACTCAACCCTACCCTACCCAACCCAACTCAACCCTACCCAACCCAACCCTACCCAACTCAACCCTACCTGACCCAACTCAACCCTACCCAACCCAACTCAACCCTACCCAACCCTACCAACCCAACCCTACCCAACTCAACCCTACCCAACCCAACTCAACCCTACCCAACCCTACCCAACTCAACCCAACTCAACCCAACTCAACCCTACCCAACCCAACCCTACCCAACTCAACCCTACCCAACCCTACCCAACCCAACTCAACCCTACCCAACCCCAACCCTACCCAACTCAACCCAACTCAACCCTACCCAGCCAACCCTACCCTACCCAACCCAACCGGTTTCGGCCCAAAACGTTTCCTATTTCCTTCGCTCCATAGATGCCGCTGCACCCGCTGAGTTTCTCCAGCACGTTTGTCTACCTACCCAACCCAACCCAACCTATCCCAACCCAACCTAACCCTACCCATCGCTGCCAGGGCCACCCCACTCCCAACCTTCACCCACTCCTCACATCGCACAGTCCCCTCACTTTCTCCTGTCAGCTTGGGCGGGGGAGTCCTCACGGCGGCGCAAGGGTAGAGTTGCTGCCTTACAGCGCCGGAGACCGGCGTTCAGTCCCGACTATGGGTGGTGTCCGTCGCCCTGGCTCGTTGGTTAATGGGCTTCCGTGAAATTGTTGCCAGTGGTGTAGGGTGCAGTGTGTGGTGTCTGGGTGATCGCTGGTCGGCACAGGCTCGGTGGGCCGAATGGCCCGTTTCCCCCGTAAATAGACAACAAGTAAACGAAACAACCGTCTCTCTTGGCTGAGAGAATGTAGAACCACACACTCTGTAATCGGCGCTGTTAGGGGCAGGTGTGAAGGGGGACTTCACACTGCAGTAGATGCCATCAGTTCCAGTGTACACACACACAACAAGATCTCCATCACCAATTCCCCTTATCTCCTTCCCCATCAAGATTCCTCATCCGTTTCCTACTTCACCATGATGACTGCACCTCAAAAGGCACTTGACTGGCTGTTTATGTAAAGGTAGTGAAACATAACAAGAGTTGCGGACGAACTAGCCTCCGCTCCTCCAACATACAGTGGCAAAGAGTGGGACACTGTGCCACGACTGCACACGTTACAGCTCGTGTGATCGCACTTCCATGCGAGTATCGTGTACGGTTTGGGTCGTAGGAAAGATGCGGTTACGCTGGAAAGGGCGCAGAAAAGATTCGCGAGGACGTTATCACGGGTCGCTGCCTTACAGCGCCGGAGACCCGTGTTCGACCCCAACTACGGACGCTGTCTGTACGGAGTTTGTATGTTCTCCCCGTGACTTTTATAGAAAATAGGTACAGAAGTAGGCCATTCGGCCACTCGAGCCATTCAATATGATTTTTCTCCGAGATCTTCAGTTTTCTCCCACACTCCAAAGACGTACAGGTTTGTAGGTTAATTGGCCTGGTGTATGTGCAGTGCAAATTGTCCCTAGTGTGTGTGTGTGTGTGTGTGTGGGTAGTGTTGATGTGCGGGGATCGCTGGTCGGTGGGACTCGGTGGGCCGAAGGGCCTGTTTCCGCGCTGTATCTGTAAACTGCACTAAACTAGACTGGAAGGGCTCGAGTTACGAGGTGAGACTGGAGATCTGGGATTATTGTCCCTCCTTGGAGCAGTGGATGGTAGGGGATGAGTTAACAAGGGTGTATAAAATCACGAGGGGCATGGATTAAGATAATGTTACCGTCTTTCTCACAAGGCGGGGGAAATCAGAAACGAGAGGACATACGTTCCTTTTAAATATCTTCCCTTTCACCTGAAACCCAAGGGATATTTTTTCCAAATCATGCTGCCAGAGGAAGTAGTGGAGGTGTGTTCGATTACAACATCTTAAAGGCATTTGCGTGGATGAAAAAGGATTCGAACGTAAGTAAACAAATGGGACTTGCTCATAGATTATAT
>CM075993.1:5341163-5370287 GCA_038087875.1 Malacoraja senta
TAGGCCATTTGGCCCTTCGAGCCAGCACCGCCATTCAATGTGATCATGGCTGATCATCCCCAATCAGTACCCCGTTCCTGCCTTCTCCCCATATCCCCTGACTCCGCTATCTTTAAGAGCCCTATCTAGCTCTCTCTTGAAAGCATCCAGAGAATTGGCCTCCACCGCCTTCTGAGGCAGAGAATCCCACAGACTCACAACTCTCTGGGTGAAAACGTTTTCCCTCACCTCCGTTGTAAATGGCCCACCCCTTATTCTTGAACTGTGGCCCCTGGTTCTGGACTCCCCCAACATCGGGAACATGTTTCCTGCCTCTAGCATGTCCAAACCCTTAATAATCTTATATGTTTCAAACACTAATACCACCACAGACTCACAACTCTCTGGGTGAAAAAATGTTTCCTCGTCTCTGTTCAAAAGGGCCCACCCCCTATTCTTGTCCAGGGACAAGAACCAGGGACAATGTCCAGGGACCGCTGGTTGGCACGGACCCGGTGGGCCGAAGGGCCTGTTTCCGCGCTGTATCTCTAAACTAAAACTCAAGCGCCTTATCTACAGGCTGATGGGGAACTGACCATGGTGAAGGGAGTGGCCATTTTCTGGGGTAAAAGTGTTTGCTTGGCAGGTTACCGTGTATGTACTCCACTGCCCTTTACAACGTCTGGCATGGTTCCACCCATGTAGAAACAAAGAACTGCAGATGCTGGATTATGCCAAAGATAGGCACAAAGTGCTGGAGTAAGCCAGTGGGTGAGGCAGCATCTCTGGAGGAAAAGGAGGGAGGGGGGGGAAGCATCTCTAGAAATGCGGCCTTTGTGTCTATCACGGTTCCACCAACACGGCTTCTATCGTCGTGTCGCCACCATATTGTCCAGGGTGGCCAGTGGAGGTGGCGAGATGCCACACAAAGTCAAAGTCAAGTCAAGTTTATTCGTCACCTACACATACGTGATGTGCAATGAAATGAAAAGTGGCAAATGCTCGCGGAATGTGCAAAAAAACCACAAACAGAATGGAACAGAATCACATATTCATACATTTGTGGGAGGAGAAAAAGAGAAAAAACCCAGCAATTTTAAAAAGATACAACAGTAGATTGGTTCAGTAAAGTTAGTCCCTGGTGGGGTAGGAGTTTACAGTCCGAATGGCCTCTGGGAAGAAACTCCTTCTCATCCTCTCTGTTCTCACAGCATGGCGACGGAGGCGTTTGCCCGACCGTAGCAGCTGGAACAGTCCGTTGCTGGGGTGGAAGGGGTCCCCCATGATCTGAAGAAGGGTTTCGGCCCCGGATTACGGGGCTGGCAAAGAAGCCGCAATCCGCAAGCGAAGCCGCAGAGAAAGCCACCAGGTGGCTTTGGATTAAGATGGCTGATCCGTGGGCGGTTGCTGCTGGGACGCGAGTCGGGGCCTGATCAACCCCGGCTGGAGTCGCCTGGGCGAGGGTGTCTGATGTTGCGAGACCCGAAACACCCGATGACCCCAGATCACATCAGTGAGGATGCGTTCCAGCGCATCTAGAAGATGTATAACTTTCACACTCCACACAAACCTGCACGTCTTTGGAGTGTGGGAGGAAACCGAAGACCTCGGTTAGACAACTAAGACAAAAAGCTCGAAGGTATAGCTGTATCATTCAGCTTGAATCCATCTTCACCAAACCCTTTCCCGAATCCCTTCTGGAAATAGGCAACGTTTCGGGCCGAAACCCGGAAGGGTTTCGTCCCGAAACGTTGCCTATTTCCTTCGCTCCATAGATGCTGCTGCGCCCGCTGAGTTTCTCCAGCATTTTTGTGTATCTCCCATGATCTTGTTGGCTCTGGATCGGCACCTCCTGGTGTATAGTTCCTGCAGGGGGGGGCGAGTGTAGTTCCCACTCTCTGCAGAGCCTTCCTGTCCCGGGCAGAGCAGTTCCCAAACCAGATCGTGATGTTTCCGGACAAGATGCTTTCCACTGCTCCACAAAAATGCTGGATGGAGTAACTCAACAGGACAGGCGGCATCTCGGGCGAAAAGGAATAGGCAACGTTTCGGGTCAGGGGGGCCCTTCATCGGTGGAGATGGTGAGGCTGGTGACGGTCGGAGGAGGTGGAGTTTTAGTCCAGCACTCAGAAGAGCAAGAAATAATCGGAGAGCGTTCTAAACCTCCAAAATACAGCGGAGCATCTCAAGGATGCATTGTGCCGTCGAGGTCAGGACCTTCATCCCCCTGAGGGCCCGTGGCTCATGTCTACCAGACAAAGTTAACTGAGTCTTGGCCAAGCTTGTACTTGGAGTGCTACCTAGAAATGAGGGTTCTCTCTGCTTGCTCGGGGGAGGGGAGGGGGGGGTTTGACCAGATGACAAGCCCTGCCTTTGCTTCCCAAGGGCATCCAACAACTCACGTCTATCACGTGGACCACGAGGGACGTCAGCGCCCCAGGCGCCCGCTCCTTCCCTTGCCGAGCAGACGGCAGCAGCCAGAACTTAGACATAGACATAGAAAATAGGTGCAGGAGGAGGCCATTCGGCCCTTCGAGCCAGCACCGCCATTCAATACGATCATGGCTGATCGTCCCCTATCAATAACCCGTTCCTGCCTTCTACCCATATCCCTTGATTCCACTAGCCCCTAGAGCTCTATCTAACTCTCTCTTAAATCCATCCAGTGACTTGGCCTCCACTGCCCTCCGTGGCAGTGAATTCCACAAATTCACAACTCTCTGGGTGAAAACGTTTTTTTCTCACCTCAGTCCTAAATGGCCTCCCCTTTATTCTAAGACTGTGTGGCCCCTGGTTCTGGACTCGCCCAACATTGGGAACTTGCCCAAATTACCGGACACCCAGAATGGTTTCTTCCCAGCACGAATCGCCACGGTCGATGTTGCTCCTGGGCCTGGCCAAGCTGGCCATCCACGAGTCACGTGGCCAGGCGGTAGAGGCCTCTGCCCGAGCCTGCTGCCTGCCCCTTTTACGTCGGTTACGTCTGTGCCCGGGTGGTACTAGAAAGGGACTACGCGCTGTCCACGGAATTTCCGGGACCGCTGGGGGATGGAATGCATCCTCAATAACGGATGGGGAGATAGTCGTATCGTATCGTAGTTTATTCAGGATATTTGCTCTACTTTATTGTATTATGGTGTTGGGTTTGTTTGTATGTTTGTACTGTACATACCATTTTTGTAAATAATTGATTTAAATTACTTTGGGGTAAAAAAAAACGGCAATTGCCATCGGTGCAACGTCAGCAGAGGCCTGGCCCGTGGCCCGTGGCCCGTGGCCCGTGCGAACGTACGCAGAGACGGAGGAACGATGAGTAACGGTCATCACACAGGACGGGACTTTTTGATACGAAACATCCCTTGTAACTAACTATTCCTGCAAGTCGCTTTTCCCACGATTCAGAATAACTCCGCAGAATCCCACACTGCTTCACGTGGGAGAGAAAATAAGAAGTTGCATATCTCCCTGGGTCGAGCTGACTTCACCGAGACTTGGAACTTGCAAGGTGGCGCCGAATCGCGGCAACTCTGCGTACTCATGTTCATAAGTTACAGGAGCAGGAGCAAACATTCCTTGCGTGTGAATACTTGGCCAATAAACTTACTTGGGCTGTTCGGCCCATCAAGTCTACTCCGCCATTCAATCATGGCTGATCTATCTCTCCCTCCCAACCCCATTCTCCTGCCTTCCCCCCATAACAACGACACCCGCACTAATCAAGAATCTGTCAATCTCCGCTTTAAAATATCCACTGACTTGGCCTCCACAGCCGTCTGTGGCAATGAATTCCACAGACTCACCACCCTCTGACTAAAGAAATTCCTCCTCATCTCCTTCCTAAAAGAACGTCCTTTAATTCTGAGGCTGTGCCCTCTGGTGCTAGACTCTCCCACTAGTGCAAACGTCCTGTCCACATCCACTCTATGCAAGCCTATCGCTATTCGGTAATTTTCAATGAGGTCTTTCCCTCATCCATTTAAACTCCAGCGAGTACAGGCCCAGGGCCGTCATATGTTAACTCGACTATTCCTGGAATTGTTCTCGTAAACCTCCCCAGGACCCTCTCTGATGCCAGCGCATCCATCCTCGAGTCTGGGGCCTAAACCTACTCCAATTGCCTGGTACGATTTGACTGGATAGCATGCAGACCGAGAACTAAGCACGACACCAGTCTGCTGGTCTATCGGCTGAAGGGTCTGAGGGGGAAAGTGGTGGGGGGTGGGGTGGGTGTATAAGTGCATTTGCCTGTGCGTGTGTTTATATGTGTGCACGTGGTGGGGAGGGGAGGGTGGTGGAGCAACGGTACGATAAGGAGAAAGGCTTTACTGAATGAGACCGGTGGATAAGTTGCTGCACATGTGGTTAAAACAATGCATCATCTGTTTACTGTGAGCGTCCACAAAGACATCTGGCGCAAAATTTGTATCCTCATTTCCTGAAAAATATTTTGGCTGCGTTCCTCCTTCCCCCCCTCCCCAGGTGTTTTCTACAATCAAATCAAATCCAGAACCTTGTGCTGGACGACCACTGCGATCTGCTTCCTCCTCCAAAACCTGCCTCCCCCTGCCCGACTCTCTCGTACCTGCGCATCGCAACCCTACCCAACTCAACCCAACCTATCCCAACCCTACCCAACCCAACCTATCCCAACCCTACCCAACTCAACCCAACCTATCCCTACCCTACCCAACTCAACCCAACCTATCCCAACCCTACCCAACCCAACCTATCCCAACCCTACCCAACCCTACCCAACCCAACCTATCCCAACCCTACCCAACCCAACCTATCCCAACCCTACCCAACCCAACCCAACCTATCCCAACCCTACCCAACCCATCCCAACCCTACCCAACCCAACCCAATCCTACCCAACCCTACCCAACCTATCCCAACCCTACCCAACTCAACCCAACCTATCCCAACCCTACCCAACTCAACCCTACCCAACCCTACCCAACCCAACCTATCCCAACCCAACCTATCCCAACCCTACCCAACTCAACCCTACCCTACCCAACCCTACCCAACCTATCCCAACCCTACCCAACCCAACCTATCCCAACCCTACCCAACCCAACCTATCCCAACCCTACCCAACCCAACCTATCCCAACCCTACCCAACCTATCCCAACCATACCCAACCCTACCCAACCCAACCCAATCCTACCCAACCCTACCCAACCTATCCCAACCCTACCCAACTCAACCCAACCTATCCCAACCCTACCCAACTCAACCCTACCCAACCCTACCCAACCCAACCTATCCCAACCCAACTCAACCCAACCTATCCCAACCCTACCCAACTCAACCCTACCCTACCCAACCCTACCCAACCTATCCCAACCCTACCCAACCCAACCTATCCCAACCCTACCCAACCCAACCCTACCCTACCCAACCCAAATCTACCCTACCCAACCCTACCCAACTCAACCCTACCCTACCCAACCCAACTCAACCCTACCCAACCCAACCCTACCCAACTCAACCCTACCTGACCCAACTCAACCCTACCCAACCCAACTCAACCCTACCCAACCCTACCCAACTCAACCCTACCCAACCCTACCCAACCCAACTCAACCCTACCCAACCCTACCCAACTCAACCCAACTCAACCCTACCCAACCCAACTCAACCCTACCCAACCCTACCCAACCCAACCCTACCCAACTCAACCCTACCCAACCCTACCCAACCCAACTCAACCCTACCCAACCCAACCCTACCCAACTCAACCCAACTCAACCCTACCCAGCCCAACCCTACCCTACCCAACCCAACCGTTTCGGCCCAAAACGTTGCCTATTTCCTTCGCTCCATAGATGCCGCTGCACCCGCTGAATTTCTCCAGCACGTTTGTCTACCTACCCAACCCAACCCAACCTATCCCAACCCAACCTAACCCTACCCATCGCTGCCAGGGCCACCCCACTCCCAACCTTCACCCACTCCTCACATCGCACAGTCCCCTCACTTTCCTCCTGTCAGCTTGGGCGGGGGAGTCCTCACGGCGGCGCAAGGGTAGAGTTGCTGCCTTACAGCGCCGGAGACCGGCGTTCAGTCCCGACTATGGGTGGTGTCCGTCGCCCTGGCTCGTTGGTTAATGGGCTTCCGTGAAATTGTTGCCAGTGTGTAGGGTGCAGTGTGTGGTGTCTGGGTGATCGCTGGTCGGCACAGGCTCGGTGGGCCGAATGGCCCGTTTCCCCCGTAAATAGACAACAAGTAAACGAAACAACCGTCTCTCTTGGCTGAGAGAATGTAGAACCACACACTCTGTAATCGGCGCTGTTAGGGGCAGGTGTGAAGGGGGGACTTCACACTGCAGTAGATGCCATCAGTTCCAGTGTACACACACACAACAAGATCTCCATCACCAATTCCCTTATCTCCTTCCCCATCAAGATTCCTCATCCGTTTCCTACTTCACCACGATGACTGCACCTCAAAAGGCACTTGACTCGCTGTTTATGTAAAGGTAGTGAAAACATAACAAGAGTTGCGGACGTACTGGCCTCCGCTCCTCCAACATACGGTGGCAAAGAGTGGGACACTGTGCCACGACTGCACAAGTTACAGCTCGTGTGATCGCACTTCCATGCGAGCATCGTGTACGGTTTGGGTCGTAGGAAAGATGCGGTTACGCTGGAAAGGGCGCAGAAAAGATTCGCGAGGACGTTATCACGGGTCGCTGCCTTACAGCGCCGGAGACCCGTGTTCGACCCCAACTACGGACGCTGTCTGTACGGAGTTTGTACGTTCTCCCCGTGACTTTTATAGAAAATAGGTACAGAAGTAGGCCATTCGGCCACTCGAGCCATTCAATATGATTTTTCTCCGAGATCTTCAGTTTTCTCCCACACTCCAAAGACGTACAGGTTTGTAGGTTAATTGGCCTGGTGTATGTGCAGTGCAAATTGTCCCTAGTGTGTGTGTGTGTGTGTGTGTGGGGTAGTGTTGATGTGCGGGGATCGCTGGTCGGTGGGGACTCGGTGGGCCGAAGGGCCTGTTTCCGCGCTGTATCTGTAAACTGCACTAAACTAGACTGGAAGGGCTCGAGTTACGAGGTGAGACTGGAGATCTGGGATTATTGTCCCTCCTTGGAGCAGTGGATGGTAGGGGATGAGTTAACAGAGGTGTATAAAATCACGAGGGGCATGGATTAAGATAATGTTACCGTCTTTCTCACAAGGCGGGGGAAATCAGAAACGAGAGGACATACGTTCCTTTTAAATATCTTCCCTTTCACCTGAAACCCAAGGGATATTTTTTTCAAATCATGCTGCCAGAGGAAGTAGTGGAGGTGTGTTCGATTACAACATCTTAAAGGCATTTGCGTGGATGAAAAAGGATTCGAACGTAAGTAAACAAATGGGACTTGCTCATAGATTATATTGGTCAGAATGGAAGTGTTGGGCTGAAGGGCCTGTCTGATTCAATCATTTTGTCCTGACGCACATTGCAGTTCCTAAATGGAGTATTTTGCAGGATTGGAACCACATGTGACACGGTGGCGCAGCGG
Source organism: Malacoraja senta (assembly GCA_038087875.1). Lineage (NCBI taxonomy): Eukaryota > Metazoa > Chordata > Chondrichthyes > Rajiformes > Rajidae > Malacoraja > Malacoraja senta. Next base: position 5,348,672 of record CM075993.1, read on the forward strand.
TAGAGTTGCTGCCTCACACCGTCAGGGACCCGGGTTCGATCCTGACTAAAGGGCCTTGTCCTACTTAGGCGATTTTTTGGGCGACTGCCGCAAGTTGTTCAACATGTTGGACATTTTTTTGGCGACAGTGGCGACAATTTTTGCTGTCGTAGGTTGTCGCCAGGTGTCGTAGGTTGTCGCCAGGTGTCGTAGGTTGTCGCCAGGTGTCGTAGGTTGTCGCCAGGTGTCGTAGGTGAATTCCATTGAAACTAGTCCCTGGCAGCCGCCTAAAGAGTCGCCTAAGTGGGTCAGGCCCATAGTAGGGTGCTGTCTGTATGGAGTTTTGTAAGTTCTCCCTGTGACCGCGTGGGTTTTCTCCGGGTGCTCCGGTTTCCTCCCACGGTCCAAAGACGTACAGGCTTGTGGGTTCATTAAATCGCCGCTCGGTTTGCTGGGTCAGGCATTATGTCACGTTAAAGCTGTTAGTGTAACCCAGCTGCTGCCGTTGGGATTGCATCAACATTTACAATACAATAATACGTTATTAGCCAAGTATGTTTTGCAACATGGGAGGAATTTCATTTCAGACATGATGCCTTAGCCGCCACTTCTATGCTAGCCGAGGAACTCCAAACCTGTCATTACGCTGAATTGTAGAGAGGATTTATGAATACGATGCCAGGACTCGAGGGCCTGAGCTAGAGGGAGAGGTTGGGCAGGCTGCGACTTTATTCCTTGGAGCGCAGGAGGCTGAGGGGTGATCTTATAGAGATGGCGTATCAAATCATGAAGGGCGTGGATAGGGTGAATGCACAGTCTTATTCCCAGGGTGGGAAAACCAAGAACTAGAGGGAAAAGGTTCAGAGAGGAAGGAAGAAACTTAGGGACAAATTTTCACTCAGAGAGCTGTGGGTATATGGAACACGCTGCCAGATGATGTAGTTGAGACAGATACTGTAACAGTATTTTACAGACACTCGGACAGGTATATGGACAGGAAAGGTTTAGAGGGATGTGTTTTAGAAGGAACTGCAGATGCTGGAAAATCGAAGGTAGACAAAAATGCTGGAGAAACTCAGCGGGTGCAGCAGCATCTATGGAGCGAAGGAAATAGGCAACGTTTCGGGCCGAAACCCTTCTTCAGACTGATCCTTCTTCAGACTGATAGAGGGATATGGGACAATCGCAGGCAAGTGGGACTAGTTTAGATGGGGCAGTTTGATCAACGTGGCTGGGGTGGGTTTGGCCGAAGGGCTGCTTAAATGTTCTGCATGATTCTATAACTGAGAATTGTGGACGCAGCCCATGCATCCAGGTTCAGGAACAGCTTCTTCCCCACATCCATCAGGCTATTAAACACACAACAAATAAGCTCTGAACTGCAAAAGACTATATTATTATTGCACTATATTTATTATTTATTGAACTTTTTTTCTCTTCCCCCGTTATATACAATGTTTACATATTCACACATATTCTGTTGTGCTGCAGCAAGTAAGAATTTCATTGTCCCATCTGGGACATATGACAATAAAACACTTTTGACTCTTGACACAAACCAATCTCCCTTCCATTGACTCCATCGTCATTGCAGATTTCTGACTCCTGTACCTTCTACCTGAAGGTAGCAGGGAGATGAGTGTGTGGCCAGGATGGTGTGGGTCCTTGATGATGCTGCCAGCCTTTATGAGGCAGCGACTGCGATAGATCCCCTCGATGGTAGGGAGGTCAGAGCCGATGATGGACTGGGCAATGGTCACAACTTTTTGCAGTCTTTTCCGCTCCTGGACGCTCAAGTTGCCGAACGAAGCCACGATGCAACCGGTCAGCATGCTCTCTACTGTGCACCTGTAGAGGTTAGAGAGAGTCCTCCTTGACAAACCGACTCTCCGTAATCTTCTCAGGAAGTAGAGGCGCTGATGTGCTTTCTTAATAGTTGCATCAGTGTTCTGGGACCAGGAGAGATCTCCTCTCCAATCAGGCAAGAGGTACAGAAGTATGAAAAGTTATGTTGCCAGATTCAGGGACAGTTTCTTTCTTCCCAGCTGATACCAGGCAACAGAACCATCCTAACAATGACTGGAGAGCGGCCCTGAGCTACTATCTACTTCGTCAGAGACCCTCCGACTATCTTCAATCGGATTTTATCTTGTGCTAAAAGTTATTCCCTTTATCCTGTATCTGTACACTGTGGACGGCTCGATTGCAATCAGGTATAGTCTTTCCGCTGGTACACAAAAATGCTGGAGAAACTCAGCGGGTGCAGCAGCATCTATGGAGCGAAGGAGATAGGCAACGTTTCGGGCCGAAACCCTTCTTCAGAGCGTCTTTCCGCTGACTGGTTAGCACGCAACAAAATGCTTTTCTCTGTACATCGGTACGAAAAGATGTCAATTAAATGAAACGTCTTTGACTCCAAAGCCGACACTTTCTGCATTTTTTATATCACAAATAGTAACCTCAAGGGCTGTAATACTTGTGGCATTCTGCAGAGTGCTACAGAAATGCACGGCTCCTTTTGTCCTGAGAAACGTCTCCTAAATAAATAACTATTTACTCAGTGTTTACGAAACAGCTGCAGATGCTGGAAAAATCGAAGGTAGGCGGAAATGCTGGAGAAACTCAGCGGGTGAGGCAGCGTCTATGGAGCGAAGGAAATAGGCAACGTTTCTGAAGAAGGGTTTCGGCCCGAAACGTTGCCTGTTTCCTTCGCTCCATAGATGCTGCTGCACCCGCTGTGTTTCTCCAGCATTTTTGTGTATCCTCAATGCTCTTCCTCAGTTCTTAAGCCAACAATAAACATTCCTCGAATTCCTACCACTATCTGGCTGGTCGATCGGGTGTGATGAGAGCGAAAACAACATGGTCAGCTTGAGTAAACACCTCCGTTTAAAATGCATTTGAAAAAGCAAAAAAAAAAACGCAGATGCTGGGAATCCAAAATTAAAAACAGAAAATGCTGGGAATAAGTCAATAGGTCAGGATGCCTCTGTGGACAATAGACAATAGACAACATGTTGAAAAATGTCCACGAGAGCCCCGAGTACCTACGAGCGGCAATTACCGTAATTCTCCGAGTTCGAATCAGGGGGAAACTCGGGAGAACTCTTGAATTAGCTCGTACAGTGGGACAGGCCCTTAAGTGTACAATAGACAATGGACAATTGGTGCAGAAGTAGGCCATTCGGCCCTTCGAGCCAGCATCGCCATTCAATGTGATCATGGCTGATCATCCCCAATCAGTACCCCGTTCCTGCCTTCTCCCCATATCCCCTGACTCCGCTATCTTTAAGAGCCCTATGTAGCTCTCTCTTGAAAGCATCCAGAGAACCGGCCTCCACCGCCCTCTGAGGCAGAGAATTCCACACACCACGTTGACATGCTGGAGTAACGCTGGCTCCCAGCGCAGACCGGAGATGCATTGTTAAGGCACGCTGTGAGCTCTTTAATAACCAGGTTCCCGTGCAACTTCCTTGCGAGGAGGATCATAAGCCACGAGGAGATAGCCAAAGCAAACAAGATTAAATCGACAATTTAAAAAAAAACATGGGCAGGAGGGAGCGGAACAGACACTTCCTTCCTCGTCTCCCTCGTCTCCGACCGAGCAGAACCACTGATTAACCCGCGCGCAATGCTACTGCCGGCATCCCAGTGGAGCGCTGCTCAGCTCAGCTGACAACGTGACTATACCAGCCAGCTTTCTCCCCGCCTCTCACTGGCAGCTGTGCCTTCAGCTGCCTCATCGCCAGCAGTGGAATCCCCCCCACCCCCCCCACCCAACCCCCCACACCTTAAACCACTCATTAAAATCTTCCGTTAGAATAGTTCAGAGACGCAGCGTGGAAACAGGCCCTCCGGCCCACCGAGTCCGCCCCCCCCCCCCCCCCCCATACACCAGCTCCATCTTACACACCAGGGACAATTTACACATTTTTACTGAGGCCAGTTAACCTCCAAAACCTGTACATCTTTGGAGTTCAGGAGGAGACCGGAACACTCGGGGCAAACCCACGCGGTCACAGGGAGAACGTACGGAGGACTCCCTCTCAGTCACCTGCCAGCAAGATGGCGTCCAAGCCAGGCGGCTCACCGCGCGCGTCCTGGTCCCAGAAGTGGATTTGAATCGTCCATTACAATCGTTCCACTCTTTTAAACCTCGAATTCCCTTTATCCTGTATCTGTACATTGTGGGCGGCAGATTGGAGATTTGGAGATACAGGAGAAAGGGAGTTTGGAGATACAGCGTGGAAACAGGCCCTTCGGCCCACCGGGTCCGCGCTGACCAGCGATCCCCGCACATTAACACTATCCTACACCCACTAGGGACAATTTTTTTTAAACATTTACCAAGGCCAATTAACCTACAAACCTGCACGTCTTTGGAATGTGGGAGGAAACCGGAGATCTCGGAGAAAACCCATGCAGGATAGCACACAACCAAAAAACATTTTGCTGTACCTCTGCACCCGTGGCAATAAAACTAAACTCCAGTAAGCAACTTTCTTTACATGCGGGAAGGAACTGCAGATGTTTTACACCGAAGATGGACACAAAACGATGGAGTAACTCAGCGGGACATGCAGCATCTCTTAACGTGGTCCAGTGTCGGGCGTTTTGCTTGTGTGAAAGCAGCTTGGAAGTTTTTGCTGCTTTTAAGCCGTGCGAGTGCTGTTGGCTGCAAAGTCCTTTGCCGAGTATTCTCCCGGCACGGAAATCCAGATGCAGAACAGCTGGAAGAACTTCCTTCCCTCCTGGGCCAACTGATAAATGAAACTTGCGCAAGGGCCAGTGTTGTATGTATCATCTATGGAGCGAAGGAAATGGGCGACGTTTCGTCCCGAAACCCTTCTGGAAATAGGCAACGTTTAGACTTGGTTTATACTCGCTAGAATTTAGGAGATTGAGAGGGGATCTTATAGAAACGTACAAAATTCTTATGGGGTTGGACAGGCTAGATGCAGGAAGATTGTTCCCGATGTTGGGGAAGTCCAGGACAAGGGGTCACAGCTTAAGGATAAGGGGGGAAATCCTTTAAGACCGAGATGAGGAAAAACTTTTTCACACAGAGAGTGGTGAATCTCTGGAACTCTCTGCCACAGAGGGTAGTTGAGGCCAGTTCATTGGCTATATTTAAGAGGGAGTTAGATGTGGCCCTTGTGGCTAAAGGGGATCAGGGGGTATGGAGAGAAGGCAGGTACGGGATACTGAGTTGGATGATCAGCCATGATCATATTGAATGGCGGTGCAGGCTCAAAGGGCCGAATGGCCTACTCCTGCACCTATTTTCTATGTATCTATGTGACAATAGATGCAGGAGTAGGCCATTCGGCCCTTCGAGCCTGCACCGCCATTCAATATGATCATGGTTCCAGAGATTCACCACTCTCTGTGTGAAAAAAGTTTTTCCTCATCTCGGTCTTAAAGGATTTCCCCCCTTATCCTTAAGCTGTGACCCCTTGTCCTGGACTTCCCCAACATCGGGAACAATCTTCCTGCATCTAGCCTGTCCAACCCCATAAGAATTTTGTACGTTTCTATAAGATCCCCTCTCAATCTCCTAAATTCTAGCGAGTATAAGCCAAGTCTATCCAGTCTTTCTTCATATGAAGTTGGTCGGGGCGTTTTTTCTAGCCTGATGAAAAATGTCCACGAGTAAAAAAAAGGTCGTGAATTAGGTCGTGAAGGTGGACAAAAATGCTGGAGGAACTCAGCGGGTGAGGCAGCATCTATGGAGCGAAGGAAATAGGCAACGTTTCGGGACGAAACCCCTCTGGGTTTCGGCCCGAAACGTTGCCTATTTCCAGAAGGGTTTCGGGACGAAACGTTGCCTATTTCCAGAAGGGTTTCGGGACGAAACGTCGCCCATTTCCTTCGCTCCATAGATGCTGCCTCACCCGCTGAGTTGCTCCAGCATTTTTGTCTACCTTCGATACTTTCCAGCATCTGCAGTTCCTTTCTTGAACAAATTAGGTCGTGAAGGTGGGACAGGCCTTTGTTAAAGCCCGCAAGGCCAGGTAACACGGTGGTGGGCGTGACCTAGGGGGCTTGGAATGTAGTCACCAGGAATGAGAGGACTCACCTGCAGCCCTGAATGAGGGCAGCCGCAGATAAAAAACAAAGAGCCCTGTCTCCCAGGTGCAAGCTGAGAGGACGAATTTCCCATGCCAGCCGTGAGTAATTGGCTTCAGGTAGCTGGATGGTGAAGCAGGCAGGGCCCCAGTTACACCCCACGCCCCCTCCTCCACTCTGGAAACACTATCTCTTTTGTTTGTCGTTTTATCATGCGCGCAGCATGCGTGGATCAAACAATCTAACCTTCAAACACATTCCCTTCATGACACACCTGCTTTGCAGTAACCTGGAAGAAATTCTCTTAAATGTTTTTTAAAATCTTTACGACCAGCGATCCCCGTACACTAGCAGTATCCAACACATTAGGGGCAATTTATATGCTGTCATATGCTGAGAGAATGGAGCAGCTGGGCTTGTACACTCTGGAGTTTAGAAGGATGAGAGGGGATCGCATTGAAATATATAAGATTGTTAAGGGCTTGGACACGCTAGAGGCAGGAAACATTTTTCCCGATGTTGGGGGTGTCCAGAACCAGGGGCCACAGTTTAAGAATAAGGGGTAAGCCATTTAGAACGGAGACGAGGAAACACTTTTTCTCACAGAGTGGTGAGTCTGTGGAATTCTCTGCCTGGTGGCCGGTTCTCTGGATGCTTTCAAGAGAGAGCTAGATAGGGCTCTTAAAGATAGTGGAGTCAGGGGATATGGGGAGAAGGCAGGAACGGGGTACTGATTGGGGATGATCAGCCATGATCACATTGAATGGCGGTGCTGGCTCGAAGGGCCAAATGGCCTACTCCTGCACCTATTGTCTATTGAGTCAATAGAGTCCAACCAGCAATTTGAGCATTTTGGCAGTTCCCAAAGTTCCCAACCCCCTTACTCCTAAGCAGTTAATACACAATTGCCAGTCTGGCACCAAGACACACAAAGGTTAACCTATGATGAGCGTTTGTCGACACCGGGCCTGTACTCGCTGGAGTTTAGAAGAATGAGAGGGAACCTCATTGAAACTCGCAGAATGGTGAAAGGCTTGGATAGAGTGGATGTGGAGAGGATGTTTCCACAAGTGGGAGAGTCTGGGACTAGAGCTCACAGCCTCAGAATTAAAGGGCGTTCTTTTAGGAAGGAGATGAGGAGAAATGTCCTTTGTCATTGGGTGGTGAATCTGTGGAATTCTTTGCCACAGAAGGCTGTGGAGTCCAAGTCAGTGAATATTTTTAAAGGCAGAGATAGATAGATTCTTGATTAATACGGGTGTCAGAGGTTATGGGGAGAAGGCAGGAGAATGGGTTGGGTGTTTGCACGCCCCAATATAAACGGCCTGTCCCACTTTCAAGACCTAATTCACAATCTTTTTTACTCGTGGACATTTTTCATCAGGCTAGAAAAACGCCCCGGCCTACTTGATGCCTTGAGTACCTACGACTAGCATCACGGCCTGCTACGACCTCCTACGACCTCGTGACGACCATGCTGCGAGTAGGAGTCAAGGGCAAACTCTGCAGAGGTCACGAATTAGGCCGTGAAAGTGGGACAGGTCCTTATCCACATGTAGTATTACTGTATAGGGCTCTGGTGAGACCACATCTGGAGTATTGGGTACAGTTTTGGTCTCCTAATTTGAGGAAGGACATCCTTGTGATTGAGGCAGTAGGTTCACAAGATTGATCCCTGGGATGGCGGGACTGTCATATGAGGAAAGATTGAAAAGACTAGGCTTGTATTCACTGGAGTTTAGAAGGATGAGAGGGGTATCTTATAGAAACATATAAAATTATAAAAGGGCTGGACAAGCTAGATGCAGGAAAACTGTTCCCAATGTTGGGCGAGTCCAGAACCAGGGGCCACAGTCTTAGAATAAAGGGGAGGCCATTTAAGACTGAGGTGAGGAAAAAACGTTTTCACCCAGAGTTGTGAATTTGTGGAATTCCCTGCCACAGAGGGCAGTGGAGGCCAAATCACTGGATGGATTTAAGAGAGAGTTAGATAGAGCTCTAGGGGCTGGTGGAATCAAGGGATATGGGGAGAAGGCAGGCACGGGTTATTGATTGGGGACGATCAGCCATGATCACAATGAATGGCGGTGCTGGCTCGAAGGGCCGAATGGCCTCCTCCTGCACCTATTGTCTATGTTTCTACGTAATAGTATTGCTGTTATTGTTTAGTGTTATTGATTATTGTACATTTATTGATATGTTTTACGGATCAGCGGACTTGTTCAGCGGCAGCAAGTAAGATTTGCATTGTTCCATGTCAGGCCCGGTGACCAATTAAATACTCTTGACTTCACTCTCAATTGCTGACACTGTAGCCAATATTTTCCAGTGCGTACTTTGAACATTTGAGACAAATGACCCGGTCATTATTACCCTGCCTTCTGTCAGAGCTTGCCGCGCACAAGTTAACTAGCGCTTACAACGTACAACTAAACACTCGGGCTGGAAGCTGCTTGGAGACATCTAAAGGGCCTGTCCCACTTTCACCAGTTAAGGGGCTGTCCCACTGTACGCGCTAATTCAAGAGTTCTCCCGAGTTTGCCCTGATTCGAACTGGGAGATTTACGGTAATGGCCGCCTGTAGGTACTCGGGGCTCTCGTGGACATTTTTCAACATGCTGAAAAATCTTCACGGGTCTTTCCCGAGCATCTGCCGTTAGTGTTACGAGCCGCGAAGAGGCGCCCCTGAGCTCCGACGTACCCGCTACGTACATTCTACGTGCTTACCACGAGTTTTAACTTGGGAGAGCTCTTGGGTGAACTCGTACAGTGGGACCGGCCCTTTATTCACGAATTCTCCCGCGTTTTCCCCTTGATTCAAACTCACAGAATGTTCGTAACGGGAGTTCGTAGATATATCGCGGCTGCTCGTTACGCCAGCCGTAGGTACTCGGGGCATCGGGTAAGTCGGGATGGTTTTTTCCTGCCCGATAAAAAATGTCCACGTGTAAAAAAATGGTCGGGATGAAAGAAATTGCAACTTTTACTCGTAAGGAGGGCATCGAAATAGTCGTGGGAATTCGTAGACGTACTCGTAGGAGTTCGTGACCATAGTCGTGGAAGGTCGTACGAGTTCGTAGATTGCCACGATCTTGATTTTTTTTTTTAGATCCTTTAAACTCAGCAGAGGTTTTGAATTAAGTCGTGAAAGTGGGACGGGCCATTTAAAAGTGATATGAAAGATAGAAATGTTTAAGAAGGAACTGCAGATGCTGGAAAAATCGAAGGTAGACAAAAATGCTGGAGAAACTCAGCGGGTGAGGCAGCATCTATGGAGCGAAGGAAATAGGCAACATTTCGGGTCAAAATCCTTCTTCAGACTGACTGCAGGTGCTGGTTTACACCAAAGATAAGACACAAAGTGCTGGAGTAACTCACGGGTCAGGCAGCATCTCTGGAGAATATGAATAGGTCCCGTCTCAAAAAGTCGCCCATCCATGTTCTCCAGAGATGCTGCCTGCCTGACTGAGTTACTCCAGCACTTTGTGTCTTATCTTTGGTATAAACCAGCTGGAAAAATCTACGGTGGACAAAAATGCTGGAGAAACTCAGCGGGTGAGGCAGCATCTATGGAGCGAAGGAAATAGGTGACGTTTCGGCCCGAAACGTCACCTATTCCTTCGCTCCATAGATGCTGCCTCTGAGTTTCTCCAGCATTTTTTGTCCACCTGAAAGATAGAAAATGAATCTGCTTTTATAAAACCCTGACTTCCACCTCACCTTTCTTTTAATCAAGGGAGATCGCCACAATGTGCAGCGGCCTTCCTTTGTGCGCCGGGTTCAACGGTTAAACTACTCGAGAAGCCCATCCATCATCCGCCACCTAGCGCTGAGTAAACACCGTAACCACAGCAACCGAACACTCTGGCCAAAGACCACTATTGTACACGCCACACAACATGTTACACCGCACAGTCTTTTCTTTTCGCTGTCCTGGATAATTTATGTATAATCTCACGTGTTTGTCCGAGTAGGTTTGTATTCACTGGAGTTTAGAAGGATTGGGGGGGGGGGGGGGTCTTAATAGAAACATACCAAATTATAAAAGGACTGGACAAGCTAGATGCAGGAAAAAATGTTCCCAATGTTGGGCGAGTCCAGAACCAGGGGCCAGTCTTAGAATAAAGGGGAGGTCATTTAAGACTGAGGTGAGAAAAAAATGTTTTCACCCAGAGAGTTGTGAATTTGTGGAATTCCCTGCCACAGAGGGCAGTGGAGGCCAAGTCACTGGATGGATTTAAGAGAGAGTTAGATAGAGCTCTAGGGGCTAGTGGAATCAAGGGATATGGGGAGAAGGCAGGCACGGGTCATTGATTGGGGACGATCAGCCATGATCACAATGAATGGCGGTGCTGGCTCGAAGGGCCGAATGGCCTCCTCCTGCACCTAGTTTCTATGTTTCTATGTTTCTATGGGTCCGTGTGATCGGGACACTGCTGCAAGCAAGATTCTCATTGTACTTGTATCACACCGGACGTATGGACAAGGGCAATCAGACTGACTGGACGCTGATGCTTCGAGTAAATTACTTATAAATTGGCCGTTGACTGGTTCAGGGAAGGTCAAGGCATGTTCAGCACCCTGCTGTTCTTAAGGTTGTCTACAAAAAAACAATAGTGCGGAAAATTATGAGAGGCACAGATAGGGCAGTCAGGCAGAACCATTTTATTTGGTTTAGAAATACAGCGCGGAAACAGGCCCTTCGGCCCGCCGGGTCCGTGCCGACCAGCGATCATCACCCGCACACCAACACACGATCCCGCACCAACTAGGGACCATTTACAATTTTGCCAAAGCCAATTAACCTGCAAACCTGCACGCCTTTGGAGTGTGGGAGGAAACCGAAGATCTCGGAGGAAACCCACGCAGGTCACGGGGGGAGAACGAACACGCAAGCACCCGTAGTCAGGATTGAACCCGGGTCTCTGACGCTGTGAGGTGGAAACTCTACCGCTGCGCCACCCTGCCGCCTCATGGCCCTTCAGGTGTTCTCCTCCCCACCCCGCCCTACCCTACACCCCCCCCCCTTCACCTCAATTCCCACATCTCCGCCCGAGAGAGATCTCGGGGCGAATATAATCAGCGTGCAGCGCCTCACAGAAGCCACGTTGCTGTGCTGGGATTGTAAAGCTGATCACATACTCGGCTACTAAGCTGCCGGGAAATGTAATTCCCTGCTGCAGCACGATCAGGATCGATCTCCGGCTCTGGGCCTGTACAATACATCTTGTACCAGTTCCCAAGCCTGACACCGGGCGGGACGCCTCCAGGACAGAGTGTCGTTCAGCAAAGTGACCAATGTCCTCTGGCAGGCAAGTCTCCCGAGCCCTGGCAACAATTCTCATTGATTTCGGCACGCACTGTTCGTTCCACATCATTAACAAGCTTCCCTCTCGAACAGGCGACCTCCGCAGGTTCCAACAGACCGGCTCGCAGTCGAAGTCCGTGCCAAAAGGTCAAACGCTCGGACATCTCACCAGAGACCCAACAAACGTGGACCAGGACAAAATGGCGTCCGTCACCATTGGCAACCCAGAGAGCCCAAAATGGCGCCCTGACCTAACCACACTCCAATCTGAGGGAGGTATATACAACTCACTCCAAAGGCCCTCAACTCTACTCTGGGTTCATTTACGACTCATAGAAAATAGGTGCAGGAGTAGGCCATTCGGCCCTTCGAGCCAGCACCACCATTCAATATGATCATGGCTGACTCAATAATGAAGTCTCCAATTTGAAGGCAACTTTCTACTCTCTCTCTGCATCAGACCAGCTACACTTATCCTTGCCATCATTTTTCTTATCCCTTTAGTTTAGTCTGACCGGCCCAGCACATCCCAGGGCCTTGATGGGAACGAACACTGAAATTTGTCCCCAGTGCAGGAGTTGGCAACCTACGGCCCACGGGCCGGATCCGGCCCCAAACTCGAAGTCATCCGGGCCGCAGGCGTTTGTTTTTTTCCCCCAATTCGTTTTCGCGACCTGGGAGCTGCAGCCAGTCCCGGGGCACGCAGGCAACCTGGGCGTTACATCGACATGGGGCAAGCGAGCTGACCTGGGAACTGCAGCCAGTCCCTGGGCAAGCGAGCCGACCTGGGAACTGCATAAAACTAATTGAAAAACACCTGGAAACGAATGGGAAAAACAACACCAAGTGTCACACTGTGATGACAGGTCCCTGGTGGGAGACGGCTTTTCGGAGCTCCCGCAACGGCAACTTCTCCCGCTGGAATCGCGAGGTTCAAAGGACACGGACGGGACTTACCACCGCCCGTGGAGCCCCAGTTCGCCTAGACACTGCAGTTGGACTGCGGGTTGGACTGCTTGAACCGTGGGGTTTGAAGGGCGCGGAGCCGGGGCCTAGCATCGCCCGGCGTGGCTGAATGGCCACGGGACTTGCCATCGTCCGCCGGGGGCTTTAACACCGGAGCCCCAGTTCGCCTAGACGCTGCAGTTGGACTGCTGGACCGCGGGTGAAGAATAAAGGGAAGAGATAAGACTTTGCCTTCCATCACAGTGAGGAGGCGTTGGAGATTCACTGCGATGGATGTTTGTGTAAACTGTGTTAAGTGTGGGTCTTGTTTTTTTTTGTAATGTGTTAAAAAACCATAGTAATGATATTTCGTTCAAGCCTAGGCTCACAGACATGGGTCCTGGCCCCGATGCAGAACAAGGTTGCCGACTCCTGCCCTAGTGTGTAGGTGAGTGGTGGAGTCTGGGTGGAAGCGATGGTAAGAGGGAGAGAATAGAACTGGAACCCTTGAAACTGGGCGCATGTGGCACTCACGCTTTCATCAGTCAGGGGTATCATGTCCGGCACAGACATTGTTGGCCAAAGGGCCTATTCCAGTACTGCGCTGTTTGTCTGCTGTTTCCCCAGATCAGATGGAGGTTTGCTGGTGGCAATGATAGATGTGATAGTGGTGTATAACAGGCTTTTAGATTGACACGCGGGCATGCAGGGATTGGAGGGTTTGGACCAAGAGCTGGCAGAGGAGATCAGTTTAACTTGGCATCATCTTCAGCACAGACATTGTACTGTGTTCTGTGTTCTCAACAAGCAGATGGATTGGGATAAACAAAATCGGGAAATGCTGGGAATATGCATCAGGTCGGGGAGCATCCGTGGGGAGAGGAAGTTGATCAAGACAGCTAGTTTGGGCAGCACAGCGGTAGAGTTGACTGCCTCACAGCGCCAGAGACCCAGGTTCGATCCCGACTACGGGTACTGTCTCTGCGGAGTTTGTACGTTCTCCCCGCGACCCTGTGGTTTTCTCCGGGGTGCTCCGGCTCCCTCCCACACTCCAAATGACGTGTGGGATGGTAGGTTAATCGGCCGATGTAAAATTGTCCCTGGTGTGTGTGTGTGGGATATTGTTAGTCCGTGGGGATCGCTGTTAGGTGCAGGGCTTGTTACCGCGCTGTATCTCCAAAGCCTAAAGTAAACCACACACCCCGTGCAGTTTATCAAATGGTCGCGAGAAGCTGAGGGCGAGAGGGGGGGGGTAAATGAGGGGAGTGGGACTGACGATTTTCCAAGCCGCCCGCCTGCCGTTTTACAAGGGCCAAATCTCCAGCCTGTCTGAAGCACCCAATCTGCCATTTATTTACTGCTGCCTCTGGTTTCCATTCAAGCAGCAGGTGGCTAATAATGCGCTTACTTCCTGGCCCGGGAGACGAAGCACCCAGCCGTTTTTACGATCTCAACCCTGCCTCTGAACTGGCTGTTCCCCCCCACCCCTGCTGTCACCGCTAACAATACAGACCCCCACCCCCCCACCCCCACCACACATCCTTTCCATTCGGAAATTCTGCCCCCTTACAATAGAGAATATCATGACGGGAGCCTGGCGGGTTCAGTGATTCACTTCCAGCAGCTGAGCATGCCGACGGGAGTCCAGTCTAACTCCGCATTCCGAATAGGAAAATCATTCATTTGGTCATGGCTGAGAATTCTGTTGGCAAGTGCAACGCCTCAGACTGGTGCCAAGGCTGGGGGAGTCATCGACAATCGGAGCTGCGAGGAATCCGTTTACACACAAAAAAAAAAAACACACACAAAAAAAAAAAAATCCGACGACCCCACCCACCCACGGCAACATGCGCACTGTCCCCGATTCCCCTTCTGGCAGCGGGAGCCAGTAGTAAGATTAGTCCCAGGCAGCGTGCTGCGTGGGCCATGTTATTCCCTGTTCCTGGCAGGCGCAAGAGGCTATTTTATGAATTAAAAGGCAGCAAGCACTGCAGGAGGCTCGTTTGCATCCAGTAGAGACCGGCCGCTCCTCTGACGTAGGGGATCGGCTCGAGTTTAGTTTAATTTAGTTTAGTTTCGAGATACAGCGCGGAAACAGGCCCTATCGGGTCCGCGCCAACCAGCGATCCCCGCACATTAACACTATCCTACACCCACACGGGACAATTTTTTTAAAACATTTACACCAAGCCAATTAACCTACAAACCTGCACGCCTTTGGAGTGTGGGAGGAAACGGAAGATCTCGGAGAAAATCACGGGGGAGAACCGTACAAACTCCGTACGGACAGCAGCCGTGGTCGGGATCGAACCCGGGTCTCCGGCGCTGTAAGGCAGCAACTCTACCGCTGCGCCTCCGTGCCCCGCCGCGGAACGCCAGTGTCCTCCGCCCGGTGACGACGGACTGCATTTATCTAGCGACATCCCGCAGCCTGCACGGAGACGACCGGACACTTGAACCGCAGCCAGGACGTGCGAAGGCCCCGGCCTGACCAGAGGCTCATACAGTCAGGCATCATGGGAACAGGCCCTTCAGCCCACATGTGTAGGAAGGAACTGCAGATGTTGGTTATACACCGAAGATAGACACAAAATGCTGGAGTGACTCAGCGGACGGGCAGCATCTCCGGAGAGAAGGAATGGATGACACTTGAAGAAGGGTCTCGACCCAAAACGTCACCCATTCCTTCTCTCCAGGGATGCTGCCCATCCCCTCATTAGCCTCCACTTCACTGGGCAACATGCCCCATCGACACTAGTCCCACTGCCTGCGTTTGGCCCATATCCCTCTAAACCTATCCCATCCACGCGTCTGTCTAAATGGCTCTTAAACGTTGCGACAGTACTTGCCACCTCCAGCAACTCGTTCCATACAACCACCACCCTTTGTGTAAAGAAGTGACCCCTCCACTCCCTACACACTAGGGGCAATATTCAAAGGGCCAATTAACCTGCAAATCTGCACGTCTTTGGGATGTGGGGGGGGGGGGGGGGGAACCATGCGGTCACAGGGAGAACGTGCAAGCTCCACACAGACAGTACCCAAAGTCTGAAGAAGGGTCTCGACCCGAAACGTCACCCATTCCTTCTCTCCAGAGATGCTGCCTGTCCTGCTGAGTCACTCCGGCATTTGCGTCTACCTTCGATTTTAACCAGCGTCCGCAGTTCTTTCTTACACCGTACCCAAGGGCAGGATCGAACCGGGTGTCAGTTGCGCGAGGCAACAGCTCGACCAGCCGCGCCACTGTGCCGCCCATAGATAACAGAGGCAGTCAGGGGGGAACTGGGCAAGGAGGGAAGAAGAGTTATCGGAGAGTAACTTGAATAGGGAAGCAAAGGATTCTGCTGTAAATAAGATCCAGGCACCCCTCCCATGCCCACCACCACCAGCCCCAGCCCTCACACCCCCCTCACTGGGGTTCAGCTGTCAGCTCAACGTTTCTGTGCCAAGAATATTGACAACGTCTCAAAACGGCAAGGCTGTTAAACAGGACCTCTTGGTCCAAGCTGTGTTGAGCCCACCCAAGTATACATGGAGCACCTTCTACAGAGGAGGGCCAGGGTGAATGAAGGCCCTGCAGACCAGAAATACCAACATGGACGCAGTTGGGGTTATGCACAGCCCGGGTGGTCCGCGGCGGGGACTTTACATCACCGACCGCCGGCCTGCGGCCTACACCTTCTTGAAGCCGCGTTCTCCGGTGGGGAGGCACCGATTCAGGACTTACATCGTCTGGCCGCTCGCAGCGGCGACGGCGGAGGGTTGTGGTCCCGACCACGGGGGGGAAATGGAGGAGGACTGACCAAACGTTGTGCCTTCCACCACAGTGATGAATGCTGTGGTGGATGCTTGTGTTAAATTTTTATTGTGTTTTTGAGTGTTCTTTTTTCATTGTACCGTTGCTGGCAAATTTGTTTCACTTGCACTTTATGTGCAAGTGACGAATGGGTTTCGGCCCGAAAACGTTGCCTATTTCCTTCGCTCCATAGATGCTGCCTCACCCGCTGAGTTTCTCCAGCATTTTTGTGTACCTTCGATTTTCCAGCATCTGCAGTTCCTTCTTTAACACGAATAAAACTTGACTTGACTTGACTTGGTGGTATTTGTTAAAAAGTTGTTTGTAATTTAAGGTAGACAAAAACGGTGGAGAAACTCAGCGGGTGAGGCAGCATCTTGTGAGCGAAGGAATAGGTGACGTTTCGGGTCGAGACCCTTCTTCAGACTTTGTAATTTAATGTTTGAATACTTGGTGATTTTGTAATATGGTGGTGGGTGTCACCACGGTTTGGGGGTTTTTTGGGGGGTTTTGTATCGTGTTTGTAAACCAAATAAATTATTTTTGATACCAAAAAAAAAATGGGCGCAGTCATTCCCACATCCAGTCTGAAGAAGGGCCTCGACCCGAAACGTTCACCCATTCCTTCTCTCCAGAGATGCTGCCTGTCCCGCTGAGTTACTCAGCATTTTGTGTATTACAATCTATAAAATATCTGCAAAGAAGAGCACACAATAGACAATAGGTGCAGGAGTAGGCCATTCGGCCCTTCGAGCCAGCCCTACCATTCAATGTGATCATGGCTGATCATTCCCAATCAGTACCCCCCGTTCCTGCCTTCTCCCCGTTCCTGCCTTCCCCCCTGAGTTACTCCAGCATTTTGTGCCCATCTCCAGTTTAGTTCAATTTTGTTTAAAGAAACAGGCCATTTGCTGACCATCAAATCATCCGTTCTACACAATCCCACATTCTCAACCACTCCCTAGACACCAGGGACATATTTTTTTTTACAGAGCCCAATTATCTACAACCCGTTTTTATTTTTGAGATACATCATTGAAACAGGCCCTTCGGCCCACCGGTCGCTGCCGACCATCGATCATCCGTTCATGCAAGTTCGTTCCCATCCTCTTCCGACACGCTAGGGGCAATTTATAGAAGGCCAATCAGCCTGCAAACCCGCACGCTGTTGGGTTGTGGGGGGGGGTGGGGTGACTGGAGCGCCAGGGGAAGCCCACGCAGTCACGGGGAGAACGTGCAAACTCCGCACAGACAGACAGACAGACAGCACCGGAGGGCAGGATCCAACCGGCTGTGAGGCAGCTGCTCCACTGGAGTGCCCGGCTCCGCAGGTAAAACGCCAACCACGCCGTGTACTTTGGTGGCCATAGCCTTGCATTCCTCAGCAACCCCCCCCCCCCCCCCAAGGACAGGATGGCTCAGAAGCTAAAGCCCTGTGAGGAATGATCTGCTTACAACCCCCGGGATAAATGGCGGTGACAGGTGGCAGTGGGAAGATGTGCTCGGGATCGCCACAGACTTGCCTGGAGCTCAGCAGGACCTGTAATTTAGAAGCTTGCGAGTCTGCAGGTGTGTACGAGCCTTTCTACCTCAGAACAATACCTTCCTGTCTGCACGAACCCGCAGCCCAGGCAGACAAACAACAAACAGTGTCCTTTTAGCTCAAGCCTCACTCCGATTCCTTCAGTCTATTTCTCTCTCTCTCTCTCTCTCTCTCTCACTCTCACCCCCCTCCCCACACCTTGCCAAGGAGGGTGGGCATTCCTACAGTGCCCCCCCCCCGGGTACCCCTTGCCCAGCCCAGCAGGGTATAGATCTGTGGACGCCAATATCACAACTACCTGCTCCCCGCTCCGAGGGCTCTCCTCTGCCTCGCCTGGCGAACATCCAGCCCCCAAATAAAAACCGCCCCCCCCCTCTGTCCTCAAGACACCAATGCAAGATAAGAATATATACCACTGGAGAGAAGGAATGGGTGATGTTTCTGGTCGAAGGTAGACACAAAATGCTGGAGGAACTCAGCTGGTGAGGCAGCATCTATGGAGCGAAGGAAATAGGCAACGTTTCGGGACGAAACCCTTCCGGGTTTCGGCCCGAAACGTTGCCTATTTCCAGAAGGGTTTCGGCCCGAAACGTTGCCTATTTCCAGAAGGGTTTCGGGACGAAACGTTGCCTATTTCCTTCGCTCCATAGACGCTGCCTCACCCGCTGAGTTACTCCAGCATTTTGTGTCTATCTTCAGTGTAAACCAGCATCTGCAGTTCCCTTCCTAAAACCACTGATATATACCAACCGGTTAATAGGCCCTTTGCCCATATATCTGGGATGACCGTGATAGCAAGTTGAACTAATCTCCTCTGCCTGCATGTGATCCATAGGCCCACAATCACCCACACATCTAAAACATATTAAAGGTCACTAGGTCAGCATCCAGTTCTCGGCTCCCATCACAGGCTGTATAAAACGAACTTGCCCCGTGCGTCTGAAGAAGGGTCTGAAGAAGGATTCTGATCTGAAACGTCACCTATTCCTTTTCCCCAGAGATGCTGCCTGACCTGCTGAGTGACTCCAGCATTGTGTGTCTTACAATAGACAACAGGTGCAGGAGTAGGCCATTCGGCCCCTCGAAACCAGCACCGCCATTCAAAGTGATCATGGCTGATCATCCCCAATCAGTGCCCCCCCGTTCCTGCCTTTCTCCCAATATCCCTGACTCCGCTATCTTTACGAGTCTATCTAGCTCATTTGGTGTCGATGGGCTTTTTGGTCGGCAGGGCTTGTTGGGCCGAAGGGCCTGTTCCCGTGCCGTGTGCCTCAGGACCCGGGCGGGGGAGAGTAAATCCTCCACTTTCTTTCCTTTGAGATAACTTTGAAACCCAAGTCTGAGTGAGACTGATCTCACAGGAGCAAGGTAAACAGCTGTTCCTCGCAGGGAGGCCGGGCGAACAAAACTACAGCAAAGATGAAAGATCCGAGCAACAGCCCGAACCCGTCAAATTCTTCCAGCGACACAGATTGGGTGTCTCCTGCAGCAAGGAAGCAAAAAAAAAATTTAAAAATAGCCGCCCTGGAAATTAGCATGGGCCAAATAAGGGCATGCGAGTGTCAGTGCATGGATGCAGGGTGGGCCAGGCAGCAGAGGTCAGCCGGGGTCATCCATCGGGAGACATGATGAGGGCAACACGGGCAGACTTTTGCCAGGTCGGTGGCGCAGCGGTAGAACTGCTGCCTCTCAGCGCCGGAGACCACGGGCTCCATCCTGACTGCAGGCGCTGGCTGTCTGTTCGGAGTTTGCGCGCTTTCGAGACCCGAAACGTCGCCAATCCCTTCTCTCCATAGATGCTGCCTCACCCGCGAGTTAAAGCCCTGTCCCACGGTGCGAGTTCATTCCAAGAGCTCTCCCGAGTTTAAAAGAAATCAAACTCGTGGTAAGCACGGAGAATGAACGTAGCGGGTACGTCGGAGCTCGGGACGTCTCTTAGCGCTAACGGCAGGTACTCGGAAGACTCAGCTAACGGCAGGTAAGCACGGGAAGACTCGTGAAGATTTTTAACATGTTGAAAAATGTCCACGAGAGACCCGAGTACCGACGAGTGGCATTACCGTAAATCTCCGGCTTCGAATCAGGGCAAACTCGGGAGAGCTCTTGGAATGAACTCGTACAGTGGGACAGGGGTTTCACTCCAGCATTTTGTGTCTACCTTCGATTTTACCAGCATCTGCAGTTCTTTCTTAAACAATAAATGACAATCCTGACCAAGCGGGCTGGCAGCAGGCATGAGGGGCCGAATGGCCTGGTACCTATGATCGGCACTTGGCGGCGGTAGGTGAACAGAGGATTGAGGGAAATTGCAACATGGCAATGCAATGTCATTAAAAGGAACTGCAGATGCTGGTTTATCTGCAGTTAATGGTTTATAGACAATAGACAATAGACAATAAGTGCAGGAATAGGCCATTCCGCCCTTCGAGCCAGCACCGCCATTCAATGTGATCATGGCTGATCATCCCCAACAGTACCCTTCCTGCCTTCTCCCATATCCCCTGACTCCGCTATCTTTAAGAGCCCTATCTAGCTCTCTCTTGAAAGCATCCAGAGAACCGGCCTCACCACCCCTCTGAGGCAGAGAATTCCACAGACTCACCACTCTCTGTGAGAAAAGTGTTTCCTCGTCTCCGTTCTAAATGGCTTACTCCTTATTCTAAACTGTGTGGCCCCTGGTTCTGGACTCCCCCAAACATCGGGAACATGTTTCCTGCCTCTAGCGTGTCCAAGCCTTAACAATCTTATATGTTTCAATAAGATCCCTCTCATCCTTCTAAACTCCAGAGTGTACAAGCCCAGCTGCTCCATTCTCTCAGCATATGATAGTTCCGCCATCCCGGGAATTAACCTTGTAAACCTACGCTGCACTCCCTCAATAGCAAGAAGTCCTTCCTCAAATTATGGACCAAAACTGCACACAATACTCCAGGTGTGGTCTCACTAGGCTCTGTACAACTGCAGAAGGACCTCTTTGCTCCTATATTCGATTCCTCTTGTTATAAAGGCCAACATGCCATTCGCTTTCTTCACTGCCTGCTGTACCTGCATGCTTACTTTCATAGACTGGAGTAACTCAGCGGGTCAGGCAGCATCTCTGGAGGCAAACATCCCAGTGATGTTTCGGTGCTGTCTTACAGTGCTGGATCCCCAGATTGGATCTTAACAACGTGTGCCGTCTGTATGGAGTTTTGCCTGTTCCCCCCATCACCGTGTGGGTTTTACCCGGATGCTCCGCTTCCCTTCAGCATTCCAAGGATATACAGATTTGTAGATTAAATTGGCTTTGGTAAAGATCATAAATTGTTCCTAGTGTGTAGTGTAGTGCTGGTTTAGAGATACAGGGTGGAAACAGGCCCTTCGGCCCATCGGGTCCGTGCCGACCAGCAGTCCCCGCACACTAACACACACTAGGGACAATTTTTACATTTACCAGGCAAATTAACTAAGTCTTTGGAGTGGGGGAGGAAACCGGAAGATCTCGGTGACAACCACGCAGGTCACGGGGAGAACGTGCAAACTCGTGCAGACAGCGCCTGCAGTCGGGATCGAACCCGGGTCTCCGGCGCTGCATTCGCTGTGAGGCAGCAACTCTACCGCTGCGCCACCGTCGGTGGAGGCTGTAATTCTGCTACGATGTCCCATGAAGTTTGCGGTTCTCAATGGAGCTGGTTGGGCCGAAGGGCCTGTTTCCGCCCAGTATCTCGAAACTAAACTGATCAGCCTGAAGAAGGGTCCCAATCTGAAATGTAATCCATCCATGTTCTCCAGAGATGCTGCCTGACCCGCTGAGTTACCCCACCATTTTGTGCCTATCTGTAGCAATGTAAATGCATGGGTTAGGGTCTTGTAAGAAGCTCTGATCCTGTGGGCAATGCTATATGCCCCCCCACCACCCCTGCCCTACTTCAGACAAGCCAGTGGGTGAGTGATGGCAGGGCAGCGATCGGTAAAGCCTGGGTCGCGGCCACTACAT
>CM075993.1:5377987-5410487 GCA_038087875.1 Malacoraja senta
GATATGGGGAGAAGGCAGGAACGGGGTACTGATTGGGGATGATCAGCCATGATCACATTGAATGGCGGTGCTGGCACGAAGGGCCGAATGGCCTGCTCCTGCACCTATTGTCTATTGTCTATTGTCTATTGCCTCACACCATCCATCTCTTGCCCAGAGTAGGGGAATCGAGGACCAGAGGACATAGGTTCAAGGTGAAGAGGAAAGGAATTCATAGGGGTAACATTTTCACACAGAGGGTGGTGGGTGTATGGAACAAGCTTGCCAGAGGAGGTAGTTGAGGCTGGGACTATCCCATCGTTTAAGAAATGGTTGGACAGGTACATGGATAGGACAGGTTTGGAGGGATATGGGCCAAACGCTGGAAACGAGAGATAAGGGGATCTCTTGTTTCTTTCTCCCCTGAGTCTGAAGAAGGGTCTCGACCCGAAACGTCACCCATTCCTTCTCTCCAGAGATGCCCCCTGTCCTGCTGAGTTACTCCAGCATTTTGTGTCTGTATCCAGGTTTAGAGGGGTATTGTCAATGTACAGGAGGACTGCCTGCCAGTGCGGTTCATTAACATTTTGTCAAAAGGCTGTTTGCCGAGGGGGATAGGCACGGGGTCACGATGACCCAATGCAGGATGTGAACTCCATCCAATACTGTCTAACTTGGCAAAGGATCCCTTCCGTCTCCTGACGGATATCCTGTATCGGCTGCAGCTCACTGCCAAGGCAACGTCACGCTGAGGTAAAGCTCTCCAGTGTAAAAGGACGCACTAAGCTACAATGAGCTCGACAAGCGAGATTCGTACCAAGGAGTCTCCCATAACACCCCGACCTTTCAGTCTGAAAAAGCGTCTCGACCCGAAACCTTCCCTCTTACATTTCCTTCGCTTCATAGATGCTGCCTCGCCCGCTGAGTTTCTCCAGCATTTTTGTCGACCTTTCAGTTTCGTTTAGTTTAGTTTCCAGATACAGCGCGGAAACAGGATCTTCAGCTCGTGCCCGCCAGCGATACCCGCGCCCTTCGGGAATCTACTGTCTGAATCATTTGGTGATTTTGTACGACGGTGATGAGAGTGGCCATGGTTTTGTTTCCTAGTGAGACCACACCTGGAGTATTGTGTGCAGTTTTGGTCCCCTAATTTGTGGAAGGACATTCTTGCTATTGAGGGAGTGCAGCGTAGGTTTACAAGGTTAATTCCCGGGATGGCGGGACTGTCATATGCTGAGAGAATGGAGCGGCTGGGCTTGTACACTCTGGAGTTTAGAAGGATGAGAGGGCATCTCATTGAAACATATAAGATTGTTAAGGGCTTGGACACGCTAGAGGCAGGAAACATGTTCCCGATGTTGGGGGAGTCCAGAACCAGGGGCCACACAGTTTAAGAATAAGGAGTAAGCCATTTAGAACGGAGACGAGGAAACACTTTTTCTCACAGAGAGTGGTGAGTCTGTGGAATTCTCTGCCTCAGAGGGCGGTGGAGGCAGGTTCTCTGGATGCTTTCAAGAGAGAGCTAGATAGGGCTCTTAAAGATAGCGGAGTCAGGGGATATGGGGAGAAGGCAGGAACGGGGTACTGATTGGGGATGATCAGCCATGATCACATTGAATGGCGGTGCTGGCTCGAAGGGCCGAATGTCCTACTCCTGCACCTATTGTCTATTGTCTATTCTATCGTGATAGTAATTAAATAAATTATTTTTGATACAAGGGTGGGGGGAAAAATGGGTGTCCTGGAATGCGTGTTGGAGGCGGGCGATCGCTGCGGGTTGGCGCGGTTCACGTACCTGGGCATGAAGATGGAGTTGTGCAGAAAGTTCTCGAAGGATTTCTGAAACATGACCTCCTCGGCCTCAGCGTTGATCTCAGCCTGGGTCTTCGGGCAGGCGCAGCATTGGCCTTGGCCCGTCTTGTCCGACGTCTTGGAGTCGCCACCGTCCAGGTCGATCGTGCCGGTCGCAGAGATCCTGGTGGGCAGCTTCAAACCTGGGGGGGGGGGGTGACCATGGCAACGGAGTGGGTTAAAATGCTGCCCGCAACCTCAATAGACAATAGACAATAGGTGCAGGAGTAGGCCATTCGGCCCTTCGATGTGATCATGGCTGATCATCCCCAATCAGTACCCCGTTCCTGCCTTCTCCCCATATCCCCTGACTCCGCTATTTTTAAGAGCCCTATCTAGCTCTCTCTTGAAAGCATCCAGAGAACCGGCCTCCACCGCCCTCTGAGGCAGAGAATTCCACAGACTCACCACTCTCTGTGAGAAAAAGTGTTTCCTCGTCTCTGTTCTAAACATGTTCCTGACGTTGGGGGGGTCCAGAACCAGGGGCAACAGTTTAAGAATAAGGGGTAAGCCGTTTAGAACAGTGATGGAAAACTTTTTCACTCAGAGAGTGGTGAATCTGTGGAATTCTCTGCCTCAGAAGGCGGTGGAGGCCAATTCTCTGGATGCTTTCATAGAAACATAGAAAATAGGTGCAGGAGTAGGCCATTCGGCCCTTCGAGCCTGCACCGCCATTCAATATGATCATGGCTGATCATCCAACTCAGTATCCCGTACCTGCCTACTCTCCATACCCCCTGATCCCTTTAGCCACAAGGGCCACATCTAACTCCCTCTTAAATATAGCCAATGAACTGGCCTCAACTACCCTCTGTGGCAGAGAGTTCCAGAGATTCACCGCTCTCTGTGTTAAAACGTTTTTTCTCATCTCGGTCTTAAAGGATTTCCCCCTTATCCTTAAACTGTGACCCCTTGTCCTGGACTTCCCCAACATCGGGAACAATCTTCCTGCATCTAGCCTGTCCAACCCCAAAGAATTTTGTACGTTTCAAGAGAGAGTTAGATAGGGCTCTTAGATAGCGGAGTCAGGGGATATGGGGAGAAGGCAGGAACGGGGTACTGGTTGTGGGATGATCACCCATGATCACAGTGAATGGCGGTGCTGGCTCGAAGGGCCGAATGGCCTACTCCTGCACCTATTGTCTATTGTCTCTCCCCCATCCCCTTTTCCCCCATAAACCTCCCTCTGGATTTGCATTTCACTCCTCTTGCTTTTCGTATGGTTTAGAGATACAACGCAGGAACCAGGCCCTTCAGCCCATCGAGCCCGTGCCGTCCAGCGAACTCCGCGCACTAACCCACTAGGGACAATTTACCATTTACCCGCACCTATTGTCTATTGTCCTCTGGCTTCTACTGCTCCCCCCTTCCCTCCCCCTCCCCCCACCACCCCCCCACACATGCTGCGAGGACGTACACCCCCCTCCCCCCACCACCCCACCCCCAGGTACCTTTGTGACAGTAGTCGTGTCGGTAGAGCTCAGCATCCTCGGGCTGCTGCTGCCAGCGTACCAGGTAGTAGGTGATGTTCCCGTTAGAGAAGGCCGGTGGCTTCCACTTGACCACCAGCTGGGCCGAGGAATTGGAGACCGACACCACGTCCAGTGGGACGGAGGGAGCTGGAGGAGGGGGGGGGGGGGGGGGTGGGAGGAAGCACAACACAACTCCACTCAGTACCGCACACACTTCACGAGTCATAGCAGCAGAATTACACCAGGTGGCGCACGCAGCGCCGGAGACCCGGGTTCCATCCCGACCACGGGCGCCGTCTGAGACGGAGTTTGTACCTCCTCCCCGTGGGTTTTCTCCGAGATCTTCGGTTTCCTCCCGCACTCCAAAGGCGCGCAGGTTTGTTGGTCGATTGGCTTGGTGTAAGTGTAAACATTGTCCCTGGTGGGTGTGGGATAGTGTTCGCAAGGGATCGCTTGTCGGCGCGGACCCGGTGAGCCGAAGGGCCTTATTTCCGCGCTGTATCTCTAAATTAAAACTGAATTAAAACTTACCTCTGGGATTTATAAGTTGATGTTCATAAGTGATAGGAGCAGAATTAGGCCATTCGGCCCATCGAGTCTACTCCGCCATTCAATCATGAATCTTTCCCCCCTCTACCCCATTCTCCTGCCTTCTCCCCATAACCCCTGACACCCGCACTAATCAAGAATCTATCTATCTCTGCCTTAAAACTATCCACTGACTTGGCCTCCACGACCCTCTGTGGCAATTGCACAGGTTCACCACCCTCTGGCTATGGATTAGATTAGTTTGTTTAGTTTAGAGATACAGCATGGAAACAGGCCCTTCAGCCCTCGCCGACCAGCGACTCCTCGTTCACACTAGTTTGTGCGTCCTCCCCGTGGCCGTGTGGGTTCCCTCCGGGTGCTCAGGCTTCCTCCCACACTCCAGAGATGTGCGGGTTCATAGTTTAATTGGCTTCTGTAAGTCGCCCCTCGTGTGTAGGGTAGAACTAGTGTGTACGTGGGATCGCTGGTCGGCGCGGACTCAGTTGGCCGAAGGGCCTGTTCCCATGCTGTATCTCTAAACGAAACGAAACTAGCATGAATGGGTGATTGCTGGTGAGCACGGGTTGGTGGGCCGAAAGGCCTGTTTCCGCACTGTGTCTCTAAACTGATGAAGCTAATTAAAACTAAACTAATGTTTTAAGAAGGAACTGCAGATGCTGGAAAATCGAAGGTAGACAAAAATGCTGGAGAAACTCAGCGGGTGAGGCAGCATCTATGGAGTGAAGGAATAGGTGACGTTTCGGGTCGAGACCCGGAAGGGTCTCGACCCAAAACGTCACCTATTCCTTCACTCCATAGATGCTTCCTGGTCTCGACCTGAAACGTCACCTATTCCTTCGCTCCATAGACGCTGCCTCACCCGCTGAGTTTCTCCAGCATTTTTGTCCACCTTTAAACTAAACTAATGCTCTTTTCTGTTTTATGTACCTACGTTGGCGACCAAACGCCTATCCAAGTTTAGGTGTCACCTCAACAAGATAGCCCAGCTATCGGCTTATACAAGAGGATGAATGAGGTGAGGTTCTAGTGCAAGGCTGACATAACCTACCTGCGGCTGAGGCGACCTACCTGGGGCTGAGGTGATCTACCTGAGGCTGACCTACCTGGGGCTGAGGTGAACTACCTGAGGCTGAGGGGACCTACCTGGGGCTGAGGTGAACTACCTGGGGCTGAGTTGAACTACCTGGGGCTGAGGTGTCCTACCTGAGGCTGAGGTGATCTACCTGAGGCTGAGGTGAACTACCTGGGGCTGAGGTGATCTACCTGAGGCTGACCTACCTGGGGCTGAGGTGTCCTACCTGAGGCTGAGGTGAACTACCTGGGGCTGAGGTGATCTACCTGGGGCTGTGGGGACCTACCTGGGGCTGAGGTGACCTGCCTGTGGCTGAGGTGACCTACCTGAGGCTGAGGTGACCTGCCTGTGGCTGAGGTAAACTACCTGAGGCTGAGGGGACCTACCTGTGGCTGAGGTGACCTACCTGAGGCTGAGGTGACCTGCCTGTGGCTGAGGTAAACTACCTGAGGCTGAGGTGACCTACCTGTGGCTGAGGTGAACTACCTGAGGCTGAGGTGAACTACCTGAGGACGAGGTGAACTTCCTGAGGCTGAGGTGACCTACCTGTGGCTGAGGTGACCTACCTGGGGCTGAGGTGAACTACCTGCGGCTGAGGTGAACTGCCTGTGGCTGAGGTGACCTACCTGTGGCTGAGGTGAACTACCTGTGGCTGAGGTGAACTACCTGGGGCTGAGGTGAACTACCTAGGGCTGACCTACCTGGGGCTGAGGTGACCTACCTGAGGCGTTGGTCTTGATGTAGATGATCTCACTCTTTGCTCCGTAGTTGCGGCCATCTTCGGAGGTGGCGAGCGTGATGGCCTTGACGAATATGGCGTACTGGGTCCAGGGCTTCAGGTTGGACAGGTAGACGCCGGGCTCCTGGGACTTGCTCTGGGGCAGGTCGACGTCCACCATGCTCCAGCTGTTGGAGCCGCACGCATCCTGCCCGTCGTACTCCGTCAGGTTCTGGAAGGGCCTGGGGAGGGAGACACAACGCAGGCATCACCAACGGCCACCACGACACGTCTGATGGTCGCTGCCCGGACAGAGGCAAAACATAGAAACATAGAAAATAGGTGCAGGAGTAGGCCATTCGGCCCTTTGAGCCTGCACCGCCATTCATTGTGATCATGGCTGATCATCCAACTCAGTATCCTGTACCTGCCTTCTCTCCATACCCCCTGATCCCTTTAGCCACAAGGGCCACATCTAACTCCCTCTTAAATATAGCCAATGAACTGGCCTCAACTACCTTCTGTGGCAGAGAATTCCACAGATTCACCACTCTCTGTGTGAAATTTGATTTTCTCATCTCGGTCCTAAAAGACTTCCCCCTTATCCTTAAACTGTGACCCCGTGTTCTGGACTTCCCCAACATCGGGAACAATCTTCCTGCATCTAGCCTGTCGACGGCCAAGAACAAGATCAAGAATCTTGTAGGTTTCGCTCGGGTATCTCAGCGGGACAGGCTCTCCACCTCTGGAGCGAAGGGACAGGTGACGTTTTGGGTCGAGACTGAGGGTCGGGGAGAGGGAAACACGGAAGGTGTGCAGAAACTCATATCAAAGCCAGCGAAGATGACCAAGTTAAGGTGGTCATGGCAGAGCCAGAGACCCGGGTGGGAGGAAACCGAAGATCTCGCGGAAAACCCATGCCGGCGGTACAAACTCCGTACGGGCAGCACCCGTGGTCGGGATCGAACCCGGGTCTCTGGCGCTGTAAAGGGCCTGTCCCACTTTCACGACTTAATTCAAAAACCTCTGCCAAGTTTAAAGGACTTTTTTTTAAAAATCAGGATCGTGGTAATCTATGAACTCCCACGACTATGTTCACGAACTCCTACGAGTACGTCTACGAATTCCCACGACTATTTCGATGCCCTCCTTACGAGTAAAAAGTTGCAATTTCTTTCATCCCGGCCATTTTTTTAAACTCGTGGACATTTTTTTATCAGGCTGGAAAAATTGTCCCGACTTACCCGATGCCAGGAGTACCGACGGCTGGCGTAACGAGCCGCCGTGATATATCTACGGGCTCCTAGGGACTCGCCACGGACATTCTCCGAGTTTGACTCAAGGGGAAAACTCGGGAGAATTCGTGAATAACTCGGGAGAAGTGGGACAGGCCCTGAAGGCAGCAACTCTTCCGCTGCGCCACCACGACCGTGACCGCTGTGTCGTGCGTGGAAGCCGCGCGCCGAGGTACTCACGCTTCCTTGTAGTACACGATGAAGCTGATGAGGTCCCGGTAGTCCGGTGGCCGGTAGTGCTCCCACTTCAAGATGATCTTGTTCTTGGCCGTCGAGTTGCTGGTGAACTTCAAGATGTGGCTTTCGCCTGATGGGAGATTGAAAACCAAAACCATCTCAACCTCAAATACAAAATGTGCAGGAAGGAACTGCAGAGGCTGCTTTACACTGAGGATAAGACACAGAATGCTGGAGTAACTCAGCGGGGCAGGCAGCATCTCTGGGGGGGAGGCACGGGCGATGTTTCTGGTCGAGACCCCTTCTTCAGACTCACACCCACAAAGTGTTACACTCCCTCTCTCACACACTCAGTGTCTCACACTCAGTGTCTCACACTCAGTCACACACTCACGCGCACACTCACAGACGGTATTACTCACCCACACAACCCAGTGTTACACACACGCAGTATCACACACTCCATCACACACACACACACACACAGTATTAGGAGATTGAGAGGGGATCTTATAGAAACTTACAAAATTCTTATGGGGTTGGACAGGCTAGATGCAGGAAGATTGTTCCCGATGTTGGGGAAGTCCAGGACAAGGGGTCACGTTTGAGGATAAGGGATGAGATTTTTTTTCACACAGAGAGTGGTAAATCTGTGGAATTCTCTGCCACAGAGGGTGGTTGAGGCCAGTTCATTGGCTATATTTAAGAGGGAGTTAGATGTGGCCCTTGTGGCTAAAGGGATCAGGGGGTATGGAGAGAAGGCAGGTACGGGATACTGAGTTGGATGATCAGCCATGATCATATTGAATGGCGGTGCAGGCTCGAAGGGCCGAATGGCCTACTCCTGCACCTATGTTCTATGTATCTATGTATCTATTACACACTCCCTCAGTGTTACACATGCACACACACAGTGTTACACACTCCCTCTCACACTCAGTATCTCACACTCCCTTGTGTCACATGCTCTCTCACAGTGTTACACACACACACACACACAGTGTTCCACACTCCCTTAGTGTCACACACTTCGTGTCACTCCTTCACACAGTGTTACACACTTTTACACACCCCCTCACAGTGTTAGTTACACTCCCTCACACACACACAGTTACACACTCCCTCACACACACAGTTACACACTCCATCACACAGTTACACACTCCCACACACACACACACACACACACAGTATCACACTCCATCACACACACACAGTTACACACTCCCACACACACACAGTTACACACTCCCTCACACACACACACACAGTTACACACTCCATCACACACACACACACACACACACTCCATCACACACACACACACACAGTTACACACTCCCTCACACACACACACACAGTTACACACACACACACACACACAGTGTCACACACTCCCTCACACACACACACACACACACACACAGTGTCACACACTCCCTCACACACACACACACAGTGTCACACACTCCCTCACACACACACACACACACACACACACACACACACACACACACACACACACACACACACAGTTACACACTCCCTCACACACACACACACACACACACACACAGTTACACACACACACACACACAGTTACACACTCCCTCACACACACACACACACACACACACACACACACACACAGTTACACACACACACACACACAGTTACACACTCCATCACACACACACACAGTTACACACTCCCACACACACACACACACACACACACTCTAGCCGCCACTGTACTCACATGAGGCCCTGTCTCCGTTGGTTCTCTGCTCCATGTCGGACGTCCCCTGCCGGCCCCTCACCCCGGCCACCTCCACCATGCGGTAGATCTCGGACACGCACAGCTTGGGGTTGAAGGCAAAGTAGACCTTGCCCTGCTTGATGGTGAGGTTGTGGCGGCTCCAGTCCCAAAGCTGCTGCAGGTTCTGGTTGTCCAGCACGTAGAAGGAATAGTTCCTGCAGGGTCACACAAGGCACGGGGTCAGGTGGGAAGCAGATATATTCCATCGCAGGTAGAGACAAAATGCTGGAGTAACTCAGCGGATGAGGCAGCGTCTCTGGAGGGACGGAATGGCCGACGTTTTGGGTCGAGACCCAAGGGGGTCGTCAACTTTCTCACTCCCAAATAAGGGACAAAAGGTCAAAATACGGGGCAAATTCCCGAAGGCAATTCGTTGACCGACTCGGCCGTGGCTGGGTGGATGAATGATGAGTTGACCCGGGTGCTGGACTACACACAAAGCCCAGCCGGCGGGCCAGCTGAGGAGTTTTGGCCCGGGCGACATCGCGCGCAAAGTCCAGCGCCCCATCCAACTCATGAACCGATGATCGGCCACAAGAAGGAGGGGTGGTGGTGGTGTGGGCGGTGAGCGAAGGTCCGAAGGTCGGACAGCTGGCCGGGCTGCCGACCGACCGACGGGGCCACAGGCGAGGAGCTGCTGCTGCACTCCATGGACTGCACTACGTCGGGACGGGTGAGGCGGGGGCCGGACGCGGCACTCCCACCCGACAGCCCCCTCAACCCGAGTAGCAGCAGTCAAATACGGGACAAGGGCGGTCCCGTACGGGACAAACCAATTTAGCCCAATATACGGGATGTCCCGGCTAATACCTAATTTGAGGAAGGACATCCTTGTGATTGAGGCAGTGCAGCGTAGGTTCACCAGATTGATCCCTGGGATGGCGGGACTGTCATATGAGGAAAGATTGAAAAGACTAGGCTTGTATTCACTGGAGTTTAGAAGGATGAGGGGGGATCTTATAGAAACATATAAAATTATAAAAGGACTGGACAAGCTAGATGCAGGAAAAATGTTCCCAATGTTGGGCGAGTCCAGAACCAGGGGCCACAGTCTTAGAATAAAGGGGAGGTCATTTAACACTGAGGTGAGAAAAAACATGTTTTCACCCAGAGATTTGCGAATTTGTGGAATTCCCTGCCACAGAGGGCAGTGGAGGCCAAATCACTGGATGGATTTAAGAGAGAGTTTGATAGAGCTCTAGGGGCTGGTGGAATCAAGGGATATGGGGAGAAGGCAGGCGCGGGTTATTGATTGGGGGCGATCAGCCATGATCACAATGAATGGCGGTGCTGGCTCGAAGGGCCGCCTCCTCCTGCACCTATTGTTTCTAATACGGGACAGTTGGCAACACTGGGTACATGTGGCATTAATAGTGTAAACAAAATCTGTTGAACACGGTGCAAGGTCTGATTTAAATGCTGCTTCCTATCGAGCTACACATCTCAGGTTGTGCAGCAGCTGGCCAGATGTTCCAGCTGTGAATTCTGGCTGGCAGAGTGAGCTGGGGGGGGGGGGGGAAGAGACTGGCTGTAAATCACATTGACGGTCTGACCTTGCGGGGCCGTGGGATCCAGCGGGAGATCGACAGACGGCCTCTGGCGCTGGGAATGAGCACAGCGCTCACCGGCCCTGCTCACCGCCACACGACTTCCCGACGTTGCTGAACAGTGCGCGGGACTGCTAATGTTGACACAATCTGGCGGCTTCCACCTCCACCCCCCCCCCCCCCTTCCTTCCAAGGACCATTCAATAATTGCATATCACAGTGTTCCAGAAGGTACAAAAACATTCAATAGTCACGTTACATCAGGCACCCGTTATACTACCATTGTGGCGTCTTTATCTACAATACGGTCGAGCCCCCGCGGCGACCAGCGTTCACGGGAGGCGTCAGAGTCCCCGTGGACACCGCGTGTTCCCTCTCCAGGGACGTAGGCCCGGAAGAGGGCCATGCAGCCGACTCTGGTGCGACCATAGACACCCGCTGCCTGGACCCGCGGACGGCCATCTTGGCAAGGCCCAGGCCCAGGAGCAG
This sequence comes from Malacoraja senta, assembly GCA_038087875.1. Classification (NCBI taxonomy): domain Eukaryota; kingdom Metazoa; phylum Chordata; class Chondrichthyes; order Rajiformes; family Rajidae; genus Malacoraja; species Malacoraja senta. Next base: position 5,388,955 of record CM075993.1, read on the forward strand.
GCCGAGAGGGAGATTCCCCCTCCCCCCCCCCCCACCAATCTGGCAGCTTTGAGTGTCTGGAATTCCCTTCTCCGGGCCAAGGAGGAAATCCCACCTTCATTCCAGGTCATCAATCTCACACTTGGCCGCCTTCTTCCATCTTATTTCCCAGCGCGGCAGACTGCAGCTTGCAGCCCGTGCTGTCTCCAAACCCCACCCGCCCGGCCTGCCTGCAGCCCGTGTGTACTCCTGCAGCCACTGCCAACCCCCTCTCCCCCCCCCCCCCCCCGCCGAGCCCTGCACGCCATGCGTTGCTGCCTCACGCAGTCACACAGTCGCGCAGTGAGGAAACGGGCCCCTTGACCCAAAGCTGACCTTCGTGCCGACACTTTTGCCTGCATTAGACATTCGGACTTGTCCAGTAGCGACCTCCCTTTTAGTTTAGCTTAGAGAGAAACAGCGCGGAAACACTGAGTCCGCGACGACCAGCGATCCCCGCGCATCAACTCTATCCTACACCCACTAGGGACAATGTACCCATTCCTTCGCTCCAGATACGCTGCCTGCCCCGATGAGTTACTCCAGCTTTTTGCGTCTGTCTTTCGTCAAATGTCCCGAGTGTGTGTGTGTGTGTAGGATAGAGTTAGTGCGCGGGGATCGCTGGTCGGCGCGGACGCGGTGGGCCGGAGGGCCTGTTTCCGCGCTGTATCTCTAAACTAAAACCTCCTCTGGACCCTCTACATCTCCAGCACATCCTTCCTCAGATATGGGGCCCAGAACTGCTCACAACCCTCCAAATGCGGTCTGACAAGCGCCCCATAAAGCCTCAGCGTTACATCCCTGCTTTTATATTCCTGCCCTCTCGAAATAAACGCCAGCAGTGAATTTGCCTTCCTTGCGACCGATTTGACTTGCAAATTAACCTGTTGGGAATCCTGCACCAGCGCTCCCAATTCCCTTTGCACCTCCGATTTCTGAATCCTCTCCCCATTGACACTTCAATAACTGGCACTGGCCACTTCAATAACTGGCACTGGCCACTCAAATCAGCCACCCCGGACATGTTTATGATTGGTCTTACTGTATTTTAACGTTGTTTGTATCTATTTCAACTTATACTGTTCCATCAGGGACTGGATTGTTTTAGTGTTGTTATTATTACGTGTGAAATGTTTTAAACGTCACGTATTCCCTGGGAAACGTCTTTTCGTTTTGCACTGCACAATTGTTGCTTGCAAGATGACAATAAAGGAATTGAATTGAATTGAACTGAATTGAATTTGGAAAATAGTCTGTGCCTTGGTACTCCTGGTATTCCCGCCTCCAGCTCCAACCAGCGACGTTCCCAATCCCGACCCCACTCCGGCAACAACCCGGCCCAGATTCCGGATCATGCGTCACAGTTGCCCAGTTGTCAAATCCCATGGGAATTCAATAGGGTGGCGCAGCGGGTAGAGCTGCTGCCTCCCAGCGCCAGAGACCCGGGTTCTAATCCTGACATCGCCTGCCGTCTGCGTGGAGTTTGCACGTTCTCCCCGTGACCGTGTGGGATCCCCCCAGGTGATAATATATATATATATATATATATATATACAATGTACAATAGGTGCAGGAGTAGGCCATTCGGCCCTTCGAGCCAGCACCGCCATTCACTGTGATCATGGCTGATCATCCCCAATCAGTACCCCGTTCCTGCCTTCTCCCCATATCCCCTGACCCCACTATCTTTAAGAGTTCTATCTAACTCTCTCTTGAAAACATCCAAAGAATTGGCCTCCACTGCCTTCTGAGGCAGAGAATTCCACAGATTCACAACCCTCTGGGTACATTTTTTCCCCATCTCCGTTCTAAATGCCTGCCCCTTATTCTTAACTGTGGCTCCTGGTTCTGGACTCCCCCAACATCGGGAACATGTTTCCTGCCTCTAGCGTGTCCAATCCTTAATAAATCTTATTTCAACAAGGATATCCTCTCATCCTTCTCAATTCCAGAGTATACAAGCCCAGCCGCTCATTCTCTCAACATATGGCAGTCCTGCCATCCCGGAATTAACCTGGTGAACCTACGCTGCACTCCCTCAATAGCAAATTTGGTGACCAAAACTGCACACAATACTCCAGGTGTGGTCTCACCAGGGCCCTGTACACTGCAGAAGGACCTCTTTGCTCCTATACTCAACTCCTCGTGTTATGAAGGCTCCGGTGGTCTCCTCCCACCATCCCAAGGATGTAATCGCCCCCAAGTGTGTAGGGAGTGGATGTTAAACTGGACAACATCAACTAGTGTGGGCGGTGATCGATGGTCAGCGTCAACTCGGTGGGTGGAGAACCCTGTGTCCATGCTGTATCTTCAACTAATTCAAGAGCTCTCCCGAGTTAAAACAAATTACAATGTGTGGTAAGTACGTGGAGTGTACGTAGCGGGTACGTCGGAGCTCGGGGACGTCTCTTAGCGGCTCGTAACGCTAACGGCAGGCACTCGGGAAACGCGGTAAGCTCGTGAAGATTTTTCAACATGTTGAAAAATGTCCACGAGAGCCCCGAGCACCTCGCGCGGCCATTACCGTAATTCCCCGCGTTCGAATCAGGGGAAACTCGAGAGAATTACCTCGTACAGTGGGCAGCCCCATTAGAAACATTTGCCCCCCCCCTCTCCTTCAGTTTGCCGCTGCCTTGTCAGGTTGTCCTGGCCTTTGCGAGACGCAGCCACATTACCTCTGCTCCATTTTACAAAGATGACCTTGCAGTCAGCTCGCATCTGATCACACTCGAACAAATGGCCGTCCACATAGGGACAGGAACAGGCCCCAGGCCCTGCGAGCACTGTCCCAGCAGATTGCAGCTGCCCTGGGCTGTAACCCCACCTATTCACCTTTGCCCAGTGCCCCTTGGAGCGGGCCAGGGCCGGGCTAATGCCCAGCGATCCAGCGACATTTCTGTTGCTCGTAGCAGCTTCACGTTTATTTTTTGAACCATTGATGCAAGTAGACACAAGATTGTGGAGTAACTCAGCGGGACAGGCAGCATCTCTGGAGAGAAGGGATGGGTGACGTAGAAACATAGAAATAGGGGCAGGAGGAGGCCATTGTAGAACCTGCCCAGTCACAGAGACACACGGCACGGGAACAGGCCCTTCGGCCCATCCTGCCCATGCTGACCAACATGCCCCATCCACCCAGTCACGGAGGCACACGGCACCGGAACAGGCCCTTCGGCCCATCCTGCCCATGCTGCCCAACATGCCCCATCCACCCAGTCACGGAGGCACACGGCACCGGAACAGGCCCATCAGCCCAACCTGCCCCATCTACCCAGTCACGGAGACAGACGCACGGGAACAGGCCCTTCGGCCCATCCTGCCCATGCTGACCAACATGCCCATCCACCCAGTCACGGAGGCACACGGCACCGGAACAGGCCCTTCGGCCCATCCTGCCCATGCTGACCAACATGCCCCATCCACCCAGTCACGGAGGCACACGGCACCGGAAACAGGCCCTTCGGCCCAACCTTGTCAACGTGACTCACCCTTCGAGATGCTCCTCCCCATTGATGTAACGCAGGCTCTGAAGAAGGAGAGAGACACCAGGGCGTAGGAATGGTGGATCTTCAGGTATCCCGTGATGGTCTCGATTCGGCCCAGATGGCCTCCAGCTCCGCAGCGAGGTTGTCTGAGGGGGGGGGGGGGGGGGGGGTTAGACGGTTAAACATACTGTGGAAAAGAGCAACTGCAGATGCTGCTTTACACAAAAGGTCACAAAGGAGAAATTCAACAGCGGGGGGACAAGTCGATGAAGTGCTGTTGTAACTCAATAGACAACAGGAGCAGGAGTGGAGGCCATTCGGCCCTTCGAGCCAGCACCGCCATTCAATGTGATCATGGCTGATCATCCCCAATCAGTACCCCGTTCCTGCCTTCTCCCCATATCCCTGACTCCGCTATCTTTCAGAGCCCTATCTAGCTCTCTCTTGAAAGTATCCAGAGAGTAAGTACCCCATCGCCCTAGGGTCCCGGCAGCATCAGGAAGTTCTTCCCTACAGCCATCAGATTGTTAAACATGACAACCTCAACCTTAACTACAACAGACTATTAGTATTACTAATGCACTGTATTGTTTTGTTTTATAAAGTATGTGTGTATGTGTACCTATAGATATAAATATATATATGTGTGTGCACTTGTAGGTATGTGTATATATACACACTGAAGTATTTGTCTTTTCTCTCTCTCTCTCTCTCTCGTTTATTATATTGGTCACAGTGTACAATGTTCCCATATTCTGTAGTGCGGCAGCAAGTAAGAATGTCATTGTTCTATCTGGGACAGACGACAATAACACACTCTTGAATTGAAGGTGGACACAAAATGGTGGAGTCGCTCAGCAGGACAGGTTCAGATCGAGGCCCTTCCTCAGTCTACAGCGAATGCAGCATGGAGACCCGGGTTCGATCCCGACTACGGGGCTGTCTGTACGGAGTTTGTAAGTTCACCTGCGCGGGTTTTCTCCGAGATCTTCGCTTTCCTCCAACACTCCAAAGACACGCAGGTTTGTAGGTGAACTGGCTTGTGTCAATGTAAACATTGTCCCCAGTGGGTGTAGGATTGTGTTCATGTGCGGGGATCGCTGGTCCGGCGCGGACCCGGTGGGCCGAAGGGCCCTGTTTCCGCGTTGGTATCTCTAAACTGATCTAAAGATGTTTGAGGACTCAACTTGCTGGAGTAACTCAGCGGGACAGGCGGCCATATCTCTGGAGAGGAGGAACGGGTGAGGTTTCGGGGGTCGAGACCTGCCTTCAGACTGAAGAAGGTCGCCCATTCCTCTCCCTAGATGCTGCCTGTCCCGCTGAGTTACTCCAGCACGACTCCAACCTGATCTCCCGGTGGCCCCTCCCATTCCGAATCCGACCTTTCTGTCCTGGGCCTCCTCCATGGCCAGAGTGAGGACCACCGTAAATTGGAGGGGCAGCACTCATATTCCGCTTGAGCAGTCTGCACCCTAGTGGCATAAACTTGACTTCCCCAATTTCCGGTTGGCCCTTGCTGTCTCCTCCTCTTCTCAGCTCTCCCTCCAGCCCTCGGGCTCCTCCTCTTCCATTCTTCTCCCACCCCCCCCCCAACCCTACATCAGTCTGAAGAAGGGTTTCGGCCCGAAACGTTGCCTATTTCCTTCGCTCCATAGATGCTGCCTCACCCGCTGAGTTACTCCAGCATTTTTGAGAAACAATGGTGGGAAACGGAGCGGCCTCAGGGCGAACAGCGACACGTACAAGGCGAGCCCCTGCGGCGGGCTGTAGCCGGCGGTACTCACTGCCCTGCGGATGGCGATGATCAGGTTGCCGTTCACCACCGTGCATCCCTTCAGGTACTGGGCGGCGGTGACTGAATCGATGGTCTCCGTCTTCACCGGGCACACGTTGGGGCAAGGCGTCACAGGGGGTGCAGTACATGCTGTGGAGGCAGAGGGAAGCGGAGACAACGCTAACAAACTCCCCAGCAAGGTCAGGCCGCACCAAACCCCAAAACCCAAACCCCAACGCCCAACGCCCCAACGCCCAACGCCCAACGCCCAACGCCCAACGCCACCGCCCAACGCCAACCTTCACTACGTCCCGCGCATTCACAGCTCGGCAGCAAGACTTCGTTACCCCGCTAACGCACGTCTGTGGGGCCACCTGTGATAGTTATATCCCCCTGTCCGAAAAGTGAGGTGGGGGGGGGGAATGGGAGGGGGGAAAGGGAAGGGGGGAAGGGGGGGTTCAAGTGAGGGAGAAACGGAAGAGGGGGGAGAGAGAGAGGGAGACCGGGGTGGGGGGAGGTAGAGGGGGAAAGGGGCGAGAGAAGGAGGAAAGGGGCAGGTCTTTCCAATTTTCCAAGCCCAGTCTTTCCAATCTTTCCTCATATGACAGTCCCGCCATCCCGTGGGATTAACCCAAACCCCACAACGCCACCGCAGGTGGTTCAGCCTGAGGATATAAATCAAATTTACAATTTTTCATCCTTCAGACGATGAGAGATACAGCGCGGAACCAGGCCCTTCGGCCCAGCGAGTCCGTGCCGACCAGCGATCGCCCCATCCGCCGGCACTACCCTACACACACGGGGGACAATTTGAGCTTTTACCAAAGCCAATCAACCTACAACCTGTACGTCTTTCGGAGTGTGGGAGGAAACCGGAGCACCCGGAAAAACCCACGCGGTCACGGGGAGAACTCTGTACAAACTCCGTACAGACAGCACCCGTGGTCAGGATCGAACCCGGGTCTCTGGCGCTGACTCTACCGCTGTGCCAACCCCTGCTTCAGTGAGAATACACATTGGGAAAAACTCCCAAAGGCTAAACCAAGGGTGGCGCAGCGGTAGGTAGAGTTGCTGCCTTAAAGCTCCAGAGGCCCGGGTACGATGGTGACTATGGGTGCTGCCTGTGTGGAGGTTGCATGTTCTCCCCGTGACCGCGTGTGTTTTATCCTGGTGCTCTGCTTTCCTCCCACACCCCCAAAGACGTGCGGGTTTGCAGGTGAATTGGGTTCCAGAAATCCTGCCCGTGTGTGTGGGACGGAACTAGTTGGCTTATGCTGCGATCGCTGGTGGGCGCGGGACTCGGTGGGCCGAAGGCCTGTTTGCGCGCTGTATCTCTAAGCGCCACTAACGGGGAGCGGGGAGGTTGGGGGCGTCGGAGAGCGGGCGAGGGTGGCGAGGCGGCGTCTCTGACCTGCTGGCGTTGCGGGTGTACCCAGACGGGCAGATGAGAGTGCACTCCCCCTCGTGCAGCGCAAACTGCTCCTTGGGATTCTCACCGGGATCTTGGAGCAGAGATCCCTTGGTCACGCAGTGCCAGCCCTCGAACCGGTAGGTGCCCGCTGGGCAGCTGGCCAGGCACTGCCCGTCGTAGTAGTAGTTACGGCACGCCATGCAGGCCCGGTTGTCATTGAGGGCCGTGCAGCCACCCAGGCACTCCATGTGGCAGCATTCCCCCTTCTCCCGTACACGCGCGCTTCCCGCACGGCTTCGGGCACACTGAGAAAATCAATGTCTCAATGAGACTCGGATACAACAACTGGGAACAGACCCAATAGATAATAGACAATAGGTGCAGCAGTTGGCCATTTGGCCCTTCGAGCCAGCCTGATGTGTGGGATAGAACTAGTGTACGGAGTGGGCTGAAGAACTCTCCAGGCTGTATCTCTAAAGTCTAAAGGATGCAAAGGTATTTGCTTTCCATTTTAATGGCAATAGACAATAGGTGCAGGATTGGCCATTCGGCCCTTGGAGCCAGCACCGCCATTCAATGTGATCATGGCTGATCATCCCCAATCAGTACCCCGTTCCTGCCTTCTCCCCATATCCCCTGACTCTGCTATCTTTAAGAGCCCTATCTAGCTCTCTCTTGAAAGTATCCAGAGAACCGGCCTCCACCGCCCTCTGAGGCAGAGAATTCCACAGACTCACAGCTCTCTGTGAGAAATAGTGTTTCCTCGTCTCCGTTCTAAATGGCCAACCCCTTATTCTTAAACTGTGTGGCCCCTGGTTCTGGACGCCCCCCAACATCGGGAACACCCTTCTTCAGACTCCACCCAACAGTTTCCTCCCACACATCACATATGACAAGCGTTTTGACAGCACTGGGCCTCTGCTTGCTGGGGTTTAGAAGGATGAGAGGAGGGGGGACGGGGGGACCTCACTGAAACATACCAAATAGTGAAAGGCGGAGTAGACTTGATGGGCCGAATGGCCTAATTCCGCCCCTCTCACATATGAACCCCAAAAGCTTAATAGGTAAATAAGTGGCTGTAAATTGTTCCTGAAGTCTAGAACAATGAGGCAAACAATCGAATAGGAGTTGAGAATAAATTACAAGGTTAGAAACAAAGGAAATAGGTTCAGGAGGAGGCCATTCGGCCCTTCGAGCCAGCACTTGTGATCATGGCTGATCGTCCCCAATCAATAACCCGTGCCTGCCTTCTCCCCATATCCCTTGATTCCACCAGCCCCTAGAGCTCCATCTAACTCTCTCTTAAATCCATCCAGTGACTTGGCCTCCATTGCCCTCTGTAACTAAACTGGTGGGATTATTCTGTTAGATGGTCATAATTGACATGGCCTTTGGTTCTAGGCTCTCCCACTAGTGGACATCCTCTCCACATCCACTCTATCCAGGCCTTTCACTATTCGGTAAGTTTCAATGAGGTCCCCCCCCCCCCCCTCATCCTTCTAGACTCCAGCGAGTACAGCCTTGTATTGTAACCCTCTTGAAATAAATGCTGGCGTTGTGTCTGCTTTCCTTACTACTGATTTGACTTGCAGATTAACATTTTGGCAATCCTGCCCCAGCCCTCCCAAGTCCCTTTGCACCTCCGATTTCTGAATCCTCTCCCCATTTAGAAAACAGTCTGTGCCTTTATTCCCACTGACAGAACGCAGAACTCCGCCCTTTGCTGCACTATGCTCCATCCAGCATAGACACGATGGGCCGAATGGCCACGTGGTTTACAAGATGGAAATCCATCTCCCAGACTAGACGACGAGGCCTGGATTATATACTCTGAGAAAGGTGCCCTGGGGCCTGTGTTTGGTGCCTGCACCACGAACAAGCCTCAAGACTTGAAATCCATCTGCAAACTTTTCTTATTGAAGTTTAGGGAAATAAAGAGGAAACTTTTTAATCCCATTAAATTGTTCTGAGACATTCCATTAGCTGTCAGTTGCAAACACAAGGCACTGAGGTTGTGAGTGGTCTGTCCTGGCCTGAATCTTTCACGGAACGTACAGTTCCCAAGTAATTTGGTTGTGAGAGAATAATTGCAGGAGATGAGAAGATGCAGGTACATAATGTCCCTTGTTCCGTACCTGAACTGCCCCATTTTTATGGGAAATTCTGACAGCACTGCAATGTTTGAGATCAGTCACTACCAGCTCTCAGGGAGGGAGGAGGGGGGGGGGGCGTATCTGCATCGAGCAACAGAGTTTGCACCAAGATACTTCCATCCGAGACAGTCCCATGAGTGGGCATCCTCCGGGGTTGTCTTCGAAGAAGGCAGCACGGTGGCGCAGCGGTAGAGTTGCTGCCTGTAGGGACTGTCCCACTTGGGCGTCATTTGCGCGTCACGCGCGGGTGGCGCGCGAAGATTTTGTACATCACAAAATCCTGGGACGCCGCACGCGACTGCCTACGCCTCCACGCACGCGTCGTGCAAATGATGACGCGTGAATCACGCGCAAATGACGCTCCAAGTGGGACAGGCCCTGCGCAGCGCCGGAGACCCGGGTTCGCTCCCGACCGCGGGCGCTTGTCCGCGCGGAGTTTGTACGTTCTCCCCGCGACCTGCGTGGGTTTTCACCGAGTACCTCGGTTTCCTCCCACACCCCAAAGACTTGCAGGTTTGAAGGTTAATCGGCTTGGTCCAGCTGTAAGAGTGTTCATGTGCGGGGATCACTGGTCAGCGTGGACTCGGTGAGCTGAAGGGCCACCTTCCGTGCTGTATCTCTAAACTAATCAGGCAACAGGTACGGAAAAAGTGTGAAAACGCACACCTCCAGATTCAGGGTCAGTTTCTTCCCAGCTGTTATCAAAGATCCTACAGCGAGCAAGATCGTCCACTCGACGAAAAAGACGTAGTACGGTCACGGGCAGATTCATGGGTAATTTTCGGCCCCATTTCCGTAACCGGCTTCCGTCTCCGCACCAAAGATCCCGTCATAGCGGAGCAAAGATAACTAGTGCGGAGACGGAAGCCGGTTACGGAAACATCCTCGTAAAAATCAAAGATATTTGGGAAAAATCTTCTGCTCATTTTCAGAATTATAATTTATTAACACAAACTGTTCCCCCGCAACATTGATTACACTGCGGGTCGGGTCGGGTCCGGTTACTGAAATGGATGAAAAAAAGGCCCAGGTTCCGTTCCGTTGCGTACTACACGTCAGCCCATTGCATTTAGAAGGAGAGGTCTATCTTTGGCTGTTATCAGGCAACTGAACCATCCTACCACAACCAGAGAGCAGTGCTGAACTACTAACTACCTCTTTGGTGACCCTCAGACTATCCCTGATCTGACTATACTGGCTTTACCTTGCACTTATTCCCTTATGTATCTGTACACTGTAAATGGCTCGATTGTAATCTGGTATTGAGCTTCTCCTGACTGGTTAGCACGCAACAAAAGCTTTTCACTGTACCTCGATACACGTGACAATAAACTGAACCGTCAGCGAGAGCATTTCATATCTCTAGTTTCCCTTCCCATGACTCAAAGTCTGAAGAATGGTCTCGACCTGAAACGTCACCTATTCCTTTTTATCCAGCTGAGTTACTCCTGCATTTTGCATCTATCTTGGACCTGACACGTTGACTCAGGTTCTCTCTCCATAGATGCTGCCCGACCCGTCGAGTGCTCTCGGCATTTGCTGTTCCCATCTGCAACTTTTGCTCATTTTTATTTCAGATTGGCAGCAGCTGTGGGTTTTTGTTCCGTGCTTCAGAAGGCAGCGGCTGTCCTTGTTGGATACTCCCCACGCTGAGTCTGGGCTCCCACCGATCGCTGGGCAGACCAAGCCTTGCCATCTCTGGGCTCTCCCACTCTGAGCGACCTCTCACCTTGCGCCGCCCCTGACTCCGAGCCGAGACCACCTAGGCCCAACGCCCGCCCTGACCAACTCTGCGCACCTTGCCACCACCCGCTGTGTGACTTTAATTTAGAGATACAGCGCGGAAACAGGCCCTTCGGCCCACCGAGTCCGTGCCGACCAGCGATCCCCGCACATTAACACTATCCCACACACTCTGCAGGGACTATTTACAATTTTTACCTCAGCCAATTAATCTACAAGTCTGAAGAAGGGTCTCGACCCGAAACGTCACCCATTCCTTCTCTCCCATAGATGGTTTAAGGTGAAGGGGTAAGATATGAAGGGAATCTGAGGGGTAACTTTACCACGCCTAGGGTGGAACGAGCGGCCGGAGGAGGTAGTTGAGGCAGGGACTATCACAATGTTTAAGAAGCAATTAGGCAGATACATGGATAGGACAGATTTGGGCAAGTTGGGCTGAAGGGCCTGTTTCCACGTGGTATGGCTGAATAACTCAATGAATCTGTCACCCGCATTTCTGGAGTATTCACCCATGCCCTCTGGTCCTCGATTCCCAGACCCTGGGCAAGAGATTCTGGATGTCCACCCGAACTAATCCTCTCGTCCGCCCGATCTATTCCTCTCACGGTTTTACACACCCTGTCCTCACTCCCAGCGTATCACGCAAGGTACAGAGGGGGGAGGAGGGTCGGGAGGGAGGTCTCCCTGCCCTGGGCCCGGCCAAGATGGCCATTCGCCGGTCCAGCCAGCGGGCGGTCGACGGCCGCACAGCGGTCGGCTGCCCGCCCCTTGTCCGGGGTTACATCCATGCCCGCGTGTCCCTGGAGCGGGAACACACACGCACGCGGTGTCCACGGGGACTCTGGAGGCCTTCCGCCAACGCTGGCCGCCGAATGTATCGTTGATAAAATTGTTATTAAATTATTTTAATTTGATAACTTTGTTCGTAAACTGCCGATATAGGCATTCTTTGATCGTGTTACCCATCTGTATTTTTTGTTTGTTTTGAATAAAAGCATTTTGCATTGTAAAAAAAAAATGTCTGGGCCCAAGGTCTGGGATGAATCTAATGGCACGTTCAAACAGCTGATCAATGTTCTATTTTATTCATTGTTTTATTGATTTTATATGGATGGGGAGAGAAATGAAGCAGGTTTATCAACACTTTTAAAATCTTTCTTTTTTTTCAGTTTTTTATTTTTTATTTCTTTAAGTTCTTCCTCACTCTTCGACGACACTCATTTGGTAGTTAAGGGGTTCTAATCTTACACATTCACTTTCTCTTTCACTTTCTTTCTTGCTCTTTCTCTCTTTTTCTATTTCATCTTTGTTAAAATTAAAATGGAAGCGGCACAATGAAAGTATTATGTCATATGCCGCGGTTTATACTTTTGTACACTGCTTGTAATAAAAATATATTTTTTTAAATATAAATAATTTTATAAATCCAGAAATCCGAACCCTGTCCGGATTAGATCCAAGGTCACCACAGCACTTGCCCTCCCGCCATCCAGAATAATGATCAGCCGTGTACGACTGGCAAACCAAGAGGGCCGCTGCCGTTTATCGTACGCGCCACAGTGCAATAGCCAGTAAATCATCTGTGCTAATTGAATGGTGGCGCGCGGCAGGGCAGTCAACACGGCAATTTAGCAGGAGTTGTTGAACCACATTACCGAGGCGGCTCTTGGGGATTCAGTCGCCCACTAATGGACTCGCTGGGCAGGGATAGTAATAAACGGCTTCTCGTTCCACGTGTGTATGAAGGAACTGCGGACACTGGTTTACCCCGAAGACCGGCGCAAAATGCTGGAGTCACTCAGCCGGGCAGGCAGCGTCTCTGGAGAGAAGGTATGGGTGACTTTTCGGGGGAGAAGGCAGGAGAACGGGGGTTTGGAGGGAGAGACAGATCAGCCATGATTGAATGGCGGAGTAGACTTGATGGGCCGAATGGCCTAATTCTACTCCTATCACTTACGACCTTATAAACAGTCCACCAACCACCCTGGCAACACGGCATTCCTGCTGGGTTGTCCAACAGCCACGGACAATCCGCATTCCGTGACCCACGGACAAGTTATTTCATGAATTTGGGTTGTGCATTCCTCGTTCTCCCGGAAGGTCGTAGCTGGGGTAACGTTGCCCGATCGACAGACTGCCCGGTACTGGTGTGGCCAGTCCCTGGTGGCCAGAGGACAGAATGGCCTACTCCTGCACCTATTTCTATCTGTACGCTGTAAGCGGACCGGTTGTAATCATGTATTGTCTTTCCGCTGGCTGGCTAGCGTGCAACAAATGCTGTCCGCTGTACCTTGGTGCGCGAGACGATAAACTGAACCGAGAGGAGCTTACACCCTCTGGCAATTCGCCCCACCGGCCTCGACACGGGGCTGCCGGCGTCCCAGAAGCGCGCCGACATTTTCAGCGCCTTCCCCGCACGGGGAAGTCCGCCTCGCCAGCGACACCACGGGGGGAACCGTCCGCAGATCAAAGCCAGCGGCGGAAAAATCCACGAGCTGCCCTTCGCCGTTCTCAGGCGGTGACGATTTCAAAGGGAACCTCCTGAGAGGCCTCGTTGCCCAATGCTGTTAGCTGGGGAACCAAACCAAAGCCAGATGTGGCTGCAAATCCTTTCCCCCTTCCCCTGGCCCCCTGGAGTTGCTGGCACGGCAACGCAAGCGGCCGGCCCGAGGCACAAAGGGATCGCTGCCTCTCGAGCAAGACCAGGGCTCGGTGTGGGAAGGAACTGCAGATGCTGGTTTAATTCGATGATAAGACACATAACGCTGGAGTAACTCAGCCAGCATTTCTGGAGAGGAGTGGGTGACGTTTTTCGGGTCATAGGAGTCGTAGATTGATACAGTGTAGAAACATTCCCTTCGGCCCAACTTGTCCACACCGGCCAACAATGTCCCAGCTACCTTAGTCCCACCTGCCTGAGCTTGGTCCATATCTCTCCAAACCTGTCCTATCCATGTACCTGTCCAACTGCTTCTTAAACGATGGGATAGTCCCAGCCTCAACTACCTCCTCTGGCAGCTTGTTCCATACACCCACCACCCTCTGTGTGAAAAAGTTACCCGTGTGAAAAAGTTACCCGTTGGATTCCTACTAAATCTTTTCCCCTTCACCTTGAACCTATGTCCACTGGTCCTCGATTCCCCTACTCTGGGTAAAAGACTCTACCCGATCTATACCTCTCATGATTCTGTACACCTCTATAAGATCTCCCCTCATCCTCCTGCGCTCCATGGAATAGACCCTTCTTCAGATACAAGGTAGTCAAAAATGCTGGAGAAACTCAGCGGGTGAGGCAGCATCTATGGAGAGAAGGAATAGGTGACGTTTCGGGTCGAGTCTCGACCCGAATCGTCGTCACCTATCCCTTAGATGCTGCCTCACCCGCTGAGTTCCTCCAGCATTTTTGTCTACCCTCGATTTTTCCAGCATCTGCAGTTCTTTCTCAAACACCTCTTCAGATACAGTTCTGCTCTGCTCAGTTCAGTTTATTGTCATGCGTACCGAGGTACAGGGAAAAGCTTTTCAGCCGAAATACTCCGACGACCCGCTCTGCAACTCTAGAGGGTGTTGGCATATATAAGCCGAGCCTTCCCCTCTGGCCATCCCGACAAGTTCAACTCGATTCCCTGCTGTGGCCAGAGATTCATACAGCGTGGAAACAGACCCTTCGGCCCAACTTGCCCACACCGACCCACGTGTCCCATCTAACTAGTCGCACCTGCCTGCGCTTGGCCCATACCTCTCGAAACCCATCTATACATGTACCGGTCAAGTCAGGAGAGTTTTATTGTCATGTGTCCCAGATAGGACAATGACATTCTTCCTTGCTGCAGCACAACAGAATATTGTAGGCATAAATACAGATCAGATCAGTGTGTCTATATACCATAGAATATATATATATATGTTAAGGAGGACTCTCTCTAACTTCTACAGGTGCACAGTAGAGAGCATGCTGACCGGTTGCATCGTGGCCTGGTTCAGCAACCCGAGCGTCCTGGAGCGGAAAAGGCTGCAAAAAGTAGTAAACACTGCCCGGTCCATCATCGGCTCTGACCTCCCTTCCATCGAGGGGATCTATCGCAGTCGCTGCCTCAAAAAGGCTGGCAGTATCATCAAGGACCCACACCATCCTGGCCACACACTCATCTCCCCCGCTACCTTCAGGTGGAAGGTACAGGAGCCTGAAGACTGCAACATCCAGGTTCAGGAATAGCTACTTCCCCACAGCCATCAGGCTATTATACGTGTAGGAAAGAACTGCAGATGCTGGTTTAAATCAAAGGTAGACACAAAGTGCTGGAGTAACATCAGCGGGACAGGCAGCATCTCTGGAGAGAAGGAATGGGTGACCTTTCGGGTCCTTCTCTCCAGAGATGCTGCCTGTCCCGCTGAGTTACTCCAGCGTTTCGTTACCGCATGGATATCCGGGAGAGATTACGGGGCCAGTAATCTGATCGCAGGAACTGAACAAGCGGCACATCAACACCAAGATGACATAAGTGAAACTTGTGAACAGGTCGGGACGTTATGGGTTACAACAGATGTTTCCTCGCTCACGTGAGACTCTGGACTGTGCTCAGGGCAAACCTCTTGCTGAGAACAGATATCACCCAACTACAGTGCCCTCCATAATGTTTGGGACAAAGACCCGTCATTTATTTATTTCCCTCTGTACTCCACAATTTGAGATTTGTAATAGAAAAAAATCACATGTGGTTAAAGTGCACATTGTCAGATTTTATTAATGGCCATTTTTATACATTTTGGTTTCACCATGTAGAAATTACAGCTGTGTTTATACATAGTCCCCCCCATTTCAGGGCACCATAATGTTTGGGACACAGGTGTTTGTAATTGCTCAGGTGTGTTTAAATGCCTCCTTAATGCAGGTAAAAGAGAGCTCTCAGCACCTAGTCTTTCCTCCAGTCTTTCCATCACCTTTGGAAACTTTTATTGCTGTTTATCAACGTAAGGACCAAAGTTGTGCCAATGAAAGTCAAAGAAGCCATTATGAGACTGAGAAACAAGAATAAAACTGTTAGAGACATCAGTCAAACCTTAGGCTTGCCAACATCAACTGTTTGGAACATCATTAAGAAGAAAGAGAACACCGGTGAGCTTACTAATCACAAAGGGACTGGCAGGCCAAGGAAGACCTCCACAGCTGATGACAGAAGAATTCTCTCTATAATAAAGACAAATCCACAAACACCTGTCCGACAGATCAGAAACACTCTTCAGGAGTCAGGTGTGGATTTGTTAATGACCACTGTCTGCAGAAGACTTCACAAACAGAAATACAGTGGCTACACTGCAAGATTAGCACTGGTTTTAGCTGCAAAAATAGGATGGCCAGGTTACAGTTTGCCAAGAAATACTTAAAAGAGCAACCACAGTTCTGGAAAAAAGGTCTTGTGGACAGATGAGACGAAGATTAACTTGTATCAGAGTGATGGCAAGAGCAAAGTATGGAGGAGAGAAGGAACTGCCCAAGATCCAAAGCATACCACCTCATCTGTGAAACACGGTGGTGGGGGTGTTATGGCCTGGGCCTGTATGGCTCTGAAGGTACTGGCTCACTGAAATGGGGGACTATGTATAAACACTGCTGTCATTTCTACACGGTGAAACCAAAATGTATAAAAATGGTCTTTAATAAAATCTGACAATGTGCACTTTAACCACATGTGATTTTTTTTCTATTACAAATCTCAAATTGAGGATTACAGAGGCAAATAAATAAATGATGGGTCTTTGTCCCAAACGTTATGGAGGGCACTGGACATCAAAGGCAGGTTGAGCATCAGATGATCTGTGGTCAGCATCTGTTGTGGCCTGGTCCACTTCCACATCCCTCAACCTAGGGTTGCCAACTTCCCCACTCCCAAATAAGGGACAAACGGACAATATGAGGGACAAATTCCCGACGGCAATTGGTTGACCGACTCGGCCGTGGCTGGGTGGGTGAATGATGAGTTGGCCCCGGGGTGCTGGACTGCACACAAGGCCCAGCCGGCGGGCCAGCTGAGGAGTTCTGGCCCGGGCCGCGCGCAAAGCCCATCCCAACTCGTGAACCGATGATCGGCTGTGAGAAGGAGGGGTGGTGCCTGTCTCAGCATTTTTGTGCCTCTTCCTACGGGTCGCGATTGGAAACAGAAGACTCTATAATCATGTTTCTCATGCACTGAAATGTCTCGTGACTGCACCCCAAACACAACTAGCTACCTCACAACCCGATCAACCCAATGAGAAACAACATAGTGGTTAAGGGGCACGATGATGTAAGGATGGAGTTACTTTAGAGAGACAGCACAGAAACAGGCCCTTCGGCCCACCGGGTCCGTGCCAACCAGCGGTCCATGGACATTTGTCCCTGGTTCTTGTCCCTGGACAAGAATAAGGGGTGGGCCCTTTTGAACGGAGACGAGGAAACACTTTTTCACCCGGAGAATTGTGAGTCTGTGGTGGTATTAGTGTTTGAAACATATAAGATTATTAAGGGTTTGGACACGCTAGAGGCAGGAAACATGTTCCCGATGTTGGGGGAGTCCAGAACCAGGGGCCACAGTTTAAGAATAAGGGGTGGGCCATTTACAACGGAGGTGAGGAAAACTTTTTCTCCCAGAGAGTTGTGAGTCTGTGGGATTCTCTGCCTCAGAAGGCGGTGGAGGCCAATTCTCTGGATGCTTTCAAGAGAGTTAGATAGAGCTCTTAAAGATAGCGGAGTCAGGGGATATGGGGAGAAGGCAGGAACGGGGTACTGATTGGGGATGATCAGCCATGATCACATTGAATGGCGGTGCTGGCTCGAAGGGCCGAATGGCCTACTCCTGCACCTATTGTCTAGTGTCTATTCTAACACTATCCTACACACACACTAGGGTCAATTTACCATTTTGCCTACAAACCTGAACGTCTCTGGAGTGTGGGAGGAAACCGCAGCACCCGGCGGAAACCCACGCAGGTCACGTGCAAACTCCGTACAGACAGCACCCGTAGTCGGGATCGAACCCGGGTGGGTCTCTGGCGCTGTGAGACAGCAACTCCGCAGCACCATCCGGTGTTTACATAGTTCCATGTTGACATCTCCCCAGTGCTGCTGCAAGGAAGAATCTCATCGTTCCGTTTTGGGACGGGTGCCAATAAAACACTCTTCGACTCTTTGACAGGCGGCATCTCTGGAGAGAAGGAATGGGTGACGTTTCGGGTCTTACGACCCGAAACGCCACCCATTCCTTCTCTCCAGAGGTGCCGCCTGTCCCCGCTGAGTGACTCCAGTCCATCTTCGGAGCAAACCAGCGTCGGCGGTCCCGTCCCGCGCGATTACGGCCGACAGTCAGTTGGCCCCCCCCCCTCTCTCCGCCCCACATATCTCACTCACACACTGAGGGGGGGAAGAAAAAACGAGCAGGAGTCCTCCACAATGCTTCTCAACAGCAGAGTGAAGTCAGAACAATCCCCGAGGCCCAATATATCACCAAGGAGAAGCCATCTTTTATTGCACATGAGCGTTCCAAATACAAGCGGAGCTAATCGAGAAATTATTTATTTCCTTATCCTGGGCTGTGACAATACGCAGAAGAGATTGCCGCTATACTCCTTATAAGTGTATAGTGTGATGGGTGGTCATGTGTTTAGGGTGAGGAATAGACTGTACCACTGTATATATTTATAGACCGTCTATTTACATTCAGAGTCACTGGATGGAGGAATGAAAGGCATCGACGTTCTTCCACTTCATTGAATTTCCTAACAAGGAATCTCTCCCATAGGAACAATCCACGGCTGTTGCATCAGTGGTCGCGGGCCAGATTCCGGGGCAGATGCCACCACCGAGCAATGTGGTGGGGTGGGACCCTGCCGCACAGCACCGACACTGCCCTGTGGACCAGCCCCAGCCCCAACATCTCACACACACTTGTACACATATACATACACGCACACATATACATGTACACACATACACACACACTGGTATACACACACACTTGTACACACACTCACTTGTATACATACACACATGCACACGTATACATGTACACACTTATACACACACACTTCTATACACATACACACTTGTATATATATACACGCACACGCATACATGTACACACATACACTTGTATAAATACACACACACACTTGTATACAAACACACACACGCGCACACTTGTATACATGTACACACTTATACACACACACTTGTTTACATACACACATACACACACACTTGTACACATTTATACACACACGCACACTTGGATATACACACTTGTACACACTTATATGTACACATGTACACACATACACACACACACTTGTATAAATACACACACACACTGGTATACACACACACACACTTGTACACACACTCACGTGTACACATACACACATGCACACGTATACATGTACACACTTATACACACACACTTCTATACACATACACACACTTGTATACATATACACGCACACACACACTTGTACACACTTATACACACACACTTGTAGACATGTACACACTTATACACACTTGTATACGCATACACACACGCACACACTTGTATACACGTTCACACACTCTTACATACACAGCCACACTCACACACACTTTCTACACATACACACTTATATAGACGGGCACACATATACACAGTTTGTATACACACATATACAGTCTTGTATACACACACATTTATATACATATATTTGTATACACACATATACACATGTGTATGCACACACACACGTGTATAAACATGTACACATTTGTATACTCATGTACACATGTATACACGCACACTTGTACGTACATGTACACACACAAATATTTGTAGACATGTATACACACACCTTGTATACACACACACTTGTATATACACACACTTGTAAACACATACAGTTGCAAATATGCACACGCACACATATACACACCTGTATTTACCCACAGAATAGCACATATGCAGGGGAGAGGGTGGAAGGCTGAGCAGAGACGGATGTTAGCGCGTGTGTGTGTGTGTGTGTGTGTGTGTGTGTGCGTGCGTGTGCGTGTGTGTGTGTGTGTGTGTGTGTGTACACAAGGGGCTGGGAGCCGGGCCTGACATTCCCCGCGGCTCCAGCAGAGGTCAGCGCGTGCTCACGCACGGTCCTGGCCGTCCCCTCCCGCGGCGAGCTGACACGGGCCCGCCACCCCTTCGGACTTCCGCGCGCCACGAGGGCCTCGACCACCTTCCCGCCCCCTCTGCCCCTGGACGGAGCCTGCGCACAGTCCAATCCCAGAAGGGAAACGTCACCCTCCGCGTAATCAAGGACCAGTCTCACCTCTTCTCCCCTCTCCCATCAGACAAGAGGTGCTGACGCGTGAAAACGCACACCTCCAGATTCAGTCTGAAGAAGGTCCTCGACCCGAAACGTCACCTATTCCTTGGCTCCATCGATGCTGCCTGTCCCGCTGAGTTTCTCCAGCAATTCTGTCTACCTCCAGATTCAGGGAGAGTTTCTTCCCAGAAGTTATCAGGCAACTGAACCATCGTCTCCCCAACTAGCGAGCAGTCCTGACCTCCCATCTACCATTGGTGACCATTAGACTATATTTAATTGGACTTCACTGGACTTTATCTTGCACCAAACATTATTCCCTTTCTCTTGTATCCATACACAGCGGACGGATTGATTGTAATCATGTAGAGACAAGAAGCTGGAGTAACTCAGCGGGCCAGGCAGCATCTCTGGAGAGAAGGAGTAGTTGATGTTTTGGGTCCGGACTTTTCTTCAGACCCGACTCAAAACGTCACCCATTCCTTCTCTCTCCGCGGAGACGCTGCCTGTCCCGCTGAGTTACTCCAGCATTTTGTGTCTTATCTCCGGTTTAAACCAGCGTCTGCAGTTCCTTCGCGACCCGGGTAATCTTGTGCAGTCTTTCTGCTGACTGGATTAGAGCACGCGCGGGGACAAAACTCTTCACCGTGCCTCAGTACACCTGACAACGCTAAACTAAACGCAACTAAACTCTCGTTCCCGGGCCATCCGTGGTCAAGCCACACGCGCGATCGCACCAACGGATGAGCAAGGATGTACCTTGAGGATTTAAGCGGAGGTAGAGTTCGGCCTGGAACAGGATAGTTTGACGTACCCTACAACCAGGCAGGCACAGCTGGGGCCCATGCGGCTGCCCATAGCTACGCCTTGGATTTGGAGGAAGTGGGAGCAGTCGAAGGAGAAGTTGTTAAGAGTAAGGATAGTTGGTTCTGCGGTCGAGGAAGAAACAGAGGGCTTTCAGACCGTCCTGGTGGGGCATGGAGGTGCAGAGTGACTGGACATCAGTCTGATTCGCCCAACACCTCCGCTCGGTCCGCAATAACCAACCGGATCTCCCGGTGGCTCAGCACTTCAACTCCCCCTCCCATTCCCAATCCCACCTTCCTGTCCTGGGCCTCCTCCGTGGCCAGAGTGAGTCCCACCGTAAATTGGAGGAGCAGCACCTCATATTCCGCTTGGGCAGTTTACACCCCAGTGGTACGAACATTGACTTCTCCAATTTCAGGTAGTCCCTGCTTTCTCCCTCCTTCCCCTCCCCTTCCCAGCTCTCCCACAGCCCACTGTCTCCACCTCTTCCGTTCTTCTTCCCGCCCCCCCCCACCCCCACATCAGTCTGAAGAAGGGCCTCGACCCGAAACGTCACCCATTCCTTCTCTGCAGAGATGCTGCCTGTCCCGCTGAGTTACTCCAGCATTTTGTGTCTGTCTTAGACAATAGACAATATACAATAGGTGCGGGAGTAGGCCATTCGGCCCTTCGAGCCAGCACCGCCATTCAATGTGATCATGGCTGATCGTCCCCAATCAGTACCCCGTTCCTGCCTTCTCCCCATATCCCCTATTTTTAAGAGCCCTATCTAGCTCTCTCTTGAAAGCATCCAGAGAACCTGCCTCCACCGCCCTCTGAGGCGG
>CM075993.1:5415023-5467589 GCA_038087875.1 Malacoraja senta
TGATACAAAGTGAAACTAATTCCCTCTGCCTCTGATCTACAGAATATCCCTTATATTCACGTGCAGATCTAAAAGCCTGTCAAACGCCACTATTGTATCTGCCTCCACCGCCAGCCCTGGCGCGGTCTTCCAGGTATTCACCACTCACTAATCAATAAAACAATTTGTCCTGCACATCTCTATACTATTAAAAGTCTCATCTTGTATGTATGTATACGTGTGTGTGTTGTCTGTGTCTTTCTACCTTCGTCAAAGCGCTACGCGCCAGCGCAGAAATGTTTCACATATTATTAATCACATTAACCCCGTCGACAATATAAACTGCTTGCTGTCACATTACATGCTGTATTTCACAAGTTATAGAGTTTTAAAAATAGCGAAAACCAACTTTTTAAACGGCACGCTTTCAACCCGCTTCGAGTGACGTCACTATGGGGAGGTGGGTGGCCACCAAGGGGGAGTGGGCGCTCACCAGCTTCCAGTGACGTCAGGGGGGCATCGACACCGCAGCGGTGAGGCCTCGCTCGGGTCCGCGCCCGCCCGTGGTGAGTGCTCGAGAGATAATATTGCGTTGGGGGAGCCGTCCCAACGTGTCTGCACCCGGTCTAGTCTCACTTAAACTTTTTGCCCCCTCACACCTCAAAGTTAATCCCACCAGTCTTTGACATTTCCACCTTGAGAAACAAAGGTCCTGACTGTCCACCCCGCATGCTCCTAATAACTTTCTAAACTTCCACCCGGGTCTCCCCTCGATCCTCGCTGTTCCAGAGAAAACAATCTAAGGTTGCCCTAACACTCCTGCTTGCTAATACCCAGTCCTGCAGGCATTACTGCCACGAAAAGGTGCTGAGAACCAACATCACGATGACTTTTTTTGATGCAGTCACTTGCTGGAGTTATTTGAGTTTAGTTTTCAATTTGCTCTACGACACTCAATATAAGTGAAACTGCGGTTAAATCCTTTAATGTGCTTCTTTCCCCCTTCCTTTTGACTTTTCAAAGAGACTGTGAGAGAAACTCTGTTTGATCTGGTTCTGATCAGTAAGTTAATGCACAATGGTGCTGTGCGTTCTGTTACAGAGTGTACATCATAGGCTGCAGTCAAAGCTGCAACAGGAACAGTTAAAGGGAAGCTGTTTGATGCACATGAAAGTTGAGTTATCTGCGGCACTTGGCTGACCAGGCAAATAGGGACCAATCTATATCAACGAGTACGTGTAAAGAATATTTAATAAGTTTGCAGGTGACACTAAAACAGGTGTTATCATGGACTGTGAAAATGGTTAAACCCCTGTCCCACTGTACGAGTTCATTCCAAGAGCTCTCCCGAGTTTGCCCCGATTCGAACGCGGAGATTTACGGTAATGGCCGCTCGTCGGTACTCGGGGCTCTTGTGGACATTTTCCAACATGTTGAAAAATCTTCACCAGTCTTCCCGCGCTTACCTGCCGTTAGCGAGTCTTCCCGAGTACCTGCCGTTAACGTTACGAGCCTTTAAGACCGAGATGAGGAAAAACTTTTTCACACAGAGAGTGGGTGAATCTCTGGAACTCTCTGCCACAGAGGGTAGTTGAGGCCAGTTCATTGGCTATATTTAAGAGGGAGTTAGATGTGGCCCTTGTGGCTAAAGGGATCAGGGGGTATGGAGAGAAGGCAGGTACAGGATACTGAGTTGGATGATCAGCCATGATCATATTGAATGGCGGTGCAGGCTCGAAGGGCCGAATGGTCTACTCCTGCACCTATTTTCTATGTATCTATGTAAGAGACGTCCCCGAGCTCCGACGTACCCGCTACGTTCATTCTCCGTGCTTACCAAGAGTTTGATTTTTTTTAAAACTCGGGAGAGCTCTCGGAATGAACTCGTACAGTGGGACAGGGCTATAACCAAGAATTACAGAGGGGTCTTGATCAACTAGGCCTGTGGGCAAAGGAAGGGCTAATGGAGTTTAATTCAGATAGTTTAGTTTAGTTTAATTTAGAGATACAATGCGGAAACAGGACCTTCAGCCCACCGAGTCCGCACCGACCAATGACCCGACAATTCACATTTACACCAAGCCAATTAGCCTACAAACCTCTACCACGTCTTCAGAGTGGGGGAGGAAGCCGAAGATCTCGGAGAAAACCCACGCAGGTCACGGGAGAAGGTACAGACGGCACCCGTAGTCAGGATCGAACCTGGGTCTCTGGTGCTGTGAGGCAGCAACTCTACCGCTGCTCCACCGTGCCACCCAGATAGATGCGAGGGGAACATTTGGGGAAGTCAAACCAAGGCAGGACTTTCACAGTGAACAGCAAGGCCACGGGGAGTGTTTTAGAGCAGAGGAATCGGGGAGTTCCCTGAAAGTGTACACAGAGGCTGGTGGGGACGTCATGTGGAATGAGCATTTCTTTACAAAAAGTGGTGGACACTGGCCCGGGTCCACCGTGGGTACTGACCTCCCCACCATCGAAGGTCCATCACTGTACTGACCTCCCCACCATCGAAGGTCCATCACTGTACTGACCTCCCCACCATCGAAGGTCCATCAATGTACTGACCTCCCCACCATCGAAGGGATCTACAGGAGTCGCTGCCTCCAAAAGGCAGCCGGCATCATCAGAGACCCACACCACCCTGGCCACGCTCTCATCTCCCTCCTGCCATCGGGAAGAAGGTATCGGAGTCTGAAAACCGTGACAACAGCAACAACCATCAGGCTGTTGAACACTCCAAATTCCAACTAAACTCTGAGCTACAAACTGCCTTGGTTACACTAGGGATTTTGGGCTTGATAGACAATAGACAACAGGTGCAGGAGTAGGCCATTCGGCCCTTCGAGCCAGCACCACCATTCAACGTGATCATGGCTGATCATCCACAATCAGTACTCCACACTGATCAGTAATCAGTTTTTTTTCATGCACTATATTGGGCTTTTTATTTATTTAACTTCTTATTTAAAATTTAGTTTAGTGGAGATACAGCGCGGAAACAGGCCCTTCGGCCCACCGACTCTGCGCCAACCAGCGATCCCCGCACATTAACACTATCCTACACACACTAGGGACAATTTACACATACACCAAGCCAATCTACCTACATACCTGTAAGTCTTTGTTCACGATGTTATCTATTGAGATAACATTTTGGTCGATATGACAATAAAACACTCTTGACTCGAGCTGCAGGAGGAAGTGGTTGATGAAGGTGCAAAAGCAACATTTAAAAGGTGTTTGGACAGGTACGCGGATAGGAAGGATTTGGAGGGATATGGGTCAAACGCAGGCGAGAGGGACAAGCTTAGATGGAGCATCTTTGTTGGGAAGAACTAGTTGGATGTAAGGTAGACAAAAATGCTGGAGAAACTCAGCGGGTGAGGCAGCATCTATGGAGTGAAGGAAATAGGCAACGTTTCGGGCCGAAACCCTTCTTCAGATAGCTGGATGGAAAGTCCTGTTTCCATGCTGCACGACTCCATATCTCAGTATTCCACACGAGAGAAAACGGGGGAGAACGAGGGCAGGAGTATCCGCTCTTCACTCGTTTCCAATCCTTGTTTGTAGAATCAGCCAATGAATTGATATTGATAGAACCCTACTTAAGTGAGTTACAATTGCCTTTTCATTTTACCTAGCATTTGTTAAACAAATATTTCTTCAAAATATACGAGTAGGTTCGAAAGAAAGACAAAGTGCAATAAACCACAAAATGAATATTTACATTCCACTTGAAATGTCTCATACTGTTTACTGTTGGAAATATCCTTATCTGGAGAGGTCAAACACCATCATATCATTGATAAAAAAAACAACCTGCTCTGTAAAGAGTTTTATTAGCAGGCACATTAGCTCGAACGGCTAAACTTGCCTCCGAGTCAAATGGTTGTGGCCTTGATCCACGATCCAAGCCCAATGATGACTCTGGAGTATTGATAAACTGCCGAGTCGCCAAAGAGCTGCAGGACATTGTGGATGAATGCGAAACAGAGTCTCGTACTGCGGGTCAGGCAGCAACTCTGGAGAAACTTACAACATTCTTAAGGGGTTGGATGCAGGAAGATTGTTCCTGATGTTGGGGAAGTCCAGAACAAGGGGTCACAGTTTAAGGATAAGGGGGAAGTCTTTTAGGACCTAGATGAGAAAAAAAAAATTCACACAGAGAGTGGTGAATCTGTGGAATTCTCTGCCACAGAAGGTAGTTGAGGCCAGTTCATTGGCTATATTTAAGAGGGAGTTAGATGTGGCCCTTGTGGCTAAAGGGATCAGGGGGTATGGAGAGAAAGCAGGTACAGGATACTGAGTTGGATGATCAGCCATGATCATATTGAATGGCGGTGCAGGCTCGAAGGGCCGAATGGCCTACGACTGCACCTATTTTCTATGTTTCTATGAAAAGGATACGTGATGTTTCGGGTCGGGACCCTTCTTCAGACTATAAGGGCCTGTCCCACTTACGTGACCTTTACAGGCGACTGCCGTCATCCGTCACAGGTCGCCAAAATTTTCAACACGTTGAAAATTCAGTGGCGACCAGAAAGACACTACGATTCTTTGGAGACCTGTATGGTCGTGAGAGGTCTCCTATGGTCGTGAGAGGTCTCCTATGGTCGTGAGAGGTCTTCTATGGTCGTGAGAGATCTCCTATGGTCGTGAGAGATCTCCTATGGTCGTGAGAGATCTCCTATGGTCGTGAGAGATCTCCTATGGTCGTGAGAGGTCTCCTATGGTCGTGAGAGGTCTCCTATGGTTGTGAGAGGTCTCCTATGGTCGTGAGAGGTCTCCTATGGTCGTGAGAGGTCTCCTATGGTCGTGAGAGGTCTCCTATGGTCGTGAGAGGTCTCCTATGGTCGTGAGAGATCTCCTATGGTCGTGAGAGGTCTCCAATGGTCGTGAGAGGTCTCCTATGGTCGTGAGAGGTCTCCTATGGTCGTGAGAGGTCTCCAAAGAGTCGTAGCGTCTTTCTGGTCGCTGCTGAATTTTCAACGTGTTGAAAATTTCGGCGACCTATGACAGGTGCCGGCAGTCGCCTGTAAAGATCGCGTAAGTGGGACAGGCCCTGATCCAGTTGCAGAAGGGGCTACTGACTCCTAGCTCCAAGAGTCTGGAGGTGAGTTCGATTGGGATTACGGTGTTAAAGGTGGCCCTCTGGTCAATAAACAAGAGTCTGATGTAGGTGTCCTGTTCTGGCACAGCGTCAGGGTTCGAAACAATTAATTTACTTTGAGGAAGATATCAAATACTGTACCCAGACGAGAGTCGGAAATAGAACGTAGAACATGGAAAGGTATGAAGGAGGGCCTCGACCCGAAACGTCACCCGTTCCTTTTCTCCAGAGATGCTGCCTGTCCCGCTGAGTTACTCCAGCATTTTGTGTCTAACTTTCATAAAAAGGTACAGCACAGGAACAGGCGCTTTGGCCCACAATGTCATAAGATCATAACTGATTAGGCCATTCGGCCCATCCTTTACTCCGCCATTCAATCATGGCTGATCTATCTCTCCCTCCTAATCCCATTCTCCTGCCTTCTCCCCATAACCCCTGACACCTGTACTAATCAATAATAACTATGTCTTCCTTAAATATATCCACTGATATTACCTCCACAGCCTTCTGCGGCAAAGAATTCCACAGATTCACCACCCTCTGACTCAAGAAATTCCTCCTCATCTCCTTTCTAAAAGAACGTCCTTTAATTCTGAGGCTGTGACCTCTGGTCCTAGACTCTCCCACTTGTGGAAACATCCTCTCCACATCCACTCTATCCAAGCCTTTGGACCGAACATGATGCCAATATAGATCAGGGCGGTCACGGTGGCGCAGCGGTAGAGTTGCTGCCTTACAGCGAATGCAGCGCCGGAGACCCGGGTTCGATCCCGACTGCGGGTGCTGTCTGTACGGAGTGACCTGCGTGGGTTTTCTCCGAGATCTTCGGTTTCCTCCCACACTCCACAGACGTGCAGGTATGTAGGTTAATCGGCTTGGTAAATGTAAAAAAAAAAAATTCAGAGTGGGTGTAGGATAGTGTTAATGTGTGGGGTTCGCTGGTCGGCACGGACCCGGTGGGCCGAAGGGCCTAATTCCGCGTTGTATCACTAAAACTAAATAAACTAATCTCCTCTGCCAGCAGATGATCCGTATTTCTCCATTCCCTGCATTTCCATGTGCCTATCTAAAAGCTTCTAAACCACCACTACCGTGACTGCTTCCCCGGCAGCTCGCTCCAGTCACCCACCACCTTCTGGGTAAACAAAAAAAACTTGCCTCGTGCAATTCCTTTAAACTTTGCCTTTTTCATCTTGAAGATATTCCTTCTTGTCTTTGACGTTCACACCCTGGTGGAAAAAAGGCTCTGACTATTCTATCTATTCCCCTTATAATTTTATACACAGTTCTTCTAAAGGTCGCCCCCCTTAACCCCCTGTTTTCCCACATTTGTCCCAGGTTTGTGCGATCTCTCCCTATAACTGAAGCCCTCTAACCCACGTAGCATTGTGATAAACCCTTTCCAAAGCCTCCACATCCTTCCTCTAATGGGGGCAACCAGAACTGCTCGTGATGCAGCAAAGGTCTTCTTCTTCCTGTCCATCTGGTCTTTTCCTGTCCATCTGGTCACTAACGTTGGCCTCGCTGTCATCGTCCGTCCTGAAAAGGACGCGTGCTTCCGGCGACAATCAGTGGAAGCCATCACTTGTCGCAATAGATGATGGTGGTGGCAGAATTAGCTCAGGGTACTTCCAGTTTCCAGCCCCGCGACGTGGACGCTTCTGCTATGGGGCAGGTCGTATACAACTGCATTGTGATTTCATGACTCTTTATGCTCAAAGATTAATAAAGGGGTGGGAGATTGCAACCTTCACGTGGTCTCGACTAATGCAATCAACCTGACGCGCACAAACAAATAGATGTCGTTTTTCATGCCACTTGATCCACAACTTTAGGCTGTGCACGCCATACGCAAGAAGAAGGAGTAGGAGAAGCTTGGACACACTAGAGGCAGGAAACATGTTCCCGATGTTGGGGGAGTCCAGAACCAGGGGCCACACAGTTTAAGAATAAGGGGTAAGCCACTTAGAACGGAGATGAGGAAACACTTTTTCTCACAGAGAGTGGTGAGTCTGTGGAATTCTCTGCCTTAGAGGGCGGTGGAGGCAGGTTCTCTGGATACTTTCAACAGGGAGCTAGATAGGGCTCTTAAAGAGCGGAGTCAGGGGATATGGGGAGAAGGCAGGAACGGGGTACTGATTGTGGATGATCAGCCATGATCACATTGAATGGCGGTGCTGGCTCGAAGGGCCGAATGGCCTATTCCTGCACATATTGTCTATTGTCCAAGAAGTTTAATAAAAAAACATTTAAATCAATGTACACAGATACCCAGGACAGCGGCAGAGATGGTTCTTGCAGGTTACTGCCTGGTATTGATCCAGACTGCGTTTCTGCACAACACGCACAGTGGGGATAAATTAGATTATTCAACAGAAAATAAGAAGGTCACGGCTCAAACAACATGCAACCTGCTGCAAGCGGCAGCAATATGACATGACCTTGCTGGCATTCCTGCAAAGAGCAGAGGAGTCAACAGTTGCATCGCTGGTACACACAAATGCTGGAGAAACTCAGCGGGTGCAGCAGCATCTATGGAGCGAAGGAAATAGTCAACGTTTCGGGCCGAATCGCTGCACTGGATCAGGGCTTCGTTCCTGGGTGAGAAATGTCCAGCGTCCTCTGCTTGCAGGGGTGGTGACTCATGCTCGGGTCTGCTCATTGGGGTTCTATTGCAAAATGTTTTGCAGAACACATCCTCCTCCCTATAAAATGAATGAGAAGGGGATGTGCTCGCTAACACACTAAGCCGGTGGTTACTCACGGGGCGGGTTGTTTGACTAGTAGGGAAGAACAGGGGAGGGGGACTATTTAGAGTGCTTTTACAAACAGTATGTAAATTCATAATGGGTCCAACGACCTTTTATATGGCAGAATTGTTACATAGAAACACAGAAAAATTGCAGTAGGCCATTCGGCCCTTTGTGTCGGTTCTGTCATTCAATACACGAATGGCTTATCTTCTATCTCAGTGCCATATTCCCATCTCTTCCCGAATTCCTTTGTGCTTTTGTGTCCATTAGACTCACTATCCCTTCGTAAATACATTCCCTGACTTCACACCCACAAGCTTCAGTGGCAGCAAATTCCACAATGTTCACCCACTCTTTGAATTCTGGGGGTTCAGCACTGACTGGTGAATGGACCCACCATCTTAACGCCGTCTCTTCGCCCACAAATACTTCAGTTGACAGCAAACCTTTCAATATCAGTGGAAGCTCGTCTCTGATGCAAGGAGAATAATGGCAATAGAAGGTAGACAGAAAAAGCTGCCGTAACTCCGCGGGTCAGGCAGCATCAAGATGGCAGCACGAACACATCGAGAAGCCCTGTGTCTGACCAGAATCTGCGCATTTTTGGCGGTCGCAAGAACGACAACTAAGTCTTGTAACTTATTTTATTCTGAAAATAGTTTCTTAGCTCACAGGTTCTTACAACACGTTTGGCCACGACGGTGGTCAGCGCTGAACTGCCGCGCGAAAGCGAAACCGCGCGAAAAACCAGCAGCCCCTCCCGAGTCACGTGACCGCAGCTTCCAAACGCCGGGTTCGATACCTGCGTGCGCCAGCAGGTGCCGCCTACACATAACAGTAACTTGCTTGTTTGTCTCAAGTCTGTTCACTCAGTACAGTCTTGCGTACATATCGTACAGCCGACAGGAACTTTTGAACATTGGTTCCTGCAACTCCGACAACTTTTTCGGCGAACTCCGTCTCGCTCCTGAACTAGCCAGAACTGCGGAGCGTATCAACCCAGCTCAGCCGACCGGAAGCGCCCGTAGACGGCGCCGAGAACGTAATCACCGCCGCGAATGCCGAGGAGGCTTAAGGGCTAGGCTAAAGTCAACTCAACACAGGCTATCAATTCCTAGTCTTTTCCTCACCTTTTTCCTCGCCAACGTACGATCACTGGCGAACAAAATGGACGAACTCCAGCTGCGAATTACCACCCACAATTGGATTAAGGACTGCAACATCTTGATTTTCACGGAAACATGGCTCAACAACGACCTTCCTGATATGTAAACAAAGCTTGGTGCCACCACATGCATTGCTTTTGCACTTCTGGTTAGATGCTAACTGCATTTCGTTGTCTCTGTACATGTACTCTGCACAATGACAATAAAGTTGAATCAAATCAAATCAAATCAAGCATCTCTGGAGAAAAGAAGTTGATGAGGTTTTGGATCGAGACCCTTCTTCATCTGCATGGCTCATTTGGTAATGGGAACATTGATGGTTCCAAGGAGACACAAGAAACTGTAGATCAGACTGAAGAAGGGTCCTAACCCAAAACGTCATCTGTCCATTTCCTCCACAGATGCTGCCTGACTCGCCGAGTTCCTCCAGCACTTTGCATTTTTCTCACTGTTCGTTCCAAGGTCAAGGCACAAAAAGCTGGAGTAACTCAGTAGGACAGGCAGCATCTCGGGAGAAATGGAATAGGTGACGTTTCGGGTCGAGACCCTTCTTCAGACTCGACCCAAAACATCACCTATTCCTTTTCTCCAGAGATGCTGCCTGACCCGCTGGGTTACTCCAGCTTTTTGTGTCTATCTTCAGTTTAAACCAGCATCTGCAGTTCCTTCCTACATGTTCCAAGGTCTGAGTTTGGCAACTGGACGGGTGGAGTCTGGTTGCGGCAAATGATTTGAGTGCTCTGGGTCTAGAACCCAACTCCTAACCACTGTCTTGTTGGTACCCCTGCCGGAAAGGTATGTCCACATGGACGTGGAATGTGACTTAAGGTTATTTTGAGCTGAGATTCTTCTTGGTTCTTGGTCCTCCAAAATGTTCCACATGGAAGAGGCTCAAAAGATGTCTTCCACGGTTGAATTGCCTTTGATCATCGATACTGTGTTGGTAGAATGACCGAAGCACAGAGGATGGATCTCACTTCTTCAGTATTGCTGATGTTTTTTGTGGAATAACAAGAAAAAAATGTAGATTTAACTAATTGAGTTGGAAATTTACAAGCATAGCACATTGTGTGTTGCTTGTCTCAGCCTTGTGGATCTTTTGTTGTGTTGTTATATGATCCGCAGCCTGCTCAGGGTCATCACAGTCGTACGTTGTAGACTGCAACGACCAGGTTCAGGAACAGCTACTTCCCCACAGCCATCAGGCTATTAAACCTGGCTCGGACACAACACTGAACTTTATTAGCCAATACTGTTATTTGCACTTTATCAGTATATTGATTCATGTGTGTATATATTTATAGATTGCCTTGTAGTCAATGCCTACTATGTTCTGTTGTGCTGAAGCAAAGCAAGAATTTCATTGTCCTATCAGGGACAAATGACAATAAACTCACTTGACACTTGACACTTTTAAAACATCTTCCATGAGCATTCAAATCATTTGCCGCAACCAGACTCCACCCGTCCAGTTGCCAAACTCAGACCTTGGAACATGTAGGAACAACATCCCCTTTCCCATCAGAACTGCCCCCTCCATCGACTCTTTTAAGTCAAGACTAAAGACTTATCTATACTCCCCAAGCCTTTCCTGACGTCCTCTGAGTGAGGGCTACGTGTATATATGTATGTAGGTACACAAAAATGCTGGAGAAACTCAGCGGGTGCAGCAGCATCTATGGAGTGAAGGAAATAGGCAACGTTTCGGGCCGAAACCCTTCTTCAGACTGATAGGCAATATATGTATGTAGTTTCACATATATGTATGTATGTATGAATTCTGACACACAGCCATGTTTTTAGACAATAGACAACAGGTGCAGTTGTAGGCCATTTGGCCCTTCGAGCCACCACCGCCATTCAATGTGATCATGGCTGATCATCCACAATCAGTACCCCGTTCCTGCCTTCTCCCCATATCCCCTGACTCCGCTATCTTTAAGAGGCAGAAAATTCCACAGACTCACAACTCTCTGTGAGAAAAAGAGTTTCCTCGTCTCCGTTCTAAATGGCTCACCCCTTATTCTTAAACTGTGGCCCCAGGTTCTGGACTCCCCAACATCGGGAACATATTTCCTGCCTCTAGCGTGTCCAAACCCTTAATAATCTTAGGTACACAAAAATGCTGGAGAAACTCAGCAGGTGCAGCAGCATCTATGGAGCGAAGGAAATAGGCAACGTTTCGGGCCGAAACCCTTCTTCAGACTGATAGGCAATATATGTATGTAGTTTCACATATATGTATGTATGTATGAATTCTCCCAATTCTGCTAGCCCTTGCTGTCCCCTCCCCTCCCCTTCATCAGCCATCTGGTTGTCTCCTCCCCTCCCCCAGCCCTCGGGCTCCTCCTCCGCCTTTTTCCTTTTTTCCTTTCTTCTCCCCACCCCCTATCAGTCTGAAGAAGGGTTTCGGCCCGAAACGTTACCTCTTTCCTTCGCTCCATAGATGCTGCTGCACCCGCTGAGTTTCTCCAGCATTTTTGTGCACCTATGTATGTAGTTTGTTTTGTTTGTGCTATTCGTATAACAAATGTAAAGCACTTTGGCCAACGAGAGTTGTTTTTTAAATGTGCTATATAAATAAATGTGACTTGACTTGACTTGTCCATAAAAAAAAACCTTTCCCACTGACTCCGGATCCGTTGCCGCCGAACTCCAGTCCCGCGTTTTCGATCTGCGCATATTTTGCTTATGACGAATGGTCGCAGTGGACCATGTGGAAAACCCGTGACGGATCGGCGCACCAGTCCGGACGCGGAGTGCAAGCGCAGACAAAAACAAGCTCTCAGTCCCCGCCGCGTTTGCAGGTCTCCATGTGCCCCGGAACGTTAAAAAATTCGTATAAATTAATCCGTCTGCAGTTTGCAGCCGGAATGCACCGCGATTGCACGTTGCAATTCTTATCTACCAGGGGGCATCGAAAAAATGCCGATGAAATTCGTGCAAAATAACGTTTTGCACCATGTTTACGAACGGATCTTTAAAATCCTTATGAAATGGCCATCAGATTGCAACTCCCCCACCCTTTCCATTGGCCTGTTTCACGCATTTCTTCATGCACTCTCCCCCAAAACACAAGCTTTTTGTGCAAATTCTGCATCCTTGGCCGAAAAGGTTTTGTTTTTTGGGACAATGAAACAGTGGCTGCAAAAAATGCTAAGTTCGTTTCTGAAACACGTTTAGTGTTTTGCAGGACCACCGGTGTGTGTGTGTCATTAACAGTGTGAGACCGACTTTTAGTCGAACAAATATGTGTTGTTGCAGATACTTTTGCAGGGAAACACTTGGAGGAAATTTGTCGACTTTGGAGGAAATTCTGTTGTTTTTCTCAGAATAACGAGAAAACATTTACCCAAACAAGCACACGACTTATTATGCATGCACCTCCAACTTCAAACTTTTTGGGGGGTTTTTCCCTTCAATTTGTGAAACATCCTTGTATGCAGATTACAAGAATAAATATGATGGCAAAAATAATAGACTTAAAGGGAGAAGCATAAAGCTAATTGTGTTCTGAACCCCAAAAAAAGACATTTAAAATGTATCAATCCACTCTCTCCGTTTGAATTTACCCTCTTGTGCTTAACACCTTTTATTTATTTTAAAATGTCCCCCTCTGACCACGTGGAGATCTGAGTTTGTTGTGTGAGAGAGTGTTCTACAATGCTCCTTTCAAGCCACGATTGAGTATTGTTGCAAGCACCTGTGATTTTTGTTAACAGTTTATTGATTTTGCATTATTTTAATAATTACGGTGCAGAGAGACACAAAGGAGAGAGGGAAAAAAAACATTTTTTTCTGCCCACGATATCAGTGAATCGCAGGGAAAACAAGCTTTTGTAAAAATCTGAATGGAAACTCTGTAGTGAATGCAAGAAAGGATATGCTGTTTACAGTGGAGAATATTGGCAAACTGTTGAAAACAGTCAAGGGCAATTTTATTTTGAGGTTCAAAGTACAGTACAAAAAAATCATTAAAAAAAAATTCTGCTGAATCATATTATCTGAGGGAAATATCATGTTTGTTTATTGAGTGTAACTTGATTAACATACAACAGGACTAGCTATTCAAGTGGAGCATGTCAGGAACATGTTAAGATTGAGTAAACATTTTCTTCCTTCATATTTGCATACATGTGGATATGACTACAATCATCAAGGTTGCAACAGCAATTGTGGTGAATTCCTCTTTCCCCCCCTGTTTGGGGTTTTGGTGGTCGGGAGAAGTGGAAAGACTGTTCAGATTGAATAGTTTTGCTGAAGGGATCTGATGCAAACACTGAGATCACCAGGAACATTAGCAGAAACTAAACACTACAGAAGGGAAAATGGTGACTCATTTCAGATACTCCGTGTACCATATAATCATTTCACTTAAATTAAGATTAAATTTTGCTGACTTGAAATTCTTACATAATTCGTTCAATCGAAATTTTGGTTGCAATTGTTTGTGGAAACTCTTTTTGTTCCAGCATAAAAATTGGTAAGATTGCTGAAAGCATGGTTTTATTTAAAGTTATGGTACACAAAATAACACTTTGCAGTAATCGAGATTCTTGTGCACACATCAACACAATTGCCCTCGTCTTAACTACTTATAGAGCAGGATGTTGTCCATTGTGGAAGTCAAAGCATGAAGTACCTGGAATATTGAACTGGTTAGCCACCAAGTGCAGAAGCAGTATTTCTGAAGAACCCCAGGACAATAGAATAAATCTGTTCACTTATGAAGTCAACAAAATACATTTTGAAGATGCATTAAATTATTTTACCTCTGATCCAGTACAAACACCTGCACATTTTGTATCAATTAATTAAATATAACGATGTTTTTAAACTGGAGGCTGGTCTATCTTATACCTTGTTCTTTGGTCTTGACAATAATATGAACCACTTTGGCCCATTAGTTAGCACACACAACTTTGGTACCGCTGTGGGGATGTTTGTGTTGTGGACTATTGTGTTCTGTGCATTTATTTATTTTTATTCGTATGGCTGTATGGGAAAGAGCATTTTGTTGTCTAAGTACTTGTACTATGGACAATGACAATAAAGTTGAATCAAATCAAATCAAACATGGCATACACATATAAATGCAACCGTAAATGGGAGGACCTCATATTTCGCTTGGGCAGTTTGCACCCCAGCGGTATGAACATTGACTTCTCTAATTTCAGGTAGTCCTTACTTTCTCCTCCCCTTCTCAGCTCTCCCTCAGCCCACTGGCTCCACCTCTTCCTTTCTTCTTCCACCCCCCCCCCCCACCCTCACATCAGTCTGAAGAAGGGTTTCAACCCGAAATGTCGCCTATTTCCTTCGCTCCATAGATGCTGCCTCACCCGCTGAGTTTCTCCAGCATTTTTGTCTACCTTTGATTTTCCAGCATCTGCAGTTACCTTCTTAAACAATCTGATGCCAGTGATAGATTTTATTGATGCTTCTGAAGAGTCAATTTTAATATTTGAATGTGAATCGAGAATACAGTCGCTATAAATCTCTAACATCCAAACTGGTTTGTTTTGTTTAAACCTGAAGTAATTTGCCATTTTAATTGACCAACTGCAAACTGTTGGGTAAAGTTTTCAGGAGTATTTCACTCAATTATATATTACCTGGTTTCTAGTGCTTTCAGAACGAATAAAATATTTAAGTAAATGTTTAAAATTATAACGTGCATAAAGTGACGATTAATTAGATGCAGCTTGACGTCCACTTTTCTTTTTGGTACGAATCGTTCATTTGTTGAATACAGATCAAAGAGTGGGAGACCACCCAAAACAAAGTTGTTCTCTTGAGCAGCGATTTTGGCACCAAATTGAACATTAGCTCTCTTCACACTGCCACACTGTGGCTGTTGCACGCATTACCCACAGAATGTCCAACAGCAACTTACAGAAGTTTTCTTTCAAAACATCTCTCAGCTCTAACCTCTAGACGCAACTGGAAAAATACCCACGTAAACATGATGTAACCACTGCACCATCAGTGTGGGTCGCCAATAACTTTTTTTTTAATGGACTCTAATGCACAGGGAGCAAGCACTCAGCCCCACTGCTGTACTCACTCTATACTCATGACTGCGTAGCCGGACATAGTGTGAACTCCATCATCAAGTTCGCCGACGACACCACTGTTGTGGGACGTGTCACTGATGGGGACGAGTCAGAGTATAGAAGTTAGATCGACCGACTGACCAAATGGTGCCAGCACAATAACCTGGCTCTCAACACCAGCAAAAACCAAGGAACTGATTGTGGACTTCGGAAGGGGTAGGATGGGGTCCCACAGTCCCGTTTATATCAACGGGTCGATGGTGGAAAGGGTCAAGAACTTCAAATTCCTGGGCGTTCATATTTCCGAAGATCTCTCCTGGTCCCAGAACACTGATGCAATCATAAAGAAAGCACATCAGCACCTCTACTTCCGGAGAAGATTACGGAGAGTCGGTATATCAAGGAGGACTCTCTCAATCTCAAACTTCTACAGGTGTACAGTAGAGAGCATGCTGACCGGTTGCATCGTGGCCTGGTTCGGGAACTTGAGCGCCTAGGAGCGGAAAACACTGCAAAAAGTAGTAAACACTGCCCAGTCCATCTCCGGCGCTGACCTCCCCACCATCGAGGGGATCTATCGAAGTCGCTGACTCAAAAAGGCAGCCAGCATCATCAGAGACCCACGCCATCCTGGCCACACACTCATCTCACCATTGCCATCGGCGAAGAAGGTACAGGAGCCTGAAGACTGCAACGTCCAGGTTCAGGAACAGCTACTTCCCCACAGCCATCAGGCTATTAAACACAACAAATAAGCGATGAGCTCTGAACTGCTAAAGACTATATTATTATTTGTTATTTGCACTATATTTGTTATTTATTGAACTTTTATCTTTTTTCCCCCGTTATATACAATGTTTACATATTCACATATTCTGTGTTAAAGAAGGAACTGCAGATGCTGGAAAATCGAAGGGGGTCTGAAGAAGGGTTTCAGCCCGAAACGTTGCATATTTCCTTCGCTCCATAGATGCTGCTGCACCCGCTGAGTTTCTCCAGCATTTTTGTCTACCTTCACATATTCTGTTGTGCTGCAGCAAGTACGAATTTCATTGTCCTATCTAGGACATATGACAATAAAACACTCTTGACTGTTGTATTTCATTTAACAAGGGTGCAAGCAACACATCTCGTGAACGTGCCATTATGATTCATAGTTTCTGTTGCCGCAGAGTCAGGATCCATTGTGGGAGAACGATCACCACAAAGATTGCAGTGGTTGAAGCAGGAGACACACCAGCACCTTCTCAGGCAACCGCAGATGGGAAACCGATGGGTTCTTGCCAACACCGCTCCCATCCCAGCTACAAATGTCAGCAACAGTATTCCCTCTCAGGGTCACGCAGGATCTGCAAATGCAAAAATAGATCTCTACGCTTTCTACGTGGCAAACACCTCATATGTGGAATTCTCTGCCTCAGAGGGCGGTGGAGGCAGGTTCTCCGGATGCTTTCAAGAGAGAGCTAGATAGGGCTCTTAAAAATAGCGGAGTCAGGGGATATGGGGAGAAGGCAGGAACGGGGTACTGATTGGGGATGATCAGCCATGATCTCATTGAATGGCGGTGCTGGCTCGAAGGGCCAAATGGTCTACTCCTGACCTATTGTCTATTGTCTATAAGAACTTTAATGAGGCATCACAACGGCTGGGAAGGCGGATGAAGGCTGCAGCAGAAAAGGGTCCCCGGTCGTCTTGGACTCCATGCCACTGGATCCTGACCCAGATCCGTCAAGGACCGTGGGGTGGCTGTCTGTGCACCAGTCTCCCCACGTTAAACAAAGTCACGCACAGGCGTCCTCCCAAACGAGAACAGTCATACTCGTTCCGAGTGACCGCCGGTGATGATGATGGTGAAGAAATTGTTATTTTATGCCAGCTATAATTTTAAATATTTTTCCACCTGACGTGGTCTGCATTTATAGAATTATTACAAACATAGGGTGCAAAGTACTTTAAAAAAATAAAAAATTGAGGTCGGGTAAGGGGGGATGATAGTTGAAGAGTTGGTATGTCCTATTTACGTGATGCTCAAAAAAAAAAACATTTGTTTTTCTTTTTTTCTCTCTCTCTTTTCTTTTCTTAGGGCCTATTTCTTAACTCTTTTTCTTTTTGTTTTTAATTTCGCTCTCATAGGGTCCTCGTCCTTTTTTTTTGTTGTTACATTTTCTACACTTTTCTACACTTGCACTTTTTCCTTCACTTTCTTCTCTCTTTCAATCTTTCTTTCTTTAGTGTAAAAAAAATAAATAAAGGGAGTACATTAATTGTAAGAAGATATAAATGACGAGTATTAATGTATGTGGCTGTGATGTAATGTACTTCTAATAAATAAAAATTTAAAAAAAAAAAAAAAAAAAAAAAAAAAAAAAAAAAAAAATTTAAATATTTGCTGGGGTAACTCGGCGGGTCATGCAGCATGTCTGGAGATAAAGGATGGGTGACGTTTCCGGTCGGGACACCTTCTCCAGACTGATTCCTCACTAGATCTTCCTCGCTGCGACACCATCACTGCTCTATCTTGACGTCAGCCTCTGGTTGACCTCCCCCAGCATTTGAGATTCATTGTCACCTTAGGCAATTGGTAGATCTTCACAATCAGCAGTGTGTTGGCGCCAAGGTGAGCCCTGCCCTCATTAATGGGGAGCAGGCAAGCTGCAGTCACTGTGATACAGGCTCAGTAAAGTACTGAGGTAAAGTGCAGTCTTGAGCTGGTCGGAGAGGGAAGGCTGGGGAGGGGAGCTGGTGCAACAGCAGTCTGTTGAAGTGTGGAAAGCCCAGGGCACATTGATGTGTCCTGTTGCCACACACCAGTGAAGAACTAGGAGGCACAGAAGCTGGTTTACAAAAAACCCCCACAAAGTGCTGGAGTAACTCAGCGGGTCAGGTAGTATCTCGGGAGAACATGGATATGTCTGGTTAGCACGGCTGCGATGTCCGACCTGCTGAGTTACTTCAGCATTTTGTGACTTTTCCAGTGAAGAATTCCCTACCCTCTCTTTGGACACATTACGGAGAGTCGGTATGTCAAGGAGGACTCTCTCTAACTTCTACAGGTGCACAGTAGAGAGCATGCTGACCGGTTGCTTCGTGGCTTGGTTCGGCAACTTGAGCGCCCAGGAGCGGAAAAGACTCCAAAAAGTAGTAAACACTGCCCAGTCCATCATCGGCTCTGACCTCCCTTCCATCGAGGGGATCTATCGCAGTCGCTGCCTCAAAAAGGCTGGCAGCATCATCAGGGACCCACACCATCCTGGCCACATACTCATCTCCCCGCTACCTTCAGGTAGAAGGTACAGGAGCCTGAAGACTGCAACGTCCAGGTTCAGGAATAGCTACTTCCCCTCAGCCATCAGGCTATTAACCTCAAATGAAACAAAACTGAACATTAATAGACCATTATCTGTTTATTTGCACTTTATCTGCTTATTTATCGATGTGTGTATATATTTATATAATGATATATGGACACACTGATCTGTTCTGTATTCATGCCTACTATATTCTGTTGTTCTGAAGCAAAGCAAGAATTTCATTGTCCTATCTGGGACACACGATAATTAACTCTCGAATCTTGAAAAGGCGTACAGGTTTGTAGGTTAATTGACTTTGTTAAAAAAAAATTGTAAATTGTCCCTAGTGTATAAGATAGTGTTAGTGTCCAGGGTGATCGATGGGCAAGGTGGACCGATAGTCCTGTTTTCCGATAGACTTGACTTGACAGCTCTTTGGCTGGAACAGCACCTGATACTTATAGAGAGGGTACAGTCTGCTCTGCTGCACTAAAATGGCTTCAGGGTCCCGGCTGCGTCAAAGTATTCCAAATTAAGTATGTCCATCAGTGGTGACGTCAGTGGTTCCAGAGCTAGGTGTTTGGAACAACCTCGTGAAGTGCCGGCTGCCGAGGGAACAGAGCTAGGACTGTTTACCAGCATGGATTTGTGGGGCAGAGTGGCTCAAACCTTCCCCTTCAAGTGAGTGTTGCTAGGCTACTCCATCAATGGGAACATTACATCTGAGCCCAATTATGTCCACACCCAAATGCTTCCAGCAGGGGTCCTTGGATAGCATTCAGCAAACTTCTCCAAGGTCAGACATGCAGGCAAAGCCTTCCTTCTGGCCCTCTTCAGCCAATTGCTACCTTTAGAGATCAGTTAACTCAGGGTGAACCACGACCTGGTGGCCTATGTTACTCCTCATTTCAACCCATTGAGGCGACCTGCACCCCAATTGCCTCCATTTTAACCACATCTATCAGCACCTCACGCTTAAAGAAATGATCCTTTGCCAAAGTATCGTCTGCTGTTCGCCCCAGCACTTTAAAAATAATCTTCTTGTTTATATGCAGTACTTAACCATGTTGAATTATAACATATCAAGATCAAACAAAGGTTTACTCTGCACACGCTATTATACTTCCTGCCAATTACTCTAAGTTTCTATGTGCAGTCGATTTAGTGCTTTTGTGGGGAAAACTTAAATGATGGTGACTTATAAATGTCGTTTCAATTAAAAGGAAGAGAGAAACTTTCATTTACAGAACAAGTCCCAAAGCAAATTGTAGCTGATTAAAAGCAGAGACATCACAGCCAGTTTGCGCACAGCAAGCTCCCACCAACAGAAATGTGTGAATACAAAACTATTTATTTAATCGAGGAATCATTAGTTGCCAATTCACCAGGGGTACTGCTGTTATTCTTTGAAATTGTGCCATAGACACTTTTACATCCCTGACAGAGCAAACTGCAGCTCGGTCTAACAGCTCCTCTGACCCTATACTCTCCTGCGAACTGCACTGGGTTAGCAGTCTAGACTTTTGTGCTCAGCTTCTTAATCATAGAATCGTATGAGACTCTATGATAGAGAGTCAGAGTATAGAAACAGGCCATTCAGTCCACTGTGTCCATGCTAGCCGCCAAGTTCCCATTTACAACAATCCTATACTAATCCTATTCTATTCCCTTCACCTTCCTATTAATCTTCACTTGATCGAGACCCGAAACGTCACCTATTCCTTCGCTCCATAGATGCTGCCTCACCCGCTGAGTTCCCCAAGCATTTTTGTCTACCTTCAATTTTGTTCTTTCTTCAACATGGTTATACAGCATGGTCGGCATTGTCTAATCCACTGCGTCTCAGAGCTTTAGACTATGCTTTAGACTTTAAAGACACAGCGTGGAAACATACCCTTTGACTCACCGGGTCCGCGCTGACCAATGATCACTCTATACACTAATACTATCCTATACACTAGGGACATTTTTACAATTTTTACCGAAGCCAATTAACCTACAAACCTATAGGTCTTTGGAGTGTGGGAGGAAACCGGAGAAACCTACGCAGTCTCAGGGAGAATGTACAAACTCCATGCAGACTGGATCCATACTCAGGATGGAACCCGGGACTCTAGCACTGTAAGGCAGCAACTCTACCGCTGCACCACCGCTGTGCCTGTCTCTACAATCTCTCACCACACGTTTCTTTTTACTTTTCCTGCCAAAATAGATAATTTCACACAATACTTCTTTTGCCAGACCACATAACCCGTTGATGTCCTCCTGTCCCCTTCACAACTTACATCCTTAGCTATCTTTGTGTCATCTGCAAACTTAACTTTGATCCCTTCATCCAAGTCATCCATATGAATTGCAAAATGTTAAGGGCTCGGAGCTGATCCTCGTTAAACCCCTGTCCCACTGTACGAGTTCATTCCAAGAGTTCTCCCGAGTTTGCCCTGATTCGAACTCGGAGATTTACGGTAATGGCCACTTGTCGGTACTCGGGGCTCTCGTGGACATTTTTCATCATGTTGAAAAATCTTCACGAGTCTTCCCGTGCTTACCTGCCGTTAGCGAGTCTTCCCGAATACCTGCCGTTGGCGCTAAGAGACGTCCCCGAGCTCCGACGTACCCGCTACGTTCATTCTCCGTGCTTACCACGAGTTTGATTTTTTAAAAACTCGGGAGAGCTCTTGGAATGAACTCGCACAGTGGGACAGGGCTTTTATACAGTACATCACTTGTTACATCTTGAAGGAAGGTCGGCGAGACCCCGGCGGGCCAAAGTAACGTTTCAAGGACAACATCAAGAACAGTCTGAAGAAATTACACATCACATCGAGCAACTGGGAGCACATTGCACTGGGCAGGCACTCCTGGAGGAAATCCGTGCAGGGAGGAGCTGCACGTCACGAAACAAAACTACGCCGTGTCGCAGAGACAAAGTGACAGCACCGTAAGGAGAGAGAGAAAAGGGGGCTCGACAACTACCAACCACTGCCAGTCTCCACTGCCCACGTTGCACCAAGGTGTGTTGATCGCGGATCGGCCTCTACAGATATCTGCAGACCCACAAGTAGACGACCCTATGGAGAGGAGAGGACAGTCATACTCGTTTCGAGTGGCCACAGATGATAACATCTAGCCAACCAGAAACAGACCAGTTATGTCTTCTCTCTGTTCCTGTTCACCGTCCAGTCTTCTATCCACAACCGTCCCATATCCTAATTTCTACACCATGAGCTTTGGCTTTCCATAATAATCATAGCAAACACTTTCTGGAAATCTAAGTATTATGCACCTACTGGTTCCCCATTTTACTTCTTCAAGAAACCCCAATACAATTATTAAAGTTGTTTTACCTTTTACAAAACGACATTGATGTCTTAAAGCTTAAGGAACTGCACATGCTGGAAAATCGAAGGTAGACAAAAATGCTGGAGAAACTCAGCGGGTGAGGGAGGAGTCTATAGAAGGGTCTCGACCCGAAACGTCGCCTATTCCTTCTCTCCATAGATGCTGCCTCACCCGCTGAGTTTCTCCAGCATTTTTGTCTACCTTCGATTTTTCCAGCATCCGCAGTTCCTTCTTACACAACTTGATGTCTTAAATACGCCTAGATGTCTTAAATTTTCTAAGTTTCATGCTTTCACATCCTTGATAACAGCTTCTAACATTTTATCTGTGATAGATGTTGATTGAACTGGCTTCAACTTCTTTCCCTGTCTCCTTTTTGAATAAAGCAGCTACATTTGCTATTTTCCAGTGAAATGCAACCTTCCCTGAATCTAGGGAATATTGAAA
Organism: Malacoraja senta; assembly: GCA_038087875.1. NCBI lineage: Eukaryota > Metazoa > Chordata > Chondrichthyes > Rajiformes > Rajidae > Malacoraja > Malacoraja senta. The sequence goes on from CM075993.1 coordinate 5,437,164, forward strand.
AACAACGCAACAACTACCTCGCCAGCCACTATTTTTTATTGCAGAGATGCAATCAGAAAGAAGGCTTGACACCAGCTCTACTTTCTTCTCAGTTTAAAAAGATTTGGTGTGTCTCCCAATACACTGATAAACTTTTACAGATATATGGCGGAAAGTAAACTGACTAGTTGCGTTATGGCCTGGATTGGCAATTCTAATGTACAGGAACGCAAGAAGCTGCAGAGAATGCGTTAAAAGGAACTGCAGGTGCTGGTACATTCCAAAGACAGACACAAAGTGCTGGAGTAACTCAGCGGGTCAGGCAGCGGCTCTGGAGAAAAAAAGGATGGGTGACGTTTTGGGTTGGACTCTTCTTCAGACACTTCAGAAATGTCACCCATCCTTTTTCTCTAGAGAGGCTGCCTGACCCGCTGAGTAACTTCAGCACTTTGTGTCTATCTAAACTGCAGAAAGTGGTGTCCTTCCTCAAATTAGGGGACCAAAACTGCACACAATACTCCAGGTGTGGTTTCACTAGGGCTCTGTACAACTGCAGAAGGACCTCTTTGCTCCTATACTCAAGAGGAGTTGAGAATATGAGCAAAGCGGTCCTTCTGCAGTTGTAAAGGGCCCTAGTGAGACCACACTTGGAGTATTGTGTGCAGTTTTGGTCCCCTAATTTGAGGAAGGACATTCTTGCTATTGAGGGAGTGCAGCGTAGGTTTATTCCCGGGATGGCGGGACTGTCATATGTTAAAAGAATGGAGCGGCTGGGCTTGTACACTCTGGAGTTTAGAAGGATGAGAGGGAATCTTATTGAAACATATAAGATTATTAAGGGATTGGACACGTTGGAGGCAGGAAACATGTTCCCGATGTTGGGGGAGTCCAGAACCAGGGGCCACAGTTTAAGAATAAGGAGTAAGCCATTTAGAACGGAGACGATGAAACACTTTTTCACACAGAGAGTTGTGAGTCTGTGGAATTCTCTGCCTCAGAGAGCAGTGGAGGCCGGTTCTCCGGATACTTTCAAGAGAGAGCTAGATAGGGCTCTTAAAGAAAGCAGAGTCAGGGGATATGGGGAGAAGACAGGAATGGGGTACTGATTGGGGATGATCAGCCATGATCACATTGAATGGTGGTGCTGGCTCGAAGGACCGAATGGCCTACTCCTGCACATATTGTCTATTGTCAGCCCATTCCACACCGGCACAGCCATCTCCTCCCCAAGCCTCTATACGAGGAGCTGCTTCAAGAAGCCAGCGTCTATCATCAAGGACCCCCACCATCCAGGCCATGCCTGCTTCTCACTGTTACCACCAGACAGAAGTCTGAAATCCCACACCACCAGATTCAGGAACAGCTACTTGCCTACAACCCTTGGGATCCTGAACCAACCTGCACTACCCTCATCCCACCTCCACACAGAGAACTTGTTTTTCTTTCAATTTATGTTCTTGCACAAATGTCTTGTTTCTCTACAGTCTTCCACAGTGTTTTAAAATACCCAACCCATGACCATTCATCACTTTATGTGTGAAGACAGTGAGCGCAAGGAGGTGATCACTGACAGATATTGGTATTGAGCTGATCTGAGCGCTCAATATCCTACTGGCGAGTGCTCAGAGGAGATAGGAGACTGATGGAATAACATTTACCAAGGAAACCTGTTTCTGGAGGCAGCTAAGAGGAACATTGGAAGAATTATGTGCAGCAGACAGTGAAATTATTTATGTGCTGTCAGAAATCTAATGGAAAGGCACAAACACCTCCAAGGACATAAATACACTTAAATAAAAATAAATAAAGTGCTTTAACTACTAGCTGAATCAAACCATCATGTTCAACACAAATGGACTGCTGTTCAGCTGGGCAAAAAGCATCTGAATAGCAGCGGCTCAAATTTGATCCATTGTTAGTTGTTCAGTTAGCTATGGAGGAGCTTTAAGGTTCTCATCTGGATGATCAGGGGGATGAGGTTGGATCCTTTGGAGACCACCCTGCCTGCCAAGGATCTCCATGCTGCCCCTTGGTAACGTCAAACAGATATACAAGGCAGGCTTTCACCAATACACTGATGGTGCCTAACACAGTGTCTCCCTGTAACTCGAACCCTCGTTATCTATCTCATTAAACCGGGCAAATGTAGGACTGAAACGAGGAACGAGAATATCCTACGCAATGTAGTGAAAATCAAGAATTCTCAAAATGCTATGAAAAGTGAGTAAAATAGAATTTTCAAGAGTGAAGCCAACAGATTATGTTTAGGAGACACAAGAAACTGCAGATGCTGGAATATTGAGCGAAACATTATTAAGTACTGGAGGAACTTTAGGAGCTGGAGGTAGCATTTGTGAAGGGAATGGATAGATGACGTTTCAGGTCAGGACTCTTCTTTAGACTGATTTAGGTTATGTTTTGTCTAAATCATAACATTTAGACAAAGATTAGAGAATTGTATAATTTTTACGAGGCGAAGAAGAGATGCAGAGTAAAGGCTGCTACATGGAATGGAAAGAGGAGGAGGTCGTGGGATATGCAGTCTCAGACCTGCACTCGCAACTAGACAATAGGAGCAGGAGTAGGCCATTCAGCCCTTCGAGCCAGCACCGCCATTCACTGTGATCATGGCTGATCATCCCCAATCAGTTCACCGTTCCTACCTTCTACCCATACCCCTTGACTCCGCTATCTTTAAGAGCTCTATCTAAAAAGCATCCAGAGAATTGGCCTCCACTGTCATCTGAGGCAGAGAATTCCACAGACACAACTCTCTGGGTGAAAACATTTTTTCTCATCTCCATTCTAAATAGCCTATCCCTTATTCTTAAACTGTGGCCCCTGGTTCTGGACTCCCCCAACATCGATAACATGATTCCTGCCTCCAGCGTGTCCAATCCCTTAATAATCTCATATGTTTCAATATGATCCCCGCTCATCTTTCAAAACTCCAGTGTATACAAGCCCAGCCGCTCCATTCTTTCAACATATGACAGTCCCGCCATCCCGGGAATTAACCTCATGTTATGATAAATAGGGAGTTGGATTAACAGGAGATGAGAATAGTACTCGAGGAAGAGAGAGCTTGCTGCCACTTAAATCAGACTGGGGTCAAATGTGCTGGCGAATGGTATAAGAATGGTTATGGAGCAAAGTAGTATTAGAACATTGATAAGCAGAATAGAACAAAAGTGGCCATTTTAACGGGAATAGTGAGCGGCACAGTGGCCCAGCAGGCAGAGCTGCTGCCTCATAACACCAGAGACCCAGGTTCGATCTGCGTGGAGTTTGCACGCTCACCCTGTGACTGCATGGGTTTCCCCCAGTTTCTTCCCACATCCCAAAGATGTGCAGCTTTGTAGGGTAATTAGCCTCTGTAACTTGCCCCTAGTGTGTAGGTAGTGGATGTGAAAGTGGCATACCATAGAACTAGTGTGAATGGGCGAATGGTGGTCGGCGTGGGCTCGGTGAGTCGAGGGACCTGTTTCAATGCTGTATCTCTAAACTTAACCAAACTAGTAGGAAGGAACTGCAGATGCTGGTTTACACCTAAGATAGACACAAAATGCTGGAGTAACTCAGCAGGTTAGGCAGCATCTCTGGAGAAAGGGAATAGGTGACGTTTTGGGTCGAGACCCTTCTTCAGACCGAGTGTGATGAGTGGTCTCGACCCGAAACGTCACCCACAGTATTCCTTTCCTCCAGATGCTGCCTGACCTGCTGAGTTACTCCAGCATTTTGAGTCTATCTAAAATAAACTAGTACTTTGATAAACAAAATTAAACAAGGAATAATGGTGTTATGTTAAAAAATTGAAAGTGGTGCTTCTGAATGCATCAAGCATTCGTAAGAGAATAAGCAAATTAATTGTTTAAGAAAGAACTGCAGATGCTGGAAAAATCGAAGGTAGACAAAAATGCTGGAGAAACTCAGCAGGTGAGGCAGCATCTATGGAGCGAAGGAATAGGCGACGTTTCGGGTCGAGACCTTTCTTCAGACACAGAGACAGAGTTTGAAGTTACGGTCATTACATAGATATGGTTGCAAGGCCACCAGCTAGAAATTATACATTACAGGGTGGTCAATGTTTGGAGAGGAGAGACAACGTGGAGAAGTAAGATAGTAGGCATTTTTCCTACTAAAGCAGGACATACTGTAAGAGCAATAATCTTGACCCCAAGTGTGAAAAATATACATCTTCTAGATGCGCTGGAACGCATCCTCACTGATGTGATCTGGGGTCATCGGGTGTTTCGGGTCTCTCAACATCAGCCACCCTCGCCCAGGCGACCCAGCCGGGGTTGATCAAGCCCCGACTTGCGTCCCAGCAGCAACCACCCAGGGATCAACCATCTTAATAACCACTCTGCAGGGGTTGGGAGATTCTTATGCGTGGAGGGACTGGGCTCTGTGGGGTGAGTCCAGGCCACAAAGTAAGTGGGATCATTCATTCTTCCCCCGCACATTAAAGCATTGGATAGTCTTCACCCTACCATAGTTACCCAACCAGACACGACTAAGTTTAAGGTAGATTAAAATGCTGGAGAAACTCAGCGGGTGCAGCAGCATCTATGGAGCAAAGGAAATAGGCAACGTTTCGGCTCTTCTTCTCCAAGAACCCTTTCTTGCTTAAGTCCACCCTCCGCCACCTCCATTTGGAATATTTTGGAGGACCAAGAAGCAAGAATATGGATGGAAACAAGACATAACAAAACAAATAAAAACAGTTTGGAACTGTTAATCAGTCTCCTAATATCTTAGCTTGAGATGGAATCAACTAAGGAAAAAGAAAGGCTTATTGTAAAGGTAATGCAATAATTATGGGGAGTTTATTCATGTAGATCAGACAAACCAAGTTGCCAAAATTTAGAGTATGAGCTCATAAAAGACATTTGGAATATATCTTGGAACTGACTGAGAAACCAGCCGACAAGGACCTTAACTAGTGTAATGAGACAAAGTCAATTAGTAACCCCACAGTAAGAAGACCCACTGGAAACAAAATGACAGGATTTTATCTGCTGTTTGAAAGGTACATGAATCAGTCAGAAATCGGAATCTTAAATAAAGACAATTATACAGATGAGAAGTACATTAGCTTGGACAGGTTGGGAAATTAGATTAAACAATTTACCAGTATATAAATAATGACAAGCATTTAAAAGATATCTTTTAAAATTCTCCACAAATGTACATTCCTTTTATGAAATAAAACTCCGCAAGAAAAGTGATCCGTTCTTTGGCTAACTAAGTGGATTAAGGATAATATTAGATTAAAAGAAGAAACTCATAATGTTGCCAAGAATAGCAGTAAGTCTGAGGTCTGGGAAATCAGGACCGAGTGAACCAAAAAAAAATAGTGGAGAGAAAGTATATGATGAGAACGAGCAAGTAATAGAAAATATAATATTTTCCACAACAAGGTACAAGAAGAGAGAGTGACAAAATACATATGCATTCCATAGATACCAGGGGGAGGAGGAGAATGAAATTATAATGGAAAAAAATTAAAATAGATAAGGCATTAAATTATTATTTTTAATATCTGTTTTTTAGTTCAGAAGACATAATAAATATGGTAGTGGTTAAGAGGAACCAGTGGTCTAATGACAGTGGGAAACCTAATATCAGTACGTAGAAAGTACAGAAGATATCAATGGAGTATTAATGCCAGAGAGGTTTGCTAGGCTTGATATCTGCATGCCAGGGTTGTCCAGAGATAGTGAATGCATTAGTAATGAACATCCCAGATTCTTGGACGGCCTGAGCGGACTGGAAGATGGCAAGTGTAACACAGCTATTTAAATAAGGAAGTAGTGAAAACATAGAGAGCGACAGACCAGTTAGCCTGACGTCTGTGGCTAGCACAGCTGGGATCCAACTGCAACGCATGTGACAATAGGATATTTAGAACGTTCAGTTTATTTTATTGTCACGTGTACCGAGGTACAGTGAAATGCTTCTGTTGCCTGTTAACCAGTCAGCAGAAAGACAATACATGATTACAATCGATCAATTTACAGTGTATGGAAGCATGAAAAGGGAATAATGTTTAGTGCAATGTAAAGCCAGCAAAGTCCGATCAAGGATAGTCCGAGGTAGATAAAAATGCTGGAGAAACTCAGCGGGCGAGGCAGCGTCTATGGAGCGAAAGAAAAGGTGACGCTTCGGGTCGAGACCCTTCTTCAGACCCTTCTTTCCAAAACGTCACCTATTCCTTCGCAACATAGATGCTGCCTCACCCGCTGAGTTTTTCCAGCATTTTTATCTACCTTTGATTTTTCCAGCATCTGCAGTTCCTTCTTAAACAAAGGATAGTCCGAGGGTCACCAAAGAGGTGGACAGAGACGCATGGTATTTTTGGGTGGAAGGGGTTGTGTCTGATCGGTCTGTAGAGTTTCTGGAGAACATAAGTAGCAGGGTAGACGAGGAGAAAATCTGTGGATGTAATGATTTCCAAACAGAAGTTAATATGTGACCACATAAAACCTTGTTGCATTGTACGAGAAGTCAGTGTTAGGGATAATCTATTGGCACAGATAGAAACAAATAACTGCAGATGCTGGCTTATACCGAAGATAAACACAAAGTGCTGGAGTAACTCAGCGGGTCATGCAGCATCTCTGGAGAAAAAGAATAGGTGACGTTTCAGGTCAGGATCCTTCTTCAAACTGAAGATTGGTCCTGACCCGAGATGTCATTGTTGCGATTGCTGCTGTTGGAATAACCAAAGTCTCACACCGTGTTTAAGGTCCAAGGACTTTATTAACATTACGGCAAAGGTGACTTCATACTAGCATGCTACTCTATAAGTGTGAGAACAAGGCAGGGAAGCTTTCTGTTAAACTAGTGGGCGCAGCTAACGAGTATGACTCATAACATGAGTGACACTGATCTAGTCATCTATCCTTTTTATCCAGAGATGCAGCCTGACCGGCTGAGATACTCCAGAACTTTGTGTCTATCTTTGGCATAGATAAGTTGATGAAAGAACATTAAACAGAGAAATAAATGGGAATCCGGTTGTGTTCGGGTGTTGCAGGGATGACTATTGGGGCAAAAATCAAAGTGCTGGAGGAACTCAGTGGATTGGGCAGTATCTGGAGTGAATGGACAGACTATGTTCAGTCTGATGGGAGTCCTGACCCAAAATGCCATTACCTCCACACATGCTGCCCGACCTGCTGAGTTCTTCCAGCAGTTTGTTTCTCGCTCAGAATTCCAGCATGTGCAGTTTATCGACTATTGGGGTGTCAGCAAGTCACAATTTACATTAACAGCTAAGATGAAAGATTTACTGACAATTTAAAGTTAGGTGTGATATGAGCCATAAGGAGTATATATAACATGGATGGAGATGCGTTAAGTGTGAAGGAAAAAGGTGGCTGGTGGAGCATAATGTGGAACAATATGTTAGCTACCATAGTACAAAGAATAGAGAAAACAGAATATTTTTATTGCTGAAAAATAAATAAAATATTGGTTTAAAAAGTAATTGTGAGGTGCAGAAATGAAACGTGCAGGTGAAACAGGTAATTTTAGTTTTTAGTTTAGTTTAGAGATACAGCGTGGAAACAGGCCCTTCAGCCCACCGGGTCCGCGCCGACCAGCGATCCCCGCTCACTAACACTATCCTACACCCACTAGGGACAATTTTTAAAAACATTTTACCAAGGCCAATTAACCTTCAAACCTGTACGTCTTTGGAGTGTGGGAGGAAACCGAAGATCTTGGAGAAGACCCACGCAGGTCACGGGGAGAACGTACAAACTCCGTACAGACAGCTCCCCTAGTCGGGATCGAACCCGGGTCTCCAGCGCTGCATTCGCTGCAAGGCGGCAACTCCACCGCTGCGTCACCGTGCAACACCATGTTGCAACCTAACACCATGTTGAGAAGCAGATTGTACGTTGGACCTCACTGTGTGAGGATTAGAGTACATAGATAAGGCAGTTGTGCTGCGATTATATATGTGCTGTTTTGACCGCCGGATCCATACTTGCCTTGGATCCATCGCAGTGTACATTTGCGGCCTTAGTTCCAAAGCAAACGCTGCAGATGCAGGAACTCTGAAAGTAAGTAAGTTTATTGGCCAAGTATTCACATACAAGGAATTTGCCTTGGTGCTCCGCCCACAAGTAACAACATGACATACAGTGACAGTTACGAATGACTCAGAAAACACTAAACATTAATAATAATAAAACATTAATGATAAAACACCATTGATCAAGCATGTGAACCAACAAAATACCAGATCAAAGGGAGGCTACAGATTTTTGGCTGTTGAGTAGAGCAACTACTCGTGGATAAAAGCTGTTTTTATGTCTGGCTGTGGCAGCCCTGACAGTCCGGAGTCGCCTTCCAGAGGGAAGTGATTCAAAGAGTCTGTGGCCAGGGTGAGAGGGGTCAGAGATGATCTTGCCCGCTCGCTTCCTGGCCCTTGCAGTGTACAGTTCATCAATGGAGGGAAGGTTGCAGCCAATAACCAGAATGCACTCCTCATGTTGAGCAATATGAAACAGTCAGCGCTTCATCATGACACTAAAAATGACACTAAGCTTGTGGAGGAACTCAGCAGGTCAGGCAGTATTTGTGGAGCGAATGGACAGAGAATTTCTGATGGGAGTCCCGGCCTGAAATGCTGTCTGTCCATTCCCTCTCCACATGTTGCCTGACCTGCTGAGTTGCAGGAAGAGAAAGTAGATTGGGTGTGGGGGGTGAAAGAGAACAAAAGATTAGGTGTAATAGGGTGAAGAACATGAATCGACATTTGTAAAATCATAAATATATATTTAAAGTTTTTATCCACGAGTAGTTGCTCTACTCAACAGCCAAAAATCTGTAGCCTCCCTTTGATCTGGTATTTTGTTGGTTCACATGCTTGATCAATGGTGTTTTATCATTAATGTTTTATTATTTTATTATTAACGTTTAGTGTTTTCTGAGTCATTCGTAACTGTCACTGTATGTCATGTTGTTACTTGTGGGCGGAGCACCAAGGCAAATTCCTTGTATGTGAATACTTGGCCAATAAACTTACTTACTTACATTTTTATAATGGCTTGCATCTAAAGTCGTACTGATAAGATGAAAATACCATAGAAATTGCCTCCGGATAAGGACTGGATCCAGCACATTTTTGTTGACTCATTACAGATGTTACAAGCAGATGTTTTCCAGCAAACCGAAATGCAAAATGCCTGATAATGCAACGTGTAAAGAGTAAACAACCAATAAATTCATTGACAATAGCACTGAATGAACTGTGCTCTCAGTCCCTGCAATGAATGTACTTTATATATAGCGTACAAAATCTACATCACATGTATTATACAGTATATTGAGGTGAAGTAGGAGAAATCACGGCGAACTTTAAACATGTCCCCAGACCAGTGAAAATGTCAAAATTCATATCAGTCTTTACCCTGTTATTTTTCTTTCCACCACTGCAATCTACCATAGGTAGAACCGGTAGAGTCCATCATCGGCTCTGACCTCCCCACCATCGAGGGGATCTATCGCAGTCGCTGCCTCAAAAAGGCTGCCAGCATCATCAAGGACCCACACCATCCTGGCCACTCACTCATCTCCCCGCTGCTTTCAGGTAGAAAGTACAGGAGCCTGAAATCTGCAACAACCAGGTTCAGGAATAGCTACTTCCCCACAGCCATCAGGCTATTGAACTCTACTCAAACAAAACGCTGATCATTAATAGCCCATTGCACTTTATCTGTTTATTTATGTGTGTGTATATATATTCATTGGTATATGGTCACACTGATCTGTTCTGTATTTATTTATGCCTACTATATTCTGTTGAGTTGAAGCAAAGCAAGAATTTCATTGTCCTATCTGGGACACATGACAATAAACTCTCTTGAATCTTGAAGAGTTGCTGCCTCACAGCGCCAGAGACCCGGGTTCGATCCTGACCTCGGCTGCTGTCTGTGTGGAGTTTGTACATTGTCCCTGTGAATGCTCGGGCTTCCTCTGATGTGCTCCCACATCCCAAAGACGTGCGGGTTTGTAGGTTAATTGGTCTCTGTAAATCGCCCCTAAAGTGTGGGTGTGGATGTGAAAGCAAGATAACATGGAACTAGTGTAAACGGTTGATTGGTGGCCAGTGTGGACTGAAGTGCCTGTTTCCGTGCTGTATCTTTCAATCAATCTTGCAATGTAAAGATTATACATATGAGACCTGAATTTCATGGTCTGTTCCACTGGTTCCAACATGTTATTTTACTGAAAGAATAGAAATTAACTAAAAAACACCATGTGCATTTATTTGATTCAAGCCATCTTTGAAAGTGAAACTGTGGCTAAAGTTGATCCACTGAAAAAACAATAGGAAATCTATCAATCAATAGTCAATAGACATTAGGTGCAGGAGGAGGCCATTCAGCCCATCGAGCCAGCACTGCCATTCATTATGATCATGGCTGATCATCCACAATCAGTACCCCGTTCCTGCCTTCTCCCCATATCCCCTGACTCCGCTATCTCTAAGAGCTCTATCTAACTAATCAATTGTGTTCTGATGAAGATTTCAAGGAACCTAATTCAATATTGGTCTCAGCACACTGATCTGTTTTCACACTAAAGCTAAGTCGATGGAGGTACAGATGTTGCAGAACACAGACTGAAGAAGGGTCCCAACCCAAAATGTCATCTGTCCATTCCCTCCACCGATGCTGCATGACCCAATGAGGTCCCCAGCAGTTTGTTTTATGCTAAACTGAGTGTCTGGCTAAAAAGACTATTCTAATGACTAGATAATTACAATTAATGGCTCTAGTTACCTTGTGGTTTTGCTAAAAGTGCACAAATGTCTGAGGTGTCTGACCAAATAATTTTTATCTGACGGCGACCTATTTATTAAGGGGTCCTACCCAGAGGACAAGGAGAATTATTATACATAAAACAGAAACAATCATTTCTGGAAGTAATAATTTAAATGATTTTCTTACAATAAAAAGCAATATAGATCTTCAATTCATCACAAAATGTTTTACTATTGCTGGGGGAGGCTTTGGAGGGGATTTGATTGAAGAATAATGAATGAATAGTGGAATGAGACGAGAATCTGAGGAAGAATTTTTGGTGGTTGGAATCTGGAATGCAATGATTGAGGGGATATTCGATGCAGAGACTCACACGGCATTAAAGTAGCAGTGGACATGCACTGGAATCACTAAGGCATTGAAGGCTACAATTGCTGGTAAATGAGCTTAATATCCATAGGTTTAAGAAAAAACTGCAGATGCTAGAAAAATCGAAGGTAGACAAAAATGCTGGAGGAACTCAGCGGGTGAGGCGGCATCTATGGAGAACTTCTCTACATCGGCGAGACCAAGCGCAGGCTTGGCGATCGCTTCGCCCAACACCTCCGCTCAGTTCGCATTAACCAACCTGATCTCCCGGTGGCCCAGCACTTCAACTCCCCCTCCCATTCCGAATCTGACCTTTCTGTCCTGGGCCTCCTCCATGGCCAGAGTGAGGCCCAGCGCACATTGGAGGAGCAGCACCTCATATTTCGCTTGGGTAGTTTACACCCCAGCGGTAAGAACATTGACTTCTCTAATTTCAGATAGTCCTTGCTTTCTCCCTCCTTCCCCTCCCCTTCCCAGCTCTCCCACAGCCTACTGTCTCCTCCTCTTCCTTTATTTTTCCCGCTCCCCCCCTCCCGACATCAGTCTGAAGAAGGGTCTCGACCCGAAACGTCACCTATTCCTTCTCTCCATAGATGCTGCCTCACCCGCTGAGTTCCCCCAGCATTTTTGTCTACCTTTAATATCGATAGGTGTTTGATGTTTCTGTGCAGAATGAGATGATGTCATTATGTCCAGATGATATAAACTCAGTTTTGGGAGTTCAGCTGCTGGCCTTTGAGAAGAAGTTATCACCTGATGAGTTAGTTTATCTGTGGGGTAAAATTGTGATTTGGGGAAACTGTATTGAATGTATGTATTGCCTCCGAGAATGTCGGATGGAGTTTTGTATGGATCATGTATTGTATATACTTATTTCTCGAATAAAGTTTAAATTTTTTTTTTTTTTTAAGTTTATCTGCAGCAATGGAGGTTCATTGTTTGGCCTTATTGCCCTGGGCCAGGAAAAGCCTTCTGCTCACACTGCGTGGGTATTGCTGTTAGATATGGTGCACTCCACCATGTACAATGGATTCACAGATCATTATGTTGCCCATTTGGCAAATCTCTACGTGGGTGGCCACTCGTTAAGTGTCAGAAAGCAGTGTGACAGTGCTTGATGGCATTATATTCAACTATGTGGTGCGTCCAATCAACAAGAGTACAGCTGCACTTTCCAGAAGGTCACCGATTGTATTCAGGAGTTGGAACCTTGTCTCATAATGTTTCACTCCAAAGCAGCGGGAAAAAAAAATTGTCAGCACCCCCTCATTCCTAACGCTCTCTCCCACATCAACTGTTGCTCTGGGTGAGAGCAACCAACTCAGCAAAGATTGGGACACAGAATCAGGTCATCTTCACACCAACCAATTGGGTTAGGTCTGTAAGCATTTTGCAGAACAATATGGATATTTATTGGCATACAGATCTAAATGATCCCGGTTTGTTGACATTCACAGTGATGCACAGGCTCAGACCACCTAGTCTGTGGTGAATCTGTAAGCTTTTCTTTCGTAGCACTCAGCTGTAAATAAATTTGTTTACTATCAGTGAAAGCACACTATAAATGAGTTCTTGTTTGGGCTTTAGCATGTTTGCCAAAATTGATTTGTCTGCTTATTCACTGACCTGATGATTATCTCTGTTCTTTCTGCCGCTAAATAAAGACATGAAATCATTGTAGATGACTTATTAGAGCGAGAGACAGTAACACTATTGTTGCCCATTATACGCTGCTTTTTGCTTCTCTCAGCAAACAAACTCAAAAGCTTTCTGGACTGAATATTCCAGATGGGTTGTAATACCAGCAGCTGTTAACTCCTTCTATAGTTTTTATCACAATTTTCTCCTTTTCTTTCTGAAAGGTTTCGTCTTCTTCGAGTATTCTTATCTAGGCCCAGGGTATTTTACAGAGCATTAGTCAAGCAGGCCTGGGTGAGAGCTAGGGTTGCCAACTTTCTCACTCCCAAATAAGGGACAAAAGGTCAATATGAGGGACAAATTCCCGACGGCAATTCGTTGACCGACTCGGCCGTGGCTGGGTGTGTGAATGATGAGTTGGCCCGGGTGCTGGACTGCACACAAAGCCCAGCCGGCGGGCCAGCTGAGGAGTTTTGGCCCGGGCCGCGCAACGTCGCGCGCAAAGTCCAGCACCCCATCCAACTCATGAACCCATGATCGGCCATGAGGAGGGGTGGTGGAGTCGGCGGTAAGCGAAGGTCCAACGGTCGGACAGGTGGCCGGGCTGCCGATCGACGGGGCCACGGGCAAGGCGCTGCTGCTGCTGCACTCCATGGGCTGCACTACATCGGGGCGGGAGAGGCGGGACTGGATGTGGCGCTCCGAACTGAAATCCCCTCGACCCGAGTAGTAGCAGTCAAATACGGGGCAGTCCCGTACGGGACAACCAATTTAGCCTAATATACGGGATGTCTCGGCTAATATGAGACAGTTGGCAACCCTATGTTGAAACTCAAGCTCTATCCTACAATACTAAGCCCACGTACCAGTGATATTTTGATACGGACTTAACTCAATAATTTGATAGACACAAAATGCTGGAGTAACTTTGCGGGACAGGCAGCTTCTCTGGAGAGAAGGGATGGGTGGCGTTTCGGGTCGAGACCCTTCTTCAGACTGAGAGTCGGGGGAGAGGGAAATGAGATATGGAAGGGTACAAAGAACATGTAAGGTGTGAAAAGAACAGATAGAAGCAGATGATGATCAAGGAAATGTACAATAGTTCATTGTTGGATGAAGAGAAAGTGACAAGGAGGCATACAAACAGGAAAATTAATCAGGAGGACAGTGAAACTGGTCGGAGAACTAGGGTGGGGAGGGACAGAGAGAGAGGGAAAGCAAGGGTTATTGAAGTTAGAGAAATCAATATTCATATCGCTGGGTTATAAGCTTCCCAAGAGAAATATGAGGTGCTTTTCAATAAAACTCAGCAAAGATCAGAGGTTAAGCCGAGAACCAAGAAAATAGTAATTGAGCAATAACACGTGGACAAAATTGGACTTTTCTTGTGGCCACATTTAGTTATCAGTGTAATACCAAATTGGACTTAGTAAAATTGGAATTTGTAGGAATAAGATTTGAAGGGCAGATGTCACCTAGTCTAATACCAGGGAACATAGTCTTAAGATAAAGGGTCTGAGACAAGGAGAAATATCTTCATTCAGAAGGTCATAGACCTATGAAATTCACTCCGGCAACGATCTGTGGATGTTCAGTGATTGAGGATATTCAAGGATGGGATCGAGAGATTTCGGTACTGTGGGGAATGGTGTGAAAGAGGATGAAGTACAGGATTAGACCTGAAATCGATGGACAAAGCAATCTCAATGGGGTTCTATGGTCTACTTCTATTTGTGCGGAGCTGGCTGATTTTAGTTGGGGCTGCAATAACGCGATACGGTTGGATTCTGTACGGCCAAGGCAAGGAGGTCAGAAGATGGTACTACCCCTGATTATCATCCAATAACTCTTGCTGGAGAGCAAAATTGTCCGGGCCTTCAGTACAAATTCTGACAAGTTTAACTATAATATTCCCTACAGTATGACAAATGTTCATTGGACTGAGAGAGGAAGAATGGGCCATAAGGAAGTATTGTCTTGCAAGCTCCTAATACCAGAAGCACATCTCATTTTATGAATTCAGCAATGGGACCATCTGCAGCACTCAATAGACAATAGGTGCAGGAGTAGGCCATTCGGCCCTTCGAGCCAGCACCGCCATTCAATGTGATCATGGCTGATCATCCCCAATCAGTACCCCGTTCCTGCCTTCTCCCCATATCCCCTGACTCCGCTATTTTTAAGAGCCCTATCTAGCTCTCTCTTGAAAGCATCCAGAGAACCTGCCTCCACCGCCCTCTGAGGCAGAGAATTCCACAGACTCACCACTCTCTGTGAGAAAAGGTGTTTCCTCGTCTCCGTTCTAAATGGCTTACTCCTTATTCTTACCACTCGTACCACAGCCCAATTCATTCTTTACCTTGGTCTTACATAACGTTTGCAATGCAATACTAATGATTCAAAGGTGCTTCACAAAATGTCTTCACAGCATTTGATACAGAGCCATCAATAAAGAGAAAGTAGTTAACAGGTCCAGTACGTTGTTTTCAAGGAACAATTTAATATACGTGAGAGAATCTGAGGTAATTCCTTGGAGTGCAGGAGGCTGAGGGGTGATGTTACAGAGGTGTATAAAGTAATGAAGGATAATACATTGGGTGAATGCAGACAATCTTTTTCTCAGGGTAGGCGAATCAAGATACCAGAGGGCATAGGTTTAGAGTGAGAGAGGAAAGATTGAATAGAAACCTGAAGGACAACTTTTTCCACACAGTGTGTGATGGGTATATGGAATGAGCTGCAAATAGACAATAGACTCTCTCGAACTTCTACAGGTGCACAGTAGAGAGCATACTGATTGGTTGCATCGTGGCTTGGTTCGGCAACTTGAACGTCCAGGAGCGGAAAATAATGCAGAAAGGTGTGACCACTGCCCAGTCTATCATCGGCTCAGACCTCCCCACCATCGAAGGGATTTATCGCAGTCACTGCCTCAAAAAGGTTGCCAACATCATCAAAGACCCACACCATCCTGGCCACACACTCATCTCTCTTTTGCCATCAGGTAGAAGGCACAGGAGCCTGAAATCTGGTACATCCAGGTTCAGGAACAGCTGCTTCCCCACAGCCATCAGGCTATTAAACACAACATCAAACAAACTCTGAACTATAACAGCCTATTGCACTTTATCTGTTTATTTATGTGTATATATGGCCTATGGTATATAGACACACTGTTCTGTATTTATGCCTACAATATTCTGTTGTGCTGCAGCAAGCAAGAATTTCATTTTCCTATCTGGGACACATGACAATAAACTCTCTTGACTTGACTTGACAATAGGTGTGGGAGTAGGCCATTCAGCCCTGAGAGCCCACGCCGCCATTCACTGTGATTCACTGCCAGAGGAAGTAGTTGAGGCAGGTACTATAACTTGCAGACATTTGGACTGGCACATGGACAACACAAAGTTTAGAGGGATATGGGCCAAACATGGGCAAATAGGACTAGATTAGATGGGGCATATTGGTTGGTATGGATGAGTTGAGCAGAAGGGCCTGTTTCTGTGGTGTATGACTCTAAGTTGTTAGAGATGGGATTGTAGAATTTAGGGAGTTTGACAACTGAAGCCATGACTGCCAGTGGTGGAACAATGATAATCTTGGATGTGCAAGAGGCAAAAATCTCCCACAATAGGCTGTGCATCTTTGGCAACCAGGCCATTGAGGACAGTATTAAAAACCCCCAACTAATAATAGTTTTTAGTCTTCAACCTTCGTGAGCCTCAATTGTGATATTAATAACTCACCCATCATAAAGTACAACATGACTAAGTCGGGATACAAAGTCCAGTGGCTTTATAACAGGGTCAATATGAATGGGTGTGTTATTTTGTGAAGGGAACTCAGGTAAAATAAGTGAGACGAGTAATTAAGCTATGAGGAATAATTAGTGCTGTTTTTTTCTGAGACTTTTTTAAATTAAGGTATTCCGTTGGGTATAATTACAACATCCCAGTGTTGTTGTGTGTACAAAATACTGCAAACACAAGGTTGATTTGGGCCATTCTATTGTGATAACACTGCCTTTCTAAGAAACTTGGAGTAAAAAAAGGGTATGCATTTCCTTCTCAGTTTGCGATAATAAATCACACATTGGAAACATCAGAATGAAAACATTCCTCCCAGTCTCAGGAATGCACATTCTACGTTGCGGCAGAATCAGCTTTTCTCCCCCTCACTAGCTGCCTCTTTCAAAGCTATTTGCACGTATCGCACGCAAAACTGGTTTTTCAGATGTGATGCTGGGCAAAATATAACAAGAAGCTTCAAAGCCAAGGTCTTTTATGTCCTCTGGATGCTGTGTACAGGCACTAGTGCATCCGTGACAACTGGACACGGAACAGGTGCAGAAATCCTGGCTGGTTCTCCCCAGAGTATGAGGGTCAGAATCTTATTGTCGCACCCAACTCCTGCCCCAACTAACCAAGTACACAGCGGGAGTCAAATTCTGATTCCACAAGGGAACAAAGACATGTTTAGACCTAGATAACTGCATGCATTTTGGTTTGTTATTGCCAGTAAATTACAGGGGTTGAGTCTCGAAAATTTGCTAATGCATGAAAATTGATTTTGGTTCCTTTGATCCTCCCAGTTTTGCAGCAGCACCTGTGACACAACATAATGAAAGGCCCTGTTTATCACATCGAGCTATTTTGTTGCCCTGCAGCCAAATCTTTTGAGGATCTTTTTTTTTGTACAGGAAGGAAAATAGAGCAAGATCACAATTTGTTTTTAAAATAGTTAAATAAAGTTTTATTAACCTCAGCAACAAGAAATACATGCTTTTCTACTTGTTAGAATAAAATTTAAGGTAATTTATGACATAAAGTTTACACTTTTGATTTATACAAGATCACGTCGGCATGATCTATGGGTGTATAGTTAATAATTTACAACTGATAGTATTAGGACTTTATAAAAAACGATACGGGTTCATAGGTTGTGGATTCGGAACACGCTGCTGGGGTAACCCAGGTGAGTAACGGTAATGTTTTTTTACAGATGGCAGATATTTTGATCACTGTATGACAATGGTGGAAAGAACGAGTGTTTAATTTGTGATGGGATGCCAGTCAAGCAGATTCAACGCCCTGATTAGTGTTGGGCTTTAAGCATTGCTGGAGTTGCGTTCATTCAGGCAAATGGAATATATTGGTGTTCTTTTGCCTTGAGATATCTGCTGTAGGCGGTCCAGAAGTGTACAGGCAGTCACGGTGGCGCAGCGGTAGAGTTGCTGCCTTAGAGCGAATGCAGCACCGGAGACCTGGGTTCGATCCCGATTACGGGTGCTGTCTGTACGGAGTTTGTACATTCTCCCGTGACCTGCGTGGGTTTTCTCCGGGATCCCACATTCCAAAGACGTGCAGGTTGGCTTGGTAAATGTCAAAATTGTCCCTAGTGCGTGTAGGATAGTGTTAATGTGCGCACCCAGTGGCCCGAAGCTGTATCGCTAAACTAAAAAAAAAAATCAATGCTGTTTTTCACTCGGATAACTCTTTTATCACTGAGAAGGGTAGTGGAGACCCATGATAATTCCATCCAGGAGTAATGAAGTGACCATGAAACCTGCTCGTCTTGTAGCTCAATGCAACATTTGATATCTTGTAGTGAGCTATAACGATGTGGACAGTCTGGGATTGCATTGAATTAAATCCCAGTTGTTGTATAGGTATGGTAGTGTCCCTGAGGTAGACATTAGAACAAAACCATACTCTTGTGTACTCTGAAAGGCACAAAGTGATGAAATAACTCAAGAGGTCAGGCAGCATCTATGGAGAACATGGATAGGTGATGTTTCAGGTCAAGACCCTTCTTCAGACTGGAGAAGGGTCTTGACCCAAAATGTCACTTTTTCCCGCTTCTCCAGAGATGCTGCTTGACATGTTGAGTTACTCCAGCACTTGTGTATTAATCAGCGTCTGCAGTTCCATGTTTCTACATACTGTCCTGCACTCTTGTCATTGGTTGGAAGTGTGCGCGCGTGTGTGTGTGTACCTGATCCACTTCTAGTTAACAAATAAACTGCTGGTGGAAACATTGTCTTTGCTCAGATTTAAAGCATAGCCCCCAGGCAAAAGTGCTGAAGCGCCTGCACTGTTGGACACAATACACTGCAAATGGTGGAATCTAGCGCAAAGCACAAATTGCTGGGGGAACTCAAAGTGTGTCAGATAACTTCTGGGACGAGAAATTAACAATTTACATCTCAGGACAGGATACTTCTTCAGACTGATGGAGTAGGGGGGAGGGAGCTGGAACAGAAAGGTACATAGATACATAGAAAATAGGTGCAGGAGTAGGCCATTCGGCCCTTCGAGCCTGCACCGCCATTCAATATGATCATGGCTGATCATCCAACTCAGTATCCCGTACCTGCCTTCTCTCCATACCCCCTGACCCCTTTAGCCACAAGGGCCACATCTAACTCCCTCTTAAACATAGCCAATGAACTGGCCTCAACTACCCTCTGTGGCAGAGAGTTCCAGAGATTCACCACTCTCTGTGTGAAAAAGTTTTTCCTCATCTCGGTCTTAAAGGATTTCCCCCTTATCCTTATGCTGTGACCCCTTGTCCTGGACTTCCCCAACATCGGGAACAATCATCCTGCATCTAGCCTGTCCAACCCCATAAGAATTTTGTACGTTTCTATAAGATCCCCTCTCAATCTCCTAAATTCTAGCGAGTAAAAGCCAAGTCTATCCAGTCTTTCTTCATATGAAAGTCCTGACATCCCAGGAATCAGTCTGGTGAACCTCTCTGCACTCCCTCTATGGCTATAATGTCCTCCCTCAGATTTGGAGACCAAAACTGTACGCAATACTCCAGGTGTGGTCTCACCAAGACCCTGTACAACTGCAGTAGAACCTCCCTGCTCCTATACTCAAATCCTTTTGCTATGAAAGCTAACATACCATTCGCTGTCTTCACTGCCTGCTGCACCTGCATGCCTACTTTCAATGACTGGTGTACCATGACACCCAGGTCTCGCTGCATCTCCCCATTTCCTAGTCGGCCACCATTTAGATAATAGTCTGCTTTCCTGTTTTTGCCACCAAAGTGGATAACCTCACATTTATCCACATTATACTGCATCTGCCAAACATTTGCCCACTCACCCAGCCTATCCACGTCACCTTGCAGTCTCCTAGCATCCTCCTCACAGCTAACACTGCCCCCCAGCTTAGTGTCATCCGCAAACTTGGAGATGTTGCCTTCAATTCCCTCATCCAGATCATTAATATAAATTGTAAATAGCTGGGGGGCAGTAATAGGATACAGGTGATCAGCAGATGGGTGGAGATAGTGTCAAAGTCTAGAAGTCTTCTTGTGTATGGCGTGCACAGCCTAAAGTTGCAGGTCAACTTGTTCTATTTGATCTTGTTTGTGCATGTCGGATTGATTGCATTAGTCGAAACAGGGTGGACCACGTGAAGGTTGCATTCTCCCATCCCATGTCTAGAAATGAAAAGAAAACAAAAAGGATGTCAGTTAAGGAAGGAAGAGGAGGAGTGAAGATAGATACAAAATGATGGGAGTAACTCAGCAGGACAGGCAACATCTCTGTAGAGAAGGAATGGGTGACGTCTTGGGTCAAGACCATTCCTGCTCTCCAGAGATGCTGCCTGTCCCGCTGAGTTACTCCAGCATTTTGTGTGTCTACCTTCGATTTAAACCAGCATCTGCAATTCTTTCCTACACAAGTGAAATGTAAAGCCGGTGGGAAGGACATGGGTGGAAGGGGATGGGAAAGAGGGGGATAAGGGACTCGGGGCAGGGAAGGCTGTGAGGGGAACGAAGGAAGAGGAGAAAGGAACATGGTGGTGGGTTGGCAGGAGAAAGGTGTGAAAAGGGGGGATTGGGGTATATATTTGAAATGGAAAAATTCAATGTTCGTGGTGTCTTTTCTACTGTTTGAGGAACTGGACCAACCAATGATCTACATCTTTTGGAGAAGGAGAAAAATTCTGCTAAAAAATTGACCCCACATCCAATGGCCAGTTGTACCAAAATCAATAGGTCTCGACCCGCACGTCACCCATTCCTTCAAGTTCAAGTGAGTTTATTGTCATGTGTCCCTGATAGGACAATGAAATTCTTGCTTTGCTTCAGCACAACAGAACATAGTAGGCATTGATTACAAAACAGATCAGTGTGTCCATATACCATTATATAAATATATACACACATGAATAAATAAACTGATAAAGTGCAAATAACAGATAATGGGCTATTAATGTTCAGAGTTTTGTCCGAGCCAAGTTTAATAGCCTGATGGCTGTGGGGAAGTAGCTATTCCTGAACCTGGTCGTTGCAGTCTTCAGGCTCCTGTACCTTCTACCTGAAGGTAGCGGGGAGTTGAGTATGTGGCCAGTATGGTGTGGGTCCTTGATGATACTGCCAGCCTTTTTGAGGCAGCGACTGTGATAGATCCCCTCGATGGAAGGGAGGTCAAAGCCGACGATGGACTGGGCAGTGTTTACTACTTTTTGTCGTCATCTCCAGATGCTGCCTGTCCCTCTGAGTTACTCCAGAATTTTGTGTACCAAAATTAACATAGCTTTTAGTAAATATACTGTACTGATAAATTTTCAATTTTCTGTATCAGTAGCATGTCTCTTTTCAGATGGTTGCACTTTGAACAATTTCCAAAATTTATTGTTGCAAAAGAATTTAAGTGAGTGTCATCCAGTTCAGTTGTATGAGGATGGTTATGCATGTACATACAAATTAAGTTCAATGCTCAGGGGGCAGAACTAATTCAAGACAGCATACCTCATCCATATAAACGTGTTTGGAAAGGCATGTAATTTATTTTTGGCATTCAAATTGATAAACTATTTTTCCGTGACAACATGCTTTAATTTGCTCCATTCATGAACACACCAACTACTCCAGAATGAGTTTATCCCATTTTAAAAGAATGCTTTGAAGCCACCTTCTTGTGATGAAGGAAATCCCAGAGTGTAGGGAAAAGTGTTAAGGATTCAGATAAAGAAGTATTAACATATGAAGGTATGGCTTTGTATTTCCAAGTCACAGTGTTGGGTAACAGTCAAGTCAAGTCAAGAGAGTTTATTGTCATGTGCCCCAGATAGGACAATGAAATTCTTGCTTGCTGCAGCACAAAATATTGTAGGCATAAATACAGATCAAATCAGTGTGTGCATATACCATAGAATATATATATATATATATATACACACATAAATAAACAGATAAAGTGCAATAGGCTGTTATAGTTCAGAGTTTGTAAGATAGCGAGTTTAATAGCCTGATGGCTGTGGGGAAGTAGCTGTTCCTGAACCTGGATGTTGCAGATTTCAGGCTCCTGTACTGTCTACCTGATGGCAGTGGAGAGATGAGTGTGTGGCCAGGATGGTGTGGGTCCTTGTTGATGCTGGCAGCCTTTTTGAGGCGGCAACTGCGATAGATCCCCTCGATGGTAGGGAGGTCAGAGCCGATGATGGACTAGGCAGTTTACTACTTTTTGCAGCTTTTTCCGCTCCTGGACGCTCAGGTTCCCGAACCAAGCCACGATGCAACTGTGCACCTGTAGAAGTTCAAGAGAGTCCTCCTTGGCATACCGACTCTCCATAATCTTCTCAGGAAGTAGAGGCGCTGATGTGCTTTCTTTATAATTGCATCAGTGTTCTGGGACCAGGAGAGATCTTCGGAAATATGCACGCCCAGGAATTGGAAGTTCTTGACCCTTTCCACCATCGACCCATTGATATAAACGGGCTGTGGGTCCCCATCCTACCCCTTCTGATGTCCACAATCAGTTCCTTGGTTTTGCTGGGCCAGGTTGAGAGCCAGGTTATTGTGCTGGCCCCATTTGGTAAATCGGTCGATCTCACTTCTATACTCTGACTCATCCCCATCAGTAATACGTCCCACAAACAACAGTGGTGTCGTCGGCGAACTTGATGATGGAGTTCGCACTTTGCCTGGCTACGCAGTCATGAGTATAGAGTGAGTACAGCAGGGGGCTGAGCACGCAGCCTTGAGGTGCTCCCGTGCTGATTGTTATCGAGGATGACACATTTCCACCAATACGGACAGACTGTGGTCTGTGAATGAGGAAGTCGGGGATCCAATTGCAGAGGGATGCGAAGAGACCCAGTTCTGAGAGCTTGGTAACCAGCTTGGAGGGAATGATGGTATTAAATGCCGAGCTGTAGTCAATGAATAACAGCCTGACAAGTGGTCCAGAGCGGAGTGGAGAGCCAGTGATATCCCATCCACCTTTGATCTGTTGAGGCGGTAAGCAAACTGCAGTGGGTCCAGGTTTTTGTCGAGGTATGAGATGATTTGCGCCATGATCAGCCTGTCAAAGCACTTCATTAACAGGGAGGGAATGTACAAGTGGTGGTGTTCCCGTATGCCTGCTGTCCTTATTTTTGGTGTTAAGGGTTGCAATTTTGGAAGATGCTGTGGGATTAGCCCAGGTAAGTAATTGTGGAAGAGTTCTCACATTAGCCTCATTAGCTACCTCAGAACCCACAAACCACAGTGGAAGCAAGCCATTCACAATCCTGAGGAACCAGCTCAGGAAAAGAGAATCATGGATAGGCTCGAGTTGCAGGTGAGTCACTTGTTTTTCATCTGCTCTTGTAGCCATGGTATCTATTTGGCTGGCCTAGTTGGATTTCTAGTCAAATATGATGCCCAATATGTTGATGGTAGACAAAAAGCTGGGGAAACTCAGCGGGCGAGGCAGCATCTATGGAGCGAAGGAATGGGTGACGTTTCTGGTCGAGACCATTCTTCAGACTGACCCAATATGTTGATGGTAGAATACTTTTGGTAAAAATTACCAATGATTATCAGAGGTAGATGACTACACTCCTTCTTGTTTGAAATGATCATTAGCCAGTACCTCTGTATTTCGAAGATTCATTTACAATAATCTTACAGACATATTCCTCCTGATGCCCATCCAGGACATTCTCTGGATTTGCCTCTCCATCTCCCGACTGTTGAGTCAATCTCCCCACTGTCACACTGAGCCAAAGACACCTTGAACTGTTTTGTGCACAAGGTGAAATTCTCTGTTACTATTTTTGAGAAATCTCTGCTTAAAATTCTATGAGTAACCGTTTAAAAGCTCTGCAAGTATCATCACTGAAAGGCATTCATGTTCTGTTGCCATTAGTAATAACCTGAGTAGGTGTTTTGGTTAAGTCAGGAATCTTTGGCTTGCAAGTTTAACGTTTTGGACAACAGAAATCTGGAACAGAATGCATCTCTTTGTTTATGTAAGGTAATATGTGTCAATATGTAGCACCATCTGCTGTGTGGAAATGAAAGTGTTTAATACAATTTTCAATGATCCTTGATTCAGAGTGAACATTGGTGTTGTTATTGGAATATTATTTCCACCTGTACAGAGATGCAGTGAAAAGCTTTTTGTTTGTTCATATCCTATCAAATAAAATCATACTATAGATGAGTACAATCAAGTCATACACATGTACAGCAGGTAGTGTAAAGAGGAAAATACCAGAGTGCAGAATACAGCATTAGAGCATTACACTTGCAAAGGAAAAGTTTGCAATGAGGTAGGTTGGAAGATCGGGCCTACACCCTATTTTATGGGAGCACTGTTCAGTGGTCTGGTAACAGGGAAGAGTAGCTGTTCCTGAATCTGGTGGTATATGCTCTCAGTCTTTTGCATCTTCTCCCCAAGGGAAGAGGGAAGAAGAAGAAATAACTGGGTGAGAAAGGTTCTTGATTATGCTGCTTGCTTTCCCAAGGCAGCGTGACATGTAGATGGAGTCGATGGTGGGGACACCGGCCTGTGAAATGGACTGGGCTACACAAGTCTAGGTAATTTCTTGAAAGGAATAGATCTTTTACATATTTTTCAGCATTTCAAAGTACTTTAGAACCAATTAAATACTTCTGAAGTGTAGTCAACGTTGCAATTTTGGCAATACTGCATTCATTTTGTACACAGCAAGCTCCCATAATTAACAGTCAGATAATGATCAGATAATCTGTATTAGGGATTTTGACTGTGAGATAATTATAGGCATGACAACAGGGATAGCTTCACTACTCTTCAAATGATACCATGGCACCTTTTACATTTTAATTAACACTTCTGTCAGGTCATACCTTCCACGCCCCAGTAAAGCATCAGCCTGGAATTTTGTGCTGAAGTTGCTGCAGTGTAATTTGAACCTCCAACCTTCTGACTCAACTCTTACCAGGTGAGGCACAGCCGACACCTGACACGGGAGGGTCACTAGTCATCTTGCAAAGCAACCTTTAAAAATTCATGTTTTAGAATTATTCTGATTTTCAAGTTGGCTTATTGTTAGAGTATAATACTGTCTTCGAGATTTTCCCACCTTTGTATGGGAATTTTGTTTGTGCAGGGGTAAATATCCACTGATTAATTATATATGGCTACTGTATATAAACATAGAAGTGAAAAGGCTTCATGATTGTGCATTGCCTGATTATCTATAAAATATCTGCAAAGAAGAGCACACAATAGACAATAGGTGTAGGAATAGGCCATTCGGCCCTTCGAGCCAGCACCGCCAATCAATGTGATCATGGCTGATCATCCCCAATCAGTACCCCGTTCCTGCCTTCTCCCCGTATCCCCTGACTCCGCTATCTTTAATAAAGCATCACATAATAAAACATCACATTTAATAAAGACACACACATACACATGCACGAAACAAGTTGTATCTTTGTGGCGTACTGAACACAAGAACAATATTCGGTGGGTGGCGCGACTCTCGTCAGCAGCGGCCTCTGCAGTTCGTCTGTCTTTTTATTATTTTTGTCTCGTTTTTATTATTTTTTTTGTCGGGGTATGTGTGTGGGGGGGTGGGGGAAACTTTAAAATCTTTCCCCTGCACGGGAGACCCGACCTTTTCTTTGTCGGGTCTCCGTTGTCGTTGGGGCTGGGCAACGTGGAGCGGCCTCCAGCAGGAACGACCTGGGGCTCCAGTTGCGGAGCTGCGGACTACTCACCGTCACGGGGCTGGCCGAGTCCGGAGCGGGTGGAGCTGTGGTGGAGACAATCGCTGCTGCTACCCGACCCCCGGAGATTCGGAGGCTACAACCGCGGGTCTGGCGGACGGCAACACCGTAAGCCCGCGGGTCCCTGGGGGGAGACCGCTTTTCGGGGCTTCCGCAGCGGCGACTTCTCCCGCCCGAGTTGCGGGGTTGAAGAGCACCTGGAGCGGGGCTTTACATCGTCGCCCCGCGCGGCTTGGAGTGGCCGCGGTCCTTTGCGAGCACGCGCCGGGGCTCTAACACCAAGACCCGGTGCGCGACCTTGCATTAACCGGCGTGGCTTTAATGGCCGCGGGATAATCACCATTGCCCGCCGGGGGCTTTGACTTTGACTCTGACATCGGGGGTGGGGGGGGGGGGGGGGGGGAGTGCAGTGGAGAGATACGTTTTTTTGCCTTCCATCACAGCGCTGTGATGGATGTATGTGTAAATTGTGTTGTGCCTCGGGTCTTCTTCGTTTTGTAATGTATGGCTGCAGAAACGATATTTCGTTTGGACCTCAACGGGGTCCAAATGACAAATTTGTCCAAATGACAAATAAATAATAATTGAATTAATTGAATTGAATTGAACACAGTTAACCATCTCAGAGTCGTACAATTATACCAAATATGACATTGAGCCATAAAAGGAAAACAGCTTGGTCGGAATGGTCTTAAAAGGGGTAAGAAAGATGGATAAACAGAGACTTATCGAGGAATTGAGAGCTAAATCCCTTGGCTACCTGTGGGAGGTTACGTTTGGGAATAATCAAGAGGCCAGATCTAATCTCCTGATATTGGACATGACTGAAATAGGATCAACTTAAAATTAAAATTAAAACACTGCTTCATTGGGACCCAAATAGATCAAGAAGCACAGGGGTGACAGGCAAATGTGAATAATGAGGGCAATGTCAGCATGGTTTTGGATGAGGTGACATTTAGAGGAGGTAGCAAGGAAGGCATTGTTAAAATCAACTTCAATGCAAGAAGGTTTGGATGAAGGTAAGGCAGTGAAAATAGGTGGTTACAGGTGATGGTGACAATAGGTGATTGTGGTGATAACGTGAAGGTGAAGAGAGTCAAGAGTTTAATTGTTGTATGCACTTGAAACAGAACAATAACAGTTTTATCCGGTGCATATAATTAAATATTTGTGACTTTCTTGATCCTCATCCTGTCACCAAAACTACCTATTGTCACTATAAGCAAAGCACAAAATGCTGGAAGAACTCAACAGGTTAGGCAACATGTGTGGAGGGAACGGACAGGCAACATTTTGGGTTGGGACCCTTCTTCAGACTGAATGTGGTATTGGGGTGAAAGCTGGAAAGCTCTCGAGGGAGGTGGGACAGAGCTATAACACCATGACTAGGTCATCTTGGGATCGAACGTGACATCAAGGTTATATAAAATCCAGTTAATTTTAAGCAAAAGGATATTGTCAGAGTCCAGAGAACAGAATGGGTAACAGGGACTAGTTTAGTTGATTGTCACATGTACTGAGGTACAGTGAAAAGCTTTTGTTGCATGTTAACCAGTCAGTGGAAAGGCAATACATGATTACAATCGAGCTATTCACAATGTACCGATACATGGTAAGGGAATAACGTTTAGTGCAGAATAAAGCCAGTAAAGTCTGATCAAAGATAGTCCGAGGGTCACCAATGAGGTAGAAAGTAGTTCAGGACTGCTCTTTAGCTGTTGAACCAAAGACAATGACTTCAGCTTCCCCAATATTTAACCAGAAGAAACCTCTTCTCAAATGGTATTGAATGACAGACAAGTGATAGACTTGCAGACATGCACACATTTTTCAGCAGATCACTGGACAGCTATTAAGAGTGGGAATCTGGCTGATTGCCTCCAACATAACTCAAGGCCAAGTAGGATGGCCTTGGCTGAGATTCACTCGTTCTGTAAAGTTTGGGAAACAAATCTGGTCTTTATTGCTCAGCACCCCACTTAACCAAGTGAGGCACCAGGAAAATTCTCAACCTATGTGAGTGGAATTAATATTTGGAAAAAAATACGCAAGTGGAAAGCAATGACTAAACAAAATTAACTATATGCCCTTTTTAAAACTCTGCATCAACAAACCCCCATCAAATTCCCTCAGCATTCATTTAATTTTAAGGAAGCATACAGTCCAAGAAAAAAGGTTTGAACAGCAACCAACCCTTCTTCTTCTTCTGAAGGGTCTCGACCCGAAACGTCGCCCATTCCTTCTCTCCAGAGATGCTGCCTCACCCGCTTAGTTACTCCAGCATTTTGTGTTTACCTTCGATTTAAAACAGCATCCGCAGTTCCTTCTTACACAAACTATGAGAATTATCTGCCTGACTAAGGGATTGTCTGATCAACTTGTTGTTCGACCAGGTTTTACCTCGAGGGATTTCCACTGCAACTACTTAACAAAAATAAACCTTAAACAAAGGATTAGTCTTCATCATAGATGACTGCTCCGATGCTTCATTGAGTTTACCGAGTGACGAGCCATGCCTGGAGGGTCCCGTGTTTGATTCTCATCTATGTTGAGGTGACTGATCCTAATTGGCATCTGTGTATGTATCCGGGGTTGGGACGGGTAAATCAGGCAGGTTTCCTGTTCCTGATTACTATCCAGTGACCCTTACTGCAAAGCAGGATCATTTCGGATTGGGACTGTCTACGATGACTGTTCCTACAGGCAGTCCATGCATTCTCACATATAAAGAATCACTACTTTTAACTCGAGGATAGGGATTAGCTGTCAACGTGCAGTAACAACAACAAAATAAAATGCCTGCAGGACAGGAAAGGAGAAAAATCAGTGAGAAAATGATGGGAAAAGGTTTCTGTGAAAATGACAGGGGCGTCTTAAATTAATGGTGGTGCATTACAAGATTTGGATACATTCACATGATTTCTGTATAAAGTTAGATTCCTCTGTTCCAGAAACTGCCCTCAGGCAAGAACACATCACAAATAAGCTTTCAGGTATAACTGGGTAGATATATTTTAATTGAATAAAAACTAGCTATCTTAAAATCCCCACAGGAAGTCTTTGTTACTTTTACCTAATTTGACCATCAAGTAACCTCCCAAAGACAGTGGTTGCTATTAGGGTCTGTACCACAGATCCTGGCTACTGTCCCATACATCACCCAAGATGATTTCTTCATGTGTGGCCTGAAACACTGAGTGTCAATTGAGAACTGACTGAGAAGCTATCACAGCCAAATTAGATCTCTCCTTCACTTAATGTCCACCATTGAACACATTCTATCAGGCGTTACACAGTCTGGTAAGAAGAACTGGAGGTTTTTTTTGCTTTTGTTTACTTTCCAAATAAATGCCCCTTCTCATTTTCTACCCTTGTCTACTGTAGGACTCCATAGAGCCACAAAACACAGTTTCTTCACCATTGACCTACAGTTAGCTTTGGCTCAGGGGGAGGCATTCTAACCTCTGAATCATAAGATTGTGAGTTAAACCACTCATAATTCAGGTCAACCTTTCAGTGCATTACTGAGGAAGTGCTGTACTGTTAGGTGTGCTGTATTTCAAGTGAAATATTGAGTGAAGACCCTTGATGGATGTAATCTAAGATGAGCCTCTGGCTCTACAAATTTCTCAATTGCATATGCAGTACCTTTCGAAAGGTTAGTGTTGAATGGTTCTTGAGCAAGCATTTTTCAATGAGCAAAAATTCAGAGGTAATGTGAAGCAAGTCTCATGTAGAGTGAACAATTATAATATTTTATTTGAAGTCAATGCAAAATAATTTACCGGTATTCCACATTACAGTTACAATGTTTGGCTAGAGAAACTGGGATTGTTCTCCTTGAAGCAAAATAGGTCAAGATAAATCAAGTTCATTGTCATATGCACAAGTACAGTGCAAGAATTAGGTCATTCGGCCCATCAAGCCTTCTGTGGCAAAGAATTCCACGGATTCAAGAACCTCTGACTAAGAAATTCCTCCTCATCTCCTTCCTAAAGGAACGTCCTTTAATTCTGAGGCTACAACCTCTGGTCCTAGACTCCCCCACTACCCCCACTAGTGGAAACATCCTCTCCACATCCACTCTATCTAGGCCTGTGGAATTCATCGCCACAGAAGGCTGTGGAGGACAAGTCAATGGATATGTTTAACCATATCTCAAAGAAATGTAAAACCCTAGACGGAAGGGAGCAAAGATGTGGTGAAGGGTTCAACAGCAGGAGATGAGGTTGGGGTGCCAGAGGTAAAGAGGTCAGAGGGTGGTGAATCTGTGGAATTCATTGTCACAGAAGGCTGTGGAGGGCGAGTCAATGGATATTTTTAAGGCAGATAGATTTTTGATTAGTACGGGTGTCAGGGGTGTTGGGGAGAAGGTAAGAGAATGGGGTTAGGAGGGGAAATAGATCAGCCATGATTGAATGGCCTTGTAGACTTGATGGACCGAATGACCTAATTCTGCTCCTAGAACCTATGAAACCAACAATGGATTTATCATTGAAGACTGTCTCCAGGCATATATTCCCTCCTCTATCCTTGAGTGGGCCAACCCACACCATATTTCAAATGAATGTACAATTCTAGAGTGAAGGAAGCAAAGATGTGGTGAAGGGTCCACCAGTAGAGGAGAAGGTTGTGGCTCCAGAGG
>CM075993.1:5467789-5522292 GCA_038087875.1 Malacoraja senta
TCTAGCCTGTCCAACCCCATAAGAATTTTGTACGTTTCTATAAGATCCCCTCTCAATCTCCTAAATTCTAGCGAGTATAAGCCAAGTCTATCCAGTCTTTCTTCATATGAAAGTCCTGACATCCCAGGAATCAGTCTGGTGAACCTTCTCTGCACTCCCTCTATGGCTATAATGTCCTTCCTCAGATTTGGAGACCAAAACTGTACTCAATACTCCAGGTGTGGTCTCACCAAGACCCTGTACAACTGCAGTAGAACCTCCTTGCTCCTATACTCAAATCCTCTTGCTATGAAGGCCAACATACCATTCGCTTTCTTCACTGCCTGCTGCACCTGCATGCCTACTTTCAATGACTGGTGTACCATGACACCCAGGTCTCGCTGCATCTCCCCATTTCCTAATCGGCCACCATTTAGATAATGATCTGCTTTCCTGTTTTTGCCACCAAAGTGGATAACCTCACATTTATCCACATTATACTGCATCTGCCAAACATTTGCCCACTCACCCAGCCTATCCAAGTCACCTTGCAGTCTCCTAACATCCTCCTCACAGCTAACACTGCCCCCCAGCTTAGTGTCATCCGCAAACTTGGAGATGTTGCCTTCAATTCCCTCATCCAGATCATTAATATAAATTGTAAATAGCTGGGGTCCCAGCACTGAGCCTTGCGGTACCCTACTAGTCACTGCCTGCCATTGTGAAAAGGACCCGTTTACTCCTACTCTTTGCTTCCTGTTTGCCAGCCAGTTCTCTATCCACATCAATACTGAACCCCCAATACCGTGTGCTTTAAGTTTGTATACTAATCTCTTATGTGGTACCTTGTCGAAAGCCTTCTGAAAGTCCAGATACAACACATCCACTGGTTCTCCCCTATCCACTCTACTAGTTACATCCTCGAAAAATTCTATAAGATTCGTCAGACACGATTTACCTTTCGTAAATCCATGCTGACTTTGTCCAATGATTTCACCACTTTCCAAATGTGCTGCTATCCCATCTTTAATAACTGACTCTAGCAGTTTCCCCACTACCGATGTTAGACTAACTGGTCTGTAATTCCCCGTTTTCTCTCTCCCTCCCTTCTTAAAAAGTGGGGTTACGTTTGCTACCCTCCAATCCTCAGGAACTACTCCAGAATCTAAAGAGTTTTGAAAAATTATCACTAATGCATCCACTATTTCTGGAGCTACTTCCTTAAGTACTCTGGGATGCAGCCTATCTGGCCCTGGTGATTTATCGGCCTTTAATCCATTCAATTTACCCAACACCACTTCCAGACTAACCTGGATTTCACTCAGTTCCTCCATCTCCTTTGACCCGCGGCCCCCTGCTATTTCCGGCAGATTATTTATGTCTTCCTTAGTGAAGACGGAACCCAAGTAGTTATTCAATTGGTCCGCCATATCCTTGTTCCCCATGATCAATTCACCTGTTTCTGACTGCAAGGGACCTACATTTGTTTTAACTAATCTCTTTCTCTTCACATATCTATAAAAACTTTTGCAGTCAGTTTTTATGTTCCCTGCCAGTTTCCTTTCATAATCTATTTTCCCTTTCCTAATTAAGCCCTTTGTCCTCCTCTGCTGGTCTCTGAATTTCTCCCAGTCCTCTGGTATGCTGCTTTTTCTGGCTAATTTGTACGCATCATCTTTTGCTTTGATACTATCCCTGATTTCCCTTGTTATCCACGGATGCACTACCTTCCCTGATTTATTCTTTTGCCAAACTGGGATGAACAATTTTTGTAGTTCATCCATGCAGTCTTTAAATGCCTTCCATTGCATATCCACCGTCAACCCTTTTAGAACTAATTGCCAGGTAATCTTGGCCAATTCACGTCTCATACCCTCAAAGTTACCTTTCTTTAAGTTCAGAACCGTTGTTTCTGAATTAACAATGTCACTCTCCATCCTAATGAATAACTCAACCATATTATGGTCACTCTTGCCCAAGGGGGCACGCACAACAAGTCTGCTAACTCATTACTCAATACCCAGTCTAGAATAGCCTGCTCTCTCGTTGGTTCCTCTACATGTTGGTTTAGATAACTATCCCTCATACATTCCAAGAAATCCTCTTCCTCAGCACCCCAGCCAATTTGATTCACCCAATCTATATGTAGATTGAAGTCACCCATTATAACTGTTTTGCCTTTGTTGCACGCATTTCTAATTTCCTGTTTGATGCCATCCCCAACTTCACTACTACTGCTAGGTGGCCTGTACAGAACACCCACCAGCGTTTTCTGCCCCTTAGTGTTTCGTAGCTCTACCCATACCGATTCCACATCCTCCAAGCTAATGTCCTTCCTTTCCACTGCGTTAATCTCCTCTCTAACCAGCAACGCTACCCCACCTCCTTTTCCTTTCTCTCTATCCCTCCTGAATATTGAATATCCCTGGATGTTCAGCTCCCAGCCTTGGTCACCCTGGAGCCATGTCTCCGTGATCCCAACTATATCATAATCATTAATTGCTATCTGCACGTTCAACTCATCGACCTTATTACGAATGCTCCTTGCATTGAGACACAAAGCCTTCAGGCTTGTTTTTACAACGCTCTTACCCCTTATACAATTATGTTGAAAAGTGGCTCTTTTTGATTTTTGCCCTGGATTTGTCTGCCTGCCACTTTTACCTTTCACCTTGCTACCTATTGCTTCCGCCCGCATTTTACACCCCTCTGTTTCTCTGCTCACCCATTTAAGAACCCCACCACCTCTTATTCTCTGTTTATAATTGTTTTCTTCTTTCCCCCCTACATGTTGGGGTCTGAGTGCTTTCCTTCTCTGCCTCCTGAGCCTCACACACCGTCTAATAGCATTCTCTATTTGAGTCCCTCCCCCCAACCATTCTAGTTTAAAGTCTCCCCAGTAGCCTTTGCAGATCTCCCCGCCAGGATATCGGTCCCCCTCAGGTTCAAGTGCAACCCATCCTTTTTGTACAGGTCGAACCTTCCACAAAAGAGGTCCCAATGATCCAATGACCCAAATTCAGGTTTGGATTCATTTCAAGAGGAAAGTCAATGCAAAAGGGAAGCATTTGACAGGCCTTTTTATATCATGGATATTTTTGTGATTAAATATGTCTCTCATTGTTTTAATGCTAGAATTTCTTGCAAAGTTGAGTTGGTTCTGTACCCAGCCGCCCTCCCTGTGTTGTGAATGGTGATCTCAGATCCTTATTGACATTGCCTGTTGCTTGGCTACCAAGGCCTAGTGCGTTGCTATGCACAAGTGAAGCGCGGGTCGAGTTACCACTGCAGTGTTTAGCTTCTTGCAAAGTATTTTACTCTCCGTTTAACACCTTTCTGACCCTTAAAAGTGCTCCAACGAGTAAATAAGTTGTTCATTAAATTAAGGTGGAATTGTTAAGCATTTAATTTGTTTTAATTATGAGTAGCACAGAGGAGGATTTGAACAGTGAGGGTTCATCCCGAATATATTCTCCAGGAGCAGAGACACAGTGAGTTTGGATCATTAAAGTTGTGTTTTTTTTAAACCAAGGCTGAATGAAGGAAGCTGGATGAATTATAATTCCTTATTGATCCTTTTTCTGATGCTGTTGTGAAATGCAGACTATTTATTTAGCAAAATAGTTTCAGATGCAAGCATCAAGTTTCCCCCAAACTGGTGTTTGTTGTTTTATTTTTAATTTGGAGTTTTGGATTTGTGTTTTGCAGGTATGATATTTATTGCACAGTATGATTGGATTGATTGTCTCTCATGGGTATCTTGGTTGAGTGACTGGGAATAGTATTGATGGACTAGATGGGCTAAATGGCCCATTTCTGTGCTGTGTGGGCCTATGGGTTCATGATTAATATTGACTTGGCAGCCCTGATACCAGAGACTTGGGTTCAATCCTGACTACAGTTGCTGCCTGCTCAGAGTTTGTACGTTCTCCCCGTGACCACGTGGGTTTTCTCTGAGTGCTCTGTTTCCACCCACACTCCAAAGATGTACGGGATTGTAGGTTAATTGGCTTCTGAAAATTGTCCCTAGTGTGTAGGATAGAACTAGTGTACATAGAAACATAGAAACATAGAAATTAGGTGCAGGAGTAGGCCATTCGGCCCTTCGAGCCTGCACCACCATTCAATATGATCATGGCTGATCATCCAACTCAGTATCCCGTACCTGCCTTCTCTCCATACCCTCTGATCCCTTTAGCCACAAGGGCCACATCTAACTCCCTCTTAAATATAGCCAATGAACTGGCCTCGACTAGGTGATCGAAGGTCAACGTAGACTCCGTGGGACATAGAAAATAGGTGCAGGAGTAGGCCATTCGGCCCTTTGAGCCTGCACCGCCATTCAATATGATCATGGCTGATCATCCAACTCAGTATCCCGTACCTGCCTTCTCTCCATACCCCCTGATCCCTTTAGCCACAAGGGCCTCATCTAACTCCCTCTAAGGACGAAGGACCTATTTCCGCGCTGTATCTCTAAACTAAACTATGAGGAGGAATTTCATTAGTCAGAGGGTGGTGAATCTGTGAAATTCTTTGCCAAAAAGGCTGTGGAGGCCAAGTCAATGGATATTTTTTAAGGCAGAGATAGATAGATTCTTGATTAGTATGGGTGTCAGGGGTTATGGGGAGAAGGCAGGAGAATGGGGTTAGAAAGGAGAGATAGATCAGCCATGATTGAATGGCGGAGTAGACTTGATGGGCCGAATAGCTAATTCACTTATGACCTTATGTGAGATGAGAGCGTGGCCAGTGTGTGATGCTGCCCTTGTATCCATGAAGGAACAGTCACAGGTTAGACTCTCTTCCAGATACTGTGACACTGGTACGAGTTCGGGTGGCACTGAGACACCCTGCACCCTGAATGGGAGTGCCCGGGTCAGACGGAAGCAGAGAAATGCCTTGAAGGAAGTGGCGATCATGATCGTGCCGGAGGAGAAGCTGGCACAGGCTGAGCAGAGGGCAAGGATGCACTCTGCCAACCACAAGGTAGGACCTGGCCTATCATTCAATACCAACTCCACTTTATAAATAGCATAAGGAGGCGAGGCACTTGAGAAGGGTGTGGAAATTATTTACAATGCAGCTTTACCAGAACTGGTAACGGTTGAACTGGCTGGGGTTATTTTCTTTGCAACTCGAGCCTGAGGGGAGATCTATTTGAGCTATATAACAGTTATAAAATTATCAGAGATCTGGATGGAATAAAAAGTATGAAGGACCTTAACCCCTCTTAGCAGAGGGGTCAAAATCCAGTGGGTCTAGGTTTAAAGAAGTGGGTGAGAGAATGTTTTTTCCACCCAGAAGGTGGTGGTGGTGTGGAACTTGTGGTCTCACAGGATGTGGGAATTAGAAAAACCTGTCATCCATTTTACCCAGTACTGGAAGGTGTACTTGGGGAGAGGAGGGGGAGAGGTTAGAGTAGGTAAGGGGAGCAGAAAGGTTGAGGTTGATGCACATTTTCATGATTTGAAGAAGGGTGTCGACCCGAAACGTCACCCATTCCTTGTCTCCAGAGTTGCTGGATGAGCTTGGAGGAGCTTACATCCTCATATTTCGCTTGGGTAGCTTACACCCCAGCGGTATGAACATTGACTTCTCCAATTTCAGGTAGTCCTTGCTTTCTCCCTCCTTCCTCTCCCCTTCCCAGCTCTCCCACAGCCCACTGTCTCCGCCTCTGCCTTTATTCTTCCCGCCACCCCCACATCAGTCTGAAGAAGGGTCTCGACCCGAAACGTCACCTATTTCCTTCGCTCCATAGATGCTGCCTCACCCACTGAGTTTCTCCAGCATTTTTGTCTACCTTTGATAGGTTCCAGATTAGTAAGGGCATCAAAGGTTATGGGGAGACAGCAGGAGAATGGGTTGAGGGGGGAAAATAGAACAGCCATGATCGAATGGTGGAGTAGCTTCAATGGGCCAAATGGCTTAATTCTGCTCCCATGTCCATGTTCACGCAGGCCGGATTGAATCCCTGTGACTGGAGCTGTGAGGAAGCAGCAGTAATGTCTCCATTTGTGTCACTGTGTTCATATCTTGAGCTTGCGGTGTTTTCTTTCTCCAGGAGGTGCCTGCTGTGCAAGAATTGGTGCGTTGCGTGGCTTTGGCAAGGATCAGTTTTGGTGACTTCCACTGGCGGATGGCACATGCCCACATCAACCTAGCAAAAGGCTATCTACACCTCAAAGGCAGGTGGCGGCTTCTGTCCTCTTCCTCCTCCTCATAAGCATTTCCTTTAATATCGCTTCCATTTGGTCACCCACTCCAATTCTGCCTCAACTCATAAGATCATAATATTAATAATTCATTTTATTTGCTGGCGCCTTTCTAACACCCAAGGACACCTTACAAGGCATAAAATCACAAAAATACAAAACACATAATCGGAGTAAATTAAATATAAAAACACCACAATACACAAATCAAGGACAGAATTCAATTACAAAAGCACAAAAAGAAAATAAGAAACACAATTTGAGGAGAAAATCTCCTGCTTATCTCCTGCTGAAATGTTCTTCCATGTTTTTTTCTAATCGCTAGACTTACTTATTCACAAGTTCACAAGTTATAGTAGTCGAATTAGGCCATTCGGCCCATTGAGTCCACTCCGCCATTCGATCATGGCTGATCTCTGCCTCCTAATCCCATTTCCTGCCTTCTCCCCATAACCCTTGTCACCCGATATAATCAAGAATTTGTCTATCTCTGCCTTACAAATATCCACTGACTTGGCCTCCACAACTCACTGTGTCAATGAGTTCCACAGATTAACTGCCCTCTGACCAAAGGAGTTCCTCCTCACCTCCTATCTAAAATAATTAATTCTGAGGCTACGACCTCTGGTCCTAGACTCTCCCACCGGTGGAAACATCCTTTCCACATCCATTCTATCCATGCCTATCATTACTCTGTAAGTTTCAATGAGGTCCCCCCTCAACCTTCTAAACTCCAGCGAGTGAAGGCCCAGTGCTGTCAAATGTTTATTCCAACATCTCCTGGCTAGCCTCCCTCATCCTACTCTCCTGGTCCTAATCCACACCTCCACTAGACATCTCCTATTCCTTTTAGACTTTAGAGATACCATTGGGACACCAATTTCTGTCCAATCCATAACCCCAATGCTTTCTGACCAACCTGGTTCCAGTCCATCAGTAACGTAACCTAACAATTCACTGTCTTGTTTTCAAACCCCTTCACGTTCTTGCTTCCCACTCTCTCTGATCTCTTCCACCTCGACATTCTTCCAAAGTACTCCAACCCTCTCTTTTCAATTTTAATGGCTCCACCATTGCTATAAGGCCCTCAGCTGCCAAGGTTCGACTTTGTGGAAAATCATCTTTTCCCCCTCCTCAACTCTATCAACAACCTCCCTCCTTCTTTTAAAGCACTCCTTAAAACCTCCCTCTAAGATCTTGGTTGCTTGTCCAATGCGCGCCATCGTTTCAGATGTTGCAACAAGACTACTGTAAAAGACACTTCCATTTGCCTATCTAAAAGTCTCTGAAGCATCACTTTCATCTCTGCCTCCACCACCACCCCTGGCAAAGCGTTCCATTCCCCCACCACACCACAAAAAAATAATAACTTGACCCCAACATCTCCATTAAACTTTCCCTCTCCCATCTTATTCAGTGCCCTCCATAATGTTTGGGACAAAGACCCATCATTTATTTATTTGCCTCTGTACTCCACAATTTGAGATTTGTAACAGAAAAAAATCACATGTGGTTAAAGCGCACATTGTCAGATTTTAGTAAAGGGTATTTTTATACATTTTGGTTTCACCATGTAGAAATCACAGCAGTGTTTATACATAGTCCCCCCATATCAGGGCACCATAATGTTTGGGGCACAGCAATGTCATGTAAATGAAAGTAGTCATGTTTAGTATTTTGTTGCATATCCTTTGCATGCAATGACAGCTTGAAGTCTGCGATTCATGGACATCACCAGTTGCTGGGTGTCTTCTCTGGTGCTGCTCTGCCAGTCCTGTATTGCAGCCATCTTTAGCTTATGCTTGTTTTGGGGGCTAGTCCCCTTCAGTTTTCTCTTCAGCATATTCAGTAGCTATGCCCTCCAGTGTTCCATCCTGGGATAAAGGTTCTGACTGTCCCTGCCTCTCATAATTTTATATACTTCTATCAAGAGGTATTTCTATCATTATGCTTCCATCTAAGTAAGAGAGAGGTGAGTGAAAGTTACTGGGCCTTATCCTTCTATATGTCTACGAAGATTGGGTGAAGTCACAAGGGGACTCACCACATTCTTGTAAGGTTGAATAGTTGAGGTTTGAATTTCAGGTATGGGTGAGATCCCAGACTACTGGAGGCTCTGGTTCGGTTATATATAATATGCCAGTTAACACATTCCTCGTACAGGACACCCCTCTCCATTAATAAATGGCCGACATTTCGGGTCGAGACCCTTCTTGTGGGGGGGCGGGGCACCCTCTCATCAGTCTGAAGAAGGGTTTCGTC
Source organism: Malacoraja senta (assembly GCA_038087875.1). Classification (NCBI taxonomy): domain Eukaryota; kingdom Metazoa; phylum Chordata; class Chondrichthyes; order Rajiformes; family Rajidae; genus Malacoraja; species Malacoraja senta. The sequence goes on from CM075993.1 coordinate 5,476,246, forward strand.
CCGAAACGTTGCCTATTTCCTTCGCTCCATAGATGCTGCCTCACCCGCTGAGTTTCTCCAGCATTTTTGTCTACCTTCGATTTTCCAGCATCTGCAGTTCCTTCTTAAACATCTTAACCATTAATAAATGGGATGTTTCTATATCTTGCCTCACCCATTAATCACTGAGCTGGAGTAGATCATTGCCACCAATTCCCGACACCAACCAATCTGCTCTCTAAATATAAAGCGTGACGGTGAGAATATTTGGAGGAGCGAGGAAAACTATTACCCACCCCCTGCTGTTGGCACATCACTCTCTATCCAGCCTAGCCTGACAGCTGGTTAGTAGTGTGGAATGACACACTACAGGGCGAGACAACTCTGCCCATTACTGCTATGCTCACTCTTTGACAAAGCCATCCAAATAGTCCCACTCCCCTACTCTCTCTCTCTCTGCAGTCCCTACAATTTATTAAAAATCAAAGATGCTGGAGGAACTCAACAGGATTAGTTGAGTTTAGTTTTAAGATACAGCGAGGAAACAAGCTTTGGAGAGGGTGCAGAGGAGGTTGACCAGAATACAGCCTGGATTAGAAGGTTTCAAACACAAGGAGAGGTTGGATAGACGCCAAGTGCTGGAGTAAAGCGGGCCAGGCAGCATCTCTGGAGAAAAAGGAATGGGACTCAACCCGCAATGTCATCCATCCTGTAGCCTGATCCATAGAAACATAGAAACATAGAAAATAGGTGCAGGAGTAGGCCATTCGGCCCTTCGAGCCTGCACCGCCATTCAATATGATCATGGCTGATCATCCAACTCAGTATCCCGTACCTGCCTTCTCTCCATACCCCCTGATCCCTTTAGCCACAAGGGCCACATCTAACTCCCTCTTAAATATAGCCAATGAACTGGCCTCAACTACCCTCTGTGGCAGAGATTTCCACAGATTCACCACTCTCTGTGTGAAAAAGTTTTTCCTCATCTCGGTCTTAAAGGATTTCCCCCTTATCCTTAAGCTGTGACCCCTTGTCCTGGACTTCCCCAACATCGGGAACAATCTTCCTGCATCTAGCCTGTCCAACCCCATAAGAATTTTGTACGTTTCTATAAGATCCCCTCTCAATCTCCTAAATTCTAGCGAGTATAAGCCAAGTCTATCCAGTCTTTCTTCATATGAAAGTCCTGACATCCCAGGAATCAGTCTGGTGAACCTTGTCTGCACTCCCTCTATGGCTATAATGTCCTTCCTCAGATCCGCTAAGTTACCCCAGCACTTTGTGTCTATCTTTGGTATAAACCAGCATCTGCAGTTCCTCGTTTCTACATGGATAAATGTGGATTGTTTTCTCCGGAATGTTGGAGGTTGAGAGCAGTGGGGACCTGGAACACGTTGCCAGGGGTGGTGGTGCAAGCAGATACACCATAGTGGTGTACGAGTGGCTTTTAGATGGCGGCAGTCACGGTGGCGCAGCGGTAGAGTTGCTGCCTTACAGCGAATGCAGCGCCGGAGACCCGGGTTCGATCCCGACCACGGGCGCTGTCTGTACGGAGTTTGTACGTTCTCCCCGTGATCTGCGTGGGTTTTCTCCAAGATTTTCGGTTTCCTCCCGCACTCCAAAGACGTGCAGGTTTGCAGGTTAATTTATGGTATAAATGTAACAATTGTCCCTAGTGGGTGTAGGGTGATGTTAATGTGTGGGGATCGCTGGTCGGGGGATATGGGGAGAAGGCAGGAACGGGGTCCTGATTGGGGATGATCAGCCATGATCGCATTGAATGGCGGTGCTGGCTCGAAGGGCCGAACGGCCTACTGCTGCAACTATTGTCTATTGTCAAGCAGACCTTGTAAGGAAACGGGACTAACTGGGCAAACAGGGCAGACTAACAGCGTTCCTTTGACATGAGCCATTCATCCCACAGGACAGGCACTGCAAGCAAAGCAGCACTGCGAGAAGGCCAAGGACATCATGTACGCCAACACTCAGCTCCCAGCGTCGGAGGAGGAGCGGGGGGAGATTCTTCGATGTCTGATCACCATGTTTCTCACGCTGGGCCAATCTCTGATGGGACTTGAAAAATATCCTTTCACCCGGGTTGATAGAACTACGAAGGTTCATGCAGAATTATTTGACAGACAATGTAATCTAGAGATTCTGCACTGGAAGTTGTTTAGAATCATAAAAATATCTGCAATGAGAAGGAGCCTATTCTGCCCATCATGTTCTAACCCATCGCCAGCGATCTAGACAACCTAACCCCGCCTTCCAACACTGAACATAATCGTTGAAGAAGGGTCTCGACCCGAAATGTCACCCATTCCTTCTCTCCAGAGATGCTGCCTGTCCCGCTGAGTTACTCCGGCATTTTGTGTCTACAATCGCTGAACACCTCTGCTCAGTCCGCCTAGACCTACATGATCTCCCAGTTGCCAAACGCTAACTCCCCCTCCCATTCCCACACTGACCTTTCTGTCCTGGGCCTCCTCCATTGTCAGAGTGAGGCCCACTGCAAATTGGAGGAACAGCACCTCATATTTCGCTTGGGCAGCTCACACCCCAGCGGCATGAACATTGACTTCTTTAACTTCAAGTAACCCTTGCTTTCCCTCTCTCTCTATCCCTCCCCCATCCTAGTTCTCCGACCAGTCTGACTGTCCTGATTACATTTTACATAGTGTGCCTCGGTACCTTCCCCTAGCCTAACAAAGTTTACATTTTCCTTGAACTTTGTCCTTTTTGATCTCTCGTTTTCACACCTCACCCTTCCATATCTCTCATTTCCTTCTCCCCTGACAGTCTGAAGAAGGGTCTCAACCCGAAACGTCTCCTATTCCTTCTCTCTATAGAAGCTGCCTCACCCGCTGAGTTTCTCCAGCATTTTTGTCTACCTTCGATTTTTCCAGCATCTGCAGTTCTTTCATAAACCCTGCTACAAGAATTAGATCATTTCCGTTTCATTTGACTCCCACAATTTTATACTCCTCAATTAAATTCCTCCTCGGTCTTTTCAATTTCAGAGAAATCAGTCCCAGACCATCCAGCCTTTCCTCTTAAGTAAAAATTTCCAGTTCTGGAAACATGTTTGATAATCCCCACCGCACCCTTTCCTGCACGTTGGTACTTTTCTTGCAATGTGGTGATTGAAGCTACGTGCAGTATTTGGGCTGTGGCCTAACTGGTGTTCTCCAGAGGTGCTGCCTGACCCGCTGAGTTACTCCAGCACTCTGTGAAAAGTCACCTATCAGTGTTCTCCAGAGATGCTGCCTGACCCGCTGAGTTACTCCAGCACTCTGTGAAACGTCACCTATCCGTGTTCTCCACACAGATGCTGCCTGACCCGCTGAGTTACTCTGGCACAGTGTACTTCTGTGCTTTGTAAGCTATACGGAACCACACTATAAATGATAAGGTAGACCAAAATGCTGGAGAAACTCAGCGGGTGCGGCAGCATCTATGGAGCGAAGGAAATAGGCAACGTTTCGGCCCGAAACCCTTCCGGGTTTCGGCCCGAAACGTTGCCTATTTCCTTCAGGGTTTCGGCCCGAAAGGTTGCCCATTTCCTTCGCTCCACAGATGCTGCCTGACCCGCTGAGTTACTCCAGCACTCTGTGAAACGTCACCTATCCGTGTTCTCCACACAGATGCTGCCTGACCCGCTGAGTTACTCCAGCACTCTGTGAAACGTCACCTATCCGCGTTCTCCACACAGATGCTGCCTGACCCGCTGAGTTATTCCAGCACTCTGTGAAACGTCACCTATCCGTGTTCTCCACACAGATGCTGCCTGACCCGCTGAGTTACTCCAGCACTCTGTGAAACGTCACCTATCCGTGTTCTCCACACAGATGCTGCCTGACCCGCTGAGTTACTCCAGCACTCTATCTCTTTCTTCGCTGTAATTTATTTGCTTTTATGTAGACACAAGGAACTGCAGATGCTGGTTTACAAACAAAAACACATAAAGTGCTGGAGTAACTCGACAGGCCAGACAGCATCTTTGGAGGTGACGTTTTGGGTCAGGACCTGGAATGTCACCTATCCATTTTCTCCATAGAAGCCGCTAAGTTACTCCAGCACTCTGTGTCTTTGTGTGTTGCAGTATTTCTTGTCTGGCTTATCTTGCCATGTTGAAGGTGCAATGGAAATGGTAATAGTTGTTGTGGAGTGCCATTGATGGACGGTTTAGTTTTTAAGTCCAGAATAGGTAAGACAGTGGATTTGTGGGAGGGTACTGGTTTGGGACTTTGTGGGCATCAACAGAGCCAGAGCAAGCAATTGGAGTATTCATGTTTTTCCCTTTATCATGTATCCGTACACTGGATGGCTCCATTGTAATCATGACTTGAGCCCAACATCTCCATTAAACTTTCCCTCTCCCACCTAATGCAGTGCCCTCCATAATGTTTGGGACAAAGACCCATCATTTATTTATTTGCCTCTGTACTCCACAATTTGAGATTTGTAATAGAAAAAAATCACATGTGGTTAAAGTGCACGTTGTCAGATTGTAATAAAGGCCATTTTTATACATTTTGGTTCCACCATGTAGAAATTACAGCAGTGTTTATACATAGTGGCCCCATTTCAGAGAACCATAATGTTTGGGACACAGCAATGTCATGTAAATGAAAGTAGTCATGTTTAGTATTTTGTTGCATATCCTTTGCATGCAGTGACTGCTTGAAGTCTGCGATTCATGGACATCACCAGTTGCTGGGTGTCTTCTCTGGTGATGCTCTGCCAGGCCTGTATTGCAGCCATCTTTAGCTTATGCTTGTTTTGGGGGCTAGTCCCCTTCAGTTTTCTCTTCAGCATATAAAAGGCACGCTCAATTGGGTTCAGATCGGGTACACGTGGCAACAAATAAACTAAGCTGAAGGAGGGGAGAGGTTCACGTGGGCACCTGGCCTATTTGTACGCTTCCAACTACATTATGCCTTCCTTAATTCTCTGCACTTTGAAGGAGGCCGAGCAGAGTTTGCTGAAGTCGGAGAAGGTTGCGGATGAGCTTCGCCGAGCGGAGGAGGTGACACAAGAGGAGATGAGACAAGTGGACACCAAAATTAACTTGGCCTTGGGAAGGTAAACACTGCCAAGCAAATGCCATTGCTGATGAGTCTCACTGTGGGCATTCCTGATACACAGGCAACGTTTTGCAATGTTCAGGCTGCTATCCACCTCTGGAATGTAACGCCTCACACTTGCTTGGAGGGCCGCACGGTGGCGCAGCGGTAGAGTTGCTGTCTTAAGAGCCTGTCCCACTTGGGCGGCATTTGCGCGAAAACGCAGGTGGCGCGCGAAGATTGTGTGAATCCCAAAATCCTGGGGCGCCGCGCGCGACCGTGCGTCACTGCCTATGCCACCACGCCTCACCACGCGCATAATGCACGCCATGCGTCGTGACGGGTAAATTATGTCATGTAAATGACACCCAAGTGGGACAGGCCCTTTACAGCGCTTGCAGCGACAGAGTCCCGGGTTCAATCCTGACTACGGAGTTTGTGCTGTCTGCACGGAGTTTGTACCTTCTCCCCGTGACCTGCGTGGGTTTTCTCTGAGATCTGCGGTTTCCTCCCACACTCCAAAGACGTACAGGAATGTAGGTAAATTGGCTTGGCGTAAAGTGTAAAACTGTCCCTGGTGTGCGTGGGATGATGTTAATCGCTGGTCGGTACGGACTCAGTGGGCTGAAGGGCCTGTTTCCGCGCTGTATCTCTCAACTAAACTCCATGCTTTGTAGTATCTATAGCCGCGCTAACCCCACAAAGTGAACTTTGTGATTGAGCAACTTTGTTTTGTTGGATTCAAAACCATCGCACAAAAGTGAATGACCTTTAGCATGGTCTGTAGGGACATTAGATACAGTAACAGATATCACCATAAACACAGGACTTAATGATAGATTGGTATTCACCCAGATCCAGATTGCTTAGTTCAAAGTGTTTTCAAGATAACAACCTGACTTTAATTTTAGTTCTGCCTTCTGCACCGGGAGAGAGGTCCATTAAGTGTTTGGGAAAACAGAAAGCTATTTTTAATATAGGAGGGGGAGGAGGAAGGCAAACAGGTTAATATTTCTGATGCGTCACACAAAATCTCTATTGCAATGAAGTAGAAGTTTGATGAAAGATCTCAAAAGGAGAAAGATTGAAAAGTGCGGACCCGAAACGTCGCCCATTCCTTCTCTCCAGAGATGCAGGAGAAATGTTCCCAATGTTGGGCGAGTCCAGAACCAGGGGCCACAGTCTTAGAATAAAGGGGAGGCCATTTAAGACTGAGGTGAGAAAAAACGTTTTCACCCAGAGATGTGAATTTGTGGAATTCCCTGCCACAGAGGGAGGCCAAATCACAGGATGGATTTAAGAGAGAGTTAGATAGAGCTCTAGGGGCTAGTGGGATCAAGGGATATGGGGAGAAGGCAGGTTATTAATTGGGGACGATCAGCCATGATCGCAATGAATGGCGGTGCTGGCTCGAAGGGCCGAATGGCCTCCTCCTGCACCTATTATCTATGTTTCTATGCTGCCTCACCCGGTGAGTTACTCCAGCATTCTGTGCCTACCAGAAGTATGTTTAGTTTAGTTTAGAGATACAGCGGGGAAACAGGCCCTTCGGCCCACTGAGTCCACGCCGCCCACTGATCACCCATACACTAGTTCTATGATACCTAGTAGGGATAATTTACAGAAGCCAATTAACCTACAAACTTGCACATCTTTGCATTGTGGGAGAAAACCACGGCACCCGGAGAAAACCCACATGGTCACAGGGAATTCAATGATGCTTTATTGTCTCATGTTCCTAGGTACCATGAATGCTTGGTTTTGCATGCGACCCGGTAAAATCATATAGCAGACCTCACCTAGGCAGTACACAAGTGTCAGGATCGAACCCGGGTCTCTGGCGCTGTAAGGCAGCAACTCTACCGCTGCGCCATCGTGCCGCCCACTGTGTGTTGCCTTTGGAGCTTAGACGAACGAGGGATGATTTGATTGAAACATACAAGGTCCTAAGGGGAATTCGTGGCTGATCTATCTTTCCCTCGTCATTCTCCTGCCTCCTCCTCGTAACCTTTGACGCCCTTACTCATCGAGAACCTGTCAATCTCCGCTTTTAAAAACACCCAGTGACTTGGCCATCGACCCCCATCGAGCCACAAGGCCTGCAGAGAGTTAATTTCACTCGGTTCTGTGTTTTAAAAAAAGTTGGTTGTGCTCATTGCGAAAGGGGATTGTAAATTATAGTGTTTATTATTTTGTTACTCATACCGGGAAAGGATGAGGTCACGCATCAAACATCTTGTTAGCCGTTGACTTCCACTGGTGGTGCGTAAACAATAGAACCATTCATTGGGTTTCTCTGCCGTTTTCACCGCACTTCCCCACAGGAGAATACTCAACTCCAAACCAGCGGCTTTCTCACCAGCCTCACCAGCTCATTGGCGCTAACATATCTTTGAGAAGGAAAGTTGGCATGGGATGTTGGGGAGAAAGGGACTGTAAAAGTCTCAGCTTTAGAACAAACACTTTCTTGTGCTCACACTTCATTGAGACTGCTTTGTTTTTAAATTTGCTTTTTGATTGACTGTGGGGCTGTTAGATTAGTTGGGGGGTTGGTGGGGGAGGGGTTGGGGGGAGAATTATCCCAATTGATCCGAATATAGACACCAAAAACTGGAGTAACTCAGCGGGACAGGCAGCGTCTCTGGAGAGAAGGAATGGGTGACGTTTCGGGTCGAGACCCTTCTTCAGACTCTGAGGGAAAGATAGATCAGCCATGAATGAATAGACAATAGGTGCAGGAGTAGGCCATTCAGCCCTTCAAGCCAGCACCACCATTCAATGTGATCATGGCTGATCATCCCCAATCAGTACCCCGTTCCTGCCTTCTCCCCATATCCCCTGACTCCGAGGGAGGGAGAGAGAGAGCCCTATCTAGCTCTCTCTTGAAATTATCCAGAGAACCGGCCTCCATCGCCCTCTGAGGCAGAGAATTCCATGGCGGATTGAATTGAGGGCAAGGCACTGAACACAAGGCACTAATAGACTCGATGGGCCCAATGGCCTAATTCTGCTCCTATGACTCATGAACTCATCGAACAATACAGCAGGGAATCAGGCCTTTCAGCCCACCTTGTCCAAACTGACCAAGTTGCCATTCAGGGCTGGTCCCATTTGTCCACGATTGGATCCAATCCTTCTGAACCCTTCCAAACCTTATATCTGTCCCAAGTAACTCAGCGGGACAGGATTCATCTCCGGAGAGAAGGAATGGGTGACGTTTTGGGTCGAGCCTTTGTCGGACAGCACTACAAGCTGTTCTACTTTTATAATTAATGATTTTGTTTTTGTAAAATCCATCTACAATTAATTGTAGATTGTGCAACATGGATTATCTCTAAGGTAATAATGCAGCAACAGCCCGCACCCCCCCCCCCCTCCCCTCTATTCCCCTTCCCGACCAAATCTCTATTGGAAACTGCTGATCAGTATTTAGCGGTTAGGGGCAGTGTCACTATTCCAGATCCAAGCACATCAGCTTTTCCATAAATTAGACCAATAGTTTAGCCAGCTGGTGATTATTGTTAGACTCTGCAGAAACGGTCGAGGCAATAACCCTGAACAAAGATGGAGTGAGTTCAGAGCAGTGAGTTTATAGAGCCAGCATTAAATGTCACCAGCATCGAGTTACTGGGTTGGTTATCTTCTCTGCATGGACACCTGTTGTAGTATCTTGCATGGAGATGAGAGAGGAGGACAGGCCACGAACTCCAGTGAATTGGACTGAAATGTCTCCTTATTTATCCTGCAGTCCCCTTTAAGAAGGAAGTGCAGATGCTGGAAAATCGAAGGTAGACAAACATGCTGGAGAAACTCAGCGGGTGATGCAGCAGCATCTATGGAGCGAAGGAAATGAGCAACCTTTAAGGGTCTCGACCCGAAACGTTGCCTATTTCCTTCGCTCCATAGATGCTGCCTCACCCGCTGAGTTTCTCCAGCATTTTTCTCTACCTTATTTATCCTCTGTGTTTTACCCCCTATCCCACCCCCCCCCCCCACCCCCTCCCCCGTTCCCCACCTGAGTTAACGGTTTCACCATTCACATACAAGAGATTTTTGGTTAAATTGGTTTAGGCCCTTGTTCCTGGGCAAGGTGTCAGCGCTAATGAAAAATTGCGATTACCTAGTAAATGGATACTTTCCTGCTCAGAATAAGGGGTTGGCCATTTAGAATGGAGACGAGCAAACACTTTTTCTCACAGAGAGTTGTGAGTCTGTGGAATTCTCTGCCTCAGAGGGCGGTGAAGGCCGGTTCTCCGGATACTTTCAAGAGAGAGCTAGATAGGGCTCTTGAAGATAGCGGAGTCAGGGGATATGGGAAGAAGGCAGGAACGGGGTACTGATTGGGGATGATCAGCCATGATCACATTGAATGGCGGTGCTGGCTCGAAGGGTCGAATGGTCTACTCCTGCACCTATTGTCTATTGTAACTACAACAACTAGGCTAGAGTTCTAGGGACAGGTTAGAGTGGCTGGACATTCTTCTTTGAAGTGTAGGAGGCCGAGGGGTGACCTTATTGAGATGTACAAGATCATGAGGGATATGGATAAAATGAACGCTCACTGTCTTTTTCCCGAGGTAGAGCATTCTAAAATCCTCTACAGGCTTTAGGTGAGAATGGAGAGATTTGAAGGTCTTTGGGGGCAAGGTATGAGCTGGCAAAGGCAGCTGTACAATTCTGGCTTTTAAAAGACATTTGGACAGCTATATTGATAGAATATATATATGGATAGAAGGGATAGAATGGATAGAAGGGATTGAATGGATAGAGAGATACAGGCCAAATGCAGGCAATGTGCTAAATTGGTTGCATGGACAAGTTGGGCCGAATGGACTGTTCTTGGCTGTACAGCTCGATCGCCTTTTATTGTATTGAACAAAAATCCATCTTTGCAGGAAATCATATTGGTCAAAGCAGCTGGAGATTGTTAAGCCCCTGTCCTACGATGTGAGTTCACCCAAGAGCTCTCCTGAGTTTAAAAAAAAAAAAAATCGCGGTAAGTACATAGCGGGTACGTCGGAGCTCGTGGATGTCTCGTAGCGGCTCGCAATGCTAACGGAAGGTACTCGGGAAACGCGGTAACTCGGGAAATTTTTTCAACAGTGTGAAAAATGTCCAAGAGTTTAAAAAAATACTCGTGATGAGTTTGTTTTTTGTTTTTTTAACTCGGGAGAGCTCTTGGGTAAACTCGCATCGTGGGACAGAGGCTTAAGAGAGATGATCAAAAGCAGGGTTGGAGAGAGGTTTCTAACAGTGTCGGAGGAAGATGGACTCCGAGAGGTTTGAGAAGGGAGTTTAAGAGTGTTGTTGTCGACACTTGAAGAGATACAGCTGTTAGACGTGGGGAGACGGCCCTGGTGGAGTGCAGAGATCATGGGAGAATATAGAGCTGGAGGAGGCTGCAGAGATAGGAAGGGACAAGGTCATGTTACGTTAAGAGTGTATGTGCCTGGCCAGAGCCTTTTGCACTCTGAATAGACTTTGTTGAATGTGGATTTATTACCACAGTTGTCGGCTATGTGGCAATGTGGCGGCCTACTCAGACTCCGATATAATTATTCGATTCTCAGCAGATTTAAATTTAAAAAGATGGGGTCACTTGGAATAACTCGGGCCGTGAGAAGGTGTGAAATGGCCGCGCTCAATTTCCAGCTCTTCCCACTCGCACATCCACTGAAATTCTAATTCGCCATCACAATCTTTCCTTCGTCACTAAATTTGCCCGTTGGACCATGCGATGCAGGTCTGGAGCGATATCGCTACTCGCTGTGTCTGATGGTAGACAAAAATGCTGGAGAAACTCAGCGGGTGAGGCGGCATTTACGGAGCGAAGGAAATAGGTGACGTTTCGGGCCGAAACCATTCGCTGTGTCTCGTTGTTGTTTCTCCAGGCTCCATGTGAAGGAGGGCAGGTGGGGCGAGGCCGTGGCATCTTACCAGAGAGCTCTGCAGTTGGTGCAACTCCGCAAGGGAGAAAAGAGCACGGAGTGCGTGTCCATCTATCAGGACCTGGCAGCAGTAGAGCTGGCCAGGGGTGGCCACGACGACCATGTGCAGTACCTCCTGCAGGTAGGTGGTATACGGGGCACTCGGGTAGGTGTTGGTGGCACAGTGGGTGACATGGGTAGGAGGGCATTGTACCTGTACCATATGGTACTCATGCATATGACAATAACTTTACTGCCATATGCATGAGTCCCGTGAGGTACAAGTGCAATGAAAAATCTGGCTTGCCGTGGCTTCACAGGCAGGTAGACTCAGCCAAACACACGGGAGAAAATGCATGCTCAGCACTCACACACACAGATCCATGGATCACACACAGTGTACATGGATCACATACAGATCACACGTGGATTACACGGATTAGACACTGCACTTGAATCACATACATCTATGTGGGGGAGGGGCGGGCACGGTAGAGTTGCTGCCTTACAGCGCCGGAGACCCGTGTTCGATCCTGACTACGGGTGCTGTCTGTACGGAGTTTGTACGTTCTCCCCATGACCCGCGTGGGTTTTCTCTGAGATCTTCGGTTTCCTCCCGCCCTCCAAAGACATGCAGGTTTGTAGGTTCATTGACTTGGTGTATGTGTACAAATTGTCCTTAGTGCGTGTTACTTACTTACTTGCTGCCAATTATGCCTCCTGGCATGTAGGGCAACAACGAAGGGCCTCCATTCAGTAATGTTGATTCCTTCAGTTGCTCTTTCCATAACATATTTGTTTTACGAGACTGGGTTGTTAGCCCCTGTGCTCAACCTCCAACCTGGAGGACCAGTGGATCGCTCTTCGTCTCGCCTCTATCCTCCGACCTGTCCAGCATGGGAGACCCTAACAGGAGACGAATCTCCCGCTGGCATAGCTCTAGGGGTCACTGAGACACACAAGCTCCCCGACCACGACAAGGTTGCAATCCCACGGGGAGTGTGGATCAATTGACCGTAGTATATAGAACCTTGTGCAGGTTTGGGTACAGGATTTGAGCTAGTGCGTGTAGGATAGTGTTAATGCACGGGGATCGCTGGGCAGCGCGGACTCGGTGGGCCGAAGGGCCTGTTTCCGCGCTGTATCTCTAAACTAAACTAAGCATCGCACTCAGTACACACGGATCACACACGGATTGAGCATAAAGTGAGCACAAATCCCACATAAAACACACAGAATATTCTTATTGAAAGGAGGCTGTGCAAAATATATTACATTAGTTTAGTGTTAAACCGTAGCCGGAGAGAAAAATAAGTCCATGGTAGTGCAAGAGGTGGGTGTGGTGTTCTGTTGTCGAGGTGGGATCAGGGTGGTGTAGGTTGGTTTTTGGTCAATAAGACCAGTGAGGATTCTCACAGCTAAGGGAGCAGGTGAAGTCTGACCTGGCTGAGATGTGAAAATGTTGCAGATCTACTCCACTCACAAATTGGGCAGCATCTGCGGAAAGAGAAACCCCTTAACGTTTCGGGTCAGCAACCCTTCGTCAGAATGTGCCCCGGAGGCTGACACAAGAGGCTGCAGATGGTGGAGTCTGGAGCTACAAACGAACTGCTGGGGGAGAGGGGGGCTCAGTGGGTCAGGCAGCATCTGTGAAGGATTAGCGATGGTCAACGTTTCGAGTCCTGATGCAAGATCAAGATCAGAAATAGCAACCATCCCCTTGCCTCTACAGATGCTGCTTCACAAGGTCATAAGTCCGAGGAGCAGAATCAGGCCCATTGTCAATGCTGCCATTCAATCATGGTCGACCTATCCTTCCCCATTCTCCTGCTTTCTCCCCGTAACCATTGACAACCCTCACTAATCAAGTTTAAAAAATACCCTACGACTTGCTGCTTCAGCTGATCTACATCGGTGAAACCAAGCGTAGGCTTGGCGATCGCTTCGCCCAACACCTCCGCTCGGTCCGCATTAACCAACCTGATCTCCCTGTGGCTCAGTACTTCAACTCCCCCTCCCATTCCAAATCTGACCTTTCTGTCCTGGGCCTCCTCCATTGCCAGAGTGAGCACTACCGGAAACAGGAGGAACAGCACCTCATATTCCACTTGGGAAGTCTGCATCCTGGTGGCCTGAACATTGACTTCTCCAATTTCCCGTAGCCCTTGCTGTCTCCTCCCCTTCTCAGCTCTCCCTCAGCCCTCTGGCTCCTCCTCTTCCTTTCTTTTTCCTGCCCCCCCCCCCCCCACCCTGCATCAGTCTGAAGAAGGGTTTCGGCCCGAAACGTTGCCTATTTCCTTCGCTCCATAGATGCTGCCTCACCCGCTGAGTTTCTCCAGCATTTTTGTCTACCTTTGATTGAAGGTGATTAGAAAAGTAAAGGGACTGTCCCACTTGGGCGTCCTAATTGGCGAGTTTAGATGAGTTTAAAAAAATGACATGTTGAAGACCTCCTTCGACTATGTTGAAGATTAGCTTCTACTAGCTACGACTAACTTCGGGAAAATTGGACACCGAATAGTGGAGAGTGAAGACGACCTCCTTCGATCTCCCTGCGACCTCCCTGCGACCTCCCTTCGACTATGATGAAGACTATCCACGACTACCTTCGACTACCCTGGATCACCTACGAATAACATGCCGACCTACTACGACTAAACCTACTAGTAAAAAAAGTATACATTTTTTCCATGGCGACCTTTTTTTACTCGCGGGCATTTTTTAACATTGAAAAAAACGCCGCGACCTAGCTGAGGCCTCGAGTACGCGGAGACCACTCTCGAGCATGAAGGAGAGTTACGAAGACCTCCTCCGACCTCGTGTCGACCATGCTGCGGGTATGAGTCGAGGGCAAACTCGCCACAACTCGCGGATTAGGTCGCCCAAGTGGGACAGGGGCTTAAAGCTTCAGAAAAGAAACAAAGTCTATGAAAACAAACAAAGAAATTGAAATGTTGTAAAACACACAACTTCAGGAAGGCCCTTTGATGGTCAACACACACTCTGGACAGAATGGACAGATGACCTTTCATATGTTTATAAGTTCTAGGAGCAGAATTAGGCCATTCGGCCCATCAAGGCTACTCCGCCATTCAATCATGGCTGATCTATCTTTCCCTCTCAACCCCATTCTCCTGCCTCCCCCCCACAGCCCTTTCGGGTCAGGCCCCTTCTTCAGACTTCTCTCCACTCGTCCATTCCCTCCACAGATGCTTCCAGCCCGCTGAGCTCCTCCAGCACTTTGTGTTTCACTCAGGATTCCAGCATCTGCAGTTCCCATGTGACTCCACTTTAGAATGCCAACTGCTGGAACCATTTGCTACAATGCTGGATTTCAGCAGCCAGCTCTGCCCAAAGCCACCATATTTGCAGTCCTACCAAAGACTAGTTTCAGCTTCTGGTTTATATATTTTTTAAGTTTTTCCAACGCACTCAGTTTTCTTCCTTACAAGGACAATTCCACACTATATAAATAAAAACATTGCAAAATCATTGCATGCACTTCATCTGCTGCCGAGCCCTGGATTTATATGGACAAGTTAGAAATCAGATCTAGGAAATTAGTACTTGGCACTTCATCTGTAGGATCATTAAAAATCATTGCCCAGGGAAATGTATTAAACGTCCCGCCTGTCTCACAAATAGATGAATAAAGACCTTCCCATCTATCCTCATTAGTCTTCTGTTACTTTGTGTTTCTGAATACTCGGTTTAATTAGATTACAGTAAATATTTCCATTCTGTTCTGCTAAATGAATCCCACCCACTTCAATTTGAAAGCTGCATTTTTGGAACTTTTTAAAATCTGAATGTTCTCTTTGAACACAATTTGAGGGAGCTCCAATCTATTTTTGCGCATTTGATAGAGCATGTAATGTACAAAGAAGAGTTCTGGCTTCTTCCATAATCGGGGAAGAGGAGCCTGTTTTCAAATGTTCCAAGTTTAAGGGCGGGTGGAATTAAGTGTGCACTTCAGTGTGTAGGAAGGAACTGCAGATGCTGGTTTAAACCGAAGATAGGCGCAAAAAAACTGGAGTAACTCAGCGTCAGACAGCATCTCTGGAGAAAAGGAATAGGTGACGTTTTGGGTCGAGATCCTTCTTCGGACTGAGAGTCAGGGGAAAGGGAAATGAGAGATATAGATGTTGATACAGAGAGATATAGTCAAGTCAAGTCAAGTCACATTTATTTATATAGCACTTTTTTTTTAAAACTCGTTGGCCAAAGTGCTTTACATTTGTTATAAGAATAGCACAACAAAACAAACTACATACATATATACATGTAGCCCTCACTCAGAGGACGTCAGGAAAGGCTTGGGAGTATAGATACGTTTTTAGTCTTGACTTAAAAGAGTCGATGGAGGGGGCAGTTCTGATGGGAAAGGGGGATGCTGCTCCACAGTCTAGGGGCTGCAACCGCAAAGGCGCGGTCGCCCCTGAGCTTATGCCTAGACCGTGGGATATAGAACAAATGAATGAACCCCGGTGAAAATGTGTATAGACAATGAGTCTCAATAAGATGACTTTGAAGCTGGTACGACTTGGTTGGGGGTGAGAGATGGAGAGAGGGGGGGATGCAAGGGTTGCTTGAAGTTGGAGAAATCAATATTCAGTCAATGATCAGTCTGATGAAGGATCTCGACCCGAAACGTCACCCATTCCTTCTCTCCAGAGATGCTGCCTGTCCCGCTGAGTTACTCCAGCATTTTGTGTCTATCTTCAATATTCATACCACTGAGTTGTCAACTGCCCAGGTGGAAATTCATCTGCATCTATGGTGGAGTGGGAGGCAGGATTGTCCATGCTGAATAGTCTGCCTTAACTCACTCTGTGCTCACAGCAGACGCAGTGGCACATTTGTAAAGGAGAGCCTGTGATCGCATTAGACCTACACCAACATCACGAGGTGATGCCTCTGGGATAGGGGAAGGGAGCTTTGAAAATTAAATTAGTTCATTGGGAATCTAATCTTACAAACCTGATCTGCCTTTGAAAATGCCTGGAGAAACAGCTGATTACCTGTTCGTTGCATATTCCAATGAATAACAAAATAGAGTCATACAGCATGGAAACAGGCCCTTCAGCCCAACTTGACTATGCCGACCAAGATGCCCCATCTCTGCTAGTCCCACCAGCCCGCATTTGGCCCACAACTCTCCAAACCTTTCCTATCCATGTACCTGTCCACATGTCTTATTAAATGTTGAAACAAGGAACTGCAGATGCTGTTTTACAAGAAAAGGTACCAAAAGTGCTGGAGTAACTCAGCGGGTCGGGCAGCATCGCTGGAGAACATGGATAGGCGATGTCAGCCATGATCATATTGAATGGCGGTGCTGGCTTGAAGGGCCGAATGGCCTACTCCTGCACCTATTGTCTATTGTTTCGGGTCGGGACCCTTCTACAGACAGTCTGAGGAAGGGTCCCAAACGGAATCTTCAGTTGATCGAAACATCTTCTATGCATGTTCTCCAGAGATGCTGCCTGACCCGCTGGGTTACTCCAGCACTTTGTGCCTTTTCTTTTAAATGTTGTTATGATGTGTTCATTCCCTTTATGATCTTATACCACAATAAGATCACCCCTCAGCCTCCTGCGCTCCAAGGAATAAAGTCTAGCCTACCCAACCTCTCTCTCTCTCTAGCTCAGACCTTTGAGTCTGGGCAACACCCTCATATATCTTCTCTGACTCCTTCCAGCTTAATGACTTAGCATCTTGGTCTAAATATTAAGTTAATAAACTATTTAGTTTCATTTCTCACTGATGTGATGGAACAGGCGCAGTGCTTTATTCAGATACTGTTGCATGGTGCCGTTTTTAAAGCGCTGATTTTGGATGCATGTCTTTGGATTATTCTTGTGTCCTAATATGATCTGTTTCTGCTCTCTGACACAGCCAATGCTGAATCAAGAAGCTGTCTGCTCTGACCTCCTGGCTGATTTAAACCGGGGCCTCTTGTTGTTTCCCAGGCTCATTCCATCGTGCTGACTAATGCTCCTTCTGGAGAGGAGGAGGGGAAAATAGCACTTGCTCTGGCGGAGGCCCACACTTCGTCTGGCAGAGCTGAGGATCACGGTAAACACTTTTAAAGGCCTTTTGGTTTTAGGTTCGGAGGTACGGCACGGAAACGGGCCCTTCGGCCGACCGGCGATCGCCCGTGCACTCGTTCTATCCTACACTTGGTACAAGTTACAGAAGCCCAATTAATCTATAATCCCGCACGTCTTTCCAATGTGGGAGGAAACCTGGAGCACCCGGAGCAAGCCCGCGCGGTCACAGGAAGAGCGTGCAAACTCCGTACAGATAGTAATCTGGATCAAACCCGGCCCTCTGGTGCTGTAAGGCAGCAACTCTTCCACTGTGCCACCCCTCTTGCAGTAACAGATTTGTCCCAGCGCAACAGCAGGCTATTCGGCCCGTCGAGTCTGTGCTAGCTAGTAGGAGAGCACCCCTATCAGTCAGTCCCATTGCCTTGCTCTCCTTGTGACCGTGTGGGTTTTTCCCTGGACGCTCTGGTTTCTCCCACTTCCCTGTGACGTGTGGGTTGTAGCTTAGGAGACACAAGAGACTGCAGATGCTGGAATCTTGATCGAAACACAAAGCGCTGGAGGAACTCAGCGGATCAGGCAGCTTCTGTGGAGGGAATGGACGGGCAACGTCTTGGAAGAATGGTCTCGACCTGAAACATCGCACCGAATGGTCTTGACCCGAAACATCAGTCCATTCCTTCCCCAATCAGCTGAGTTCCTCCAGCACTCTGCGTTTTGATCAGGTTGTGGATTCATTACTGACTTACTTACTGCCTCCTGGCATGTAGGGCAGCAACGAAGGGCCTCCACTCAGTAGTGTTGATTCCTTCAGTTGCTGTTTCGGTAACATATTTGTTTTACGAGACAGGGTTGTTAGCCCCGTGCTCCACCTCCAACCTGGAGGACCAGTGGATCGCTCTTCGTCTCGCCTCGACCCTTCGACCTGTCCGGCATGGGAGACCCTAACAGGAGACGAATCTCCCGCTGGCATAGCTCTAGGGGTCACTGAGACACACAAGCTCCCCGACCACGACAAGGTTGCAATCCCACGGGGAGTGTGGATCAATTGACCGCAGTATATAGAACCTTGTGCAGGTTTGGGTACAAGATTTGAAGGGAAAATGGAGAGAATATGTTTGCAGGGAAATTTTAGAATGTGATTGCTGTATAAGCCAGGAATGACGATGGGATCATATTCACCCACTAAAATTTCCCTGTCATCTATTCTCCCCATTTTCCTTGCAAATCTTGTTCACCTTTTTGTGTCTATCTTCGGTTTAAACCAGCACCTGCAGTTCCTCAGGTAGACACAAAATGCTGGAGTAACTCAGCGGGTGAGGCAGCATCTCTGGAGAGAAGGAATAGGCGACGTTTCGGGTCGAGACCCTTCTTCAGACATTAGTTATTTAATGGAATATATTCTCAAATATTCTTTGCCAATGGCTTTATATTTGAAAATATTGTGAGATGTATTAATATCTTTGGTGTGGCTGTTACCTATTAACGTTCCATATTCCTTACTGCAGATATGGCCGAGCATTACTATCAACAGAGCCTGCAGTGTTACCAGGCAGCGGTGGGGCCGGAACACCCTTTGTCACTCTCCGTCCTGGACAGCTACAGTCGGTTTCTGATACTGGCCAAAAACTATCAGGTAAGGATAAAGAGTCTGAAGAAGGGTTTCGGGCCAAAACGTTGCCTATTTCCTTCCCTCCATCTGTTCATCATTAGTTGTTCATAAATAAGTGAAATAGCATTGTTACGTGCTATTAAAGTTGCCTGGGGTAAACGGGATGAAAAAGGTTGCTCTAAACATCCCTATCGAACCCATCTTAACCTCATCTGCTCCAATAAGTAATCCCAGCCTGTGTACAACTGATAATTATTCCTCCCCACCTGTTCCAACAAATCCTATCTGTATTTTTCCCCGGTTCGTCATGTTCCTTCTAAATTAAAATTAAATGCACAAACTGTAACTGAACCTTGCCCTGCGATTTCCCAACGTTTGCGGTAATCTCTTTGATTCAAAGCTGGGGGATACTTGTCAGATTTGTATTGTGGTTCTTTGTTCCTGCAGCCTCTTTTAAAAACTGTCCTGAATCATGTCCTGGAATGGCACTGCCATTAGTGATAAGCAAGCCATGGTAGGCATGCGGCCTGCATGGGGTCTGTCAACGCTCACTGCATGGATTACACTGTCAAGCCATGTAACAGGGCTCAGACACTGGAGTGCTGCCAAATGCTCAGGCAACCACTGTGTATTTCTCAGTTCCGTAACTTCTTTTGCTACCTCAACCAACCTACCTTCATGTCGAAACAGAGAACGGCAGATGCTGGTTTATACCAAAGGTGGACACAAAGTGCTGGAGTCTTCTTCTTCTTTCGTGTCCATTTTGTTACAAATGTTGACATCGCTGTCATCGTCCATCCTGAAAAGGACGCAAGCTTCCGGCGACAATCAGTGGGAGCCATCACTTGTCGCGATAGATGATGGTGGTGGCAGAATTAGCTCGGGATACTTCCAGTTTCCAGCCCCGCGACGTGGACGCTTCTACTATGGGGCCGAAGCATGGAGTAACTGGAGTAACTCAGCAGGTCAGGCAGCATCTCTGGAGAAAAGGGATGGGTGGCGTTTCGGGTCTGAAGAAGGTTCCCGACCCAAAACCCCCGACTCGAATAGTGGAAGGACTGGATAGAGCGGATACGGAGAGGATGTTTCCACTAGTGGGAGAGTCTAAGACCAGAGGGCACAGCCTCAGAATTAAAGGATGTTCCTTTAGGAAGGAGATGAGGAGGAATTTCTTTAGTCAGAGGGTGGTGAATCTGTGGAATTCATTGCCATAGAAGGCTGTGGAGGCCAAGTCAATGGATATTTTTAAGGCAGAAATAGATTCTTGATTAGTACGGGTGTCAGGGGTTATGCGGAGAAGTCAGGAGAATGAGGTTAGGAGGGAGAGATAGATTAGCCATAATTGAATGGCAGAGTAGACTTGATGGGCCGAATGGCCTAATTCTGCTCCAATAACTTATGAAACATCACCCATCCTTTTTCTCCAGAGGTGCTGCCTGACCCGCTGAGTTACTCCAGCACATTGTGTCTTATCTTCTGGAGTTATTTCTGTTCACACTCAAGGTAACGTTGATGGCTATTCCTCTGTTGCAGGCTGCTTCGAAGTTGCTTCAGGAATCGCTCCCGGCCAAGCTTTCTACCTTTGGAGACTTCAGCGCTGAGGTGGACGAGACGTATCGACTCCTCGGGGGAATCGAGTTAGCCCAGGGACGCCAGAAAGCAGCCTTCAAAAAATTCAAAAAAGTAAGTGTGGATGTGTCGTGGAAAATTGAACATTCCTCCCTGTAACCAAGGGGATGTCACCGAGTGGAATTCTCTGCCACAGAAGGCAGTGGAGGCCAATTCACTGTGTGTTTTCAAAAGAGAGTTATTGTAGATATAGCTCTTAGGGCTAACAGAATCAAGGGATATGGAGAGAAAGCAGGAACGGGGGTACTGATTTTAGATGAGCAGCCATGAATAAGGGGTAAGCCATTTAGAACGGAGACGAGGAAACACTTTTTCACACAGAGAGTTGTGAGTCTGTGGAATTCTCTGCCTCAGAGGGCAGTGGGGGCCGGTTCTCTGGATACTTTCAAGAGAGAGCTAGATAGGGCTCTTAAATAATAGCGGAGTCAGGGGATATGGGGAGAAGGCAGGAACGGGGTACTGATTGGAGATGATCAGCCATTGAATAGCGGTGCTGGCTCGAAGGGCCGAATGGCCTACTCCTGCACCTATTGTCTATTGTCTATTGTCACAGAAGGTAGTGGAGGCCTGAATGTTTTCAAGAGACAGTTAGATATAGCTCTTAGTACTAACGGAAACAAGGGATATGGAGAGAAAGCAGGAACGGGGTACTGATTGGAGATGATCAGCCATGATCACATTGAATGGCGGTGCTGGCTCGAAGGGCCGAATGGCCTACTCCTGCACCTATTGTCTATGTGTCTCTGATGTGTCTCTGATTATCTGGTCATTTACCACATTGGCATTTTGAGGCCTTGCTATGCGCCCATTGACTGTAATGTTTCTTATGTCGTCGCAGTGACTCTGCTTGATAAAACTATTCTGTGCTCAGATATTTTTCTTTTTGCTCCACATCTTATATGTGTCTGACTGGATTGTATTCATCTATAGTATTATCTGATTTGATCGGATAGCACACAAGCAAAGCTTTTCACAGTACCTCGGTACACGGGACAATAATAAACCTAAATCTAATTGGCTGTAAAACACATTGGGACATGGCAGACTCATAACTGGCACTGTAAATTGGAAGATGCGTTCCAGGCCCCCACCACTCTCTGTGTAAATCATTTGGCCCGCACCAGTCTGAAGAAGGGTTTCGACCCGAAACGTTGCCTATTTCCTTCGCTCCATAGATGCTGCCTCACCCGCTGAGTTTCTCCAGCATTTTTGTTTACCTTCCATTAAACTTTCCCCCTCTTACCTTGTAGCTGTGCTCTCTACTGTTGGGCATCTGTGCCCTCTACTGTTGGGCATCTGTGCCCTGTAAACAAATTTTAAACCATGCCAAGCGCAAGGTGCTGGAGGAACTTAGCGGGTCAGGTAGCATCTGTGGAGGGAATGGACAGATGATGTTTCAGGTTGGGATCGTTCTTCATACTGATGGGCCTGTCCCACTGTACGCGCTAATTCAAGAGTTCTCCCGAGTTTCCCCTGATTCAAACTCGGAGATTTACGGTAATGGCCGCTCATCGGTACTCGGGGCTTTCGTGGACATCTTTCAACATGTTGAAAAATCTTCACGAGTCTTCACGAGCTTACCGCGTTTCCCGAGTACCTGCCGTTAGCGTTACGAGCCGCTAAGTGACGTCCCCGAGCTCCGACGTACCCGCTACATACATTCCACGTGCTTACCATGAGTTTGGTTGTTTTTTTTACTTGGGAGAGCTCTTGAATTAGCTCGTACAGTGGGACAGCCCCATAAGTCTTCTTTGAGTCTGATGAAGGGTCCCGATCCGAAACGTCATTTGTCCATTCCCTCCACAGACGCGACCTGACCTGCTGAGTTCCTCCAGCACTTTGTGTTTTGCTCAAGAATCGCGCACATGCAGTTCCTTGTGGCTCTCTTAAATAGGGGGCGCATGATTCAGTTTGTAGGTGTAACGGAAACAAGACCAAGAGTCAAGAGAGAGTCAAGAGTGTTTTATTGTCTAAAGTCCCAGATAGAACAATGAAATTCTATTGAAACAAGACCAAGACCCATCCCACCCACTCTATCTCCATCCTCTGATGTAGTCTTTCCTCATCTAAAATGCCAACCCTGCATTCAGAGCTGCATTATCTCCATGCTGTTTGAGAAATGTGGTTGTGTGTAAGTAGTGCCGGCATATTTAACTGCAGTAACCATGGTGGCTTTGCTTAAAAACAGATACTTTTAGGATTTGGGGGAAATCCTGAGGTTGAGACACAAACAATGTGATATTTATGTCATCTTCCCACACAAGTGGTCAGATTGCCTGAGAGGAATCTTGAAGAATTTTTGAAGAGTTGCGAATAAGTAATGGAATAGAAGTTATATTTTGCCATGGGCTTTGATTACAGAGATGGCTTCTACATCCTGGCCTTGTTCTGGTATTGTAAAGTCTTTCAAAAGTCGAAAATGCTCAAATGTTCCTTCTAATTAATTCCTGGGCCGGAGGTCTCTGGGCTATCCTGAGAACGCATTAAATTCGAGCACTTTTATTTTGAGTGTGGTCCCAGTTCCTTTCCATGTTGCTGCCTGTTCTGACTTGCCCTTGTAATGCACCTTAATACAAGCAGCCTCTGGCACCTGTCTGCGGTGGCTGTATTGACTGGTGAACCACAGGTTGTTAGAGGGTGGAATAGCCCACAGATTGAGTCCTTAGATAGACACAAAGTGCTGGAGTAACTCAGCGGGTCAGGCAGCATCTCTGGAGGACAAGGATAACTGACGTTTCGGGTCGGGAACTTTCTCGAAGACAGTCTGAAGAAGTGTTCCAATCAGAAACATCATCGATCCATTTTCTCCAGAGATGCTGCCTGACCCGCTGAGTAGCTCCAGCACTTTGTGTCTTTTCTTTCAAATTTTATTATGCCTCAACTACTTCCTCTGACAGTTTGTTCCATATACCCACCACTACGGAACATAAAACCGCCCCCTCCTCTGACATCAGTCTGAAGAAGGGTCTCGACCCGAAACGTCGCCCATTCCTTCTCTCCAGAGATGCTGCCTGTCCCGCTGAGTTACTCCAGCATTTTGTGTCTACCTTCGAAGATCTCAGAGAAAAGACCACATCTGGAGTATTGTGTACAGTTTTGGTCTCCTAATTTGAGGAAGGACATCCTTGTGATTGAGGCAGTGCAGCGTAGGTTCACAAGGTTGATCCCTGGGATGGCGGGACTGTCATATGAGGAAAGATTGAAAAGACTAGGCTTGTATTCACTCGAGTTTAGAAGGATGAGGGGGGATCTTATAGATACATATAAAATTATAAAAGGACTGGACAAGCTAGATGCAGGAAAAATGTTCCCAATGTTGGGCGAGTCCAGAACCAGGGGCCACAGTCTTAGAATAAAGGGGAGGCCATTTAAGACTGAGGTGAGAAAACATGTTTTCACCCAGAGAGTTGTGAATTTGTGGAATTCCCTGCCACAGAGGGTAGTGGAGGCCAAATCACTGGATGGATTCAAGAGAGAGTTAGATAGAGCTCTAGGGGCTAGTGGAATCAAGGGATATGGGGAGAAGGCAGGCACGGGTTATTGATTGGGGACGATCAGCCATGATCGCAATGAATGGTGGTGCTGGCTCGAAGGGCCGAATGGCCTCCTCCTGCAGCCTATTTTCTATGTTTCTGTTTCTAAAACCCACTGGGAGAACTCCGTATAGACAGCACCTGTAGTCGGGATCGAACCTGGGTCTCCGGCACTGCAAGCACTGTAAGGCAATTCTACCGCTGCGCCACCGTGCCTCCCTGACCCGCTGAGTTACTCCAGGACTTTGTGTCTCTCGTTTGTAAACCAGCATCTGCAGTTCCTCATGCCTGCTCCGTGCACGGAGGTTGCATGGAAGCTAAGCTGGAGATGGACACTGATAGCTGATACCCCATTCCGCTGTTTCCTATTCTGTTGCTCTCCAAGACAGCAGCTGTGGCCAGGGTAGTTTCTGCCACTTGGTAACCGCAGATGCTTCTAAAATTAAATGCATTTCATCTAAATTTATGCATTTATAAATTTGTATTGAGCTGGCAGCACTTCCATTGGAATTAAGTTTCAGAATGAATATAGCCATTGATTCTGTATTCCCCATTCTCACATCCAGCGCAGCTGACCAGCAAATCTCCAGCCAGTAAACTTTAATTATATTGATTGAAGATACAGCATAGAAACATGCTGCTCAGCCCACCTTGTCCATACAGATCGTCAATCACCCATTCACACGACTATGTTATCCCACTTTGTCTCATCCATTCCCTACACATTATGTGGGAATTTACACGGTCCGATTAGCCTAATACCCGCATGTCTTTGGGATGCGGGAGGAAACTGGAGCATCCAGAGAAAACCCACGCGGTTACAGGGAGAATGTGCAAACTCCACACAGAAAGCACCCGACTGTGTGTCATTCAACTGAGAGTGCAAGGGCTGCTTGGCTTTCGAGTCTCATCTGAAACGCAGCACTGAGCTCCTCGGGTCCAATACACTCGGACTTTAGACTTTAGCAATACAGTGTGGAAAACAGGCCCCGATTCCACGCTGACCAACAACCACCCCACACGCCAACCTACACACACTAAGGACAATTTCACAACTAACCAAAGCCAATTCACCTACATAGCAGTACGTCTTTGGAGTGTGGGAGGAAACCGGAGCACCCAGCGAAAACCCACATGATCATAGGAAGAACTTTACAAACTCCGTACAGACAGCACCCGTAGTCAGGATCGAACCCAGGTCTCTGGTGTTGTAAGGCAGCAACTCTACCGCTGCTCCACCGTGCCGCCCGAGATTAATTTGGATTTGATGCATAATTTTCCTAAATGCTATGGATACAATGTGAAGAATGCTTGTAGACATTATTCACTATTCATGCCTTCCGCACAGGACCTGGGATTTTAATCAAGTGCAGAGCCAAGAATTTTCCCCGGAATTCAAAAAAAATATTAGAGGCAAAGTCCTGCTTGAGGAAACAAGCGTTCTAGCAGCTGCAGGGATAGGAAAATGGATGTGCATGGCATCTGACGTGTGCATGGATAGGAAAAGTTTAGGGTGCTGTGGGTCCACTCGCATATTTTCTGGAACTGTGTAAAGATAAGGCCATATTGGGAAAATGTTAATGCAGTTGTTAAAAATATCTTGGGTTATAAAATCCCAAATACCTGCCCTGTGCTGTATCTGGGCACATTAAAGATTTAGTAAAGATAGAAGATATATATTTTGCTTGCTGCAAGTAAGAAGGCCATTACCAGGCGGTAGCTTAATGGAAAAAGTCCAGAACAGGAACAGTGGTTTGAAATTGTGCGAGACATCTTTAATATAGAGAAACTGACATATTCCTTGAGAGTCAAGGAGAATTCATTTGAGAAGATCTGGGGGAAATGGACCGTTTATTTGAGTCATGACACCAATTAGATAATTGCCGAATTAGATATGGGAAGATTGTGTTATATAGAATGAGATGGTATGTTTGTGTGAGTATTGAAATATCTCCAGATAATGATCTGGATGATGGTGTGGAAAATTGGA
This sequence comes from Malacoraja senta, assembly GCA_038087875.1. Taxonomy (NCBI): domain Eukaryota; kingdom Metazoa; phylum Chordata; class Chondrichthyes; order Rajiformes; family Rajidae; genus Malacoraja; species Malacoraja senta. Next base: position 5,502,032 of record CM075993.1, read on the forward strand.
TAAGTAAGTATGCAGATGATACTAAGATAGGTGGTGTTGTGGATAATGAAGTAGATTTTCAAAGTCTACAGAGAGATTTAGGCCATTTGGAAGAGTGGGCTGAAAGATGGCAGATGGAGTTTAATGCTGACAAATGTGAGGTGCTACATCTCGGCAGGACAAATCAAAATAGGACGTACACGGTAAATGGTAGCGAATTGAGGAATGCAGTTGAACAGAGGGATCTAGGAATAACTGTGCATAGTTCCCTGAAGGTGGAATCTCATGTAGATAGGGTGGTGAAGAAAGCTTTTGGTGTGCTGGCCTTTATAAATCAGAGCATTGAATATAGAAGTTGGGATGTAATGTTAAAATTGTACAGGGCATTGGTGAGGCCAATTCTGGAGTGTGGAGTACAGTTTTGGTCGCCTAATTATAGGAAGGATGTCAACAAAATAGAGAGAGTACAGAGGAGATTTACTAGAATGTTGCCTGGGTTTCAGCAACTAAGTTACAGAGAAAGGTTGAACAAGTTAGGTCTTTATTCTTTGGAGCGCAGAAGGTTAAGAGGGGACTTGATAGAGGTCTTTAAAATTATGAGCGGGTTAGACAGAGTGGACGTGGATAAGCTTTTCCCATTGAGAGTAGGGAAGATTCAAACAAGGGGACATGACTTGAGAATTAAGGGACAGAAGTTTAGGGGTAACATTAGGGGGAACTTCTTTACTCAGAGACTGTGTGGAATGAGCTTCCAGTGGAAGTGGTGGAGGCAGGTTCGATGTTATCCTTTAAAAATAGATTGGATGGGTATATGGACGGGAAAGGAATGGAGGGTTATGGTCTGAGTGCAGGTAGATGGGACTGGGGGGAAGTATTTATTTTTAATTTTTAAAGAAATTTAAAAAAATGTTCGGCACGGACTTGAAGGGCCGAGATGGCCTGTTTCCGTGCTGTTATGGTTATATGGTTATATATATAACGAATCAATGTAACATTTTTTTTTATTTGGTAAGTGAACCACATGGTCTTATTCCATTTTTTAGATGTATTTACTTATTTTTTCCCCCTATTTATTATTTTTTTTATTTTGATTGTTGTTTTTCTTATTTTGTTTTATTTATGGTGATGGTGTTGCACTGTTTTGTATATCTCTCTGAAAAATCAATAAAAATGTAAGTGGAAAAAATTAAAAGAGTTCTGTGGGTCAAACACAGTTAAATGGGACACAGCATGGATGAGGCCTCTTGGGCAGCACAGATGAGTGGGACACAAGTTCACAGGTTATAGGAGTAGAATTCGGCCATTCGGCCCATCTAGTCCACTCCGCCATTCAATCATGGCTGATCTCTGCCTTCTAATCCCATTTTTCTGCTTTCTCCCCGTAACGGGAGGGCCTGTTTCCATGCCGTCTGACTCATAGGAGGATTTGTAGACAATAGACAATAGGTCTGGAGTAGGCCATTCGGCCCATCGAGCCAGCACAGCATTTGTACACCAGATGCAGAAGCTAAAGGCCAGCATCTAACTTCACATAACAACACTGGTCCCTCAGACAGATGTGAAACTCAGTTATTTTTTTGGGTTGTAAAAGTGATTTGTGGATGTCTCATTAACTTAATGGAATGTGTGGCTGAACTTTAAACCATTGTTCGTGTCCTACTGATACATTTCGCTGACATTTATTTTGCAAGTTTGCAGAGAATCCGCTTAGACACAGGGTCATAAATGACAATGTGAGGCTGTTAGTCAAAAAGCTAAGGCAGATTTCACACAAGAACATAAGAAACAGGAGCTGAAGTAGCCAGCTTGCCCCTCGAGCCTGCCCTATCATTCAATAATATTGTGCTCATCCTGGCCCCAACACCCCTTTCCCACTCTCTCCCTATCCCCTCTCCACTCCCTTGTAGTTTCATGTTTGCCATTCTCCACCTTGGATGCACATTCCCATCCACCTCATTGTAGCCCTTGCACTTTTTTAAATCTGCACTTTTGCTGCAGCTATAACATTAAATGACAGTGGCGCAGCGGCAGAGTTGCTGCCTTACAGCGCCATCGTAGTCAGGTTCCATCCTGACGACGGTGCTGTCTGTACGGAGTTTGTACGTTCTCCACGTGACCACGTGGGTTTTTTCTGGGTGCTCTAGTTTCCTCCCACACTCCAAAGACGTGCAGGTTTGTAAGTTAATTGGCTCTGTAAATCCTTGGTGTGTGGGATAGAATTAGCGTCCCGTATTTGACTGCTACTACTCGGGTCGAGGGGACTGTCGGGTCGGAGCGCCGCGTCCGGCCCCGCCTCACCCGTCCCGACGTAGTGCAGCCAATGGAGTGCAGCAGCAGCAGCAGCAGCGCCTCGCCTGTGGCCCCGTCGATCGGTCGGCAGCCCGGCCAGCTGTCCGACCTTCGGACCTTCGCTTACCGCCGTCACCACCACCTTCTCACGGCCGATCATCGGTTCATGAGTTGGACGGGGTGCCGGACTTTGCGCGCGGCCCGGTCCAAAACTCCTCAGCTGGCCCCGCCGGCTGGGCTTTGTGTGCAGTCCAGCACCCGGGCCAACTCATCATTCACCCAACCAGCCACGGCTGAATCGGTCAACGAATTGCCGTGGGGAATTTGTCCCTTATTTTGACCTTTTGTCCCTTATTTGGGAGTGAGAAAGTTGGCGACTCTAAGTGCACGTGACAATAATAAGCCAATATCAATGTCCACAAGTTATAGGGGTAGAATTAGGCCATTCGGCCCAGCGAGTCTACACCGATTCTGCTGCCACAGCTTGTTGGGTTAAGGGTTCGCAGCCCTGTTCACCTCCATCTGCAATGAGTGAATCCTTATTCTGAAACAATGCTGCCAAGTTATAGATACTCAGTGGTAAATGTTCCTTTCGCATCCACCTCAGCTCCATGTAGGATCAACAAGCCCACATTACATTCTTCTAAACTCCAACAAGTGTCGGCCCAACCTGCTCAACTATTCAGTTTGGGACTCCTCCATTTCAATGAGGCCGCTGCACATCATTTCAGAGATATTGCCCTGAACTTCCACACTTGGAGGATCCTTCGAATCCTCACTGTCTGGATCAAATAAATGCAATAACATTCACGTAGTGACGCAAATCAGGCAAAAATCCCAAGGTCCACCAACGAGATGTATGGAAAGGTTGACATTGGGTCAGGTAAAGGGGAGTTACAGTGGGGTGCATCTGAACGATTGGAGATATTGAAGTACTGCGTAGGACCTCAGGATCTGAAGGCACATCAGCCAGTGATGGAGCGATGGGAATTGCGGAAGTCCAAGAGGCAGAATGGTGGAGAGTAGGGATCCTAGTGGGGCCGAGCGGGTAGTAAAGGGGAGCACGTGGATGTGAAGCCCGGAATGGGCACCTCTGGGAGAAACAGGAGAGATGGCAGTTCCACGTGCAGCTTTGAACAACGTTCTGCTTGGTCATTGGGTTGCAATGTGCTGACGCTACACTGCTGCCACAGTTAGCTGAATGCAGAGTTTCTAATTTAATACTTTAATCTCTCTCTTTGGCAGTGTCTGGAGATTCAGACCTTTCTGTACGGTTCACAGCACAAAAAGACCAGAGCCACTCAACAAACTGTCCAGCTCTTGTCCAAGTAAGTGATGCCTCAGTGACCAGCAGATCAATGACTCGGGCTGCCCGAGGCCATTAGGAACTCTCTAGAGAACTGCCACACTGACCCCGCTTTAACTCTTGCCTTGCCACAACACCAGTAAGGTGTAGTGGTAATGTGGGCTTGGTTAGTTTGGTGTCAATTCAGGGAGAGAGGGAGAGAGAGAGTCTCATGCACACTCATACTCACACTCTCACACACACACTCTCACACACACACTCATACTCACACTCTCATACTCACACTCACACTTACACTCTCATACCAACTCACACACTCTCACACCCACTCACACACTCATACACTCACTCATACACACGCTCACTCACACCCACTCACACACACTCTCTCACACCCACTCACACACACACTCTCACATACTCACACTCTCATACTCACACACACACTCACACACACACTCCCACACTCACTCATACACACGCTCACTCACACACACTCGTACACACTCTCTCACACACACACACACTCATACACACACACACACTCACACACACACTCCCACACACTCACACTCACACACTCACACTCACACACACTCACACACACACTTGTACACACGCTCTCTCACACACGCTCTCACACACACACACTCACACACACACTCACTCACACACACTCGTACACACTCTCTCACACACACACTCACATACTCACACTCTCATACTCACACACACACTCACACACACACTCACACACTCACTCACACACACACACACTCATGCACACACTCATACACACACACACACACACACACTCATGCACACACACTCACACTCACACTCTCACACACACACACTCACACTCTCACACACACACTCACACTCATACACACACACACTCATACTCACACTCACACACTCACACACACACTCATGCACACACTCTCACACACACACTCACACACTCTCTCACCCACACACACACTCTCACACACACACTCTCACACACACTCTCACCCATACACACACTCCCACACACACACACACTCACACGCACACACTCTCACATACGTTTGCTCTCGGCAGCAACATTGAGAACGTTGTATTAACTGCTTGTTGGTATTTTCAACAGGTCTCCCGAACTGCTGGCCGAAGGGCGGACTGCAGCAGACCATTTGAAGCAGAGACCTCTATTCTGTGCTGTGATACCAAAGCATAGTATATCGGGTGGTACCAAAGGAAATGTCTATGACTGACTGATGTACTGACTGACGATGGGCACTGCCCAGCTCTGGGACTCTCCATCTCAATATCACAATGAAAATACAGAACCATCACAGTGCATTGAACATGTCGTGAATTTTTCCTCGCATCCTCCTGTGTCTTTTGTCCACCTCTTTGACTCTGTGTCCAGTGGCCTTCAACCCATCTGATAAATGGAACATCTGGAATTGGAACAGCCTCGTTCTACAAACTCCTCAGCTGGCCCGCCCGCTGGGCTTTTGAGCACCTGTTATGATCTTGTGCATGTTCTTAATTCATTCAAACTATTTTTATTATCTTGAACTTATATTTTTAAGGCCTTTGAATTGTTTTTTTTATTACACCAATGAGCTTAATGTACAACCTAAAGGTTTGCAGTGAAAGAATTATAAACGGAAGCTTGGTTAGAGTTTTCATGTCCTGTGGAGCCATGTCTTGCAGTCCCTGTTGTCCTGGGTATAGTTTGCTGGGAATTTTTGGAATTCTGAATCTCCTAACAAGTTTTTAATGTTAGTTTGGCTCTATTTTATTGCATTCTAATTTTTAATAAAATATAATTTATGAATGATGTATATGTGGTTAGTATATTGTATCTTGGGCTGAGTGTCCAGTTGAATGTACTGTGGGTTATATTAGCTATAAGCCTATTACATGGAGTAGAAGAGTTGGGCGGTCACGGTGGCTCAGCGGTAGAGTTGCTGCCTTACAGCGAATGCAGCGCTGGAGACCCGGGTTCGATCCTGACGTCGGGTGCTGTCTGTACGGAGTTTGCACGTTCTCCCTGTGACCTGCGTGGGTTTTCTCCGAGATCTTCGGTTTCCTCCCACACTCCAAAGACGTACAGGTTTGTAGGTTAATTGGCTTGGTAAATGTAAAAATTGTCCCTAGTGGGTGTAGGATACTGTTAAGGGGCCTGTCCCACTTTCACGACCTAATTCAAGACCTCTGCCGAGTTTGCCCTTGACTCATACTCGCAGCATGGCCGTCACGAGGTCGTAGGAGGTCGTAGGTAGGCCGTGATGCTAGTCGTAGGTACTCGTGGCATCAAGTAGGTCGGGGCGTTTTTTCTAGCCTGATGAAAAATGTCCACGAGTAAAAAAGGACTTGAATTAGGTCGTGAAAGTGGGACAGGCCCTTTAGTGTGTGTGGTCAGCGCGGACCCGGTGGGCCGAAGGGCCTGTTTCCGCGCTGTATCTCTAAACTAAACTAAGATGCCTGGAATGCACAGCCATGGTTGGTGGTGGAGGCAGGCACAATAGTGGTGTTTAAGAGGCTTTTAGATAGGCCCATGGATATGCAGGATATGGGTCACCTACCAGCACAGAAGATTAGTTTAACCTGACATCACGTTCAGCATGTACATGGCGGGATGAGAGGCGTGTTCCTGTGCTGCTATGCTCAATGTTCAATACTCTGTAAAATTCTTAGGCGTCTGCCGTCCATTCAGAACTGACCTGGTGAAACTTAAATTGCTATAACCTTGCAGTAAATTCAAGCGAGGAATATCCCACAAGAGCCATGGTGCAGCCCCTGTGGGGAATGTCCAGGATGGGTGCAGGGAGCAGCTGGGGCATTTTAGTTACGATTCGCCATGTTTTTGAAGCCAGCGTTTCCATAGTAACATAATGTTGTCCGGGAACATAACCCTTGGATGAAAGAATTCTGTTTGCGATCTTTCAAGCAGGCTTGTATTCTACTCCTACCCATTTTTTTTAATTCAACCGCAAAAAGGAACTTCAGAGATGCATTTGTGGCATTTGTCCCACAACAAACTGGAGACTGGGAAACGGAATGGTTTGGATTTCAGACGGATTGGCTCCTAGGTTCTTGTAGTCTCTCCCTGATGGCAGGCAGCTCGGAGATCCCTCCAGGAATGTCAGTTGGTGGTACAGCTTTGATAATGTGGTTAGAAGCTACTTCAGTTATAAACTCATAACCATATAACAATTACAGCACGGAAACAGGCCATCTCGGCCCTTCTAGTCCGTGCCGAACACTTACTCTCACCTAGTCCCATCTACCTGCACTCAGACCATAACCCTCCATTCCTTTCCCGTCCATATACCTATCCAATTTATTTTTAAATGATAAAAACGAACCTGCCTCCACCACTTCCACTGGAAGCTCATTCCACACAGCTACCACTCTCTGAGTAAAGAAGTTCCCCCTCATGTTGCCCCTAAACTTCTGTCCCTTAATTCTCAAATCATGTCCTCTTGTTTGAATCTTCCCTACTCTCAATGGAAAAAGTTTATCCACGTCAACTCTGTCTATCCCTCTCATCATTTTAAAGACCTCTATCAAGTCCCCCCTTAACCTTCTGCGCTCCAAAGAATAACGACCTATCTTGTTCAACCTTTCTCTGTAACTTAGTTGCTGAAACCCAGGCAACATTCTAGTAAATCTCCTCTGTACTCTCTCTATTTTGTTGACATCTTTCCTATAATTTGGCGACCAAAATTGTACACCATACTCCAGAATTGGCCAGTGTCCTTCAGCGCACAGAACCGTCAGGTTAAGCTCATCTCCCCTGCCTGCAGTGTTTAAGAAAGAACTGCAGATGCTGGAAAAATCGAAGGTAGACAAAAATGCGGGTGAGGCAGCATCTATGGAGAGAAGGAATAGGTGACGTTTCGGGTCGAGACCCTTCTTCAGACTGGTGTCTAGGGAGGAGGGGGGGCGGGAAAAAGAAAGGAAGAGGCGGAGACAGTAGGCTCGTGGGAGAGCTGGGAAGAGGGAGGGGAAGGAGGGAGAAAGCAAGGGCTATCTGAAATTAGAGAAGTCAATGTTCATCCCGCTGGGGTGTAAACTACCGAAGCAAAATATGAGGTGCTGTTCCTCCAATTTGCGTTGGGCCTCACTCTGGCAATGGAGGAGGCCCAGGACAGAAAGGTCAGATTCGGAATGGGATGGAAACGCCAGCATGTGATCCATATTCTCCATATCCATGTGCCTATCTAAAAGCCTCTTAAATGCCAATAAATCAGGTCTGCATCCACCACCTCTCCTGACAGCGCATTCCAGCTTTGCTGTCCACCGCGGAGCTGGCATCTCCTAATTTATGTAGCAGCGATCAGCATTCTTTCCTCCTGCCCCATCCACTATCACTTCCCAGGAGTAAGAATCCCCTTTTAGGGCAGTTCTATTAAGCTCCGAAAACATAACTGGAATTATTTCAGTGCCTGACGCTGAGATAAAACTCTCATTGCTGCAGTCTTAGATATGATGGACTATTCATAGTGTTTAAATATCTTCACAGACTCTGTCTGGCACATTGGCTTGTAATGCAGTCATTTATGAGAAAGAACAACAAGATTCTGTGGAATCTGAAGAAGAGTTTTATTACTAAATTAGAACATTTTAGAAAAGAAAATACAGGAAGCAACTGCAAAGTGGTGTCTGTTTATCCAGAGTATAACATTTAAATCACCCGTTACCATTTCGTACAGCCTGCATTAATCATCTCATGCGCAGTGTAACTTTATCTCAGAGGATGGCTACCCTTGTACTGTTAGCAATCTGTGCTTGCTCCCCCAACTTCAACACTCCTGCATATCTCACGTCCCCACACCGACCAACCTGTCATCCATTAATTCTTATGTTAGGTATGTGGGCAGTGGGCAGGTGCTATAGACCTGCATGGGAAGGTAGACGCTCCCGCCCCCACGAGTCTTGGGCAGAAAGCCGGAACGGGGTACTGATTTTGGATGATCAGCCACGATCGGATTGAATGGCGGTGCTGGCTCGAAGGGCCGAATGGCCTATTCGTGCACCTATTTTCTATCTCGCACCTGAATCATTCATCCCCTGTTTCATAGATGTTCATCACTCTGTAGTTATGAGCAGGGTGTAAATGGGAGCAGAGCAATCCTGCCAATCCTATTTTCCAGTTCTTATCCATCTGCAGTGGGCAGGTTCTATAGACCTGCACGGGAAGGTAGACGCTCCCGCCCCCACGAGTCTTGGGCAGATGGGGGCTCGTCAGCCTGGGAAGGCAGTCCATCTAGGAGAGGGAAAACTGATTTAAAACCTCCACTGCCTTGTGGCCATATCCAGTCATGGAAAAGGCTCCAGGAGTAAACCTCAAGAAAATCCAGAGTCGGAGCCCCTAAGGCAGTTCGTCGTTGTCTACAACCTCGCTCTGGCAGCGACGGCGCTGGTGCCAAACTGTAACGGCCCTGCTGTTCCTTTGGATCAATCAGCGACGTGGAGAGGGGCGGCGTGCTGCATGGGCAACAGCCTGTCCTCCATATGACATCGCCCAGGCTTGCATCCGACTAGGATGTATCACCCATGGTCAGTCATAACCGAGAGGGCCTACTAGGTATAAACTACTCACTATAACGTCTCCAGCACAACAAGCAACACTGATATATTCCGGGTAAGAAGACAGAGACACAGTTGTGAGCATTCTGTTCTGATATCGCCAGAATAAATCCATCATTAATACCGATGGAAGCCTTTATTCCTTCTGAACCTTCAGAATTTTGTAGTCAGCAGGGCAGTACTGGATATCGCCAACTTGGATAATTTTACATTTATACCGAGCCAATTAACCTACAAACCTGCACGTCTTTGGAGTGTGGGAGAAAACCGAAGATCTCGGAGAAAACCCACAAACTCCATACAGACAGCACCCGTAGTCGGGATCGAACCCGGGTCTCTGGCGCTGCATTTTGCTGCAAGGCAGCAACTCTACCGCTGTGCCACCGTGACTGCCCTTATTCAATAGGTTTATTTAGTCAGTTTCTCTCCTTAAAGACTGTTCCTTGTGGAGGGTGTACTTCTACAGACACCAGTTACCCACCTACAGAGTTTGCTGTGGCCGCTATGTCTGCTCCCTTTCCTCCTTCCAACAGAAGCATAGTTACTGAGTAACATAGTTATATGGCATCTTAACTACACCTCAAAGAGTTTAAGAAGGAACTGCTGATGCTGGAAAAATCGAAGGTAGACAAAAAGCTGGAGAAACTCAGCGGGTGAGGCAGCATCTATGGAGCGAAGGAATGGGTGACGTTTCGGGTCGAGACCCTTCTTCAGTCTGAAGAAGGGTCTCGACCCGAAACGTCACCCATTCCTTCGCTCCATAGATGCTGTCTCAGTCTGAAGAAGGGTCTTGACCCAAAACGTCACCCATTCCTTCGCTCCATAGATGCTGCCTCACCCGCTGAGTTTCTCCAGCATTTTGCCTACACCTCACAAAGTACTTCATATCCGTAAACCCCATGGGGATGCCTGGAGATTGTGAAATATTCAATTTGCAAAATTTTCGCTGTTGCTATTGTTCGCTTTAAGATGCCCTCCATTAACAAATCCATTTGATGACCAGCAGGCCAGTCCCGACCCACAGAACATACTGTATCAACATACCAACAACACATTTCATTCAGCATTTTCAGATGATGACATTTAGCCTAACAGAATACTTTCCTGGAATCCATCCCATCAATCAAAAATTAGCTGTGCGGAAATGCTCCTTTGTTAATTTCCACCATAAAAGCAGTATATGATGTGTCTCCTACCCATAGCCTTGTTCTACATAACATCAGCTTTCAATTCTCATTCTTAACATGCCCACTCTAACCATTCTGTGAACATATTACGATTTAAAACATATAATTGGTTTGACCCTTGAGTACATTTCTCATAGATGTCCATACTAATTTTGCTCATGAACTTGCAATAATTGTTCCATATTTGACAGAATACATGCAGGTGCAACCAATACATTTGCAGGTTTGAAGAAACAGAGGAGAAATCAGGAAAGAAATGTCATTACACTTGTGTCTAGGCGTTTTACAAAAAACACTTGGCTGATATGACCTTCCCATCCAAACCCCACACTCCTGTCAGATATTGATAGAATGGAGAGGCTGGGCTTGTACACTCTAGAATTTAGAAGGGTGAGAGGGGATCTTATTGAAACATATAAGATTGTTAAGGGTTTGGACACGCTAGAGGCAGGAAACATGTTCCCGATGTTGGGGGAGTCGAGAACCAGGGGCCACAGTTTAAGAATAAGGGGTTGGCCATTTAGAACAGAGGTGAGGGAACACTTTTTCTCACAGAGAGTTGTGAGTCTGTGGAATTCTCTGCCTCAGAGGGCGGTGGAGGCCGGTTCTCTGGATGCTTTCAAGAGAAAGTTAGATAGAGCTCTTAAAGATAGCTCTTAAAGATTGCGGAGTCAGGGGATATGCGGAGAAGGCAGGAACGGGGTACTCCACATTTCCACGCCTCATTGTGATCATGGCTGATCGTCCCCAATCAATAACCCGTGCCTGCCTTCTCCCCATATCCCTTGACTCCACTAGCCCCTAGAGCTCTATCTAACTCTCTTAAATCCATCCAGTGATTTGGCCTCCACTGCCCTCTGTGGCAGGGAATTCCACAAATTCACAACTCTCTGGGTGAAAAAAAAAATTCTCACCTCCGTCTTAAATGGCCTCCCCTTTATTCTAACTGTGGCCCCTGGTTCTGGACTCGCCCAACATTTTTCCTGCATGGTTTAAAATGATTAATGCTTAATTGCCTGTGATAGCAACAAAGCTGCCATCTACATTTCTTTATCACTGCAATATTAGTATTTGTGCTTGATAATGAGTTGGCCCAGACAAGTCTAAAATTCAGGTTAAACTGCATGGCGTCAAAACATAACATAGTTAACCATGCAATATTATTAAACACTGTGAGGCTTGCTAATTGAAACTAAGCAGGCAGATCTCCGTGGCAAACTGATAAGTGACTGTAATGTCAGTGCCCCCAGCCTTAACCCCTGTCCCACTGCACGAGGTAATTCACGAGTTCTCCCGAGTTTTCCCCTGATTCCAACTCGGAGAATGTCCATAGCGGGTCCGTAGGAGTTCGTGGATGTCTCGTAGCGGCTCGTACGTGTAAAAAAGTAACCATTTTTTTCATCACTATTTTTTTCCCTCGTACAGTGGGACATTCTGTCAGTTCCCTTGCAGTGTTGGCCTCTGACATTACTTCTGGAAAGCTGGTCACTGAAACCTACTTGCATCACACCAGCAAGGTTATTTCTAAATAATTATATTCCCATTGCAAGCGAGCACCACAGCATTGATGTCCCAGTTAATCAGAAATCACATTTAGGAAACACCTGCAGGCTATGGTTATATGTGTTAAAGAAGGAACTGCAGATGCTGGAAAATCAAAGGTACACAAAAATGCTGGAGAAACTCAGCGGGTGCAGCAGCATCTATGGAGCGAAGGAAATAGGCAACGTTTCGTTCGCTCCATAGATGCTGCTGCACCCGCTGAGTTTCTCCAGCATTTTTGTGTGGCTATGGTTATATGCTTGACAAGAAACTCCGCAAGCTGTACATCATCAAAGCATAAAATATATCATTACATTGAGACTGTGTAATGTCCACTCAGTGATGTTGGACCTCAAATTTTGTCTGTGTTGATTAGATTCTAGATAAAAGGACGTCATCTTCTTTCGTGAACTTTTTATCGTTTATCATCGGACTGAACCAGCTAATCCTCATCGAGGCGTGTCACACCATTGCCCTGTTGACCGTGAAACACTTGCGTGGTGCTTTCAGACACCACGACCCGCTGCTTGGTCTGTACCTTTGGAAAAGTGGAGTATTGCACGAGTTCAGAATCAGAAGGCTCTTCGATTGCCAGCTCCTCTCTGCTGCCGGATTCCCACTCCTCATAATAAACATTGTCCACCAGTCCCTTCCCATCAGTTCCTGTTCCTTCAGCAAATTCATCATGAGTGATGAAAGGCGCAGGCCCCTCGCTGCCCCCGTCTCCGGTGTGCATTGACACAAATCTGTTCACACTCATGTGAAGGGTTGCAGATGAGTCGTCAGGATCCGTGACTTTGTACGCAAACTCTTCCCCAAACATCTTATCTGCATCCTTTTGCAGCCATAGAGGCACGTCACCCTCCATTTCACTTGACCCAGCCATTTCAAAAGCACCTGTGTGACCTTGAGCGGATGAAAATTCTTCCGCATCTTCATCCTCATCTCTTTCGCTGGGCTCAAAGAGGATGTTTTGTTCGTTAAAAACGTGAACTTTTGCTCTACTCCTGTCTTCATCATTTAAAGACGCAACGAATGGAAAGTCTTTCCCATTCAACAGCCCTTGCAGTTCCTGCTGATTGTTACGAAGCATTAGTCCAGACCCTAGTTCACTTATGTCACCTTCATCTTCATTGTATGTTCCCATTGAAAAAAAGTCTTCTGGCTCCAGTGTTTGTGACACATTGACTTCAGCTTCTATCGTGATAACCCCTCTGTGTGAGGACTGCTGGATGTTCTTGATATTGACCGACATGTTGTCCGATCTCTCGTGGATTTCTCCAGTGAGAATGGAAAGCTCATCTCTCAGATTGTCAGGCACGGTCCCTCTCAGATGCTCCAAGGCCCCCTTCAGTTTAAGTGTTGGATCCTCGGTTTCCTCCTTCAGGAGTTCTACGATCGATGCCTGAACACGTTGTGGCACCTTAATCGATTCTTCTATTACGCGCGGTGAGCAGACCTCTTTAGAAAAGGAATCTTGATAGGCAAATTCGGCTCCTTCACTGTGTTCCAGGGCTTCATCGCCATCAATATTTCCGTGTTGTTCATTTATCCCGTACAGTTCTCCTTCACCCTCTTCTGCATTTTCATCTGAAGAAAAACTAGTTGTCCTCTCCAGGAATGTTGGCGACTCTGGTTCAGAACCTGACAGCATCGTTCTCCTGAAGTCCGCAGCTGACATGGTGATATTTAAGGCTTCCTCGCGTTTGCCACTTGGCCCTTCAAGATCATGCTCCCCGGCGTACAGCTGTCCTGCATCTGGTGGCGGGGGGAAGCTCTCGGCTTCAGGCGTCTGCTCATTTATCTCAACGTCCACGGGTACTTTCCCTGCAGCTTCCCTTCCCTGAATGCCTAGGTTTCGCAGCCTGTCGATGAAACCCTCCGCCTCTGACCCTGATAAATGCCCCAAGGCCCCTTGCAGCTGCATCTCTGGACAGCTGCTGTCCCGATTCAGCGCTTCCAGAAGACTGCTCTCGTCCGCCACGTCAACAGTGTCCTCACGTCGGGACTGAATGACCATTTCTCGTTTTGTTGTCCCATCTTCCCGCACTTCCTGCTCCTCGATGTGATAAGTGATGGCGGCTTCCGGGGAAAAAAATTCTCCCAGATCGGTGGGTTTTATGACTGTTTCAAAGACGTCCCCAATTCTGACATTACCCGCCAAGACCCCTTCCTTGGAAAGAGTTATCCTTCTGTAGTCCCTCGAGTCCTCTGCTGAACTTTTTGTCCGACTCTCACCCACGAATTCTGTTGTCGGTTCCTCGTCGCTTGTTGCTACGACATTATCAGGGAGGTAATACTCTGATTCGATTTGCTCAAAGTCGGCCGCAGGGCTGTATCGGTCAGGGCTCATGAGTGACCCCACCTCACTCAAGTCAGCTTTGAACTCCAGCTGTTTTGCACCCGGTTCAAAGGTTATCACATCGTTTGAACTTTGCCATTTGAACTCTTCCTCTCCAGCTGTCTCACCGGATCGCCCGTCAAAATCATAATATTCCACCCGACTAAAAGGTTTGGGCAAGTCGCTTGAACTCCAAGGTTCGGCTTTATTCTCCGACTTGACACTTTTATTGTCGCCCACCGACTCCATGGCATGTATCCCAGCTGGGAGGGCGGTCACTTCCAAAGCTTGCTCTGGCCTCTCCAAGACCACTTGACTCGTTTTCACCTCCTCCACAAGTACTTTGCGCTGGTCTTGAGGTTTCTTCACTGTGCTGAATGGGTCACGGGGGGCCAAGGTCGACCGTGCCATTGCTTTGTAGGTGTTCCTTGACCTTGCTGCAGCATCCACATTTTGAACTGTTGAAGACTTACCAGTGTAAAGGAGGTCTTTATCTGAGAAAGAACTATTGATCTTCCGTGTAGATATTCGGGATGGAATAGCTTTTGATGTTAGTCCTCTGGTGATTGTCACAGAGTCTGTCTGGGTGGTTGAGGGGACAGTTGGCCTCCATCGTGTTCCATCCAGGGAGTCAAGAGTTGGAAGTGGCATTGCATTGTATCTCTGTGATCTCATGTCTACACCTGTTAAAGTAATGATATATCATTTAAAGCAGGAGCTGATATTGAGGTATCTACATTGAGGTATGTCAAATAACTCATCATATGAGAAAAAAAAACTCCAACAAAACTTGTGTTTAAGTAAAGGGCCTGTCCCACTTTCCCGAGTTACTCACGAATTCCCCCGAGTTTTCCCCTTGATTCAAACACGGAGATGCCAGCCGTAGGTACTCGGGGCTATTTTTTAAACTCGTGGACATTTTTCAACGTGCTGAAAAAACGTCCCGACTTACCTGATGCCCCGAGTACCGACGGCTGGCATTACGAGCCGCTACAAAATATCTACGGCCTCCTACGGCCTCGCTACGGACATTCTCCGAGTTTGAATCAATTGATTACGTTGATACCTTTTTTTTAATAATCAAAAATATTTATTCAAATATTTAAATTATATATACAGTACAGTAAAAACCAAAACTGAACCCACCGCCATAATGCACAACAAATGTTAAATTATTATCCAGTTAAACGATAAATAATAGTTTATCGTTTGTCATGTTTGTTGTGTCACTATCTTAAGGGCCTGTCCCACTTGGCCGTCATTTGCGCCTCATTTTCGCGTCATATTTAAAATAGGTCGACGCGTCCTTATGCGCGATGTCGCGTGCAAATCACGGGTCATCATGCGTCAGCACAGCCGTCTAGTGCGCGTGACGTCATTAGAATACCCTGCGGCGCGCGGCAGGACGTTGACGTAAGGACGTTGACACACGGTCACCACGCGATACACGTGAGATGTCGGGACGCCAGTGTACGACGCCAATGCGTCAGCGTTCGTTCCCAATGCGCCAGCGTGCGTACGCGATACGTCACGCAGGTGGCGCGCGAGGATTTCGTTCCTGTACTAAATCCTGGAGCGCCTGGAACATACCGCGCGCCACTGCGGACGATTCCACGCCTCACGCATGCGCACCCCACGCTTCACGACGCGTCGACCTAATTTACATATAACGCGTAAATGAGGCGCAATTGACAGCCAAGTGGGACAGGCCCTTTACACTCCATGTCAAGGATGCATTCAACCCCCCGCGGTGCCCAGGGTGCCAGTGGACAGCGCACAGTCCCTCTCTAACACCACCCGGGCACGGACGTAACCCTGGAAAAGGGGCAGGCAACCGGCTCAGTAGTTTTACCTTTGCTGGAGTTCCATCGCTGCTCCCCTATCTCCTGCTGTTTCCTGTGTTCAGCTTCTAACAAGGCCCTGGGAAGACAAGTGATGACAAGTGCAGGTGATACACAATAGGTTTACACACTCATTCCAGATTTTGCAATTGTGTGAGGGTGTGCCTGAGCACGGAGCCGAGACTGGGGAAGGTAAAGTATTGTACATTTGTCTGTAAGACAAACCAGGGCGCGACAATATGCCTTAATACCAGCATTAACAGTGGACACATTTAAGCTATGTTTAGACATTACATTATTCCCTTCACAGGAAAACTGACTCATTCATTTTTTCCTATAAACTGCCTTCAGTTGAATACCAACGGTTTCCGAGTTTGGGAATGTCAGTTTACTCAAAGATTCCTGGAGCTCACAGCGGTATTATGCAGCCAAGTGATTTGGCTGATGCGAACTGGCTGGATTAACCCCGCAAAGCCAAACAGAATGTCAAAAGGGGTTGTAATTGGAGTTACGTTCTCTGAAACAATTCAGAGTGGAAGAGTTTGCTCAGACTCAGTCTAACAGTTGACCCATTTGCTGAAGGAAAGAATGAAATCACCCGAAACTCTGTCCAAGAGAATGTTTTGAAGCAGGATTTGGCAGCTTGTGGACTAGTAATATTCTGTATATTCTAGTAATATAAACTGATCAGTCTGCAAAAGGGTCTCGAACCGAAACGTCACCCATTCCTTCTCTCCAGAGATGCTGCCTGTCCCGCCGAGTTACTCCAGCTTTTTGTGTCTATCTTCTATCTTTGTAGTTTGCTGGGTTTTTTAATATCTCTGCTTGGACAGGATCACTGCTGGTACCTACAGTATATTACAAAGGTGACCACCCTTGGACAGGGATGATGGCAGTTTTCTTTAAGATGTTCCTCCAGTCCATCTGTTTTCTATCTATTTGTCCTGCTCTAATGGAATCATATGATGAATGCACTGGTTTACCTGCTTGCCTGGGACATGGTTGATTTAGATCTGATTTAAATCCTAAGTCTTTCCAAGAACTGAATATTATATCTCTGACAGGAGACTTACCACACATTGCTCCATCCTAAATAGAATACGATGGACATTTCTGTAGCACCATTCATACCGTTTTCAGAAAGTCCTGTGATTTGTGAAGTGGTCACCTTTGTAATATACTGCAGGTGCCGGCAGTGATGCTTTTAAATAATAGGACTATGCTGGCAGTGCTGAAAAAGGGACCACATCACCCCGATTCTGGCCTCTCTCCACTGGCTCCCAGTGCGGTTCCGAAGCAATTTCAAGCTCCTTCTCTTTGTTTACAAAGCCCTTAACGGGCCTTGCCCCCACCTACGTCAAAAATCTGCTTCCCCACCACACCACCTCCAGGTCCCACAGATCGGCCGACTTGGGGTTACTGACCATCCCACGGTCTAGGCATCTCAGGGGCGACCGCGCTTTTGCGGTTGCAGCACCTAGACTATGGAACAGTATCCCTCCTCCCATTGGAACTGGAACTCTAATCAACTCCATCAACTCTTTTAAGTCTAGACTTAAAACTTATTTCTACTCTCAAACCGTTCTTGAGGTCCTCTGAGGGAGCGCTGTATGTGTGTATTTATGTATGTATTGTTAGATCTATGTACCACTGTATGTAGCAGGTTAGGACCTGCACTGATGTAAAGCACTTTGGTCAACGAGAGTTGTTTTTAAATGTGCTATAGAAATAAAATTGACTTGACTTGACTTGACTATGTTTGTGGAACAATGAATATGATCGTGGCAAATAGAAATGGCCTGACAACGGTGACAGTGTGGGGCCCATCATCTCTGGGAGTGGGCAAAAAGGGGAGAGTAGGGAGCTGGATGAATGCAAGAGAGAGAAAAGAACTGGAAGGAGAAGTTAGTGGGGGAGTAAGTTTGGGGGACTGGGAGGGGCCACAGTGCTGAACATAAACGACAGCACTAACTAGATGTTTAAGGAAGAACTGCAGATGCTGGAAAAATCGAAGGTAGACAAAAATGCTGGAGAAACTCAGCGGGTGAGGCAGCATCTATGGAGCGAAGGAATGGGTGACGTTTCGGGTCGAGACCCTTCAGACTGATGTGGGGGTGGGGGGGGTCGGGAAGAAAAGAGGCGGAGAGTGAGCACAGAGGGGGGGGCAGTGAGAGAGGAGGTTGTAAAACTGTCTTCGGAGAGAGGAGGAAAACCTCTGCAAAGTAGGCATACCTTGAGGAGATTTCGACCCTGGACATATCGGACGTTTGCGGTAGAGAGTTCCCCACCTCTCCCACCCTCCGGCCCCTGAATTTTGCTCCTGAAAAGTCTTAGTGCATCAGGGCAACTTTGCATTTTGTGTGGTTCAACTTTAAAGTTAGCCCTATTCCAGTCAACTGGGGTTCCAGCCCGTTGTCAAACTTGTGCAAGATTGAAACGTTACCTGTAGGTGGCAAGCTCGAGATTCAGCCCCATCTTCACCTGCATCAACTTCTGCTGCTCCCTGAGATTCAGGGCAATGGCTGATGCAAGATGTTGCTTCTCATCCTCCAGTACAGCAACTTGGCTCTGTACACAACAACCGAGGCAAAGTTAGTCAAACAGTTCCCTGTGTAGACTGTCACAGGTCATAATTCCCCATCTACTCCAGCACCAGAGGCGGATGACAAGATAATAAGACCTCGGAATGTATTTCCAGCAAAGATGGATGCCTATAAGGAAATGTGAGCAGAACTAGGCCATTCAGCCCCTCGAGCCTGCTTTGTCAATATGGTCCATATTTCAAGATTGTTAAGGGCTTGGACACGCTAGAGGCAGGAAACATGTTCCTGATGTTGCGGGAGTCCAGAACCAGTGGCCACAGTTTAAGAATAAGGAGTAAGCCATTTAGAACGGAGACGAGGAAACACTTTTTCTCACAGAGAGTGGTGAGTCTGTGGATTTCTCTGCCTCAGAGGGCGGTGGAGGCAGGTTCTCTGCATGCTTTCAAGAGGGAGCTAGATAGCTCTTAATAATAGCAGAGTCAGGGGAGAAGGCAGGAACGGGGTACTGATTGGGTATGATCAGCCATGATCACATTGAATGGCGGTGCTGGCACGAAGGGCCAAATGGCCTGCTCCTGCACCTATTGTCTATTTCCTCAAGGCTCTCCCTTCCCTCTCAATCCCCTTACTGATTGAACATCAATGTATCCCTTTGCCATCTCCTCCTCCCCAGCCAACAATGGACCATTGTGGGCTCCACCCTACCTTGGTCATCTGTTGCCGGCCCTGCTTTGTTCTGGCCTTTTCTTACCTCCAGTTCCCTCCACTCTACTTTCAGTCTGAAGAAGGGTCCCGACCCGAAACGTCACCCATCCTTTTTCCGCAGAGATGCTGCCTGACCCGCTGAGTTACTCCAGCATTTTGTGTCTATCTTCAATTTGTGTCTCTCAGCTTTGATCATTTCGATCTTGTTGTCGGCTGGTGTACCATCCACTGATCTGCCTACCTGTCCTGCCCTGGTTATATCAGGGGTCCCCTTCTTCAGAACAGTCCATTACCCAAACAGACCAGCAGTCAGTAAATGCAACGCCCAACAATATATTTGAATGAAAACATATATGCTAACCAAAAGAAAAACCTGTAGTTAAAACAGGGCATTCAACTCAACCATTCAGTAATTGCTGCCAACCACATTTCCACGCACGGCCAGCAAATCCACGTCTCCCAAATGATTGTCCGTATATAGGAGCTGTATATACGGATGTTCGTAACCTGGGAAGGATGTGTGCTTGAGAGGTCAGTGTCAAAATCCAACGGGTGGCGCTGTGATGGCAGCCTCGCCGACAGTCTGTCTGTCCTTTTCGTCTTTTTAAACATTTTTTTTAGTGTGTTTAAAAAGTTTGTGTGATCTGGTTTGTTTTATGTGCGGGGTGGGGGTGGGGGGGAGGGGGTCAGGGGAAACCTTTTTTTCCCCAATCTCTTACCTTGCCGGAGTTGCGGTTGTTTTCCGGGTCAGAACTCCGGTCGCTCTGCGGCCTAACATCGTGGAGCTGGCGGCCTTGCTCGGGACTGATTCTGAGCCCCACCGCGGAGGGGGGGGGGCGTGGACTCAACGTCGGAGCCCATCCCTTGCCTGGGATCGATGCTAACTTTACGTCAGGAGCTCGCAGTCTCGGGTAAGAGACAGATGTCGGGAGCTCCAAC
>CM075993.1:5522492-5592783 GCA_038087875.1 Malacoraja senta
TGTGCTACAATGCTGAGACCTATATTCACCGCTCTGTAGGGGCGGCAGGGTGGCCCAGCGGTAGAGTCGCTGCCCTACAGTACCAGAGGCCACGGGTTCGATCCCGACTACGGGTGCTGTCTGTACGGAGTTTGTACGTTCTCCTGCGTGGGCTTTCTCCGGGTTTGCTCCGGTTTCCTCCGCGCTCCAAAGGCGTGCAGGTCTGTCGGCTAATTGGCTTGGGACGTGAAGATGTGTAAAGTGTCCCTGCTGTGTCGTACAGTGTCGGCATGCGAGCACCGCTGGTGGGCCGAAGGGCCTGTTTCCGCGCTGTTTCGCTGACGTCTAAGGTGTATCTTCCCCTTTGCTCCACCTACTGTACATGAGTTTGGATTGATGGTACAGGCCCGCCACCGGTTTCCGACCCCCTTGGTTCCCGAGCCTTGCTGTATGATCCGTTGTGGCCGGGACCCAAGAGAGGTCACGACCTCTGGGAGGAGTACAAAGGTACTGGAAGTCAGCTATGGGATCGGATCTCTCTACCTCCATTGACGACTGTTTGTGATCTCCCCAGCAGCAGGGCAACAGACAATAGGTGCAGGAGTAGGCCATTTCGGCCCTTCGAGCCAGCACCGCCATTCAATGTGATCATGGCTGATCATCCCCAATCAGTACCCCGTTCCTGCCTTCTCCCCATATCCCCTGACTCCACTATCTTTAAGAGCCCTATCTAGCTCTCTCTTGAAAGTATCCAGAGAACCCCGCCTCCACCGGCCTCTGAGGCAGAGAATTCCACAGACTCACCACTCTCTGTGAGAAAAAGTGTTTCCTTGTCTCCGTTCTAAATGGCTTACCCCTTATTCTTAAACTGTGTGGCCCCTGGTTCTGGACTCCCCCCAACATCGGGAACATGTTTCCTGCCTCTAGCGTGTCCAAACCCTTAACAATCTTATATGTTTCAATAATAATTTAAGTTTTAGTACCAACAATATTTTGGTGACTTTGTATTTGGTGGTGGGTGTGTTGGTATTCGTTTTGTGAATATTAGTGTTGCAAAAAAAAAAAAATAATAATAATAACAGCGGGTCTTGCAGCCTCCCCAGCTCGGAGGGGGAGTCCGAGGAGGTTTGCGAAGAGAGGCTGAATTGGCAGCAGCACCAGCGGGCAAAGCAACACTCCCAGCGGCGATTCCCGGTGAGCCAGTCTCCACCAGAGGAGGATGAGGACGAGGAGGTCAGCGAGACCCCAGAGGAATCCATGCCCGACCCCGGCACCAGACAAGGCTTCGACCAAGGAGCCCAGAGGAGAGCGAGGAGGAGGTGATAGGCCAGCACATAATTGCCCCCTCTCTCCTCTGCCCTCTGCCCCCCCCCCCTCCATCCCCGGGATCCCCGCCACCAGCCGCATCTGCCCATCTCCACCCCTTTCCACCGAGACCGTTCCCTCCGCAATATCCCCTGGTCAACTCGTCCCTTCCCACCCAAACCCCAGGTCCTTTCCCCTGCAACCGCAGGAGATGCAACACCTGTCCCTTACCTCCCCCCCCCCCCCCCCCCACCCACTCCTCGACTCCGTTCACGGACCCCCGACAGCCCTTTCAGGTGAGGCAGAGGTTCACTTGCGCCTCCTCCGACCTCGTCTACTGTATCTGCTGCTCCAGGTGTCGACTCCTGTACATCGGCGGGACAACGCAGGCTCGGCTACCGTTTCGCTGAACGCCTCCGCTCAGCCCGCCATAAACCTACCTGATCTCCCGGTTGCCAAACACTTTAACTCCTCTTTCCCATTCCCACACTGACCTTTCTGTCCTGGGGCCTCCTCCATTGTCAGAGTGAGGCCCAGCGCAAATTGGAGGAACAGCACCTCGTATTTCACTTGGGCAGCTTACACTCCAGCGGTATGAACATTGGCTTCTCTACTTTGAGTAGCCCTTGCTTTCCCTCCCTCTCCATCCCCTCCCCCATCCTAGTTCTCCGACCAGTTCCACTATCCTCCTGATTAATGATTAGTCTGACCGCCTCGTTGTCACCCTCCCCTCAGATAACAATGAACCATTCTATATTTACTGATCATCACCTGCTTTGATCTATTGCATCCGCTGCTCTAGATGTCAGCTGATCTACATCGGTGAGACCAAGCGGAGGCTTGGCGATCGTTTCGCGAACACCTCCGGTCGGTCCGCAATAACCAACCTGAACTCCCGGTGGCTCAGCACTTCAACTCCCCCTCCCATTCCGTATCTGACCTCTCTGTCCTGGGTCTCCTCCATGGCCCACAGCGAGCAACACCGGAAATTGGAGGAAATGCACCTCATATTCCGCTTGGGCAGTCTACATCCTGGTGGCCTGAACGTTGAATTCTCCCAATTCTGCTAGCCCTTGCTGTCCCCTCCCCTTCATCAGCCATCTGGTTGTCTCCTCCCCTCCCCCAGCTCTCGGGCTCCTCCTCCGCCTTTTTTCCTTTCTTCTCCCCACCCCCCTATCAGTCTGAAGAAGGGTTTCGGCCCGAAACGTTACCTATTTCCTTCGCTCCATAGATGCTGCTGCACCCGCTAAGTTTCTCCAGCATTTTTGTGTACCTGCTTTGATCTGTCTGTTTCACAACTACCCCTTCCATATCTCTATCGTTGCTCTCCCCCCCCGACTCGGTCTGAAGAAGGGTCTCGACCCGAAACGTCACCATTCCTTCTCCCCCCGGAGACGCTGCCCGTCCCGCTGAGTTCTACTCCAGCATTTTGTGTCTTGTCCAGGAGTTGATGGAGCTGGATCTGTGCAGCCAGGACCGACCAGCCGGCAGAGGGAAGGGAGCGGGGTCTCCGGAGAGCCGCCCCGGACCGCCGGAGCAGATGGTCTCGGCCGAGGGCGTGAACCCGGCGGACAGGGACGGGCGGCGCTGGGGGCCCGCGGTCCCTCCGCTCGTACACACGGGCACCCAGACCGGCGGTATCGGCGGCAGCTCGGCCCGGCCGGGCGGCACCGACCTCCTGTCCCGGCGACGCGGTGGTCCAGACCGAGGACGCTCACAGGCAAGCCCCAGAGCGCTCCAGGAGCACGTCCTACCACGCGGGCCGGGGGCCGGGGGATCGGAACACGGAGTCGCTGCACAGTCAGGTATTGGGGACCACGCCGTACCCCCCCCCCCCCCCCCGCCGATAGATAGCGACCATCAAGGGTAAACGGGGACCAAGTTACCTCATAACGACGGAGGGGGCCACACACCGAGTCCCTGCAGTGTCGTTCAGTTTTAGTTCGGAGATACGGCGCGGAAACAGGCCCTTCGTCCCACCACGTCCGCCCCAACCAGCAATCAGCCCGTACACTAACGCTATCCTACACACACTAGGGACATAGAAACATAGAAAATAGGTGCAGGAGGAGGCCATTTGGCCCTTCAAGCCGGCACTGCCATTCATTGTGATCATGGCTGATCATCCACAAGTCAATGGGTGTTCTTCAAGCAGAGATGGACAGGTCTTGATTAGTCAGGGGTTAGTGGGAGAATGGGGTCAGAGAGGGTGAGATAGATCAGCCATGATTGAATGGCAGAGTAGACTTGACGGGCCGAATGGCCTCATTCTGCACCAATGACCTGTGACTTGGTGTCTTCTGTTGCCCACTGGCTGATGGCTTCATTAAGATCTTCGCTCTTCTCTCTTCCCACCACCGCTCGTCCCATTGCTTCTCCCCCCCCCAATCCTGTGGTGAAGGGGGAGGAGAGGACGGAGCTGCCGCCCCCTGCCCGGGGGCGGCACCTTCACCGGCGGGTGCGGACCATCAGGGAGGTGAGGACCGTGGTGACTCGGCTCATCACCGACGTCTTCTATGTGGACGGCAAGGAGGTGGAGCGCAAGGTGTCTGAGGTGAGGGGGGGGGGGGGGATGTGGAGGAGGGGGGGTGAGGGCGGACGGTGCTGGGACCTGGGGTGGGGGTGGGGGTTGGGAGAGTGGGCTATGGTGCGGTGTGGTTGGGTTGGGTGTTGGAGGGTGTGAGAGTGCCCTCCAGCGCCAATGTGTACACGTAACTGACCCACTGTGTGTGTGTGTGTGTGCGCGCCTGTGTGTGTGTGTGTAACTATGCGTGTGTGTGTGTGTAACTGTGTGCGCATGTGAATGTGTGTGCCT
Source organism: Malacoraja senta (assembly GCA_038087875.1). NCBI lineage: Eukaryota > Metazoa > Chordata > Chondrichthyes > Rajiformes > Rajidae > Malacoraja > Malacoraja senta. The sequence continues at coordinate 5,526,592 of CM075993.1, forward strand.
GTGTCTGTGTGTGCGCGTGTGTGTAACTATGTGTGTGTATGTGCCTGTGTGAATGTGTGTGTGTGTGTGTAACTGTGTGTAACTATATGTGTGTGTGTATGTGTGTGTGTAACTATGTGTGTGTGTGTGTGTGTGTAACTATGTGTGTGTGTGTGTGTGTGTGTGTGTGTGTGTGTAACTGTGTGTGTGTGTGTGTGTAACTGTGTGTGTGTGTGTGTGTAACTGTGTGTGTGTGTGTGTGTGTGTAACTGTGTGTGTGTGTGTGTGTGTGTAACTGTGTGTGTGTGTGTGTAACTGTGTGTGTGTGTGTGTGTAACTGTGTGTGTGTGTGTGTGTAACTGTGTGTGTGTGTGTGTGTAACTGTGTGTGTGTGTGTGTGTAACTGTGTGTGTGTGTAGTGTGTGTGTGTAACTGTGTGTGTGTGTGTAACTGTGTGTGTGTGTGTGTAACTGTGTGTGTGTGTGTGTAACTGTGTGTGTGTGTGTGTGTAACTGTGTGTGTGTGTGTGTGTAACTGTGTGTGTGTGTGTGTGTAACTGTGTGTGTGTGTGTGTGTAACTTGTGTGTGTGTGTGTGTGTGTGTGTGTAACTGTGTGTGTGTGTGTGTGTGTGTAACTGTGTGTGTGTGTGTAACTGTGTGTGTGTGTGTGTAACTGTGTGTGTGTGTGTGTAACTGTGTGTGTGTGTGTGTAACTATGTGTGTGTGTAACTATGTGTGTGTGTAACTGTGTGTGTGTAACTGTGTGTGTGTGTGTGTGTGTGTGTAACTGTGTGTGTGTGTGTGTGTGTGTGTGTGTGTGTAACGGTGTCTGTGTGTGTAACTGTGTGTGTGTGTGTGTGTGTAACTGTGTGTGTGTGTGTGTAACTGTGTCTGTGTGTGTACTGTGTGTGTGTGTGTGTGTGTGTACTGTGTGTGTGTGTGTAACTGTGTGTGTGTGTGTGTGTGTGTAACTGTGTGTGTGTGTGTGTGTGTTCACAGGAGCATGAGGACCAGTGCGTGAGGCGCAGGGAGTTTGAGGGTGAGGTGTCTCCGTCGCGAGCTGCCGGTTCCCTGTCGTCGGGAGACCTAGCGGACGTCAGCTCGATGTCGTCCAAGGCCTGCAGCCTGCTGCGTGTCTCCAGCAGCCTGTCCTCACTGGCCCACAGCAGCGGCAGCGGCAGCAGCAGCAACGCCGGGGCAACCGTGCAGCAGGAGCGCAGCCGGGGCACTGGCGCAGCGAGGGGCAGGAACGGCGGCCCCGACCCACGAGAGTTCGCCATGCCGTGGGCAGAGGCTCGCAGAGCAAACTCAGGTGGGGCCCACATGTCGACCACCCCGCCCCCTTTAATTTGACACCATTGCCCCTTTAATTTGGTCGCTTGCGGCCCCTTTAATTGAAGTGCTGATGGAACAGGGCCTCTTGGTTCACCCCTCCCGACCCCCCCACCCCCCCCCCCTCACCGTTTAACCATTCCACCGCTCCCTTTCCCACCCAAACCACCCCCTCCCCAAGTACTTTTCCCTGCGCCCGCAGAAGATGCAACACCTGTCCCTGTACCCCATCCCTCCCGGGACCCCGACCGTCCTTTCAGGCGCGGCAGAGGTTCACCTGCACCTCCTCCGACCTCGTCCACTGTCTCCGGTGTGGACTGCCGTACATCGGCGAGACCAGCAGCGCAGGCTCGGCGATCGTTGCGCTGAACGCCTCCGCTCAGTCCGCCTGAGCCTACTGATCTCCCGGTTGCCAAACACTTAACTCCCCCCCCCCCTCCACCCCCATTCCCAGCACTGACCCTTTCTGTCCTGGGGCCTCCTCCATTGTCAGAGTGAGGCCCAGCGCAAATTGGAGGAACAACACCTCGTATTTCGCTTGGGCAGTTTACAAGGGTTTCGGCCCGAAACGTTACCTATTTCCTTCGCTCCATAGATGCTGCTGCACCCGCTGAGTTTCTCCATCACTTTTGTGTACCAGTGGTATCAACATTGACTTCTCTAACTTCAAGTAGCCCTTGCTTTCCCTCTCTCTCATCCCTTGTTCTCCAACTAGATCCACTGCCTTGATTAAATATTCCTGATTGTATACCTCGTTGTCACCTCCCCCTCAGCTAACCATGAACCAATTCTGCAGTTCCTTCATCATCGTCTGCTTGATCTGTCCTTTTCACACCTATCCCCACGCTTCTCCCTCTCTGTCTCCCCCTTCCCCCGGTGCCCCTCCCCCTCTGTTTGTGCTTCCATATCTCTCATTCCCCTCTCCCCTGACTCTCAGTCTGAAGAAGGGTCTCGACCGAAACGTCACCCATTCAATAGACAATAGGTGCAGGAGTAGGCCATTTGGCCCTTCGAGCCAGCCGTCATCCATCAATCTCAGTACCCCGTTCCTGCCTTCTCCCCATATCCCCTGACTCCGCTATCTTTAAGAGCCCTATCTAGCTCTCTCTTGAAAGCAATCCAGAGAACCTGCCTCCACCGCCCTCTGAGGCAGAGAATTCCACAGACTCACCACTCTCTGTGAGAAAAAGTGTTTCCCTCGTCTCCGTGTCTAAATGGCTTACTCCTTATTCTTAAACTGTGGCCCCTGGTTCTGGACTCCCCCAACATCGGGAACATGTTTCCTGCCTCTAGCGTGTCCAAGCCCTTAACAATCTTACATGTTTCAATGAGATTCCCTCTCATCCTTCTAAACTCAGAGTGTACAAGCCCAGCTGCTCCATTCTCTCAGCATACGACAGTCCCGCCATCCCGGCAATTAACCTCGTAATTCCTTTTGAGCTGAGTTGCGCTGAGTTACTCCAGCATTTTGTGTGTGTCTCGACGTCCATAACGCTTCATACACTTATCTCAAATGACATCTGCCATTTGGGACAGCACCGTATTATGCAGAATGAAGGGCCTGTCCACTTAAGGGACTCTTTAGGCAACTGCCAGGGACTAGTTTTAATGGAATTCACCTACGACACTGGCGACAACCTACGACACCTGGCGACAACCTACGACAGCAAAAATTGTCGATGAAGATTTTTCACATGTTGAACATTTTTGCGGTAGTCGCCCATAAAATCACCTAAGTGGGACAAGGCCTTGAAGGTCCCTGGACACTGCCCCATCACACACTGCCGGGGCAGAGACAGCGCGAACTTCATTAATTCTGCAGGTTTTTAGCCCTGTCGTGGCCCTGTGTAACCCTGTCACACGCTGTGGCCTGGAGGTCAGCCACCTTCTCAGGGAGAGTGTCCGATGTATCACAGACCAACTAGCGGCCGGCAGGTGTAGCTCCCTCACCTGCCGCTGAAGGTGGGTCCGTTCCACCTGCCCTCAAGTCAAGTCACTTTTATTTCTATAGCACATTTAAAAAACAACTCTCGTTGGCCAAAGTGCTTTACATTGGTGGAGATACTAACGTTATACAACAGTGGTTCATAGATTAAGTACATACATAAATACATACATATATAGAAACATAGAAAATAGCTGCAGGAGGAGGCATTCAGCCCTTCGAGCCAGCACCGCCATTCATTGTGATCATGGCTGATCGTCCCAATCAATAACCCCGTGCCTGCCTTCTCCCCCAGAGGACGTCAACAAAGGCTTGAGTGTAAAGATGAGTTTTAAGTCTCGACTTAAAGGAGTCGATGGAGGGGGCAGTTCTGATGGGAGGAGGGATGCTGTTCCACAGCCTTGTCAGTGCGACTTTCAGAAGAGATAGGAGCAGAGTTGGGCCATTCAGCCCATCGAGTCTAAACTGCATTCAATCTATGCTGACCCATCCCCTCTCACTCCATTCTCCTGCCTTCTCCCCATAAAGCCTGACACCCCCGACCAATCAAGAATCTATTGATCAAAAATATCCACCGACTTGGCCCCCAATGAATCCCACAGATTCACCACCCTCTGAGTGAAGAAATTCCTCCTCATCTCCTTCCGAAAGGAAGTCCTTTAATTCTGAGGCTGTGCCCTCTGGTCCTAGACTCTCCCACTAGTGGAAACACCCCCCCCCCCGCATCCACTCTATCGGGCCGTTCACCATTTTGTTTTTGTTGTGTGTTGCAGCGTCAGTCCTCGGAGGGTCGGGCCCCACAACTGGTCGCCTTGCAAGCACCCGCTGTCCGGAGTGGCGGAGAGCGAGGAGGCTTCCCTGAACACCAGGCCGTTGCCAAGAAGCCCAGCTCCCCGGGGCAGGGGCAAGAGGGGCGGCCTCCAATCAGAGCCTCCTCGGGAGGTGAGTCTTCAGTTGTCACGGGGCGGCAGCGGTGGAGTCGCTGCTTCAGGGCGCCAGAGAACCAGGTTCGATCCCGACTACGGGTGCTTGTCAGTACCTCCTCCCCCGTGACTCCTGAGACCTGCGGTTTCCCTCCCACTCTCCAAAGGACGTACTGGAGGTTAATTGGCTCGGCATGAATGTAAATTGTCCCCAGAGTGTGTAGGATAGTGTTCGTGCGCGGGGATCGCTGGTCGGCGCGGACGCGGTGGGCCGAAGGGCCTTTACCGACACAAAACGTCACCCATTCCTTCTCTCCAGAGATGCTGCCCTGTTACTCAGCATTCTGTGTCTATCTTTGGTTTAATCCAGCATCTGCAGTTCCTTCCGACACATCTGCCCCGTCCCATGGAGCTGGAACTGGTTAACGTCACCCAGCCTGCCCAGGGTGCTGCTTCTGAGGGGGGGGAGGGTGAGAGGGGGGGGCTGATGTACAGTCAGTGGTCGTGGGGAGGGGGGGGAGAGGGAAGGGAGAAAAGTTCAGATTCATTCATTCCTTTATTCTTTTTCTACATCCTTACCCCACCACCCGATCCCTCTCTCTCCCCGCACTCATCCCCCCCCCCCCCACACCTCCCTCTGTCTCCCACCCCCATACCTAATCTGTCCCCCTCTGCCCTCCCATCTCCCTCCCCTCTCCTTCCTTCTCCCCCACCCTCCACTCGCGTCCGAATCACTTTCCTCCCTCCCCCCACCTCCCCCCCCCCTCTCCCCTCTCCCCCCAACTCTCCCTCCTCCCTCTCCCCCCCTCTCCCTCCCCTCCTCCCCCCTCTCCTCCCCACTCTCCCTCTACCTCCCTCTTCCTCTACTCCCCCACTCTCCCTCTACCTCCCCTCTCCCTCTACCCCACCTCTCCCCCCACCTCTCCCTCCTCCCTCTCCCCCCCACCTCCCCCCCTCTCCCCCCCACCTCTCCCCCCCTCTCCCTCCCCTCCTCCCCCCCTCTACTCCCCCACTCTCCCTCTACCCTCCTCTCCCTCTACCTCCCCTCTCCCTCTACCCCCCTCTCCCTCTACCTCCCTCTCCCTCTACCTCCACTCTCCCTCTCCCCTCCTCTCCCTCTACCTCCCCTCTCCCTCTACCCCCCTCTCCCTCTACCTCCCCTCACCCTCTACCTCCCCTCTATCCCTCTACCCTCCTCTCCCTCTACCTCCCCTCTCCCTCTACCCCCCCTCTCCCTCTACCCCCCCACTCCCTCTACCCCCCTCTCTACCCCCCCTCTCCCTCTACCCCCCCTCTCTACCCCCCCTCTCCTCTACCCCCCTCTCTACCCACCCTCTCCCTCTACTCCCCCCCTCTCCCTCTACTCCCCCTCACCTCCCCCCCCCTTTACCCCCCCCTCCCTCTGCCCCCCCCAGGGAGATGATGCCCCCTCTACCACGTGCCCGTGCTGACGACTGTTCCCACCACCCCCTCCCCAGACGAGGATCGCTTCACCCGCATCGCCGCCCGCCCCCCGACCGTGCTCCCCCGGGGCCCCCCTGCCCCGCCCGGCCTCGCCCGAGTTGGCGCCCCCACCCCGCATCCCCGCCCCACCCGGGACCCCCGGACCCCGGCCCCGGCGGCGGCGGCGGCGGCCAGCAGCTTCGTGGGGCTGCGCGTGGTGGCCAAGTGGTCCTCCAACGATACTTCTACTCGGGACCATCACCAGGACTCCTGCGACGGCAAGTACAAGGTCCTGTTCGACGACGGCTACGAGTGCGAGGTGCCGGCAGGACATCCTGCTGTGTGATCCCATCCCCGTACAGACGAGTCACCGCGCTCTCTGACGATGAGTACTTCAGCGCAGGTATGTGTCTCAACCCCTCCCTCCCTCCTCTCCCCCTCCCCCACCTGCTGGTTCCATAAACCACTGGATTCACACAACAGAGTCCGATTCACTGAAGAAGGGTCTCGACCCGAATCGTCACCCATCCCTTCTCTCCAGAGATGACAATCGACAATAGACAATAGTTGCAGGAGTAGGCCATCCGGCCCTTCGAGCCAGCACCGCCATTCAATGTGATCATGGCTGATCATCCCCAATCAGTACCCCGTTCCTGCCTTCTCCCGTATCCCCTGACTCCGCTATCTTTAACAGCCCCATCTAGCTAGATGCTGCCTGTCCCGCTGAGTTACTCCAGCATTTTGTGTCTATCTTCAGTTTAAACCAACATCTGCAGTTCCTTCCCACATATTGATTCACTAAGTAATTTATTACACTGCCTCATACTTTGTTTGGGCAGCTTACAACCCAGTGGTATGAATATTGACTTCAAGTAACCCTTGCCTTTCCGTCGCTCTCCATCCTAGTTCCCCGATTAGTTTGACTGTCCCCCTGATTAAATGTTATCTTAGTGTGCCTTGTTGTCCACTTCCCCTCAGCTAGCAGTAATCTATTCTACATATTCCTTGAACTTCATCCCCTTTGATCTCTCCTTTTCACACCTGACCCTTCCATATCTCTCTCTTTCTCCCCTGACTCTCAGTCTGAAGAAGGGTCTCCACCTGAAAGGTCACCCATTCCTTCTCCAGAGATGCCGCCTGTCCCGCTGAGTTACTCCAGCATTTTGTGTCTATCTTTAGTTTCGTCAGAGATACAGCGGGAAACAGGCCCTTCGGCCATGAAGTCCGCGCCGACCAGCGATCCCTGCACATTAACACTATCCCACACACACTGGGGGCAATCTACAATTTGTACCAAAGCCAATTAACCTGCAGGCCTGCAGGGAGGAAACCGGAGCACCCGAGTAAACCCACGCAGGTCACAGGAAGAACGTACAAACTCCGTACAGACAGCCACCCCATAGTCGGGTTTTAAACCCGGGTCTCTGGTGCTGTCGGGCAGCAACTCTACCGCTGCGCCACCATGCCAGTGGTCTGTGGGTCGGGGCAACAGTGGGATAATGGCTCAGTGCCTCCAGAGGTCTTTCAATTTGCAAAAATGGGGACGAAAGCATCGGACAGTGCTGGAAACACTCAGCAGGTCGGGCAGCATCTGGGGAGTGAGAAGCCGAGCAATGTTTCAGGTCAACAACCCTTATATAGAACAGTGGAGTGGATGAAGGTGTGGGACTGAGTGGGTGGGGGGTTTGGGTCAGAGGGTGGGTGGGTGAGGATGTGGGTTTGGAACGGTGGGTGGGGGGATCGAGAGACATGCTCCCCCCTCCCCACTCCATTCTGTTGGGTCCTTGGCTGTTGCTGTCTTTACCAGACCTCCCTCCCACCCTCTCTCCCCGTGTTGTCACCGCAGGGATAGTCCGGGCCCATCGCAAGGAGCCTGACGAGTTCTTCTACTGCATCGGAAGGACGGCGTGCAGAAGTGGTACAAGCGGATGGCTGTCATCTTGTCCCTGGAGCAGGGAAACCGGCTGAGGGAACAGTTTGGCCTCGACCCCGGCGAGCCCAACACCCCAGTGGCCATGGCTGCCGACATCAGCCTGGGTAAGTGGGCCTGGGTAAGTGGCAAACCTCCCCCCCCCTCATCTCCCCCACCTCTCCCCCACTCCCCTACTCTCCCCCACCCACCCCCACCTCTCCCCCACCTCTCCCCATTCCCCTGCCTCACACCACCCCCTCATCCCCACCCCCCCTCTCCTCACCTCCCCCTCTCTTCCCCACACCCCTCTCCCCACTCCCCTACCCCACCCCCCTCTCATCCCCATCCCCTCCCATCCCCGCCCCCCCCTCTCCTCACCTCCCCCTCTCTCCCTTCCCCTCTCCCCACCCCCCCTCTCTCCCCTACTCCACCCCACCCCCTCTCATCCCCACCCCCCCTCTCCTCACCCCCTCTCCCCACCCCTCCCTCTCCCCCCTCCCCACACCCACTCTCCCCACCCCCCTCCCCTGCCCCACCCTACCCCCACCTCTTCACCCCCCCTCTCCCCGTCCCCTCTCACACCCACCTCTCCCCACTCCCCTGCCCCACCCCTACCCCCACCCTCCCTCTCCCGTCCCCTCTCTCACCCACCTCTCCCCACTCCCCTGCCCCACCCCACCCCCCTCTCATCCCCACCCCCGTCACCCCACCTCCCCCATTCCCCTACCCAGCCCCTCTCCCCGCCCCCCCACCTCTCCTCTCCCCCCACCTCCCCACTCCCCTACCCACCCCCTCTCATCCCCACTCTCCCCACTCCCCTGCCCACCCACCCACCCCCCCCATCGGGCAAAAAGTATAAAAGTTCAGTAAAGACTTCGGAGGATGTTGCCAGGACTAGAGGGTGTGAGCTATAGGGAGAGGTTGAGTAGGCTGGGTCTCTATTCCATGGAGCGCAGGAGGATGAGGGGATGTCTTGGTGTACAACATCATGAGGGGAATAGATCGGGTAGATGCACAGTGTCTCTTGCCCAGAGTAGGGGAATCGAGGACCAGAGGACACAGGTTCAAGGTGAAGAGGAAAAGATTTAATAGGAATCTGAGGGCTAACTTTTTCACACAAAGGGTGGTGGGTGTATGGAACAAGCTGCCAGAGGAGGTAGTCGAGGCTGGGACTATCCCATCGTTTAAGAAACAGTTGGACAGGTACATGGATAGGACAGGTTTGGAGGGATATGGACCAAGCGCGGGCAAGTGGGACTAGTGTAGCTGGGGCATTGTTGGCCGGTGTGGGCGAGTTGGGCCGAAGGGCCTGTTTCCACACTGTATCAGTCTATGACACTAAGTTTGAAAACGCACATCTCCAGGTTCAGGCAGTTTCTAGCCAGCTGTTATCAGGCAACTGAACCATCCTCTCACAACCAGAGAGCGGTCCTGATTTACTATGTACCGCATTGGTGACGTTCAGACTATACTTGACCTGGCTTAACCTGGCACTAAACGTTATTCCCTTATCGTGTATCGATATCCTGTCAATGGCTCGATTGTGATCAAGTATTGTCTTAATGGTGACTGGCTAGCACGCAACAAAATGCCTTTCACTTGCCCACAAGGCAATAATCTAACCTGAAGCCATGTGTGGCTGAAGGAAGATGCAGGGAGATGAGAGGGGGAGATGGGATGGTGGCTGGTGAGCGATAGAAACATAGAAAATAGGTGCAGGAGTAGGCCATTCGGCCCTTCGAGCCTGCACCGCCATTCAATATGATCATGGCTGATCATCCAACTCAGTATCCCATCCCTGCCTTCTCTCCATACCCCCTGATCCCTTTAGCCACAAGGGCCACATCTAACTCCCTCTTAAATATAGCCAATGAACTGGCCTCAACTACCTTCTGTGGCAGAGAATTCCACAGATTCACCACTCTCTGTGTGAAAAATGATTTTCTCATCTCGGTCCTAAAAGACCTCCCCCTTATCCTTAAACTGTGACCCCTTGTCCTGGACTTCCCCAACATCGGGAATAATCTTCCTGCATCCAGCCTGTCCAACCCCTTAAGAATCTTGTAAGTTTCTATAAGATCCCCCCTCAATCTTCTAAATTCTAGCGAGTACAAGCCGAGTCTATCCAGTCTTTCTTCATATGAAAGTCCTGCCATCCCAGGAATCAGTCTGGTGAACCTTCTCTGTACTCCCTCTATGGCAAGAATGTCTTTCCTCAGATTTGGAGACCAAAACTGTACGCAATACTCCAGGTGTGGTCTCACCAAGACCCTGTACAACTGCAATAGAACCTCCCTGCTCTTAGGGAGGTGGGAACTGATCCTGATCTTGCTGCGCCGTTGGGGCCTGATGTAGGGTCCCGACCCACAACGCCACTCACCTTTTAACGTAGACTTTAGAGATACAGCGTGGAAACAGGCCCTTCGGCCCACCGAGTCCGTGCCGACCAGCGATCCCCGCACACTACCACTAGTCCTACACACACTAGGGACAATTTACTATTTTGTCGAAGCCAATCGACCTAAGATCCTGCCCATTTTTGGAGTGTGGGTGGGAATCGGAGCACCTGGAGAAAACCCACGCGGTTACGTGGAGATCGTGCAAACTCCGCACAGACAGCACCCCGAGGTCAGGATCTCTCGGCGCTGTAAGGCAGCAGAGTCTTGCCCCTTCCTCTCATCCCGTTAGACTGGCAGTCTTCCCTCGACGCTGCCCTCTGCAGAGGGGCACCAGGCCCAGGGAAGGTGATGCTGCCAGACCCGCTGAGTTACTCCAGCACTTTGTGTTTTTTTGTGCATTAACCAGCGCCTGCAGTTGTTTGTCTGCGCTCTCCGCAGCTCCATAGCACCGTTCCTGCAGCAGTCTCTGCCCTGATGCCCTGACTAAGGTGCTAAATGAACACAATAGACAATAGGTGCAGGAGTAGGCCATTATGCCCTTCGAGCCAGCACCGCCATTCAATGTGATCATGGCTGATCATCCCCAATCAGTACCCCGTTCCTGCCTTCTCCCCATATCCCCTGACACCGCTATTTTTAAGAGCCCTATCTAGCTCTCTCTTGAAAGCATCCATTGAACCTGCCTCCACCGCCCTCTGAGGCAGAGAATTCCACAGACTCACAACTCTCTGTGAGAAAAAGTGTTTCCTCGTCTCCGTTCTAAATGGCTTACTCCTTAAGTGGTGTCGTTTTTTAGTTTCGAGATACAGCATGGAAACAGGCCCTTCGGCCCGTCGAGTCCGTGCCGACCAGCGATCCCCGCACACTAACACTATCCTACACACACACTAGGGACAATTGACCATTATACCAAGAACTGCAGGTGCCGGTTTAAATCGAAGATAAGACACAAAGTGCTGGAGTAACTCAGCGGGACAGGCAGCATCTCTGGGGAGACGGAACGGGTGACGTTTCAGGTCGAGACCCTTCGTCACACTGATGTCGGGGGAGTGGGTGGTACAGGGATAAGATGCAGTCGGAGACAGTAGGACTGGTGGGAGAACTGGGAAGGAGGAGGGGATGGAGAGAGAGGGCTACTTGAAGTTAGAGAAGTCAACGTTCATACCCCTGGGGTGTAAACTGCCCAAGCGAAATACGAGGTGCTGTTCCTCCAATTTGTGCTGGGCCTCACTCTGACAGTGGAGGAGGCCCCTGGACAGAAAGGTCAGTGTGGGAAGTTGTTGGTGAGGTGAGTGTGTTTGCCCGGCTGGTGGTGATGGTGGATTGGGACCATAGATAGAACCTGTCGGTGTTGCCCCCCACAGACAACCTGGTGGAAGGCAAACGGAAGCGGAGGAGTAACGCTGGGCCCAGCACCCCCACCCGCAAACCAACGGACAGTCCCAGGACCCCCACCCTGTCGGGCAAGAGGAAGCTGCTCAGCTCCGACGAGGAACGGTCCCCGGCAAAGCGCGGTCGCAAGCCGGGCTCCGGCAAATCAGGTAACGTCCGGCACTGCTGCAGTTTAGAGATACAGCGCGGAAACAGGCCCTTCGGCCCACCGAGTCCGTTCTGATCCTCACACATTAACGTCATTCTACACACACACTCACTAGGGACAATTTACATTGATACCAATTAACCCACAGGCCTGCACGTCTCTGGAGTGTGGGAGGGTGTTGCCAGTGATCCCCGCACATTAACACCACACGCACACACACACTCACACACACATGCACGCACACGCACACAGACACACGCACACAGACACACGCGCACACACACATACAAAAACACACCCACACACAGACACACACACAAACACACACACTCACACCCACACACACGCACACAGACACACGCACACGATAAGTGGGGGTGGGATGTCATAGAAACATAGAAACATAGAAATTAGGTGCAGGAGTAGGCCATTCGGCCCTTCGAGCCTGCACCGCCATTCAATATGATCATGGGTGATCATCCAACTCAGTATCCCGTACCTGCCTTCTCTCCATACCCCCTGATCCCTTTAGCCACAAGGGCCACATCTAACTCCCTCTTAACTATAGCCAATGAACTGGCCTCGACTACCCTCTGTGGCAGAGAGTTCCAGAGATTCACCACTCTCTGTGTGAAAAAAGTTCTTCTCATCTCGGTTTTAAAGGATTTCCCCCTTATCCTTAAGCTGTGACCCCTTGTCCTGGACTTCCCCAACATCGGGAACAATCTTCCTGCATCTAGCCTGTCCAACCCCTTAAGAATTTTGTACGTTTCTATAAGATCCCCTCTCAATCTCCTAAATTCTAGCGAGTATAAACCAAGTCTATCCAGTCTTTCTTCATAAGACAGTCCTGACATCCCAGGAATCAGTCTGGTGAACCTTCTCTGCACTCCCTCTATAGCTATAATGTCCTTCCTCAGATTTGGAGACCAAAACTGTACGCAATACTCCAGGTGTGGTCTCACCAAGACCCTGTACAACTGCAGTAGAACCTCCCTGCTCCTATACTCAAATCCTTTTGCAATGAAAGCTAACATACCATTCGCTTTCTTCACTGCCTGCTGCACCTGCATGCCTACTTTCAATGACTGGTGTACCATGACACCCAGGTCTCGCTGCATCTCCCCATTTCCTAATCGGCCACCGGAGGGAGGTCCAATTCCTGCTCTGGGTGGGGGTCTGTTCCATGTGGATCTGTGGTGTGGGCATGTCCGATCCGTGTTGTTGCGTGTGCTGGGCGTGTCTGATCCATGTTGTTGCGTGTGCTGGGCGTGTCCGATCCATGTGTGTGCGAGGCGTGTCCGATCAGTGTTGTTGCGTGTGCTGGGCGTGTCCGATCCGTGTTGTTGCGTGTTGCAGGCATGTGGAAGCCGGGCGTGTTAGCCAGCCCCCCGGAGCGGGAGGTGGGGTGCGGGGCCTCGGAGCCGCCGCTGGAGAGCCAGCACGGGCCCCTCCCCAAAAACCCCGCCCTCTTCGTGGGTTACGCCTTCATCCTCACGGCGGCCACGCAGACCGACCGGCAGAGCAACAAGCCCCCCGCCCCGCACGGCACCACCGGCAGTGACGAGGGTGAGTACCGCCCTCCCACCTCCCCCTCCCCGACTACCTCCTCCCCACTCCCACAAACTCTACCTTCCTCCCTCCCCCAAGGTGTCGCCCACCCCCACATCCTGAGCCCCCTCACATATTCCCCACCTCCCACATCCTGACCCCCCCTCCCCGCATTCCTCTACACAAACTCCCCCTCTCCAACTCCAGTCTCCCCAGCCACCCCCACCACACCCTGGCACCCCCCCTCCCTCTCCCACATCCCTCTACACAAACTCCCACTCTCCCCCTCCAGACTCCCCCCGTCCCCAGTCCCCACCCTGACCTCCTCACACATTTCCCCCTCCCTCTACACAAACTCCCACTCTCCAACTCCAGTCTTCCCCTCCCCCCCTCCTCCAGACTCCAGATCACAACTGATCTATCTCTCCCTCCTAACCCCATTCTCCTGCCTTTCCCCCCCGTAACCCCTGACCCCCGCCCGTACTGGCCCCGTGGTGGATGTGACCGTGCCTGCGCCTGTGCTTCACCCCAGAGTACGTGGAGACGGCCGCCTACAACAAACAGTACACTGAGGCCCAGCTCCGAGCCGGAGGCGGATACATCCTCCAGGATTTCAACGAAGCCCAGGTAAGAGCCTCTTGCCCAGAGCAGGGGAATCGAGGACCGCTGGGCATGGGTTCAAGGTGAGGGGAGGGGGGGGGGGGGGGTAGATTTAATCGGAACCCAAGCGGTAACGTTGTTACACAAAGGGTAGTGTGCATATGGAACGAGTTGCCGGAGGAGGTAGTTGACTATCGCAACGTTTAAGAAATATCTCAGCAGGTACTTGGATAGGACAGGTTTGGAGGGATATGGGCCACATGCAGCCAGGTGGGACTAGTGTAGATGGGTGGCGTGGGCCAAAACAGCATCTGGAGAGCGTGGATTGGTGATGCTTCGGGTCAGGACCCTTCTTCGGAAGTCATTGCCTTCTCGCACGTTATGAGGCCATGTTAGACCAGAATTAGGCCATTCGGCCCGTCGAGTCTGCTTCGCCATTCAAACATGGCTGATCTATCTCCCCCTATCTCCCGTCACCTTTAACGCTCTTCCTAATCAAGACCCTATCAATCTCCGCTTTAAAAATAATACCCACTGACTTGTCCTCCACCGCTGTCTGTGGCAATGAATCCCACAGATTCACCACCCTCCCACTGAAGAAACTGCTCCTCATCTCCTTTTATTCTGAGGCTGTGGCCTCTGGTCCTAGACTCTCCCACTAGTGGAAACATCCTCTCCACATCCACTCTGTCCAGGCCTTTATCTGTTAGCTAAGTTTCAAGTCCCACCTCATTCTTCTAAACTCCAGCGAGTACAGGCCCACTGCCGTCAAACGCTCACAGTATGTTAACCCAATTACCCCTGGAATAACTCGTAAACCTACCCTACTCCACCATTCAATCATGGCTGATCTATCTCTCCCTCCCAACCCCATTCTCCTGCCTTCTCCCCATAACCCCTGACACCTGCACTAATCAAGAATCTATCTATCTCTGCCCTAAAAATATCCACTGACTTGGCCTCCACAGCCGTCCGTGGCAAAGAATTTCACAGATTCACCTCCGTCTCTGACTAAAGAAAGTGAAAGTGAAGCTCAAGCTTCATTTGCCCCCCTGGGTGACACAAATAGAAACATAGAAAAATCGGTGCAGGAGTAGGTCATTCGGCCCTTCGAGCCAGCACCGCCATTCAATATGATCATGGCTGAACATCTAAAATCCTGCTTTTTCCCCATATCACTTGAATCGTTAAAGGGCCAGTCCCACTTTCACGACCTCATTCACGACCTCTGCCGAGTTTGCCCTTGACTCATACTCGCAGCATGGTCGTCACGAGGTCGTAGGAGGTCGTAGGTAGGCCGTAGCAGGCCGTGATGCTAGTCGTAGGTACTCGTGGCATCAAGTAGGTCGGGGCGTTTTTCTATCCTGATGAAAAATGTCCACGAGTAAAAAAGGTTGTGAATTAGGTCGTGAAAGTGGGACAGGCCCTTTAGCCCTAAGAGCTAAATCAAACTCTCCTGAAAGATTGTATCCCTGGGCATTCTGCTGAGTTATAGCCCTGTCCCACTGTACGAATCCATTCCAAGAGCTCTCCCGAGTTTTTAAAAAAATCGAGCTCGTGGTAAGCACGGAGAATGAACGTAGCGGGTACGTCGGAGCTCGGGGACGTCTCTTAGCGGCTCGTAACGCTAACGGCAGGTACTCGGGAAGACTCGCTAACGGCAGGTAAGCACGGGAAGTCTGGTGAAGATTTTTCAACACGTTGGAAAATGTCCACGAGAGCCCCGAGTACCGACGAGCGGCCATTACCGTAAATCTCCGAGTTCGAATCAGGGCAAACTCGGGAGAGCTCTTGGAATGAACTCGTAACGTGGGACAGGGCTTTAAGAGCAGGGAGCTAATCCAGAATGTGTTGCTTGTTGCGTTTCAGTGCAAGGCAGCCTACCAGTGTGTGTTGATCGCAGACCAGCACTGTCGGACCAAGAAGTACTTTCTGTGCATTGCCAGCGGGGTGCCGTGTGTGTCGAACCTGTGGGTCCGAGACAGCTGCCTCTCCAACCAGCTGCAGCCCTACAATAACTACATGTTGCCAGCGGGCTACAGTGTGGAGGCTGACCGCATCCTGGAGTGGTGAGATGCCCCCCCCTCACCCTGCCCCTCCCCTCACTCTGCCCCTCCCCCTCACCCTGCCCCTCCCCCTCACCCTGCCCCTCCCCCTCACTCTGCCCCTCCCCCTCACTCTGCCCCTCCCCCTCACTCTGCCCCTCCCCCTCACTCTGCCCCTCCCCCTCCCCCTCACTGCCCCTCCCCCTCACTCTGCCCCTCCCCCTCACACTGCCCCTCCCCCTCACTCTGCCCCTCCCCCTCACTCTGCCCCTCCCCCTCACTCTGCCCCTCCCCCTCACACTGCCCCTCCCCCTCACTCTGCCCCTCCCCCTCACACTGCCCCTCCCCCTCACTCTGCCCCCCCCCTCACTCTGCCCCTCCCCCTCACACTGCCCCTCCCCCTCACTCTGCCCCTCCCCCTCACTCTGCCCCTCCCCCTCACTCTGCCCCTCCCCCTCACACTGCCCCTCCCCCTCACTCTGCCCCTCCCCCTCACTCTGCCCCTCCCCCTCACTCAGCCCCTCCCCCTCACTCGGCCCCTCCCCCTCACTCTGCCACTCACTCTGCCCCTCCCCCTCACTCTGCCCCTCCCCCTCACTCACTCTGCCCCTCCCCCCTCACTCTGCCCCTCCCCCTCCCTCACTCTGCCCCTCCCCCCTCACTCTGCCCCTCCCCCCCTCCCTCACTCTGTCCTCCCCCTCACTCTGCCCCTCCCCCCCTCACTCACTCTGCCCCTCCCCCCTCACTGCCCCTCCCCCCCCCACTCTGCCCTGGGTGCCACCCACAGCGAGCCGCCCCGTGCCGTTACCGCGCTGCCTGTGACCACCCCCCCCCCCCGCTCGCCGCCCCTCCCCCATCCCGCCTGGTCTCAAACCTGGATCAGCGCCTCAATTAAACTGAACCCCGTCGATCTCTGCTCCTGATCCCCCCTCCTTCCTCATGCACCCCTCTCACAAATTGACTTTTCTCTCTCCCCCTCTCCCCTTCCCCTCTTCCCCTCTCTCCCCCTCCCTCTCCTATTCCCTCCATTCTCCCCTCCATTCTCTCTCTCTCTCCCTCTCTCCCTCTCCCCTCCTCTCCTCCTCTCTCCATTCTCTCTCTCTCTCTCTCTCTCTCTCCATTCTCTCTCTCTCTCTCTCTCTCCATTCTCTCTCTCTCACTCTCTCTCTCTCTCTCTCCCCCCCCCCAGGCACCCACGGACCAGCCCGTTCAAGAACATGAAGCTGCTGCTGGTGTCGGACAAACAGGAGACCTTCCTCGGACTCTGGCCCGAGATCCTCATGATGGGAGGGGCGACGTCAGTGAGGCAGCACAACCCCGGCACGCACAGCAAGGGTGAGAGGGGGGTGGGGGTGTGGGATCCCTGGGGAGGAGGGGGGGGGGGGGAAGGGGGGAAGATCCCTGGGGGTGTGGGGGGGAAATCTCCCTTTTGCAGCAACAGAGACTCGGACAAATGCTCAAATACAAATGATACCCGAATCACACAAATCTTATCAAAGAAAGAATACAGAGACAGAACACGATAAAATGGAAGGTAGACGAAAAGAGCTGGAGAAACTCAGCGGGTGCGGCAGCATCTATGGAGCGAAGGAAATAGGCAACGTTTCGGGCCCGAAACCCTGAAGGAAATAGGCAACGTTTGGGACCGAAACCCTGAAGGAAATAGGCAACGTTTCGGGCCGAAACCCAGAAGGAAATAGGCAACGTTTCGGGCCGAAACCCAGAAGGAAATAGGCAACGTTTGGGACCGAAACCCTGAAGGAAATAGGCAACGTTTGGGACCGAAACCCTGAAGGAAATAGGCAACGTTTCGGGCCGAAACCCGGAAGGAAATAGGCAACGTTTCGGGCCGAAACCCGGAAGGAAATGGGCAACGTTTCGGGCCGAAACCCGGAAGGGTTTCGTCCCGAAACGTTGCCTATTTCCTTCGCTCCATAGATGCTGCTGCACCCGCTGAGTTTCTCCAGCACTTTTTGTCTCCCTTCCATTTTCCAGCATCTGCAGTTCCCTCTTGAACGATAAAAGAGAATTCCAATTCGTAGTAATGCATGCTGAACGTGTGGTGGGGTTTGCGGGGGAAGGTGGTGGGGGGTTGGGGTGGAGAGGGGAGGAAGGGACTCTTCCCCATCACATGCTCAATGGGTGGCTAAATGGGGAGAGAATCCCGGAAATCGGAGATGCAAAGGGACTTGGGAGCGCTGGTGCAGGATTCCCAGAAAGTTAATTTGCAAGTCAAACCGGTTTCGGTAAAGAAGGCAAATGCAATTTATTTCACGAGGGCTTGTATACAAAGACAGGGGATGCAATGCTGAGGCTGGCCAGGCCGCATGTGGAATATTGGGAGCCATTTTGGGCCCCGTATCTGAGGAAGGATGTGCTGGCTCTGGTGGAGGGTCCAGAGGAGGTTTACAAGAACGATCCCAGCAATGAGTGGGTTAACCTATGATGAGCGTTTGTCGGCACTGGGCCTGTACTCGCTGGAGTTTAGAAGGATGAGGTGGGGGGGGTGGGGGGGGACCTCATTGAAACGTCCCGAATAGAGGTCGCGGCCTTAGAATTAAAGCACGTTCTTTTAGGAAGGAGATGAGGAGAGATTTCTCTAGTCAGAGGGTGGTGAATCTGTGGAATTCTTTGCCACAGAAGGCTGTGGAGGCCAAGTCAGTGGATATTCCTAATAGATACATAGATACATAGAAAATAGGTGCAGGAGTAGAGGCCATTCGGCCCTTTGAGCCTGCACCGCCATTCAATATGATCATGGCTGATCATCCAACTCAGTATCCCGTACCTGCCTTCTCTCCATACCCCCTGATCCCTTTAGCCACAAGGGAAGGTCTTGAGATAGATTAAGGCAGAGATAGATAGATTCTTGATTAGTACGGGCGTCGGGGGGTTATGGGGAGAAGGCAGGAGGATGGGGTTAGGAGGGAGAGATAGATCAGCCATGATTGGGTGATCAGCCAACCAAGATAGAGGGAGCTGCACTCTGTGTCAAAGGTCCGAAGTGATAGGAATTGAATTAGGCCATTCGGCCCATCAAGACTTGGTGGAGTAGACTTGATGGGCCGAATGGCCTAATTCAATTCCTATCACTTCTGACCTTTGTCACCGAGTGCAGCCCCCTCTACCCTGTCCTTGCCGACCCCCTCCTTGTACCAGATGGGTTCAGGGTTTGGTGCTGTCCCGAGGCAGGGGGTCACTGCGCAGGCGGGGGGGGGGGGGTGAGGGGGGGCAGACTGTCCACCCGGCATTGTTGACAGCACCATCCTTTCTCCCCCGCAGATGTCCCGATGGGGGTCTTCGACCTGGTGGTGACGGACCCCTCGTGCCCCCCGTCGCTCCTCAAGTGTGCGGAGGCCCTGTCGGTGCCCGTGGTCTCGCAGGAGTGGGTCATCCAGAGCCTGGTGACTGGGCAGAGGGCCGGTCACCACAGCCACCCCACCTACAAACACACCTACAAGCCCAGCTAAAAGGAAACTCCTCCCCCCCCCCTCCTCCTCCTCCCCCAGCTCCCCTTCCTCGATACCCAACCCCCCCCATCTCCCACCCCATCTCCTCCCCTCTCCATCTTCCCTCTCTCCCTCACTCCCTCTCCCATCCCCCCTCCTCTCCTTCCCCTCCCCCCCCACTCCCACCTTGTTCCTCTCTCCCCCCCACCCCCCCCCCGCTTCAATTGTACTGTTGTTTGACATTTTAGAAGCTTTTAACCGTGTGTGTTTGTAACTGCATGTATGAAAATGTACATAGTTTTATCGGTTTCATTTTTATTAAAAAAGAACAGAATAAACTGGTTTCTTGGCCCCTTTTTGTCGGTTTTAAGTCTTTTATTTTAATTTTTTTTTAAACGCCTGCGTTTTTTATCGAAGGTTGCAAAGATCCCGCGTAAGTGTTTCCGCAGCTGCGTGCACCCTCTAGCTGCCACCAGGCCTTGTCCCCGCCCGCCCGCCCGCCCGCCCGCCCGCCCGCCCATGTCATTTGCCTCTTCAGTTTTAGTTGGGAGATACAGCACGGATACAGGCCCATTCGGCCCACAGTTCCATGTTTTCCCACTTTCTCATCCACGCCCGGGGCGATGGTACCCGGGGCCAGTTGACCTGCAAACCCGCACGTCTTTGGGATGCGGGAGGAAACCAGAGCACCCGGAGAAAACCCACGCGGTCACGGGGAGAACGTGCAAACTCCGCACAGACAGCACCCGAGTTCAGGGTGGAACCCGGGTCTCTGGCGCTGGGAGGCAGCAGCTCTACCCGCTTGCGCCTACGTGCTGCTTCCTGCATTGCCACTTGCAGCCTTAGTTCACAAGTTAATCGTGCCAATGCTGGCTCTTTATATATAGAGTTCTGCAGCACAGAAACAGACTTCGGCCCATCACCTCCATGCTGGCCCTAACCAGGGACAAAACGTATAGAATTAGAGTGATGCAGAACAGAAACATTACATAATGAAAAAGGAAGGGTCTCGACCCAAAACGTCACCCATTCCTGCTCTCCAGAGATGCTGCCTGTCCCGCTGATGCTGCCTGTCTCGCTTTTTGGGTCTATCTGGTTTAAACCAGCATCTGCAGTTCCTTCCTGCAGAAATAGGCCCTTCAGCCCAAACGCCGACCAACTTGACCAACTTGCCTCATCCATGCTGGTCCCATTTGTCCTTGCCTGGCCCGGTATCCCTCTAAAACATGATTGAATGGCGGAGTAGACTCGATGGGCCGATGGCCTTAATCTACTCCTAAATATTATGAACTTGTAAACCCTTCCTAACCATGAACCTGCCCCAGCTGTATTTTAAATGCTGCTATAGTACTGGCCTCAACTCTGGAGGTCAAGAAAATGACACCAAGTGCTGGAGTAACTCAGCGGGTCAGGCAGCGTTGCTGGAGAATATGGATAGGTGACGTTTCCGGTCAGGGCTCTGTTTCAGGATGTGCAGCTCGTTCCATATACCCGCCCCCCCCCCCCCCAGTGGAATAAGTTGCCCCCTCAGTTTCCTATTAAAGGGCCTGTCCTACGTTCCCGAGTTATTCACAAATTCTCCCGAGTTTTCCCCGTTGATTCAAACTCGCAGAATGTTCGTAACGAGTCCGTGGATATATCGTAGGGGCTCGTTATGCCAGCCGTGGGTACTCGAGGCATCAGGTAAGTCGGGACGATTTTTCCAGCCTGATAAAAATTGTCCACGAGTAAAATAATAGTCGGGAGGATGTCCCGAGTGCCTCCGGCTGGCATAACGAGCCGCTACGACATATCTACGGACTCGTTACGAACATTCTGCGAGTTTGAATCAAGGGAAAATTCGGGAGAATTCGTGAATAACTCGGAAAGTGGGACAGGCCCTTAAAAACTTTCGCCTCTCACCTTAATCCTGTGTCCTCACCTTAACCCTATGTTCCTGTTCTAACACCTCTACATCCTCAGAAGGCTAAGGATATTCGACACATCACCAATAACTCCCCGCAGTTTCTACAGATTCACCGCAGAGGAATCCTGTGGACTAATCACAGCTTAGCAAGGCAATCGCTCTGCCCAAGGTCAAAATAAATTATATATATTTTTAGTTTACAGATAAAGCATGGAAGCAGGCCCTTCAGCCCACCGAGTCCGAGCCCACTGATCTCCCGTTAGAAATAAAGGATGTTCTTTTAGTAAGGAGTTGAGAATTTCTTTAGTCAGAGGGTGGTGAATCTGGAATTCTTTGCCACAGGAGGCTGTGGAGGCCATCAATGGATATATTTAAGGCAGAGGTAGATTCTCGATTAGTACGGATGTCCGAGGTTATGGGGGGAAGGCAGGAGAATGGGGTTAGGAGGGAGAGATAGATCAAGCCATGATTGAATGGCGGAGTAGACTTGATGGGCCGAATGGCCTAATTCTACTATTTATTCGCTGACCTATGTCAATTTCCCTACACATGAGGGGCAATTTACAAACTAGGAGTGAACAGGGTCCTTTTCAGAATGGCAGGCAGTGGCGAGTGGAGTGCCGCAAGGCTCGGTGTTGGGGCCGCAACTGTTTACCATATATATTAATGATTTGGAAGAGGGAATTAGGAGCAACACTAGCAAGATTGCGGATGACACAAAGCTGGGTGGCAGTGTGAACTGTGAAGAGGATGTTAGGAGGTTGCAGGGTGACCTGGACAGGTTGAGTGAGTGGCAGATGCGTGGCAGATGCAGTATAATATAGATAAATGTGAGGTTATCCACTTTGGCGGCAAAAACAAGGGGGCAGATTATTATCTCAATGGGGTTAGGTTAGGTAAGGGGGAGATGCAGCGAGACCTGGGTGTCCTTGTACACCAGTCACTGAAAGTTGGCGTGCAGGTACAGCAGGCAGTGAAGAAAGCTAATGGAATGTTGGCCTTCATAACAAGAGGATTTCAGTATAGGAGTAAAGAGGTTCTTCTGCAGTTGTATAGGGCTCTGGTGAGACCACATCTGGAGTATTGTGTACAGTTTTGGTCTCCTAATTTGAGGAAGGACATCCTTGTGATTGAGGCAGTAGGTTCACAAGATTGATCCCTGGGATGGCGGGACTGTCTTATGAGGAAAGATTGAAAAAGACTAGGCTTGTATTGACTGGAGTTTAGAAGGATGAGGGGGAATCTTATAGAAACATATAAAAATTATAAAAGGACTGGACAAGCTAGATGCAGGAAAATGTTCCCAATGTTGGGCGAGTCCAGAACCAGGGGCCACAGTCGTAGAATAAAGGGAGGTCGTTTAAGACTGGTGAGAAAAAACGTTTTCACCCAGAGAGTTGTGAATTTGTGGAATTCCCTGCCACAGAGGGCAGTGGAGGCCAAGTCACTGTATGGGATTTAAGAGAGAGTTAGATAGAGCTCTTGGGGCTAGTGGAGACAAGGGATATGGGGAGAAGGCAGGCACGGGTTATTGATTGGGGACGATCAGCCATGATCACAATGAATGGCGGTGCTGGCTCGAAGGGCCGAATGGCCTCCTCCTGCAACCGATTTTCTATGTTTCTATGATAATCCCTTACTCGGTTACAGAGGACATGGGCATAAGGAACACCATTCCCCACTATGGTGCGTTATAATGAGGGGTTACTGTATGTAAACTGTGTTTCACCTTCAATATCTACCTCTGGCCAAGGCCCAGGGTCAGATAGTTGTCAGCAAAGACCATGGAGTGTTGCTGCCATCTGGTGTGAGAAGCAGGGACTGCAGTGGAAAGACTGAAGGGCCAATTTAATAGAGTAGTCAGAAAAAAGACATTCAAAGGGTTCCGACCAAAAACGTCACCTATTCCTTTTCTCCAGAGCTGCTGCCTGATCCGCCGAGTTATTCCAGCACTTTAGTCCCTCATATGAGCAGAGTTAGGTCATTCGGCCCATCCGGTCTTATCCGCCATTCAATCATGGCTGATCTATTTGTTCCCTCTCAACCCCATTCTCCTGCCATCTCCCCATAACCTGTCTATAAATGCCCAATGACTTGGCCTCCACGGCCGTCTGTGGCAATGAATTCCACAGAGCTGCATGGTGGCGCAGCGGTAGAGTTGCTGCCTTACAGCGAATGCAGAGTCGAGACTACGGGTTCGATTCCGACTACGGTTGTATGGAGTTTGTACGTTCTCCCCGTGACCTGCGTGGGTTTCCCCCCGAGATCTTCGGTTTCCTCCCACACTCCAAGACGTGCAGGTTTGTAGGTTAATTGGCTTTGGTGTAAATGTAAAAATTGTCCCTCGTGGGTGTAGGATAGATCGAACCCCCAATGTTCTGCCTGCTCCTCATGGGAATTAAACAGTTGGCCACGAGTTGTCCCAGAGGCAGATCTCTCTTCCAATGGTCTCTCCAAACCCCAGAGGCAGCGGGCTTTTCAACTGGGTACAGGCAATGTTGTCAATGTACCAGTGCCACCCACCTGCTCCGACCACTGGGTCTAAATACCCACCACCCATTTTGAAGCAAGGCGAGGGGGCGGAGGGGGGTGAGGTGGGGGGTGTTGTTCCAAAGTCTGCATTTAGCCCATTGTCAATGTTGCTAAAACAGATGATGTGATCTGTTACGGCCGCCAAAATTAAATACCTCAAAGGCCAATAACACAATACAAAACCAGGTTCAAATGGAAATATTATTTATTTTTCACTAACAAAAAGAACTAAAACCTGGATCAAACAAACAGGGGGGGGGTTGGATGGGCTACAAACAAAAGATAAAGGGTGCTCTGGCCGACCACTCAATGGGCCGTCGGACCAGAGACTCTAAACCTGCCTCAGTGTTAAAATAAACCTGAAACAAAACCACGAAAACAATAATGCCAGTCCCATCCTTCCCAAGCAAAATAAGTTAATACAGAATGAAGAGTTACATAAAAACACTATGAATCACACAAACTAAACCAACACCAGACTGCTGCCACCAGTCTGAGGGGGAAGAGAGAGACAGAGACTGCCAGTCACATGGTCTTTTTAAGCTGAGGCTCCGTCATCAGGCTCGCGTGATGCAGCTTGGCCAGGAGCTTCCAATCAGGTCAGGAAGCAGCAGACAGCAGGAGGTACTAATGGTAATCAGAGAAACAGGTTAGTACATAATTAAACAGCAGCAGAGGGAGCGCACAACAGGTCTTTGTGCCGTACTATTAGTGGGATCATCTAGCTGTCACAGGCTTGGTCCACAAATATGGGGGTGTCGGGGAAAGTGGGGGGGGTTGGAGAATGGGAGAAGGGAGGGGGAGAAGGGGATGTGAGGAGAGGGGGGGAGTGGAGAAAGGGGAGAAGAGTGGAGCGGGGAGAAGGGAGGAAGGAAAGTTGGGGGGAGAGGGTAGGGGAGAAGGGTAGGGGGGTAGTGGAGAAGGAGGGATGGGGGCAGGAGGGGGAGTTTAGTCTACACTCACTGAATCCATCCCTGTGAAAAGTTATAGAGACGGTGATTGGATCTGGAAGCGGACCAATACATCTATAAATAAAACTGAACGACTCGGACATCCTTTCATTTGCACAATTGATTTTATTGTATTAATTTTAATATATTAATGTATGAAATCCATGCATTGAAGTAAGAATATTTTGCAGCCCATCTGTGGTCCCTAACCCCAACCCTAACCGGGCGTCACCCACAGGACAGGAGACGTCAGCGTGTGAACAGGGCGCACGACATGATGAGACACCCAAATGTCGCCCCTGGATTGTGAACATTCCAAAATCCTGGGGCGACAGGGAGACACCGCGCGTCACGCCCCGACCACGACGCAACAACCTCTTTGTCGCAGAAAATGTCGCCCAAGTGGGACAGGCTCTTTAATGTGCGGGGATCGCTGGTCGGCGCGGACCCGGTGGGCCGAAAGGGCCTATTTCCGCGCTGTATCTCTAACAACTAAACCAGAACACGTTCAATCCAACACTGCTTCGATGTCCCTGCTATAGGAAAGATGGCATTAAGTCGGAAAGAGCGCAGAAAAGATTTTCCGTTTTTTTAAAGAGATACAGCATGGAAACAGGCCCTTTGGCCCACCGAGTCCTGCTGGCCATCAATCATTTGTCCAAACTAGTTCAATCATACTTTCAATGATACTTTAATGATACAGTGAAATCCTTTGCTTTCCATGCAACCCAGTAAAATGAATAGGTTTATTGGCCAAGTATGGAACAAGAGTTAGCTATTAAAATTTCAAAGGAAAGTTGGAATGAATACTTATTAAACGTGCATAAATGTTCGATTAATGTAAGACACACTTTAATACAATTTAAAATTTTACATAGATTATATTATTCGAAAACTAAAATTCATAAAATGTTCCCAAATGTATCATCTATTTGTGATAAATGTCAATCCCAAGAAGCTACTATAGCGCACTCATTCGTTTTCTGTACAAAAATTCAAACATTTTGGAATGAAATTTTTGAAATCTTTACAAAGTTATTTAAAATAAGACTGATACCCAAAGCAGAATGGATTATCTTCGGAATAACGGAAGATGGTCCAGAACTAAATGTGTTTCAAAAGAAACTAATAGACTATGGGTTAATAACTGGAAAAAAGCTAATCCTAAAATTTTGGAAGAAGGCTCCAATACCAACTATAAACATGTGGATTTCAAATATGTTCGAAACATTACACCTAGAAGAGATAAGACTCCTCCTGGCAGGTAAACCAGATCACTTCCACCTGACGTGGTCTGCATTTATAGAATTATTACAAATATAGGGTGCAAAGGTACCTTAAAAAAATTGAGGTCAGGTAATGGGGAATGATAGTTGAAGAGTTGGTATGTCCCATTTGCGTAATGCTCATAAAAATATTTGTTTCTCTCTTTTTCCTCTTTCTCTTTCTCCTTCTTTTCTAGGGTCTATTTCTTAACTCTTTTTCTTTTGTTTTTAATTTTGCTCTTATAGGGTCTTCGTCCTTTTTTGTTGTCACATTTTCTACACTCTCACTTTTTCCTTCACTTTCTTCTTTCTTTCAATCTTTTCCTTTTACTAGTGTAAAAAATAAATGGAGTACATTAATTGTAAGAAGACATAAGTGACGAGTACTAATGTATGTGGTTGTAATGTAATGTACTTCTAATAAATAAAAAAGTTTAATGGCCAAGTATGTTCACATACAAGGAATTTGCCTTGGTGCTCCGCTCGCAGGTAACAACACCACATACAGTAACAATTAAGAATGACACATAAAATATTAATAATAACATTATTAATAAAATAATAAAAACACATGTGAATGAAATAAAATACCAGAGCAAAAAGAGGCTACAGACTCCAGCTTTTTGTGTCTGTCTTCGGTTTAAACCAGCATCTGCAGTTCCTCCCTACTCCAAATACTACACCCCTGCTTCAGCACCCATTGTTACTCTGGTATATTTGGGACCTTCTTAGAACCTCCTCCTCGCACATGTTTTTTTCAATTGAACTACTAACTAATATTCAAAGTGGCCTAGAATTCCTTACAATCCACATGCAGGTATAACAAGCAATTGGGAAGCATTGCAAGGGGATGAATATAAGATTCAAGAGAGTTTATTGTCATGTGTTGCAGATAGGACAATGAAATTCTTGCTTTGCTTCAGCACAACAGAATATTGTAGGCATAAATAAATACAGAACAGATCAGATAAATAAACAGATAAAGTGCAATAGGTTATTAATGTTCAGAGTTTTGTTTGAGTTGAGTTTAATAGCCTGATGGCTGTGGGGAAGTAGCTATTCCTGAACCTGGATGTTGCAGATTTCAGGCTCCTGTACCTTCTACCTGAAGGTAGCGGGGAGATGAGTGTGTGGCCAGGATGGTGTGGGTCCTTGATGATGCTGCCAGCCGTTTTGAGGCGGCCACTGCGATAGATCCCCTCGATGGTAGGGAGGTCAGAGCCGATGATGGACTGGGCAGTGTTTACAACTTTTTTGCAGTTGTTTGTGCTATACTGTACCTTATTAGAGGTGGGTGGGTGAGAATCACACCTGGAATGCTGTGGCAATTTTGGTCTTACTTGTTGCCGCAAGTAAGAATTTCATTCGTCTATCTGGGACATATGACAATAAAACTCTTGACCATAAAACCTCTGTCAGAAGTGTGGCAAAAGAAATCACAAGACCAATTCCAGGGGTGCCAAGTTTGCATTCTCTAGAATTTGAGAAGAATGGGAGATATCATTTAAGATTGCAAAGTCCAGCAGGGCTGAATGCAGACAGGAAACGCCTTTGGCAAAGTCTAGAACCAGAAGCCTGTCTCCAAACTAGGCAAGGAACAAGCTTCTTCGGGGGAAATGGCAAAACTTTGGAATTATCTGCCTGAAGGCTGTTAAGAGTTCTCTCAAAACAATTTGGCAGGTTTACAGACCTTTTGAGCATTACGGGATATGGGTATGCGACGGGGAAATTAAACAGTGATTGATCCATAAACGATGCAGACTTTGCTACAAAAGTAAGTTGATTCACTTGTACAAAATGACATCGCTGTAGCTCGTTTTAGTGGCTCTTAAAAGAGCCGTTGTTAGGCCCAGGGCGTGGATGGGGCTGAGGCAATAGGTACAGGAGTAGGCCATTTGGCCCTTCGAGCCAGCACCGCCATTCAATGTGATCATGGCTGATCAGTGGTGGGACATTGGAAGTCCAGTGGTGGGACTATGGAAGTCTTTGACCATGTTGGACAGCCAGGGGTCGGTGTCCTACCAGTGCCCGGCCCGGGTTAAACTGGCTGCCCCTCCGAGATCTTCGGTTTCCTCCCACATTCCAAAGGCGTACCTGTTTGTAGGTTAATTTAAAAATTGTCCTTAGTGTGTGTGGGATAGCGTTAATATGCGGGGATCGCTGGTCGGCGCGGACCCGGTGGGCCGAAGGGCCTGTTTCCATGCTGTAACTAAACTAGGACTCGGCATCCTCAGGGTTAAACTCGCTGGTCGTCTCCGGCCAAGCGCTGGGGGCACAAGTCTGTCCTGAGGTCCTGTGCGATCTCCCGGCCACCGTGAGGGCGGTGCATTGTGGTAGCGCCTGGTCTCTCTACAAGGCATGGGACCATGGCTGCTGTGCTCGCCAGATGTTGGCCTTCTCTCCGCTCCACATGTTTGGCCCCGTCAACCACTCATTGAGACCGCCCGAGGTTGTAGCTATTTTCAGTGGCCCTGGCTTGTTGGGCCGACAGTGGGGGGGTTGAAGGGGCTTTCCCTGGATGCGATGGGACATCTGGAAAGCTCTGACCACATGATGTTGGGCCGCTTGCCGTGGTCCTCAGAGCTCGTCGACCCAATGGGACCACGACGGCCGGGCTCCGGCAGCGCAGGTCTGCTGCGGAGACAGAGAGGGGAGATCGCGGTGGCGCCAGATCTCTTTCGCTGCCGGGACCGGGACTGCGGCTGCTGCGCTCGCCAGCTACCTCTACCCCCCCACCTCCCCCACTGTTTGGCCCTCCTCCCATTCACTCCACGGTCCAGAGATGCACAGGTTTACAGGTTAATTGGCTGCTGTAAACCGTAAATTGTTCCGTGTGTGTGTGTGTGTGTGGGGGATATTGGTGGTGTACAAGGTGTTCGCTGGTCGGTGCGGAAACTGGACCTGTTCCCATGCTGCCAGGTCGCGTAAATGACGGCCAAGTGGGACAGGCCCTTAATGGTCCACCTTCATGAAGAGGAGGGGGGGAGGGGTGGTCGTACCTCATTTTACTGGCTCTAGAAAGAGCCTTTGAAGGGCCGAGGGTGAGGTTGGACGGCCAGGGGTCGGTGTCCTCCGAGCCCGGGTTAAGGTCACTGGCCCCGCGGGCCGAGCTCCGGGAGGTCAGTCCTCATTGATCTCCCGAG
Source organism: Malacoraja senta (assembly GCA_038087875.1). Lineage (NCBI taxonomy): Eukaryota > Metazoa > Chordata > Chondrichthyes > Rajiformes > Rajidae > Malacoraja > Malacoraja senta. The sequence continues at coordinate 5,555,506 of CM075993.1, forward strand.
ACACCGTGAGCGACGGGATCGCCGGACCTCCCTCAGGGCCAAACATCCAACGGACCAAGAGACTGCTTGAGGTTGTAGCTCTTTTCAATGGCTCTTGAAAGAGCCTTTCGTGGGGCTTCGTGCGGTCGTGATGGGACAGCGGTTGTCCACCTTGGTCGATGTCCCGAGTAATCTCCCGCTCACTGGGAAGACGGTGGCGGAGGATCTCCATCGAGAGCGGGTGGGGTGTGATCAATCTTCTTGCCTGGACTGTTGTGGTGGCCAGTTGTGGTGGCGGGAAACCTCGGCCTCCGGTCCAGCTGCCCTCCGGCTGCTTGGTTCGGTCCACCCCCACCCCAACCACCCCCCCCCTTCCCCCAACCCAACCTCTCAAACCCAAACCCAACCACCCCCCTCCCCAACCTCTCAAACTCAACCACCTCTCCCAAACCCAACCACCCCCCTCCCACCTCTCAAACCCAAACATCTCCCAAAACCCAACCACCCCCCCCAAACCCAACCTCTCAAATCCAAACCTCTCCCAAACTCAACCACCCCCCTCCCACCTCTCAAACCCAAACATCTCCCAAAACCCAACCACCCCACCCCCAAACCCAACCTCTCAAATCCAAACCTCTCCCAAACTCAACCACTCCACCCCCCCAAACCCAACCTCTCCCAAACCCAAACACCCCCCACCCCCAACCTCTCAAATCCAAACCTCTCCCAAACTCAACCACCCCCCCCCAAACCCAACCTCTCCCAAACTCAACCACTCCCCACCCCCAAACCCAACCTCTCCCAAACCCAAACACCCCCCCAACCCAACATCTCAAACCCATTCCTTCCCCAAACCCAACCACCCCCCCCCCAAACCCAACCTCTCCCAAACCCAAACACCCCCCCAACCCAACATCTCAAACCCATTCCTTCCCCAAACCCAACCACCCCCCCCCAAACCCAACCTCTCCCAAACCCAAACACCCCCCCAACCCAACATCTCAAACCCATTCCTTCCCCAAACCCAAACACCCCCCCAACCCAACATCTCAAACCCATTGCTTCCCCAAACCCAAACACCCACCCACACCCCCCCCCACACACACACACACACACCACTATTGACTCCACGGTCCAGGGAACGAAGAACATCTACAGAGAACAGGAGGTTGTAGCTCTTCACAGCGGCTCTTGAAAGAGCCTTTGTTGGGCTTGAGGTGGGGGGAGAGAAGGTGAGGTAAGGGCAGGTGAGGATGAAGGGGTAAATGAGGGTTGAGGATGGCGGAGAGGTTACGGAGTGGTGGGAGATAAGGTTACATGTAGGGTTGGTCATGGTGAGGGGGGTGGGGGGGGTTGGTGAAGGAGGGTGAGCGGGACATCCCCCGGCCGGCCGTCCCACCACCATCCGTCCCGCACGACGCCGCCCCCGCTTGTCCACGCTGTCCCTCCACCGCTGCCCCTTATATACCCGCCCACTGACCCGCGCTCCGGCCAATCACCTGGACAATGACGCAACCAACCCTCTGGCGTCCTTTGTCTGAGCCCCACCGTGAAAAGCGCGCCAACCCCAGAAGCAGAGACACATTCCTTCTCTCCAGAGTTGTCCCACCCGCTGAGTTACTGACTCCAGCTTTTTTTTGTCATTCTATGCAAAACAATTAAAACACCTGCAGTTTCTTGTGTCTACAACATCTCTCACTTAGTGTCATTCACTGATCCATAGCTTCCTACAGCAGCAGAGTCATAGTGTGGAAACTCGCCCACACAGCCAACAATGTCCCAGCTACACTAGTCCCACTTGCCTGGGCTTGGTCCATATCCCTCCAAACCTGTCCCATCCATCTACCTGTCCAACTGTTTCTTAAACGATGGGATAGTCCCAGCCTCAACTACCTCCTCTGGCAGCTTGTTCCATACACCCACCACCCTCTGTGTGAAAAAGTTACCTCCCGGATTTTGGGGAAGTCCAGGACAAGGGGGTCACAGCTTAAGGATAAGGGGGCAATCCTTTAAGACCGAGATGAGGAAAAACTTTTTCACACAGAGAGTGGTGAATCTCTGGAACTCTCTGCCACAGAGGGTAGTTGAGGCCAGTTCATTGGCTATATTTAAGAGGGAGTTAGATGTGGCCCTTGTGGCTAAAGGGATCAGGGGGTATGGAGAGAAGGCAGGTACGGGATACTGAGTTGGATGATCAGCCACGATCATATTGAATGGCGGTGCAGGCTCGAAGGGCCGAATGGCCTACTCCTGCATCTATTTTCTATGTATCTATGTATCTATTCCTATTAAATGTTTTCCCCTTCACCTAGAACCTCTGTCCTCTGGTCCTCGATTTCCCTACTCTGGGTAAAAGACTCTGTGCATCTACCCGATCCATTCCTCTCATGATTTTGTCGTCTGTCTGACAGCGATCCCTGTGCTACGGATTATTCAACAGACCAAGACAAACATGGCGTGTGTGAAGGAACAGCAGATGCTGGTTTAAAGACACACAATGCCGGAGTAACTCGGCGGGACAGGCAGCATCTCTGGAGAAAAGGAATGGGTGACGTTTCGGGTCGAGACCCTTCTTCAGACACATCATCATCAGTACAATCAGATTGAAAGTCAAAGCTAAAGGCCTGAAGGAAAAAAAGTCACATTTCTAAGCCTTTATATTTATGCCTGTTGCTTTGAAATGTAATGAAGATCCATTATTAACCAGTAACTCCAACAGGATTGGAACATGCGATGGCAAATAACCAGAGTCAAAACTTAGACACAAGAAGCTGGAGGAACTCAGCAAGTCAGACATGCTGCTGCCTGTCCCGCTGAGTTACTCCAGATTTTTTTCCGTCTATCTTCGGTTTAAATCAGCATCTGCAGTTCCTTCCTACACAGAGTCAGTCCTGGGTCTCCTCCATTGTCAGAGTGAAGCTAAATGCAAATTGTGGAAACAGCATCTCATATTTCGCTTGGGCAGCTTACAGCCCAGCGGTATAAATTAGGTTTGTCACTTCAGGTCGCCACGGCATGGCCTCTCTCTCTCTCTATCCCTCCCCCACCCAATTCGCACCAGCTTCTCGTTTTCACCCAACAAACAGCTAACAATGGCCTGTTTCCTTTATCATCGTTACTTTTTTGCATTTCTTTTATTCATTGTTCTTTATCTCTCTACATCATCTATATCTCTCGTTTCCCTTATCCCTAACCAGTCTGAATGGGACTCGACCCGAAACCTCACCCATTCCTTCTCTCCAGAGATGGATGGAGAGGAGACGTTTGCCCACCTCTTCGCAGAGTGTGGATTTGCAAAGAGAGTCTGGAGAGGTCTGCAAGGGTCCCTGTCACGGTTTATTCCAAACAGCTCCGTCACAGAGAACTCTGTGATTTACGGACTGTTCCCAGGGACGCATTCAGAGACGGACATCGAGTGCTGCTGGAAGGTCATCAACTCGGTGAAAGATGCTCTTTGGTCGGCCCGAGCGTTGTTTACCACCCAGCAGAGCGAGATGTCCGTCAGGGAATGTTACCGACTGGCCCGCTGCAGACTGCAGGAGTACGTGCTGAGGGACGCACTGAAGCTCGGTGCAGCCAACGCCAAGGCTCGGTGGGGGAGGGCCACAGTCTAGGGTCCTTCCGCTGTTGGACATGGGGGGCAGGGTGTGGTGGAGACGCCCCTCAAAACAAGGGAAAGCATTCCACGTCAGTAGACCTCATGAGTGGCAAGGGTGGGGGACAAATTTGCGAAATTTGAACAATGTATGTAGACTGTATTGAATAATTTGTATAGCCTCCGGAAATGTCGGATGAATGTTTGCACGGTTTATGTATTGTATATTTATTACCTGAATAAAGTCTGCCTTCCAGTCAAAGCTTAAGCTGGTTTAAGGGTTGCTGTGCTCAACCCTTCATTTCAGCATTCCATGCCCTCTGGCGTCTCCATAATGCAACTGTTGTGGAGATTTAGAATCCCACACCAGGAACTTGAGCACAGGAATCACACCAGAGGGCAAACAATATTGGAAGACCTGTCCTAGAAACATAGAAAATAGGTGCAGGAGTAGGCCATTCGGCCCTTCGAGCCAGCACCGCCATTCAATGTGATCATGGCTGATCATCCAACTCAGTATCCCGTACCTGCCTTCTCTCCATACTCCCTGATCCCTTTAGCCACAAGGGCCACATCTAACTCCCTCTTAAGTATAGCCAATGAACTGGCCTCAACTACCCTCTGTGGCAGAGAGTTCCTGAGATTCACCACTCTCTGTGTGAAAAATGTTTTTCTCATCTCGGTCCTAAAGGATTTCCCCTTTATCCTTAAACTGTGACCCCTTGTCCTGGACTTCCCCAACATCGGGAACAATCTTCCTGCATCTAGCCTGTCCAACCCCTTAAGAATTTTGTACGTTTCTATAAGATCCCCTCTCAATCTCCTAAATTCTAGCGAGTATAAGCCAAGTCTATCCAGTCTTTCTTCATATGAAAGTCCTGACATCCCAGGAATCAGTCTGGTGAACCTTCTCTGTACTCCCTCTATGGCAAGAATGTCTTTCCTCAGATTTGGAGACCAAAACTGTACGCAATACTCCAGGTGTGGTCTCACCAAGACCCTGTACAACTGCAGTAGAACCTCCCTGCTCCTATACTCAAATCCTTTTGCTATGAATGCTAACATACCATTCGCTTTCTTCACTGCCTGCTGCACCTGCATGCCTACTTTCAATGACTGGTGTACCATGACACCCAGGTCTCGTTGCATCTCCCCTTTACCTAATCGGCCACCATTTAGATAATATCCTAGGATGTGGGACAAGAACCAAGACCCAGGCTCTCAGGCAGACGGTGAAGGCCCCACAGAGCTACCACTGTGTGGCCTGGATAGTGTGGATGTGGAGAGGATGTTTCCACTAGTGGGAGAGGCTAGAACCAGAAGCCTTAGCCTCGGAATAAAAGGACGTACCTTTAGAAAGGAGATGAGAAGGAACTTCTTTGGCCAGAGGGTGGAATTCATGGCCACAGACGGCTGTGGAGGCCAAGTCAATGGATATTTTTATGGCGGAGATTAGTACAGGTGTCTTGATTAGTACAGGTGTCAGGGGTTAAGAGGAGAAGCAGGAGAATGGGGTTGAGAGGGAAAGATAAATCAGCCATGATTGAATGGCGGAGTAGACTTGATGGGCCGAATGGCTTTATTCTGCTCCTAGAATTTACGAACTGGCAAGAGCTAGTAGACTGTGTCACAGTCATAAAAAAGGACATTGACTCTTTTTCTGTGTACTAGCTGGTTTAATACAAGGTTCTCACAGCAGCACGAGTTTCATTTTATTTAGCTCTGCTTACAAAACGGGATGAGCGTACACAGAAAAAACAATAGCTTCGCTTTCATCTGTAGGCACAATGGATTTAACACTGGATTGAGTGATAAGAGGAACCAGCATATGGAATAATGGTGAAGAGAAACAAAATGATGAAGTAACTCAGCGGGACAGGCAGCATCTCTGGTGGTGACGATGAAGAGTCTGCAGAAGGGTCTGGACCCGAAACGTCACCCATTCCTTCTCTCCAGAGACGCTGTCTGTCCTGCTGAGTTACTCCAGCATTTTGTGTCCATCTTCGGTGTAAACCAGCATCTGCAGTTCTTTCCTACACAATGGAATAATGACTGTTGGCTGTGTGTGTGCTCCAGGAATCTCACCAAGTCAGGAGCTTCTCTGAACTTTAGACTTTAGAGATACAGCGCGGAAACGGTCCCTTCAGCCCAGAGTCCGCGCCGACCAGCGATCCCCGCGTACACTAACACTATCGTACACACTGGGGATTTTTCAATTTTAACCAAAGCCAGTTAACCTACCAACCTGTACGTCTTTGGAGGTGTGGGAGGAAACCGGAGAAACCCCATGCGGTCACAGGAAGAACGTACAAACTCTGCCTAGACAGCCCCTGTAGTCAGGATCGATCCCGGTCTCTGGAGCTGTAAGGGAACAACTCTACTGCTGCGCCACTGTGACGAACCAGTGGATGCCATAGCATGTGAACTGGCATTACACCACTTTCTCACACCTAGCACACTTGGCCATTTATAGCGGTGCCAGTGAAAGGAACAACGCTCCCTCCACTATGTGGCTTGGACCCAAAGCCCTGTTGGCTAAAGACCCAGGAGCATTGAGAGAGTCTTCAACGGTTGCATGCGATTCCCAAATCAGTATAACATCGTGTGATGGACAATTCATTGCAGTGGGGAGGTCGGCTGGATAGAGGAGACTCCATTGAACACCCAGGGCGGGTGAGTGGACACTTTGAGAACTGGGAACAGATCGCGTTTGAAGCAGCACAAAGCACTGACATCAATGAGTTCAATTTAAGACCATGCCCTTTACAAATCCCACACACCTAGGACAGGAACAAGACGGAAGACATTCCCAATTAATCGAACCAAGTTTGGGAAAGGTGCCTGGTGATTTCACAAGGAGGATTTTTCTAAGGGTCTTTGACAGACCAATCACAATGGGTAAAGGAGGCTGAAACTCTGGGAAGAGTCGATCTATTTGTTCTCATCATCTCAGTCCGTTCCCATCTCACCTGGGTCAGTCCGTTCATCTCACCTGGGTCAGTCCATTCATCTCACCTGGCAATGCTCCTCCTTTGAGGTTGAGTGATGAGTTGACAGCAGCCCAAGACGAAAGGGAACCGAGATTGCTCAGAATCAGCAACAGCAGTCACACAGGCGCAGAACTGTGCGGTGATTGTTTGTAAAATGGCAGGGAAAACTAAGACACAAAAAGCTGGAGTAACTCAGCGGGGCAAGGCAGCATCTCTGGAGAGAAGGAATGAGACCGAAGAAGGGTCTCGCCCCGAAACGTCACCTATTCCTTTTCTCCAGAGATGTCCCGCTGAGATCCTCCAGCTTTTTGTGTCTATCTTCGGTGTAAACCAGCGTCTGCAGTTCCTTCCAACACTGACTCCAGGCCTGGATTCATCGAGTGTGTCGGTGGGAGTGGCATCGTGTCAGGAGACTCAGTCCCGGGTGTTAGTCTAGAGGAGCAGAGACTGCGACGTGAAGCCGTGCCCTCCGGTGTCGATTGGAGCAGCAGCTTCCCCAGAGATATGTGCAGGTGGCTCAGGTGTGGCCCGGCGAGGTCGCGTACACCGTCGACCTGTCAGCTGCACCGCAGACCAGTGAAGGCGAGGAGCCGACACCTCCAGAGGCTCTGGTCAGATGCCAAAACTGAAAAAGAATGAAAGACATGGTCAGAGATAAACTTTGCAGTGGTAAATCTAATTTTAGTTTAGTTTAGAGATGCAGGCCCTTCACCTTCGAGTTAACGCCAACCAGCGATCACCTCGTACACTAATAATAATAATAATAATGGATTGGATTTATATAGCGGCTTTCTAATACTCAAGACGCTTTACATCGCATTATTCATTCACTCCTCAGTCACACTCGGTGGTGGTGAGCTACTTCTGTAGCCACAGCTGCCCTGGGGCAGACTGACGGAAGCGTGGCTGCTAATCTGCGCCTACGGCCCCTCCGACCACCACCAATCACTCACACACATTCACACACATTCACACGCAGGCAAAGGTGGGTGAAGTGTCTTGCCCAAGGACACAACGACAGTATGCACTCCAAGCGGGATTCGAACCGGCTACCTTCTGGTTGCCAGCCGAACACTTAGCCCATTGCGCCATCTGTCTTCCTAGCACTAGCACTATCCTACACACACTAGGGATTTTGATCATTTTGACACTTGGTAAAATTTTACAATTTTAACAAACCAATTAACCCAATACCTCTGCTCAGTTCGCATTAGCCAACCTGATCTCTCCGACCCGGTGGCTCAGCACTTCAACTCCTCCCCCCCATTCCGAATCCGACCTTTCTGTCCTGAGCCTCCTCCATGGCCAGGGTGAGTCCCACCGTAAATTGGAGCAGCACCACCTCATATTTCGCTTGGGTGGTTCACACCCCGGTGGTATGAACATTGACTTCTCCAATTTCTTGCTTTCCCCCTCCTTCCCCTCCCCTTCCCAGCTCTTCCACAGCCTACTGTCTCCGCCTCTTCCTTTCTTCTTCCCGCCCCACCCCCACATCAGTCTGAAGAAGGGTCTCGACCCGAAACGTCACCTATTCCTTCGCTCCATAGATGCTGCCTCACCCGCTGAGTTTCTCCAGCACTTTTGTCAACCTGCAGTCAGTAAGTCAGTCCATTATAACCAAACTCCATTACAATGGGATCCGTTTATAAAAAGGAATTACTGTACTGTATAACTGCAGTGCTGAATCCTACCAGACTGCATTTAATCCCAATTATCTAACAGCCCATAGACTTGTACAGTACAGAAACAAATCTTTCATTCAGCCAACTACAAAATGTAGTTACAGATGTTGAAAGTCCATAAGAAGATCAGAGAAATGCTATCAGAAGATCAGGCAGCAAGCATCCATAGAGAGAAAAACTGACCCTAAACATCGACCATTTCTCTCTGCACGGATGCTGCCTGATTCTAGACACAAAATGCTGGAGGAACTCAGCGGGACAGGCAGCATCTCTGGAGAGAAAGAATGGGTGACGTTTCGGGCCGAGACCCTTCTTCAGATCTCGAGATGGGGCTCGACCTGAAATGTCACCTTCTCTCCAGAGATGCTGGCTGTCCCGCCGAGTTACTCCAGCATTTTGTGTCTATCTTCGGTTTAAACCAGCATCTGCAGTTCCTTCCTACACATGCTGCCTGATTCTTCCAGCACTTTGTGTTTTGGAGGCAGGAATTGAACCCCACTGCATATTTAACCAGCGAGTTGCATTGACGTGGTACAGAGCCCACTGGCCATCTTACCTTCCGAGCGTGCCTCCTGACTGCGTGTAGTACTTGTTGTAGTCCAATCTCAGCAGGAGCTGGGCCAGGTCGGAGTTAATCTGGTGATTGCGAACGCTCGACAGGATCTTGAAGAGGAGGGACGACTGGCGACTGAAACCCTGGGAACCGCCCAAAACAACAAGCACATCAGCCTCGGTCAGCAGAAGGATCAGCCGTGCCTGTGAATGGAACATGCCCTCGCCTGCACAAGTAACAGTGGTGCAGCGGTAGATTTGCTGCCTTTACAGTGCCAGAGACCTGCATTCGATCCTGACCTCGGGTGCTGCCTGTATGGAGTTTGTACGTTCTCCCTGTGACTGCATGGGTTTTCTCTGGGTGCTCCGGTTTCCTCCCACACTACAAAGACGTGTAGGTTAATCGGCTCCGTAAATTGTCCCCAGTGTGTAGAATGGAACTAGTGTAAGGGTGATTGTTGGTCGATGCCGACCTGGTGGGCTGAAGGACCAGTTTCCACTCAGATTTTCTAAACTAAACTAAAACAGTAAAAACATTCAGCCACATCAACGCCAAGGTCATGCAGCTAACTAGAGCCGAGATCCTGACTTCGGGAGCCATCTGTGCGGAGTTTGCACGTTCTCCCTGTGAGGACATGTGTTTCTCCCGAGTGCTGTGGTTTCCTCCCACTTAAGGTCCTGTCCCATTTGGAGATTTTTTTGGCGTCTGCCGGCATAATTGACTGACGTATCAGGTCACCGAAACTTCGCAGCGTGACGCATCGGTGACGCGGCCTGATGACGTATTGACGCGCGGTGTTTTTTTCGAGTGTCGCAACGTTTTTTCTTGTCGTCTCTGGATTTTGAAATGTTCAAAATCTTTTGGCGACACTGATATGATGTCGAAAAAAATCGCCAAGTGGGACAGGCCCGTTAGAGATGTGTGGACTGATTCCTTTATGGGCTGCTATATATTGCTGCTAGTGTGGTGTTGAGTCATAGAAGGGAATTGATGAGAATAAGCGGGAAGGTTAAAATATAGGATGAATGTATTGGTACATGGTCTATTATTGTTTCATGTACAGAGAAACAGTGAAAGCTTCATTTGCGTCTCATCCATGTACATGAGTGATGTACAATCAAATCATGTACACGCACAACAGGTAGGGCAAAGAAAAAAATATTGTTCCTTTTGACAGGAAGTGCAGGTTGGTCACTACTTACCGTTACAAGAACGCCTAGTTGTGGAGCTCCTCGGTCATCCATGGGACCAGGATTCTGACTAACCAGGGAGCAGAAGTTGTGGCATAATTCCAGGATCTCGGTCAGGCAGTGGAACACCTGCAGAGGAAGGAAACAAACCTGATCAGACATCGTTGATTCATTGAAAAGCTACGCTGGGTCAGTATTAACTGGTGTGTGTGTGTGCACACAGACATATACATATGTACAATTCAGTACACACCGTGCGCGTGCGTGTGCGTGTCTCTGCGTGTACTGCAGGTGGTGATTTACAACGAAGATAAACACAAAACGCTGGAGTAACTCAGCAGGTCACATATGTTTCTGTGTATATATATATATATATATATAAAACGTTTAGAGATTTAGAGAAGCCAATTACCTACAAGCCCACACGTCTTTGGTATGCGGGGGGAAGCCGGAGCACCCGGAGGAAACACACGCAGGTCATGGGGAGAACATGCAAACTCCACACAGACAGCGCCCAAGGTCAGGATCGAACCCTGAGAGGCAGCAGCTCTGCCAGCTGTGCCACCCCATGATTCCCGTGCCATGAAAGGGAGGTGTACTCACCGGTTTGAGCAGGATGAACGACTGGGCCAGCAGGTTACTCAGGAAGTGATCGTGAGCCAGTCGTATGCTTTCAAAGTCCCGGATGGAGTTTATCCGCTGGAGGAGCTGAGAAAACTGAGACTCGAGGACATCCACCTGGAATGGCACAAGGCGGCGTTCAGCATCCGAGGGGAAGAAACTCTGCAAGTACCACACTTGAGGGGCTTGGATCCCACCAGATGCTAGTGTGCTCTGGGCTAATGCTCACTTCAACTCAATTGCTGCAGATGGCTTTGCAAGGTTGTCATTTTTGCAAGTTTGAAGTCATAGCTTGGTTCAACATCCTCAGACCCCTGTGTATTGCTGGAGCAAGTAGCTAGTTGGCCATTCTCATCGGCTAGATTCGCACTAACTCTTGCACTTAGTTCATAAGTAATAGGAGCAGAATTAGGCCATTCGGCCCATCAAGTCTACTCCGCCATTCAATCATGGACGATCTATCTTTCCCTTTTAACCGTATTCTCCTGTTTTCTACCCATAACCCCTGATACCTGTAATAATCAAGAATATTGTACCCTTTATCTATCTCCTGTGGATGGTTGGATTGTATTGATGTATGGTCTTGTCTTTGACTGGATCGCATGCAAACAAATCCTTTTCACTGTACCTCGGTACACAAGGCAACAATAAACCCAAACTAAGCTTCCACTGGCCACAGTTGCCAGTAACTTTGGGCTGTGACTTGCATGAAATTCAGGCTCAGTGAAGACAAGGACGCGGATGAATGGTGGGACTGCCAATTTACCTCCGTAACCAGTGAGACTTAAGAGTGGACAGGGAACATGTATGGATACAATTTATGTAGAAAGACATTTTAAAGATACCTGAAAAACAAAAGAGGGAGAGGGCAGAAACACTCAAGGGTAAAGAAGTCAGCGAATGCAAGCAATGTACTAAACAAATACTTTGCATCAATATTTACCACGGAGAAGAACATGGAGATCAGTGTCGGGTAGACTTATATGCTAGGACAATTTAAGAGCAAGGAGGTGGTAGTGCTGGGTCTTTAGAAATGCATGATGGCAGAAGGGTCCTCAGGGCCTGATGGGATCTATTATTATTATTAAACTTTATTTCAGACTCAAGGTCCAGACAAGAGACGACATTACATACAATACATGTAAAAACACCACATCCCAGGTTATTGAGAGAGGCAAGAGAGGAGATTGCTGAGGCCTTGACAAATATTTTTGTATCCACTCTATCCATGGTGCGCGATTCTGGAGGACTGGAGAATAGCTAGTGTTGTCCCTTTGTTCAAGAAGGAAATAGGGACAATCTTAAAAGCCTCGCGTCAGTGGTGGCAAAGACATTGGAGAAGATGGTTTGGTTTAGGATTTACTCATGTTTAGAAGAGAGTAGCAGTGAAAAGGTGTCATTCTGGCTGAAGATGTGTAGCTAGTGAAGATATATAAATACTTGGATGGGTTGGCAGGTTAAGTTTGCAGGTGTGATGACAATTGGAGGAGTTGCAGACTGTGAGGAAGGCTGGCAAACGGCACAGCGGGATGTAGATCAGTTACAGAAATGGCAGATGGAGTTTCATCTGAGGGAATTGTGAGATGTTGCATTTTGGGAGGTCAAATGTATGGGGTGGTCAAATGTATGATGGCAGAATCTTTAACGGCATCGAGCTGACCAACTCGTTGGTCTAGGGGTATGATTCTCACTTTGGGTGCAAGAGGTCTCAGGTCCCAGGTTCAAATCCCAGAAGAGCCCTTGTTTGCATGGATAAGACAGGTTTAGAGGGATATGGGCCAAACGGGGGCAAATGCTTGGATGGGGCATCTTGGTTAGCATAGACGTGTTGGGGTAAAGAGCCTGTTTCTGTGCTGTATAACTCTATTACTGCTCTTTGTGGCAGATTTCAACCATCTCTTCAAGTGCTTACTGACCTCTCCTGAACAACCTGTCTCTCACTTTATGTTACGTGTACCTATACTGGATATCGATCCGCTCCGACACCGATGTTTAGATTTCAGTTTATTATCGTCACGTGTACCAGCGGACAGTGAATGGCTATGTTTGGCAGGCTATCCAAACCTATCAGACACACAATAATAGCTACAATCAGTTCGAGCTTGAGTGCAATAGGTAGAGCAAAGGGTAAGATACAGAGTGCAGAATATAGTTCTCAGCATTGTAGAGCGTCAGTTCTAGAGACAAACTCCAATGTCTACAATGGGGTAGAGGTGAATTAGGCAGTACCCTAGCTTATGGAAGGACTGTTCAAAAGCCTGATAACTGAGGGGAAGAAGCTGTTCCTGGGAATGGAGAAATGGTTTGATATCCTCACAACTCCTTATGGGCCTGTCCCACTTGGCGATTTTTTAGGCAACTGCCAGCGACTGTCATAGTCGTAGCAGGTCGCCGAAAAACCGGCGACAACCTACGTCATCCTGGCGACAACCTACGGCAGCACCGGCGTCAGGAGAAGTCAAGCGACGCTCATTGGCGACAAACCCACTGTCGGCGAAATTTTTTCAACGTGTTGAAAATTTAGCGGCAACCAGAAAGACGCTACGACTTTTTGCGCAACTGAGGAGACGACTCCCGGCGACCACTGGCGAACATGTGGCGACAAACTAGTCGCCTGTAGTTGCCTAAAAAATCACCTAAGTGGGACAGGCCCGTTAGTTTGGACATCCCAGAGAATAAAAGGCCAGTGGTTGCCTCTCATAGTCTACACCCCGAGGCCAGGTTGCACGTGATGCTGAAGGTGACAGTTTATTCCAGGTTACCTGTAGGTAGTACTGCAGGTTGTCCACAAGGAACGCCATGTGGTTCCTCACTCTCCACTTGACCACGTCCGTCTGGTTGTATTTGAGGCGCTTGCGCTGCATCTGCACGGCCCAGCAGTGCTGCAGCTCCGCCTGCACCCTCCGCACGCTCAGCAGGTACTTGAACACAATGTTGTACCTGACGGAGGGAATGGGGTGAGAAACAATGTTGAAAACTGGAAAGGCTCTGTCTCACGGTGTTGCGGTCATCGGCGGTGAAGCGCGGCTTCGCCTGTAGAGGGGACCGCACGGCAACGGCGAGAGCGCCGAGCCTATGCCACGGGAGCGCCGCACGGGTGCTGCGCTGGGGCCGAGTGATTTAAATACGGCTGGTCCCACGAGCTTGCGGTAAGTAAAAGAAAAGGGCGGGCCGACTGCGATGACGTCATTTTGGATCTGCGGGGCTGTGGCGGCGGCCGTCCTGATCGCAGCGCTGTAGCGGTGGCTATGGCGGCGGCCGTGCCGTACACGTGCCTCACTGGCGGAGGCTGTGGCGGTGCAAGTTCGACGCACGGCGCTCGAGCCACACTGGCGGCGGCCGTGCCGCACTCGTGCCTCACTGGCGGAGGCTGTGCGGTAGGGACATATTTTTGAACAGTGTTGGTTTTATTTTAGCACCGTGCGGTGTTGGGAACAACGCCGCACGGCCCCGGAATTGTGCGTTTGACCGAATGCGCGGTCTATGGCGGCCCAGGAGCGGTAGATTCTTCCTGTTTCGCCGCCAATGACCGCAGACTCGTGAGACAGGCCTTGAACATAACCTGAGCTACCAGTCTCTCCCATCCACAAGCGCGGCACAGTGATAGTGCAACTGCCTTACTGCGCCAGAAATCCAGGTTCGATCCCGACTACGGGTGCTATCTGTACAGAGTTTGTACATTCTCCCTGTGACTGCGTGGGTTTTCTCCGATTTTCTCCCACACTCCAAAGACGCACAGGTTTGCAGGTTAACTGGCTTCAGTAAAATTGTAAATTGTCCCTGGTGTGTCGGATAGTGTTAGTGTACGGGGTGATCGCTGGTTGGCGCAGACTGGGTGGGCAGAATGGCCTGTTTCTGTGCCTGTCCCACTTGCCGATTTTTTCGGTGACTGCCGGCGTCATTGACTGACGTATCAGGGTCGCCGAAAGATTTTGAACATTTCAAAATCCAGCGGCGACAAAAAAAATGTTGCGACACTTGAGGAAACACCACGCGTCAATACGTCATCACGCCGCGTCACGCCGGTGACCTGATACGTCAGTGAATGATGCCGGCAGTCGCCGAAAAAATCGCCAAGTGGGACAGGCCCATATCTCTAAAGTCTAAAGGGCACAGATTCAATAGACAATAGACAATAGGTACAGGAGTAGGCCATTTGGCCCTTCGAGCCAGCACCGCCATTCAATGTGATCATGGCTGATCATCCCCTGATTCGAACCTGAATGAGGCAAAGCTGCATCAACTCTTCTTTGCCTCTCCACAGATGCGGACTAACCTGCTGAGTCTTCCAGCTACTGTGCTGTGTTTGATTCACTGCCTGTACTGAGTGGTTCCTCTCAACTAGAGCACGGTACAAACTATAACACTGGCCAAGCTTGGAAGGAGAAGGAAGTCATGGTGGAAGGCACATGAATCAATGCTGGAAGAAGCTGGGCACAGAGTATCCACCAGGCACTCAACCACAAGACATGCTTGCCAACCTTGATCAGCTTGGTCAGATACACTTGCGGGATTCCCAGCTTGGTTGAATACTGGATAGTTGCCAATCATGAGGATTGTGACCAACTTTACGGCTGTGCAGAAGGAGGAAAAGCAAGAGGGGAAAATAAACAGCAGCAATTCGTACGGTAAACTTACTTTTCCAGCACAGCGGGGCTGAACAAGATGTGCAAAGGCCACTGCACTTTGTACGAGAGACCCAGAGCTGACCAGCCTGACGTCGGGGCTTCACGAGGGGAAGCTGATGCATCACGACTCTGTGTTGAATCTACATGTGAATGGGGTTGGGAGGAACATGCAAAAAGAAAGGGAAAAATCTATAATGACAACCAAAACTAGGCAAGCGGAATGAAAGCACAACAATATGCATCAGACAGGTTTAGAGGGATATGGGTCAAATGCAGGCAGGTGGGCCTAGTGTAGATGGGACATGTTGGTTGGTGTGGACAAGTTAGGCCGAAGGGCCTTTTTCCACACTGTATGACTCTATGACCCTAATTAAATGTCTTGGGGGATGAGCAGAGGCGAGCATTAATAACCTATTGTTGTAAAAACTCTTCTGGGTCACCGATAACCTCTGAGGAAGGGAAGCGTTGACCATAACTGCTCGCTTACACGCAACACCAAACATTGATGACAGGGCAACAAATCAGCACAGCCTTCTCAGAGGCAATTATGAACAGACATTAAACATGGCTTACAACATAGCGGGTAGGAAGGAACTGCAAATGCTGGTTTAAACCGAAGATCGACACAAAATGCTGGAGTGACTCAGCGGGACAGACAGCAATCTGAATCTGAAGAAGGGTCTCGACCCAAAACGTCACTTATTCCTTCTATCAAGAGATGCTGCCTGTCCCGCTGAGTTACCCCAGCATTTTGTGTCTATCATGGCTTACAACACAACCGTGTTCCACGAGAGAATATAAAAAAAATTAACAACCAACCCTCTTACATAATATCATAACTAATAATAACAATAATAATATATTTTATTGTCATTGCACATAGGTGCAACGAGATTTGGTATTCCGCTTCCATCCGATGTCATAACTTAAACAACTAATAACATTTAGATAAAATTTAAACCTCCCTGTACAAGGTATGTGCCGTTTTAACTACAGTATTCAGTAAATTTGGTCGGAAATAGTTTCTTGGTTCAGTTGACACACAACAAATGTAAAAAAATAGTGCATTGATATTTATGTCAAGGTTACTGGCTGATTTATTATTGACACCTGCAGAAATATACACACAAGTGTAGAGAACCTCCAGAACAGGCACAGTGTGGATTAAACACCAACTGCATCAAGGAGATGCCACTAGCCCTAAAAGACAAGGATGCAAGGGATAGTTCCACCTTCCTTGCTTCATTGCAGCTTGCGTAACTTTTTTTTCTGGGGCAGGTAGGCAATTTGTGCCAGTCAAACAACACATGCTGTGGCTCAGGGCTGCGTTCAACGCACACAGTGGACAAAATGCGTAGGAAGGAACCGCAGATGCTGGTTTAAATCGAAGATAGACGCAAATTGCAGGAGTAACTCAGCGGGACGGGCAGCATCTCTGGAGCGAAGGAAAGGGATTGGGCAAGAACGGTGAATCACCACCAGCGACACTTGTTGCTGTGTTCTCTACAACTAGTGGCACAGAAGGCGGATGATATACTTGCCTTCATTGCTCGGGGCATTGCATGTATGAGTCTGGAAGTACTGGTGCAGCTCTGAAGGCCGCATTCGAGTGCAGGTCTGGTCGCCCCATTACAGGAAAGATATAGAGGGTGTGAAGGAGGTTTACTAGAACGCTGACTGGATTAGAGGGTTTCACCTGCAAGAAGAGGTTGGATAAACTTGGAACACTGGAGGTTGAGGGGAGACTTTATAGAAGTATATAAAATTCTGAGAGGCATAGATAGGGTAGACAGTCAGAATCTTTTTCCCAGGGAGGAAATGTCCAACATATCTGGAATAGCAATAAGGTGAGAGGGGGGAAACTTTAATGGAGATGTGGGGAGCAAGTTTTTTTTACACAGAGAGTGGTGGGGCCTGGAATGCATTAGCAGGGGTGGTGGTGGAGGCAGATATGATGGCGGCATTTATGAGACTGTTAGATAGGCACATGGAAGTGCAGGAATAGAGGGATATGGATCATGTACATGCAGATTAGATCAGTTTAACGGCATCATGTCGGCTCAAACATCGTGGGCTGAAGGGCCTGTTCCTTTGCTGTACAGTTTAGTTTAAGTTTAGAGATACAGCAGGGAAACAGGCCCTTCTGCCCACCGAGTCCGCACCGACCAGCTATCCCCGCACATTAACACTATCCTACACACTAGGGACAATTTACATTTCTACTAAGCCAATGAACCTACAAACCTGTACGTCTTTGGAGTGTGGGAGGGAACCGGAGATCTCAGAGAAAACCCACGCAGGTCACGGGGAGAACGTACAAACTCCGTACACACAAGCACCTGTAGTCAGGATCGAACCTCTACGCCACCGTGCCCCCCCTCTTCTACGTACTATCCATTATGTAACATTTACATAGACAGAACACAAGAGACGTGTGAACCCATCTACCTTTGGGGTTTTTCCCATGGTACTCAACAGTGAGGTGCAGGAGCGGGAGAAGATTGTCGTCATCCAACAGGACTCTGTGTGCGGATTTCTGGAACGCGACGTTAACATCTGTAATGTAGTCAGAGATGAGAGAGTTAGAGAGGCCAGAGAGGATAAAACAACGTAGATACGTTTTTTCTTTAAACTCTTCTTTTGCTGCGGTTATTTAAAAGGATTTAAATTACATATTTTAATAATATAACAGCATAAGAACATGAGAATAAGAAACCTCGTTCGTTCCACCTCCGCTCCAGTAGTTTAAGCACCCTTTCCCAAATAATCCCCATCTCCCACGAGTTGTTTTAACATCCTACTCCTCTATTAATAATTGGAGCCATTCCTTCCAATTATTCGCCTTATTTACCATGTTCGGTGACTGCTGTTGGTGGAGTCTTTAATAAATGCTGTGCACTGTCGATGAAGGCCTGAAATAGTTCACCTCGACCCAGCAGGTAGAAATCTTTGATTATCTGGAATAGAGCACAGGATAAATACAAGATACATGATACATTTATTTGTCACATGTACCAATTGGTACAGTGAAATGTGTGGTCGCCATACAGCCATACGAATAATAAAGAGCACAGAACACGATAGTCTTTAACATAGACATCCCCACACAGCGGGATCAAAGTTTCCCCACTGTGAGGGAAGGCTCCAAATTTCAGTCATCCTCCTCCGTTGTCCTCCCGTGGTCGTGGGGCTGCCGAACCCCCCGCTGTCGCCGCTACGGGCGGCCCGATGTT
This sequence comes from Malacoraja senta, assembly GCA_038087875.1. Classification (NCBI taxonomy): domain Eukaryota; kingdom Metazoa; phylum Chordata; class Chondrichthyes; order Rajiformes; family Rajidae; genus Malacoraja; species Malacoraja senta. The sequence goes on from CM075993.1 coordinate 5,573,977, forward strand.
CAGGCCCGCTCGCCGTGGTGATGGAAGTCCGACGTCGGCACTGGAGGACATCCTCCGCGGCTTGGACATCCGAATCGGCCACCTCCTACCGGAGTCCGCAGTTCCCGGTCCACAGGCGGAGATTCAACGCTGGTGGCCCTCGGCAAAGGCCCCCAGGACTGCTCGATGTTGAAGTCAGCGCCGGCCGCGTTGGAAGCACTTCAAACCCCCAGCTCCGATGTTAAAGCAGCAGGCCCAACACTCCGGAGTTAAATGTAACAGCACTTGGTGCTAATCCATAGTTTTGAAGTCAATGGTTTTTACCATCAAGGCGTGGAAAAGATAAATGCTCCATTTTGATTTTAAGCCCTGCCCAAAGGACAAATGATTCTTGCTGAGAAACACAAAATGAAGACCCGAGGCACAGAGTAAAGAATAACTCGCGAGGGAAATATCTCTTATAAAGAGGGGAACCTAACATGGGAAATAAACCAGAATTAAACACATCCTTTGTGTAGGTCTTCATAGAGAACAGAATAAACCCTCAGGAATACAAAAGAACCAAGGGGTTTGTGGGTGGTTACGGTGGCACAGCGGTAGAGTTGCTGCCTTACAGCACCGGAGACCCAGGTTCGATCCTGACTACGGGCGCTGTCTGTACAGAGTTTGTACGTTCTCCCCGTGACCTGCATGGGTTTTCTCCGAGATCTTCGGTTTCCTCCCACACTCCAAAGATGTACAGGTTTGTAGGTTGATTGGCTTGGTAAATATCCCTAGTGGGTGTAGGATACTGCTAATGTGCGGGGATCGCTGGTCGGCGCTGACCCGGTGGGCCAAAGGGCCTGTTTCTGCGCTGTATCTCTAAACTAAAAACTAAACTTGTGCAAATAACGAAAGGTATAGTAAAAATAACTACTAGAGATATTAATGGGCTTGAAAACTAAAAAATGTCATGACTTGATAATCTGCATCCCAGAGTTTTGAAAGAGGTGGCTAGAATTAATGGATGTACTGGATTACCTAAAAAGGGATATCAAGTCAAGTCAAGTCAAGTGAGTTTATTGTCATGTGTCCCTGGTAGGACAATGAAATTCTTGCTTTGCTTGAGCACAACAGAACATAGTAGGCATTTACTACAAGGCATTCTATAAATATATACACAATGGTCAATATACTGATAAAGTGCAAATAACAGTATTGGCTAGTAAAGTTCAGTGTTATGTCCGAGCCAGGTTTAATAGCCTGATGGCTGTGGGGAAGTAGCTGTTCCTGAACCTGGTCGTTGCAGTCTTCAGGCTCCTGTACCTTCTACCTGAAGGTAGTAGGGAGATGAGTGTGTGGCCAGGATGGTGTGGGTCCTTGATGATGCTGCCAGCCTTTTTGAGGCAGCGACTGTGGTAGATCCCCTCGATGGAAGGGAGGTCAGAGCTGATGATGGACTGGGCAGTGTTTACTACTTTTTGTAGTCTTTTCCTCTCCAGGGCACTCAAGTTGCCGAACCAAGCCACGATGCAACCGGTCAGCATGCTCTCTACTGTGCACCTGTAGAAGTTAGAGAGAGTCCTCCTTGACAAACCGACTCTCCGTAATCTTATCATATACTTGTTACAAAGGAAGTGTACCAAAGATATACTTGTTACAAAGGAAGTGTAGCAAAGATTTACCAGACTAGTTCCTGGAAGGCAGTGCGTCACATGAGGAGAGATCGAGGAGGTTGGGCCTCTCTTCGCTCTACCTCAGAAAAATGGATGACCTCATTGAAATGTGCAAAAAGGACTTGACTGGGTAGATACAGGAAGGACTTCTCCTGGGTGAGGAGTCAGAAACTAGTGGTCAGCCTCTAAAATAACGAGTAGGCCATTTAAGACCGAAATGTAAGAGGAATCTCTTCACCCAGTGTGGTGAGCCTTTGGCCTTCTTCACACCAGAGGAATGGGGAGACTCAGTCACTGTGATCAAAACTGAGATCAATAGATTTAATCAATGGGTCTTCCTGAAACTGTATGGATCTTAAAGGGACAGGGAAATAAAGCAGGAAAATGGGTGCTTGAGATAGAAGCTCACCATAATCCTGTCAAAGCCTCAAGGGGTCAAAAGGTTTAGATCTGCTCCTGTTTATATAAATGATTGAAAATGGTAAGAACAAATTGAGAGTTCTAAAGGGAAAACAGCTTTATCTCTTGTCATTTAGAGAGTGAACTATTAAGCCACAGTTACGATAGAATGATATCTGCTTGGCTTTTGAGAATCAAGTGGCAACCTGGTAGCTTTGAGAGAGACAGAAGTGGACTGGAGTTTAAACTTCCATTGTTGCTGCAACAAAGTGGAGCGTTCTCACTAGGCTTGGCCAGGATTAGACCTAGGTATGTGATGGTATCGTGGCCAAGCTTAGTCAGAACCCTGCACTGTGATGCAGCGCCAAAGACAGTTTAAGCTCCGAGCCACAAAAACTCGGATAACTCGCAAAAACCTGGTAACTGCTTCAACGATGCTAACTGGTTGTAGAAGACATCGGTTAGGCTGCACTGGGATCATTGTGTTCAGTTTAGTCACCGTGTTATAAGAAAGAGCCCATTAGGGCTAGAAAGAGTGCAGAGAAGATTTACAAGGATGTGGCCACGAGGCGACACGAGGACCTGAACTATAGGAAGAGTTGTTTAATAATAATAATAATAATGCATTTTATTTGCTGGCGCCTTTCTGGACACCCAAGGACACCTTACAGGAGATTAACAAATAAGAAACATATAATCGGAATAAAATAAATTATAAAGACATCACAATACACAAATTAAGGACAGAATTCATTCCAAAGGCACAAAAAAGAAAATCAGAAACACAATTTGAGGAGAGAGCAGCGGCAGCTAAACCGCGCCAGCGTCCACTCTCCCCTCCGTCCGCCATCTTGAACACAGACTAACAAAGACACAGCACACAAAAAGAAGGAACTGCAGATGCTGGAAAATCGAAGGTAGACAAAAATGCTGGAGAAACTCAGCGGGTGAGGCAGCATCTATGGAGTGAAGGAAATAGGCAACGTTTTGGGTCAAAACCCTTCGAAAAACTATAGGAAGAGGTTGGGTAGGCTAGGATTTTATTCCTTGGAGAGCAGGAGGCTGAGGAATCTTCTTGCATATGGCGTGCACAGCCTAAAGTTGGAGGACAACTTGTTCCGTTTGATCTTATTTGATTGTGCACGCCGGGTTGATTGCATTCGTCGAAACAGGGCGGATTACGTGAAGGTTACAATCTCCCACCCCAGCTGAGGGATGATCTTATAGAGGTGAATAAAATCACGAGGGGAATAGCTGGGGTGAATGCACACTTTTTCCCAGGGTACGGGAATCAAGAACTAGAGGGTAACCTGAGGGGCAACTCTTTCACACAGAGGGTAGTGGGTAGATTGAACACGGTGCCAGAGGAAGTAGTTGCGGCATGTACAATAAACATTTTTTAAAAGGCATTTGGATGGGTACATGGAAAGAAAAACTGTAGGCAAATGGGATTAGCTTGGATCTTGGTTGGCATGGACGGACTGGGCCGGAGTCTATTTTTGTGCTGTGTGACACTATGACTATCACTTTAATTCTAATGCCTATGAACATTGTGGATAAAAAGAAAATTAATAAATGTTAACCATACTGGCATTAGGTTGAATCATTGACTCCCACATTAGATCAAATATAAAAAGTATCAGAATTTTTTTTAAATCAAGTAATAAAAGGTTTCACTGTAGGCGTGCACTCAGAGCGCAAGATCTATTTGGAAATTAGCTGTACCTACCCAGGAATCAACATTGAGTCACATTTATATAACTGTAAAGGTTTAGCAACATGTAAGCCTTGAAATAAACATTACATTCAGTGTAAATACAGTGGAAGCTTTTGGTTGCCGTGAGATATTAATAACCACGGGCCGTTCGTTACTGCATGCAGCAGCTCTTATTCCACATGTATCTTACTTTGCAAATCTTAGCTCAATTAATGGAATCAGCTATTCTTCCATATTTAAAGACTTGTTTCTTTACATTTGGTACGTCAGGTGATGGAGCTTAAGGGCCTGTCCCACTTGGCCGTCATTTGCGCGTAAATTACGCGACATCATTTACGCGTCACGACGCACGATGTGACACGCGCATGGTGCGCATTACGCACGCATGGTGCGCGATGACATAGGCAGTGACGCGCAGCCGCGCAGGATTTTGTGATGTACAAAATCTTCGCGCGCCATATGCGTGATGCGCAAATGACGGCCAAGTGGGACAGGCCCGTTAGTGCTGGAACTGAAGTCTGTAGAAGAACTGAAGTCTGTTGATCTCCCAGAAGAACTATAATGCATTTTTAATGCAGAATAAAGGCCCGTCTATATGTCTTACTGCAACTGTGTTATTTTTCCATTCTTCCATCCACCAGCCTTTGATCTACTAAACGTTATTCCCTTATCATGTAGCTGTACCCTGCGAACGTCTTGATTGTAATCATGTCTGGTCCTTCTGCTGGCTGCTGAGCTTGCAACAAAAGCTTTTCACTGTACCTCGGTACACGTGACAATAAAGTAAAATAAACCAAACCTTTTGTCTGTGTTGCCAATTCAAAACTCACTGATGAAAGAGTCAAACATTTGACCTTGGAGGGCAAAGGTTGGAGGGCAAAGGGGAATCCCACTGCCTCCAAGCCCCTCTCTTGACCATGCATCTTGCCAACGTGAAAATATACCAGCATGTCAACTGTGCCAAAGGCTCAAAGTTAAAATACTCACTAAAATCCAATTTCTGACCCAAAATCTGCAGATGCTGGAAACTTGAGCAAAACATAAAAGGCGGCACAGCTGGTAGAGCTGCTGCCTCACAGCTAATGTTCAAAGCAGCTAATCAGCAATTGCCTTGTAATATCCAGGGGTTCTTCCAACGGAGAGAAAGCAAACACAACCTAAGAGGAACCTATATATTCGAAAAACCGGCAATAAGAACTAATGCAAAACTCCATTGTGTTACAGCAAAGGGTGTTAGTCTCTGGAATAACTGCCATGATGAGCTGAAAAAATGTAAGACTCTATTCAAACTAAAAACACTCTTCAGAAACAAAAGATTGAATGGTTGTGAGCTGGACCAGTGATTTTCTTTTCTGTTTGGTTATTTCTTGTTTGTGGACTGTTCAACAAATTTTGGGTCCATTTGTTCCCATTATTTTGTTTTTCCATGAAAATGTATAGAAAATAAGAGGGGGTAGGACCAGAAAAGTTTTCGAACTTCTTCTTACCCCTTTTGAACATGAACGATATTATTTGTATTATTTGAGTCACTTATTTGTTTGTTTTCCTTTGTGTTTTATTTTCTTTTTTATTGCTTATAAGTTTATTTGTGTTTGTATTTTTTAACATGTTCAATAAAATAAGAACAAACAAACAGCGCCAGAGATCTAGGTTTGATCCTGACCTCGGGTGCTGTCTGTGCGGAGTTTGCACGTTGTCCCTGTGACCGCGTGGGTTTCCTCCCACATTCAAAAGATGTGCGGGTTTGTAGGTGAATTGGCGTCTGTGAATTGCTGCTCGGGTGCAGGGAAGTGGGTGTGAAAGAGAGATAACATTGAACTCATGTGAACGGGTCATCGCTGGTCGGCGTGGACTCAGTGGCAGTATCTTTCATCCATCAACTCAACGGGTCAGGTAGCATTTGTGGACAAAGTGGGCAAGACTAGGTTTTGTGTCGGGACCCTTCATCAGACGGTCCAATTTCTGACCACTGTTCAGTCTCACCTTAAGTTGTCCCAGCAGTCCTGCCTCTTCAACCACCAATTTCCACAGATGCTGGTGAAAAACAAAGAAAAGCAGAGTTACCTAAAGGCCTGATTAAAAATGGAACGTGGGAATGCTGTAACATCTGAACAAATGTGTCACAGCAACAGACTGTCTCCAAGAACTTGAATTACGTGCTTAAATTTTCCTATCATTATATTCCAAGAGCTCCTAGTCCTTGAGCATCAGCAAACTCAGGCATTACTGGACAATGTTTAAGAAAGAAAGATGCTGGTAAAATCGAAGTTAGACACAAATTGTTGGAGAAACTCAGCAGGTGAGGCAGCATCTATGGAGAGAAGGAATTGGCGACGTTTCGGGTCGAGACCCTTCATTCATTCTGAAGAAGGGTCTCGACCCGAAACGTCGCCAATTCCTTCTCTCCATAGACGCTGCCTCACCCGCTGAGTTTCTCCAGCATTTTGTGTCTACATTAGTAGACAATCTTCCATCACCCAAATGCAAAGATTCTTCAAAGCTGATAGTAACCCAGCCTATTTCCACACCCATCCAGACTATGTGGAAAGAAGACTTTACTGTCCATAGATCTTCCGATTGGAATGAAACACAAAACTTATCTCGTATTGCTATGCGTTCACCCAATCAACCTGGGCCAATTCATTGCAGTGTAGGAACTGCAGATGCTGGTTTAAACCGAAGATAGCCACAAAAAGCTGGAGTAACTCAATGGGACAGGCAGCATCTCTGGGGAGAAGGGATGGGTGATGTTTTGGGTCGAAACCTTTCTTCAGACGATTCACTGCACTGCTGTGTCAATGCAACCCAGCAGGATTGGGAGACCACTTGACTAAACTGCTCAACAAAATAACAACAGAAAAATGCTAATCCCGCAGCAACTCACCTCAGTAAACTGCAGGTGCAAAAAAAAAAAGCAGGTTTTAAGGGAGATTGGAGTAGTGTAATTGTATCCTGCCAATTCTCAAAGATCAAATATAATGTTGTCATAATCCTGAGCTAAAACTTCACTCTGAATATTCTAAACAAAAGAAAAATGCTGCTTTTCTTCTCTGTGCAATTAATTTGTTCTCATGACATTTTCAATCATTTACATAAAACCTAAGAACATAAGGAATACTGGGAGTAGATCATTTGGCCCTTGAGTCTGGGCACTGTGGCGCAGCAATAGAGCTACTGCCTTACAATGCCAGACCCAGGTTCGATCCCGACTACGGTGCTGTCTGTACGGAGTCTGTACGTTCTCCCCGTGACCTGCGTGGGTTTTCTCCAAGATCTTTGGTTTCCTTTCACACTCCAAAGGCGTGCAAGTTTGTAGGTAATTTGGCCTGGTGTCAATGTAAAATTGACCCTAGTGTGTGCGTAGTGTAGTGTTAGTGTGCGGGGATTGCTGGTCGATGCGTGCTCGGTGGGCCGAAAGGTCTGTTTCCGCACTGTATCTCGAAACTAAACTAAACTGTACTTCAAGATATTTTTTTACTTCAAACACTATTTTTCTTCCCTCTCCCCATATTCCTTCCCAACAGTTTACAATGAAAAGATCCAGATGGTAATGCTAAATCTTTGCCTGGTCCCTGAATGTTCCCCGTGTTTGATTTTTGACATTAGATGCACATTGTGCTTTGTTCATTAAACCATCTGAGCATGAGGTAGGTCGTAGGTAGGTCGTGATGCTAGTCGTAGGTACTCGTGGTATGTAAGTACTCAGTTAAAATGACATTAAAGTAAATACTGAATACTGATACTGAATGTTCAGTTCAGCAGACTCAATGCACACTGGTAAATGCTATGGAAAACAAAATTGTTATGTCAGCCACAGTGTAGGGCCTGTCCCACTTTCACGACCTCTGCCGAGTTTGCCCTTGACTCATACTCGCAGCATGGGCGTCACGAGGTCGTAGGAGGTCGTAGGTAGGTCGTGATGCCAGTCGTAGGTACTCGTGGCATCAAGTAGGTCGGGGCATTTTTTCTAGCCTGATGAAAAATGTCCACGAGTAAAAAAGGTCGTGAATTAGGTCGTGAAAGTGGGACAGGCCCTTTCAACTATTTCCATATAAACTCGTCGATTAAACTCTCTCTCACCTCAGCCACCGTACTTCTGATCCTGTCAATTAGATTTTCAAAATCCACGAGATTGAAAAGGGGTTGCTGTTTGAGCATATGAAGCTCTGCCGCAAAGATATCTTCCTGGTTCTTCAAAATGGACCCTGCAGCACACACACAGAAAGTAGAGAGCGTTGAGAGGCTTGGTGTGCAGGGACAGACACCGACAGTGGTCCTGACAGTGGGTTAGCCCGAACATAGACACAATACGGTGGAGTAACTCAGCGGGTCAGGCGGCATCTCTGGAGAAAAAGGAATAGGTGACGTTTCGGGTCGTGGCCCTTCTTCGGTCAAGAACATGTCGTGAGAACATGACCACAAATCCCAAGAGTTATTTATTTAGAATTTAAATAGAAAAGGTAGGCAGAAAGTCACTAACATTAAAAAATAATAACATGCTACCGATATCCTTAGGACAAGAAAGGCTGCGGCTCTTAATCAGTTGGGGTTCCCAAGAGTGAATGTTCCCAAGAATAGTTGTCTTCTGGATGACTTATCCAGCTATCCAGTTGTATTAAACAGCTATTAACTCCCTCAAGAAGGACTAATTTTCACGATTCAATCTAGACCAGTATGTTTTGGCATACTATTCAATTAGATAAGGTATCACAGTTAATCCTGCTTCTGCCCCATCTCCAAGTTTCTAAGAAGGCTTATATTGTCCAAGACAATATGAATACATATCTCTGCTTTTATTGTTTCCCTCCCCCTCCCCAATATCCATCAGTCCAGTGGTAGAGAAGATGAACACAGACCTCCTCAGCTGGGGACCAAATACCCTGATGGACTTCTACGGCCTGATGTAGTTTGGCTACACCACGAGCATCGAGACAAGCCATGGAGGGGTCAGGCAGGTGTCAAACACTGAGCCCTACCTGCACGAGTGTGATTCACGTTCTGATTCTCAAACATCTGCACGGACTCCCCCACAAACAGGATCTTCTCTGCCACCCTCACCGGGATGTATGAGGGCAGCATCTCAGCTCGCAGTGAAAACTGCTTCAGGGATGTGGCCAACATGTCCTCCTCTTCAATTAACCGCTGTGGGAAATATACAAAAATATTGATAACAGGGCCATCTATATCTTTCCCAAATATTATCACTACTTACAGACATAATTCTCCTTCTCATCCCTCATAAAACAATTTGCATTCAGGGTGGCACAGCGGAAGAGTTGCTGCCTCACAGCGCCAGAGACCTCAGGTTCGATCCTGACTACAGGTGTTGTCTGTACAGTTTTTGTATGTTCTCCTTGTGACCACGTGGGTTTTCTCTGGGTGCGGTGGTTTCCTCCCACACTTCAAAGCTGTGCAGGTTTGTAGGTTAATTGGCTTCGGTATGTTGTAAAATTGTCCCTTGTCTGTGTAGCTTAGTGTACAGGGTGATCGCTGGTGGGTGCGGACTTGGGCCTGTTTCCACGCTGTATCTTTAAAGTCTAACGTCTATAAGGATCTTTCTGCACCTCCGGATAATGTGGGTCATAATCAAAGGTATAATTTATGGACAGGTTGACCTGAAAAGTATAAGACTTCAGTAATTGTGAACTGTTGTCAACCAAAGTAACAAGAGAAGTTTTGAGCAAAGCAACATCGCACTAACACTGTTGAAGCTCATACAATATTGCTGTGGCATCTTTAGCAAGTGGGTCTCAAAGGTTTATCGCAAATAACCCAAAAGAGAACTTGCAAAAGAGAACAACTATTTATTTATTTCTGTGTTGCTTCCTGTGACAAAATGCACTGCATTTCAATACATAAACTCTCTTGTGTAAAGTGAAGCAACACACTGAGAAACAGATTTTCTCATTTCTGAGTAATCATTGTTTCCAGTAACTAAATTTCTTTTCATTTCATTACCAGTAACTTCATTTCAATAACTTCAATAGTTCTTCATTGGGCGTGAATTACGTTGTGATGATCTGGTCAGGGAGTCCTACAGCACTGAAACAGGTCCTTCAGCCCAAATTATCCATACCAACCAAGACAATATACAAAAGACATTAGACAATAGGTGCAGGAGTAGGCCATTTGGCCCTTCGAGCCAGCACCGTCATTCAATGTGATCATGGCTGATCATCCCCAATCAGTACCCCGTTCCTGCCTTCTCCCCATATCCCCTGACTCCGCTATTTTTAAGAGCCCTATCTAGCTCTCTCTTGAAAGCATCCAGAGAACCTGCCTCCACTGCCCTCTGAGGCAGAGAATTCCACAGACTCACCACTCTCTGTGAGAAAACCCATGTAAGCTGGTTCTATCTGTCCACATTTGGCCCATATCCCTCTAAACCTTTCCTATCCATGTATGTCTCCAAATGTCTTTTAAATGTAATTCTGGTACCTGCCTCAACCATCTCGTCTGGCAGCTCACTCCATATATATATCCACCATCCTCCGAGTGAAAAGGTTGCCCCTCAGGTTCCTATTAAATCTCACCTTAAACATATGTCCCCTTAGTTTTGATTTGCCTACCCTGGATAAAAGGCAGTGCATTTACCCTATCTACTCTCTGCTTTGATTTGACACACCTTTAGAAGGTCGCCCCTCAGCCTCCTGAGCTCCAAAGAATAAAGCCAAGCCTGTCCACTCTCTCCCTATAGCTCAGCCCCTCAAGTCCTGGCAACTTCCTTCTAAATCTTCTCTGCACACTTTCCAGCTTACTGACACCCTTCCTATTGCAGGGTGACCAAAGCTGAACACACTACCCCAAATGTGGCCTCACCAACGCCTTGTACAACTATAACATAACGTCCCAACTTCTATACTCAATACCTGACTGATGAAGCCCATTGATAAAAATACATCTATTGGTGTTCTTGAACATCATCAGTGGTCATTGGGTGTTTCGGGTCGTTCAATATTAGACACCCTCACCCAGGCGACCCAGCCGTGGTTGATCAAACCACGACTTGTGTTCAGGTGGCAGTCGCTCCTCCCCATGGACCTCCTCTCCTGCTCCAGAGCCATCTCGAGGCCCTCTCCACTGCCTCTGTGGTGTTCTTGACGGCTCTTCTCCTCTCCATTCCGGTGATGCCCAGTGCACTCAAGGCTTTGTAGAGCGATTGCCCTGCAAAATACACCATAAGACTTCTGGATCACCCTATCTATTTGTGAAGTCATGAGAAGCTCTGAAATGCAAACTTTTCTTCTCATTTTCAGAGCTATTCCACTATAAGGACAAATGTTTATTCCATCAGCACTGGAAGGGGTTGGTGGGGATGCTGGCGGTGGTGGTAGGAACAGTAGATTGGCTGCACAGAATGCACATCACCTCAAGCCACACCAATTACGGAGCCTTTTCATTACAAAGCTCTCCCATAGCTCCCAGAACTGTGAGGCCACTAATGAAAGAGCAACTGGCTCATAGGAGAAGTCCAGCTAACTAAAGACAGCTGACTGAACATCAACTGTGATACAGCCATTAACCCAGGGCAATTCATCAGAGTCAATTAATTCTGTTCTTCCATGCTGTCAGGTCGAATAACTCTGTCAAGTCAGTGTTCCTGACAAACTCAGTTTAAAAATCACAGACATTACACCAGGGAGGCAGAATGATGGAAAATCGTTGATGACATGAACCATTCTGCAAGGAGCGAATATTTTTTAAGTAGTTCAAATGTGACAGTAGTTCTTGCAAATTCAATCACATACGGATACAATCATTTACACAGGAAGAACTGTAATTAAAGCTAACAATGATATTAGCGTTATTGTGTTGTTTCTATGGTTTGCAAGACCTTGCCGTAAAAGTAGGGTCCTTGCAGCTGATAATGAAATATTTCTTCCATGCATAACTACCTCATATTTAGTTTAGTTTAGAGATACAGCATGGAAACCGGTCCTTCAGTCCACTGGGTCCACACTGACCAATGATCACCCGTTCGATGTTATCCCAGTTTTGCATCCCACACGTCAAGGGCAATTTATAGAGGCCAATTAACCTATAAACCTGCACGTCTTTGGGATGTGGGAGGAAACCGGAGTACCCGGAGGAAATGCACGCAACCACAGGGAGAAGGTCCAAACACCACACAGACTGCACCCATGGTCAGGATCGACCCCGGTTCTCTGGTGCTGTGAGGCAGCAGCTCTACCGCTGTGCTTCTGTGTCGTTACACCAACATTTTCAGATCTAGTCCACTATAGAGACAAATCACATCACTGTTACAAGCAGTTCTAGTTCGGACTTACTAATAGGTTTCTCTCTTCTTACGAAGGCTCTTACCAGATCCTGGAGCTCCTTGAGCTGCTTCCCAGTCAAGCCTCGGATTCCTAGATCCTCCTCCTCTTCCTCCTCAGGCTGAGTGCCAACATTCCCAGAGGAAGGCCCCTGCTTGATAAAAAACTCCTCGTACATGTCTAATAAGAGTCCATGCAGCATCCACGCAGACAGCTGTTTGTACATCACACCGTGACACACTGCCAGGATCCTGAATTCAGACAGCATGTATCAGAATATGCTTACCAACACATTTGTTAAGATCAATATTTCGTTATTATGTAAAAACAAGAAACTGCGGATGCTGGTTTACCAAGGAAAGACACAAAATGCTGGAGTAACTCAGTGAGTCAGGCAGCATCCCTGCAAAAATGGAATGGTGACATTTCGGGTCAGGACCCGTCTTCAGACTTCTTATATATCAGAATTATTTTATTATTATTGTGTTTTTACCTTTCAGCTTATAAATTAGTGTACAAATCTATGAAGCTCTGTGTAGTCTTCCACCTGCCTTCCTTGGCACAGTTAATCAGGACCACCTTACCTGCAACATATACCTGCATTGTAACAGTGGCTGTACATCAATGGGATGTCATTGGCCAAACAAGTTTTGTGTGTCGGCATGATGCTGAACATTGACATTGATTTTTTTAATTTACTTTAACATCTATGGTGCAACATCCAGCATGGTGGCGCAGCGGTAGAGTTGCTGCCTTAAAGCGCCACAGACCTGAGTTTAATCCTGACTATGGGTGCATGTCTGTATGGAGTTTGTACGTTCTCCCCGTAACTTGCGTGGGTTTTCTCCAGGATCCTCCCACACTCCAAAGACGTACAGGTTTGTAGGCTATTTGGCTTGGTATAATTGTAAATTGTCCCTAGTGTGTGTAGGATAGTGTGCGGGGATCACCGGTCGGCGCAGACCCGATGGGCTGAAGAGCCTGTTTCCGTGCTGTATCAATAAACTAAACCCCAAATTGGACTAATCCCCATTGGCCTCACTTTTTAAATTTTTAAATCACATTTTTAAGTCTAAGCTCAACTTTGCTTAATTACTACTTTTCTTCCCTTCTATGTTTTGAACATTTAGGACATCCTACAACCTCAGCTGTAGCGTTTTATTTACCACTCAGGCTCAGAGAGAATGAAGTTACAGAAATGTCCAAGGCAGTGGATGAGAGATGAAGAGATAGTCTTCTGGTGCACGCAATGGTTTGATAATACTGAAGACTGTAACATCCAGGTTCAGGAACAGCTTCTTCCCCACAGCCATCAGGCTATTAAACACAACAATGAATAAGCTCTGAGCTCTGAACTGCAAAAGACTATATTACTATTTGTTATTTGCACTATATTTGTTATTTATTGAACTTTTTCTTTTTTCCCCCCGTTATATACAATGTTTACATATTCACATATTCTGTTGTGCTGCAGCAAGTAAGAATTTCATTGCCCCATCCGGGACATATGACAATAAAACACTCTTGACTCTTGACTCTACTCGCGTAGAGGATTAATTTGACTAATTATGACTAATCAGTCAAACTAAGTATGACGAATTTGACTAGATATCATGCAAACAACTGTATCTCGACATACATGGCAATGAAAAAGCAATATCAATACTAAATCGTTGCTCTATCAGAAACGTATGTCACAGAAATGTTTCTGTCAATTTGTCTGGGGATTTTATGGATAGCACAATTTATACAGGCCCTATCTACACATCTGCGCTGACAACAATAAACACAAGTCCAATCGAGCTGCCATATAGGTAGTTGAGGCAGTTACTATCACAAAGTTTTAAAAACATTCGGACAGGTACATGGATGGGATTAGAGAACTATGGGCCAAACACAGGCAGTTAGGACTAGTGCAGATGGGACATGTTGATTGGCATGGACAAGGTGGGCCGAAGAGCCTGTTTCTACATTGTATGACTCTATGATGTGAGGTTTTGGGTTGGTACCCTTCTTCAGACTCAAGGAAAAGAAAACTCGGCGTGACAAGGCCTGGCAGGTAATAAGTTGATGCAGGTGAAGAGAATCTTTTGTCCCACCTAGACATGCATCTATTTCTCCCCTCCCCATTTGATTATTTTCCCCACATAACTTTAGTGAAAGCAAATTTTATTCCGTATGTCAAATTTTGGGGTCGAGATCTGTGAAATCTGTAAGGATTGTGTAAGCATTTGTGAATTACCTGGAGTATTGTGTGCAGTTTTGGTCCCCTAATTTGTGGAAGGACATTCTTGCTATTGAGGGAGTGCAGCGTAGGTTTACAAGGTTAATTCCCGGGATGGCGGGACTGTCATATGCTGAGAGAATGGAGCGACTGGGCTTGTAAACTCTGGAATTTAGAAGGATGAGAGGGAATCTTATTGAAACATATAAGATTATAAAGGGTTTGGACACGCTAGAGGAAGGAAAGATGTTCCCGATGTTGGGGGAGTCCAGAACCAGGGGCCACACAGTTTAAGAATAAGAGGTAAGCCATTTAGAACGATGATGAGGAAACACTTTTTCACACAGAGAGTTGTGAGTCTGTGGAATTCTCTGCCTCAGAGGGCGGTGGAGGCAGGTTCTCTGGATACTTTCAAGAGAGAGCTAGATAGGGCTATTAAAGATAGTGGAGTCAGGGGATATGGGTGAGAAGGCAGGAACGGGGTACTGATTGGGATGATCAGCCATGATCACATTGAATGGTGGTGCTGGCTCGAAGGGCTGAATGGCCTACTCCCGCACCTATTGTCTATTGTCATAATTTACAAAACCCAAACATGGGGGTTACCTGTACTGCTTTCTCAATATTAACACACAACACTTAGATCCAACAATTGCAGACAATGACAGGAAAACTGTGGTTATATAAATCGCCCGCTCCCTTACTTCTCCAATGCACAGCGGACTGGCGGAAGTCCTCCACAGCTGTGTTTGTGAACAGTCTCCAGGAGTTGGCAACCATGAATCTAATGTGGTAACAAAAAACATCAAAGTGAGACCCAATTATACTGACAAGTTGTTGCTGAAAATTCAATGCTACAATCAAACTATTCTTTGTCATTTTAAGAGGCTTCATTCTAATCCCCTTCTTGAAAATTGCCGCTGTCCAGTTCTAGCCATTTTATTTATTTCTATTTAGCAAAGGCATGGATGCAGAGTAACAGCATGATATTGAATGCATTACACATAGAGCTATCGAGGTTGTCATTCAACATCCACACCTACGCACGGCCCAGCAAGGCATTGGCATAAGGAGGAATAGGTGGCTTGGATTAAGTGGATGTGGAGAGGATGTTTCCACTAGTGGGGGAATCTAGGACTAGAGGACACAGCCTCAGAATTAAAGGACGTTCTTTTAGGAAGGAGATGAGGAGGAATTTCTTTAGTCAGAGGATGGTGAATCTGTGGAATTCTTTGCCACAGAAGACTGGAGGCAAAGTCAGTGGATATACTTAAGGCAGGGATAGATAGATTCTTGATTAGTACGGGTCTCTGAGGTTATGGGGAGAAGGCAGGAGAATGGGGTTAGGAGGGAGAGATAGATAAGCCATTATTGAATGGTGGAGTAGACTTGATGGGCTGAATGGCCTAATTCTACTCCTATCACTTATGATCTTATGACATGTTTTTTTGTGTGCTTTGTTTGAATGACTGAATGGAGATAAAACCAGAACTGCCACATTACTGCTACCACCAGAAATGACTGAAGCTCCTTCCTCGGGGTATCCAGACAACCGGGTACATTTATCCTGATACTGTAGTGCAATAGTGAGGGTATTTTGGATGAAACAAAAAACAAAATCCTTTTTGCATATCTTACATTAATTTGCTCTATGTACCTTTTCATATCTCTCGGTTCCCTCTCCCGACTCAATCTGAAGAAGGTTCTCAAGCCGAAACGTCACCTATGCCTTTTCTCCAGAGATGCTGCCTGACCTGCTAAGTTATCCCAGCAATTTGTGTGGGATGTTGTGTATCCCAACATCTTCGGTGTAAACCGGCATCTGCAGTTCAACTCCTACACAAAATCCCAACCATTCTCTGGTGTAAAGGATCTCATGGTATTATTTTAAAGAGTGGGAGTGGGCTCTCCTTTGATGTCCTGATCAATATCTATCCTCCAACCAACCTCAACAAAGTGGAGACACGTGGGGACTGCAGATGCTGGAATCTTGAGCCAAATACAAAGTGCTGGGGGAACTCAGCAGGTCAGGCAGCTTCTCTGGAGGGAAAGGGCAGACAGCATGTCCAGTCAGGATCCTTCTTTGGGTTGATCCCCAAAATAGATTTGTTGGCCTCTAACATGATGTTGTTTGTGAGTTAGTGTGCACAAACTATCGTATATATTCCTTCGTATGACATTGGTGTGGCTGACTCAACCTGCCATCAGTCGGTGGGGGCGCTGCGAGTCGGCTGCCATGCCAGCAGTGTGTTCGTTATGGCGACTACGGAGGGTTTATGGCCCCGACCACGGGTGAACAAAGGAGGAGGACTGGCTGAACTTTGTAGCCTTTCACCACAGTGAAGAATGCTGTGGTGGATGTTTGTGTTAAATCTTATTGCGTTTTTTTTTTTTTTAATTTTTTAAAATATTTTTATTTTATTAGAAGTACAATTGTATACAATCATATTTTCATAATACATTTTATGTACAGCTTCTTAATTTTTTTGTGTGTTCCTTTTAAGTGTATCGCTGCTGGCAAATTCATTTCACTGCTCCTAAGGGTGCACGTGATGAATAAAATTGACTTTGACAATGTCCATTCCTAATTGCCATTGAACTGAGTGTTGTGTTAAATCATTTCCTTGGCTTTGTTCCTTCTCTAAAGGGGATGAGTTGGGATTTCGCAAAAACAGATTATCATTACAAGAATTACATTTTGAATTACTTTTTAACTGCTTGAATTTAAATTCACCTGCTGCCTTTGTGGGATTTAAACTTAATTTCAGAATACTCGAAAAAGTAGTAAACACTGCCCAGTCCATCATCGGCTCTGACCTCCCTTCCATCGAGGGGATCTACCACAGTCGCTGCCTCAAAAAGGCTGGCAGCATCATCAAGGACCCACACCATCCTGGCCACACACTCATCTCCCTACTACCTTCAGGTAGAAGGTACAGGAGCCTGAAGACTGCAACGTCCAGGTTCAGGAACAGCTACTTCCCCACAGCCATCAGGCTATTAAACCTGGCTCGGACATAACACTGAACTTTATTAGCCAATACTGTTATTTGCACTTTATCAGTATATTGACCATTGTGTATATATTTATAGAATGCCTTATAGTAAATGCCTACTATGTTCTGTTGTGCTCAAGCAAAGCAAGAATTTCATTGTCCTACCAGGGACACATGACAATAAACTCACTTGACTTGACTTGACTAAGCATCTACTTTGTGGCCCACTTCTTAAAATTCTTAAGGGGTTGGACAGGCTAGATGCAGGAAGATTGTTCCCGATGTTGGGGAAGTCCAGAACAAGGGGTCACAGTTTAAGGATAAGGGGGAAGTCTTTTAGGACCGAGATGAGAAAAACATTTTTCACACAGAGAGTGGTGAATCTCTGGAATTCTCTACCACAGAAGGTAGTCGAGGCCAGTTCATTGGCTATATTTAAGAGGGAGTTAGATGTGGCCCTTGTGGCTAAGGGGATCAGGGGGTATGGAGAGAAGGCAGGTACGGGATACTGAGTTGGATGATCAGCCATGATCATATTGAATGGCTGTGCAGGCTCGAAGGGCCGAATGGCCTACTCCTGCACCTATTTTCTATGTTTCTATGTTTTCCTTTATTATACAATGACCATACTTCAAAAGGTATTTAAATGGTAGTAATGCATTTTGAAATATCCTGAAGGGGATAGTAAAGGGGAAGAGAAATTAAAATTATTTATTTTTGGGCAAGAGAGTGCGAAGGGTTTACCTTTAAGAAATCCTTTAGATCGTAATAGGATTTGACAGGCTAGCCTCGGAAAATGTGCTTTCACTTGCAATGAACATTAATACAAGGCAGTCTCCAATAAATCCTATACAAACAAGTTGAAAAGGTGCTTGGATCCCAGATAACAAATACCACAATATAAAGTTAGGCAGTCAGCAACGTTAGTGAACCAAGACCTACCTTTTGAGATTTGATCTGTTCAACGACCACCATAACAGACGGGAACAGCAGCTGAAACTGAGAGAAAAAAAAGTAGTCAACTATAGAGTAAACATGAAGGGAAGACCTTCATAAACTAGAGGCTAGTTACCTGGCCTGAGCCCAAAGGGACCATTGAGTTCAGGTTGGGTCAGGTTTATATTATGTGTTTTGGTTGGGCCAAGCCAGATCAATAGTTTAAAAAATAAAAACATTGGTAATTCAGCTTAGCAAGTCTTTTTTTTGCTAATGCATTCAAAACTGCTTCCACCTTCATTAGAATTACCCCACTAGAGGAAAGTGATGCTTGTAGTAATTCTGAGGGGAAAAAAGTCTTTGGGCTGGGACTGGTCATATTTGGGTCAGCTTAAGTTAATATTATACCCAAGCTGGCCACCAGCCAGAAGAAGGGTCTTGATCCGAAACATCACCCATTCCTTCTCTCCAGAGATGATACCTGTCGCGCTGAGTTATTCCAGCATTTTGTGTCTACCTTTGATTTAAACCCTTTATATCAAAATATCAGGTCAACTCAGAACAAAATAGCAGGTCAACTCAGAACAGTGGGGTTAAGAACACCTGCATCGTGTGCAAGTGGCAT
>CM075993.1:5592983-5600483 GCA_038087875.1 Malacoraja senta
CTTTGACAAATTTAGCTATGTTTTGTACTTCTTCAAGATCTTTGTTAGCTAGAATCCCCCTCTCCACATTTTCCTTGTATGTCTTCACCTACATCGCCAGGAACTTTAAGTACAAAGTACAGCAAGTGAAGATGTAAACAACTGAGCAATAGTTGTGCTCTTTGACTTCTCCAATACTTCCAATGTCAAGGAATACTCCTTTGATGGTTGACCTGCCTCCAGTTTACCGCTGACCACATTGGCAACATATCTCCCCACAGCATTGGTTGTCTCGTCTATTGAGATCCATATTTTGATGCATGCAACTTCATCTCTAATTTTCTGCACAACAATGTTGAAGTTGCTGTCAACATATTTTTTCTGTAATGATGACTCGCTCGGTATAGGTTCCTTTGTGTATTTCCCTAAAAAAACTCTGAGAGATTTGTTTTCCAATTTCCACAGTGGAATTCCAGCATCAATGAATGCTTTGCACAGATCACTCGAAAACTCAGATCTGTAAATCTGCCAGCAGTAAATGTTGTGAGGAGACAAGCTTGCGTATTTCCTACCTTCAGTTTCTCTGCCGTCGACTTGTGTTTAGCTGTCTGTACATGCTGGGAGACAAAATATTTCTTCTCATGATTCACTACTTTCTCACATGCTTTGCAAAACAGCACACAGTTGTCTGTAGAGAATATATCACTCCCGTACACTCTCACCAAATCGATCAGTTTTTTACAAGGCGTTGACTTGACTTTAGGCATTTTGACGCTTGCAGGGGTAGATCCTACAGGAGCGGGGGATGCTGACCTCTACTGGCAGGCCAAGTACAAGCTGAGAAGAGGAATCAGAGCTGCCAAGGAAAGATACTCTGAGAGGTTGAGGAGCAAGCTCTCAGCAAATGACTCTTCTTCAGTGTGGAAGGGCTTGCAAGAAATCACAAGCTACAAGAGGAAACCCCCCCGCTCCTTGGGCTATCGTCAGCTGACCAACGACCTGAAGGAGTTCTACCACAGGTTCGATAAACAGAAACTTAACCCTGGTACCCCCATACCCCATCCCCAACATTTCACACCTACTCACAGCTTCTCCAGTTTCAAAAGACTAGATCCTTCCCCATCTACTCCCTCCCTAATCACCACGTCACACCTACTTAAAGCATGACTCCAGTCTGCAAAGACTGAACCCTTTCCCACACACCCCTCTCCAATCACCACTTAACACCCACTTACAGCCCGGTTTCGCCCTGGTGCTGTAAATGTTCTTGTAATTTACGTTAAAATGGCAAAAAAAGAGGCTGATTTAGGCACTCAATCGTGAAAAAGGCATTATCTTCCTGAAATCATCAAAAAAGGCATGAAAAGGCACTCATGGCATTTATGGCAAAATCCTGGCTCTACTAGTTACAAAACCAATTACATAAACTTTTAGTTTAGCTTAGAGATACTGCATGGAAACACCAAGTGAACTGGGGTAGACTTGATGGGCCGAATGGCCTAATTCTATTCCCATTCCTTATGACCTTATAACACTGACCATCAAACACCCGCTCACACTATGTTATCCCATGCTATCCCGCTTTCTCATCCACTCCCTACACACTAGGGACAATTTACGGAGGATAATTCACCTACAAACCCGCGTGTCTCTGAGATGGGTTTTTTAACGGAACCTCAGAGTCACAACTGAATAAATGCTTCAAGATGCCCATGCTCAGGCCACTTGCTGATCACTAATTTGAATCGGCCCAACACCAACGCCTTCAGCTCCCAGGTTTCGTATAGTTTAGTATAGAGACATAACATGGAAACAGGCCCTTAGGCCCACCTTGGGTCTGAAGAAGGGTCTCGACCTGAAACGTCACCCACTCCTTCTCTCCAGAGATGCTGCCTGTCCCTTCCAGTCTAACTTGGCCATGGGCCCGGAGTATGGACCCAACCTGGAGTATTGTGAGCAGTTTTGGCCCCCTAATTTGAGGAAGGACACACAGCGCAGTCAAATGGTGCGCAGAAAACAACCTCCAGCTTAACACCTCAAAAACCTTAGAAACCATCATAGATTTCAGACGCAAACAAAACCTCAAACCCGCGGTCCATGTCAACTCCCATCCCATAACCTCCACGAACTTATTTAAGTTTCTGGGCACCTATATCTGCAATAATCTAAAATGGCACATCAATGCTGACCACATCATTAAGAAAGGACAACAACGCCTATACTTCCTCAGACAGCTCAAGAAGTTCAGAGTCCACAAACACCTCCTGGTCCGCTTCTATCAATCCATCATTGAAAGCATCATCACCTCCTCAATCACAGTCTGGTACGGAAACACTGACAGTCACTCACTACACAGAATACAGCGCATTGTCTCCAAGGCCTCTAGGATCATCAACTCTCCCCTCCCCTCAATCCATTCCATTTACCTCAAACGTACCTCAAAACGGGCAACAAAGATCATCTCGGACCCCTCCCATCCAGCAAACCACCTTTCCAGTCTCTCCCTTCAGGGAGGCGCCTTAGGTCACTTGCTACAAAATCCACCCGTTTTAAAAACAGTTTCTTCCCCTCAGCAATAAGAACACTTAATTCCCTCCAATAACTTTTTGACTTTGATGTATACAGTGTCTTGTCTATGGTTTTTGTCTGTTCTTTTGCACTATGTATTGTTGGTGAGATTTGTGATTTGTGATGTGCTTTATTATTATTGTTGTTAGTGTTAATGTGCTAAAGCAGTGTACCATCATGTACCGAACCCAATTACCACTAACCCTGGTCGTGTGGCAAATAAAGATTCTATTCTATTCTATTCTATTCTATTGCTATTGAGGGAGTGCAGCGCAGGTTTACAAGGTTAATTCCCGGGATGG
The DNA here is from genome assembly GCA_038087875.1 of Malacoraja senta. Taxonomy (NCBI): domain Eukaryota; kingdom Metazoa; phylum Chordata; class Chondrichthyes; order Rajiformes; family Rajidae; genus Malacoraja; species Malacoraja senta. The sequence goes on from CM075993.1 coordinate 5,595,833, forward strand.
CGGGACTGTCATATGCTGAGAGAATGGAGCAGCTGGGCTTGTACACTCTGGAGTTTAGAAGGATGAGAGGGCATCTCATTGAGACATATAAGATTGTTAAGGGCTTGGACACACTAGAGGCAGGAAACATTTTTCCCGATGTTGGGGGAGTCCAGAACCAGGGGCCACAGTTTAAGAATAAGGAGTAAGCCATTTAGAACGGAGACGAGGAAACACTTTTTCTCACAGAGAGTGGTGAGTCTGTGGAATTCTCTGCCTCAGAGGGCGGTGGAGGCCGGTTCTCTGGATGCTTTCAAGAGAGAGCTAGATAGGGCTCTTAAAAATAGCGGAGTCAGGGGATATGGGGAGAAGGCAGGAACGGGGTACTGATTGGGGATGAAGGGCCAAATGGCCTACTCCTGCACCTATTGTCTATTGTCTATTGAGACCCGGGTTCGATCCTGACAATGGGTGCTCATAGGGTCATAAGTGATAGGAGTAGAATTAGGCCATTCGGCCCATCAAGTCTACTCCACCATCTCCATTCTCCTGCCTTCTCCCCATAATCTCTGACAGGCGTTCTAATAAAGCCTATATCTGCCTTAAAATTATCCACTGATATTGGTGGGTTGAAAAGTCCCCGATGCTGATTGATGAGCAGTGACCTCTGCTGGCAGTTCTGTGTATGTTCCTCAAGCAAGGACTACACTTTTTTTTGAAATTTAAAATACTAATCGATTTAATCTGCTATAATTTTTAGAGTATGATTTTTTATATCCTTGCATTTTTTAAGCAGCGAGATCTTAAAAGCCATGTCCCACGGTACGAGTTCATTCCAAGAGCTCTCCCGAGTTTAAAAAAAATCAAACTCGTGGTAAGCACGGAGAATGAACGTAGCGGGTACGTCGGAGCTTGGGGACGTCTCTTAGCGGCTCGTAACGCTAAAGGCAGGTACTCGGGAAGACTCGCTAACGGCAGGCAAGCACGGGAAGACTCGTGAAGATTTTTCAACATGTTGAAAAATGTCCACGAGAGCCCCGAGTACCGACGAGTGGCCATTACCGTAAATCTCCGAGTTCGAATCGGGGCAAACTCGGGAGAACTCTTGGAATGAACTCGTACCGTGGGACAGGGGTTTTAAGTCAATTTCACTGGGTTATTACTTTTCCATTGGCGAGTGGTATGTTAATGAAACAGGAAGTCGGGTTGAGCATTCCAAGATGGCGGCCGTTACGCTCCGTTACGTACTACACCTCAGTGCATCGGATTACACAGGAGTGGAGTATCTTGCTCCGCTCGATGATCTTTGCTCCGAGCAGTCGAAGGGGCGTTCTCCCGTGTGCACCCGCCGGTGGATCTCCAGCTGGCTTGGCCACTGCCAGGCCTTGCCACACACGTCGCACTCATAACGCTTCTCCTTGTTGTGCCCCGTCATGTGGTCCTCCACCGAAGTTCAACCCCTCGAAGCTCAGCCCGCACACCGAGCAGATGGGAGGGGGGGGGGCTCAACGCCACCCTGGCCGCTCACAATGGCAGCTCACATCCCGTCTCTCTGTCCACAGCAACGGCTCCTAAACCCATCTCCATCATGGTCTGTATATCCGTTGGTGCTCCCGCAGCCCTCGTGCGCTCTTGAAACAGTGGGAGCAGCTGCTCGCCGGCGTGGGTCCGCCGGTGCTGCCGCAACCCCCGCGAGCTTTCAAACGCCTCACCGCAGTACGGGCCGTGGTAGGGCTGGCCACTGGTGTGCACGCGCTGGTGAGACAGGGCACGGGAGCCCATGGCAAAGCGCTCTGCACGGGACGGTCACCGGCGTGCACCCGCTGGTGGGACAGCAGCCTGGAGGAGTGGGTGAAGCCCTTGCCGCACTGGGCGCAGGTGTAGGGGCGCTCGCCGGTGTGGGTGCGCTGGTGCGCCAGCAGGTTGTTGAAGCGGATGAAGCCCTGGTCAAAAACCCAGCCAGCAACGCTGTGATCTACCCAGTGAGACTGAAGATGAGGTTTAAACACTACAAGACCAAAGTACTCACATCATAGAATCAGTGATAGACACAAAAAGCTGGAGTAGCTCAGCGGGACAGGCAGCATCTCGGGAGAGAAGGAACGGGTGACGTTTTGGGTCGAGACCCTTCTTCAGACTGAGTCGGGGAGAGGGAAACTGGAGGTACGGAGTTCCTCCCTCTCCTGACTCTGTCTGAGGAAAGGTCTCGACCCGAAACGTCACCCATCCCTTCTCTGTAGAGCTGCTGCCTGACCCGTTGAGTTACTCCGGCAGTTTGTGTCTGCCTTCAGTGTAAACCAGTATCCTACACATAGAATCAGTGAATTACATATCTCAAACGGACACCATTCGATCTATCATGGATGTTCTGGTTCTTTAGTAGAATTGCTCATTTGTCCGCTTCTCTTTGTCTTTTTCTCACATTCTGGTCAGTACTTTCTAAGGGTGGCACTGTGGCGCAGCTGTTATAGCTGCTGCCTCACAGCGCCGCAGACCCTGGTTCGATCCCGACCTCGGGTACTGTCAGAGTGTGGTTTATACTTCTTCCTGTGACCGCGTGGGTTACCTCCCCGATTCCAAAGATGTGCGGGTCTGCAGGTTAATTGGCTTCTGTAAAATCGCCCCCAATGGGTAACGAGTGGGTGAAAAAGTGGGATAACATAGAACGACCAGGTTCAGGAACAGCTACTTCCCCACAGCCATCAGGCTATTAAACCTGGCTCGGACATAACACTGAACTTTACTAGCCAATACTGTTATTTGCACTTTATCAGTATATTGACCATTGTGTATATATTTATAGAATGCCTTGTAGTAAATGCCTACTATGTTCTGTTGTGCTCAAGCAAAGCAAGAATTTCATTGTCCTACCAGGGACACATGACAATAAACTCACTTGACTTGACTTGAAACTAGAGTTAGATATAGCTCTTAGGGCTAACAGAATCAGAGTTAGATATAGCTCTTAGGGCTAACGGAATTAGAGTTAGATATAGCTCTTAGGGCAAATGGAGTCAAGGGATGTGGAGAGAAAGCAGGAATGGGGTATTGATTTTGGATGATCAGCCATGATCACATTGAATGGCGGTGCTGGCTCGAAGGGCAGAATGGCCTACTCCTGCACCTATTGTCTATGTTTCTAACCAGTGTGAATGGGTGATGGATTGTTGGCATGGACTCCGTGGGCTGACGGGCCTGTTTCCACGCTGTACTGCTCCATAGTATTGCGCCGCAAGGTGGCAGGAGGCTCCCGGGATGCGTCGCGGAGCCAAACGACCGGAGGGCCGAGAACAAGGAGGGACCCGGCTGCGGGCTGCGGGCTGCCTGCGGCCACTGGTGGTGGTAGGCCTGGCACTCCGCTGAGGAAAGGTAAGACTGTACTAAGACGCTCTTGAAACCAAAGATCCTATAGCGAGCAAGATAGACCACTCGACGAAAAAGACGTAGTACGGTCATGGGCAGATTCATGGGTAATCTTCGGCCCCATTTCTGTCTCCGCACCAAAGATCCCGTCATAGCGGAGCAAAGATACTAGTGCGGAGATGGAAGCCGGTTACGGAAACATCCTCGTAAAAATAAAAGTTCTTTGGTAAAAATCTTCCCCTCATTTTCAGAATTATAATTTATTAACACAAACTGTTCCCCCGCAACGTTGATTACACTGCGGTTCGGGTCGGGTCGGGTTACTGAAATGGATGAAAAAAAGGCCTACGTTCCGCTCCGTTGCGTACTACACGTCAGCCCATTGCATTTAGCGGGAGTGGTCTATCTTGCTCCGCTATAGGATCTTTGCTTGAAACTTTGATCAATCAAATAATATTGTCTCTTAAAAATCAGATTTAATTAGGCCCCACAAAAGTGGGCTGATACCCAAACAGCATGAAACAGTGTGTATTATTTATGACAGTACGTGTGTATGGTATACTGGCACCTCTTAAAACATTAGTTGATCGACCACAGGTTTATTAAAGGAAAATAAATGTTGATAAATGCAGCTTGATATTTCATTGAGGTGCGTACTGGCCTTTTTATGGTTGTAAACACTGCCGCTCGTTGTCTGCGGAGGGTTGAGGTCCCGACCACGGGGGAAAATGGAGGAGGACTGACCAAATGTTGTGCCTTCCACCACAGTGATGAATGCTGTGGTGGATGCGTGTGTTAAATTTTTTATTGTGTTTTTGTGTGTGCTTTTTTCATTGTACCGCTCGCTGGCAAATTCATTTCACTTGCACTTTTGATATATATTGATCCTCTACAAGGCAAAGGTAAATTTCCTCTCCAAATAAAAATAATATCGCTTTGGAAACTTTGGTCACCCAATGCTCTCCTTTTGATTCAGTGTTTAAGAAGGGACTGCAGATGCTGGAAAATCGACAAAACGTTTCGTCCCGAAACGTTGCCTATTTCCTTCGCTCCACAGATGCTGCCTCACCCGCTGAGTTTCTCCAGCATTTTTGTCCACCTTTTGATTCAGTGTTGAGTTTTGTACTGGCGATACACCTGCAGAGCACCCTAGGGTATTTAGCCCGGTGTTGTCGGTATCTGGCTGTGCAGCAACCCACAGAGCCCGACAAGTTGGCTTCAGTCTCCTGTACTTATTCAGTCAAGCACTAAAACACAAACACAAAACGCTGGAGTCACTCAGCGGGACAGGGTCTCGACCCGAAACGTC
>CM075993.1:5602983-5701309 GCA_038087875.1 Malacoraja senta
CTTTCTTCTCCCCACCCCCTATCAGTCTGAAGAAGGGTTTCGGCCCGAAACGTTGCCTATTTCCTTCGCTCCATAGATGCTGCTGCACCCACTGAGTTTCTCCAGCATTTTTGTCTACCTTCGATTTTCCAGCATCTGCAGTTCCTTCTTAAACACATCATCTCCAGACAACATGGATAGGAGACTATTCGGGTTTTCGACCTCTCCACCCGAAGCATCACCTATCCATGTTCTCCAGAGATACTGCCTGACCTGCCGAGTTACTCCAGCACTTTGTCTCCTTTTGTGTACTGATTGGCATCTGCAGTTCCTTGTTTATACATTTCTATAGCACCACATGAACCTCTCAAGACGTCCCGAAACACCTGCAGTTCCTTGTTTCTCAATGTCAATTACTTCCTCAGTCATAGAGTCGTACAGCACAGAAACAGGCCCTTCAGCCCGTCACGCCCATGCTGACCAAGATGCCCATTCTAAGTTAGTCCCGTTCGTCCGCATGTCTTCTTATTAATTTTTAAGACTTGAACATCACTGGGAAGACCAGCATTAATCACCCATCCCTAACTTTGGTCTTGCCGCATTTGGAGTATTGCATGCTGTTCCGGTCACATTATTACAGGAAGGATGTGGAGGCTTTGGAAGGCGTGCACAGGTGGTTTTCGAAAATGGACACAAAGCGCTGGAGCAACCTGTCTGAAGAAGGGTTCCGGTCCGAAACATCACAATAGACAATGGACAATAGGTGCAGGAGTAGGCTATTCGGCCCTTCGAGCCAGCACCGCCATTCAATGTGATCATGGCTGATCATCCCCAATCAGTACCCCGTTCCTGCCTTCTCCCCATATCCCCTGACTCCGCTATTTTTAAGAGCCCTATCTAGCTCTCTCTTGAAAGCATCCAGAGAACCTGCCTCCACCGCCCTCTGAGGCAGAGAATTCCACAAACTCACCACTCTCTGTGAGAAAAAAAGTGTTTCCTCGTCTCCGTTCTAAATGGCTTACTCCTTATTCTTAAACTGTGGCCCCTGGTTCTGGACTCCCCCAACATCGGGAACATGTTTCCTGCCTCTAGCGTGTCCAAGCCCTTAACAATCTTATATGTTTCAATGAGATCCCCTCTCATCCATCATGTATCCAGGTTCTCCAAAGGTGCAGCCTGACCCGCTGAGTTGCTCCAGCACTTTGTGCCCTTTTGTGTAAACCAGCATCTGCAGTTCCTTATTTCTACAAGGGCTTTTTTCGAAGCATACTTACCGTTGTAATATAGGAATCACGGCTGGCCCGCTCCAGACTGCAGGAGTACTCGCTGAAGCTCGATGCAGCCAACGCCAAGGCTGTGTGGGGGAGGACCACAGTCTGGGTCCTTCCGCTGCTGGACATTGAGGGGCAGAGTCCGGTGAAGACACCCCTCAAACAAGGGAAGAAATACCACCCCAGGGGACCACAAGGGTGCTTGGCTTAAGGATAGATCATAAGTTCATAGTTCATTACTCATAGCAGCAGAATTAGGCCATTCAGCCCATCGAGTCGACTCTGCCATTCAATCATGGCTGATCTATCTTTCCCTCTCAACACCATTCTCCTGCCTTCCCCCCACAACCCTTGACACCCTTCCTAATCAAGAATCTGTCAATCTCCATCTTAAAAATACCCAATGACAGCCTCTACAGCCGTCTGTGGCAATGGATTCACCACTTATCCTCCTCATCTCCTTTCTAAATGTACGTCCTTTTATTCTGAGGCTATGCCCTCTGGTCTTAGACTCTCCCACTAGTGGAAATATCCTCTGCGCATCCACTCTATCCAGGCCTTTCACTATTGGGTAAGTTTCAATGAGGTTCCCCCTCATCCTCCTAAACTCCAGCGAGTACAGGCCCAGCGCTGTCAAACGCTCATCATATGTTAACCCACTCATCCCTGGGATCTTAGGTGTGAAGACCACTGAATATAAGACTGATGACTATACAGATGCTGACAATGTCTGAAGAGATTTTTGAACAATTATTGTTTTGTAGTGATTTTTTATTCTGGATAAAGTCTATTTTTGGAACTAAAAATAGGAATCATGAACAGGTAACGGACCAGTTAATCTGTTCTCAGCAATTTTGGGTGTGGAATAAAACTGGCTTGGGCACCTAGGAATATAACCCTTCTCTAAGACTGGCCCTGACATCTTTTCCATCTGAGAAAACTGACCTTGATCTTAGCTTCCAGCAAAACACAAAAGTGCTGGAGGAACTCAGTGGGTCAGGCAGCATCTGTGGAGGGAGTGGACAGATGACGTTTTGGGTCGGGACCCTTCTTCAGAATTTATTTGTATTTTGCTCGAGATTCCAGCACATATTATGTTATCCAGCTGAGTGGGGTGATCTTATGGAGGTGTATCAAATCATGAGGGGAATAGATAGGGTGTAGGATAGGAAATAGATGTGGACTGAAGATCATAACCAATCCTGTATCTCAGATGGTAGACAAAAGTGCTGGAGAAACTCAGCGGGTGCGGCAGCATCTATGGAGCGAAGGAAATAGGCGACGTTTCGGGCCGAAACCCTTGTTCAGACTGATGGGGGGGGGGGGGGTGGGAAGAAGAAAGGAAGAGGAGGAGCCAGAGGGCTGAGGGAGAGCTGAGAAGGGGAGGAGACAGTGAGGGCTACCTGAAATTGGAGAAGTCAATGTTCATACCCGCTGGGGTGCAAACTACCCAAGCGAAATATGAGGTGCTGCTCCTCCAATTTCCGGTGGTCCTCACTCTGGCCATGGAGGAGGCCCAGGACAGAAAGGTCGGATTCGGAATGGGAGGGGGAGTTGAAATGCTGGGCCACAGGGGAGATCAGGTTGGTTATTGCGGACCGATTGTATCTCAGATGTCTGGTTGGCACGCAACATAAGCTTTTCACTGTACCTCGGTACATGTGACAATAAACTAAAACTGAAAGGATGAATGCTTTGTCTTTCACTCGGGGTAGGGGAATCGAGAACCAGAAGGCATAGGGTGAGAGGGAAAAGATCCAATCGGTACTTGTAGGGCAACTTTTTCAACACAGAGGGTGTTGGGTATGTGGGACGAGCTACCAGAGGAGGTAGTTGAGGCAGGTACTTCAACAACATTGAATAGACACTGGCCGGTCACGGTGGCGCAGCGGTAGAGTTGCTGCCTTACAGCGAATGCAGCGCCGGAGACCCGGGTCCGATCACGACTACGGGTGCTGTCTGTACGGAGTTTGAACGTTCTCCCCGTGACCCGCGTGGGTTTTCTCCGAGATCTTCGGTTTCCTCCCGCACTCCAAAGACGTACAGGTTTGTCAGTGAAATGGCTTGGTAAATGTAAAAATTGTCCCTAGTGTGTGTAGGATAGTGTTAGTGTGCGGGGATCGCTGGTCGGCATGGACCCGGTGGGCCGAAGGGCCTGTTTCCCGCTGTATCTCTAAACTAAACGGAACTAAACTTGGACAGGTACATGGATAGGAAAGGTTTAGAGGTATGTGGGTTAAATGCAGGTAATTGGGACGAGCTTTGATGGGGCATCTTGGCCGGCATGGATGAGTTGGGCCGAAGGGCCTGTCTCCATGCTGAATGACTGCGTCTGTCTGTCGCTTCTTGCGTCTCTGCCTTTGTTTCTAGTCTCACCTGGAAGGTGATACCTCAGATTGTGCAGCACTCCCTCAATAACACATCCAAAATTGACGGCCGAGCCATTCGTGTTCAAATCTCTGGAGCGGGAATCGAACCTTCTGCCAGTGGGTTTTACCACAACTTAGGAGCAGAGTTCAGGGTGTTTGAAGCTGGACTTCCTGAGTCAAACAGCTCACCCTGTAACGGTCCTTTTACAACTAAATCCTGGCATGAGTCAGCATTTGACAAGATGGAGGCATTGATCTGAATTGCTTCATCGGATACCAACATCTGTTGCTGGAGACGTCTTCGGTGTCCAGATGTGAAAAGGAGTGTTTGAAATCAAAGGAGAGTCCCCCCCCCCCCCCCCACCTGCTCTCTTAATCCAAGCCCCCTCTAAATCTCAATCCACATTCACCATTAGCAATAATTCACCCAACCCTTTCCTCTGCATGTCCCACTGAACTAACACTGAAGGGCACTGTGATGGTCTTCAAAGCATGGGTCTGACACCCTTGCCAAAAATCCATTTGCAACCTCCCCCCCCCCCCCCACATCCATATCCAGGTACTCAACACATCAGGGTGGAAGAGAAGAGACAATTTGATTTTGATCAATGATGTGTCTTATTTAAACACACTAATTAAATGCATAAGATAATATTACATACAATGTGCATTTCCCCCTGTATTCATTTACCACATATACACCCCCCACCCCCACCTCAAAAACCAATGCCTTCTCCATTCGAATCCATTGGCATGGTAACTCCATATAACACAAATAGACACAATTATTAAAAACCATTAGTTATTCTATGCTGCGTTTTTTTTTTTGCACTGCACATCTGTTCTGGTATATTACATTTCCAGATGCGCGTATTTGAATAAATTGCACTCAATTTAATCGTAGGGTGATTTATGCAAAATCATATCAAACGCTGCTTTAATGTTATAATATCCAATTTTGGGATAAAAAAAATGTGTAAAATCTAGTCACATAAGCTCGAAAATTGCAAAATGAAAACGGCCAGCGATGAACGCAAACAATAAAAAAAACATTATTGCAAGGAAGCTATAGCGCAGTCCAAAACGACGTCTTTTTAACATATTATTCGTAACCATGTTTTAATCATTCAGATGTTATTTTAATTGTTGACATTCAGTGATGCCGGTAAAGCACCCTTTTAAAACATGCAATGCAAAAGGAAAAGGGTTATTTTTTTTCAGCTAAGACGCATGCATAAAGCGAAAGGGATGCAAATGCAGTTTTTTGTTTACCTGTTTGAAAGAGGGAGATAGGAAATCAGATGAAATTCTCTGCAGTGGTCCCGATTCATTGCTTGTCCTGACAGCGCCTCGCCACCGCGGGCGCTGCAGGACCGACTCCAGGGAAGCCTAGCCTAGCCTAGCATGGGTGTGGAGGCAGATGTTTCTGTATTGCATTGGAAATGGAGAACTCGCTGTGGAAGTTGCATTGAAACGTGCCGTCAACGTTTCCAGCTTTGTGCCCAACGCCTTCAGATTATTTGCATACTTTGCACCTTCACCAAAACACTTAGACCCATAGGACAAAGAACTTACAGCATGTTATAGGAAGGAACTGCAGATGCTGGTTTATACCAAAGATAGGCACAAAGTGCTGGAGTAACTCATCAGGTCAGGCAGCATCTCTGGAGAAAAAGGATAGGTGATATTTCGGATTGGGACACTTCTATGGACTTGGTGATGTTTCGGGTCGGGACCCTTCTTCAGACCAGTCTTTTTCTCCAGAGATGCTGCCAGACCCATTGAATGACTCCAGCATTTTGTGTCTATCTATAGAACAGTACAGTGCAGGAACAGGCCCTTCGGCCCACAATGTGTGTGCCGAACACGATGTCAAGCTAAACTAATATCATAGGAGACTCAGCAGGTCAGGCAGTATATCTGGAGAACATGGAGAGGTGACGTTTTGGGACGAGACCATTCTTCCTAGGAAGCATCACCTATTTGTGTTCTCCAGAGATGCTGCTTGACCTACTGAGTTACGCCAGAATTTTGTGGTATTTTGTGTATTAACCAGTATCTGCAGTTCTTTGTTTCCTCATTGGAGACTGATGAGGATGAGGCCATTCGGCCCATCGAGTATGCTCTGCCATTCGACCATGGCAGATCCATTTTCCCCTGTCAACCCCATTCATAGAAACATAGAAAATAGGTGCAGGAGTTGGCAATTCAGCCCTTCGAGCCAGCACCGCCATTCAATATGATCATGGCTGATCATCTAAAATCAGTACCCTGTTCCTGCTTTCTCCCCATATCCCTTGATTCCATTAGCCCTAAGACCTACAGCAGGGTCTCGACCCGAAACATCACCCATTCCTTCTCTCCAGAGATGTTGCCCGTCCCACTGAGTTACTCCAGCTTTTTGTGTTTATCTTCGAGCAATATCTAACTCTCTCTTGAAAACATCCAGTGAATTGGCCTTCTGTGGCAGAGAATTCCACAGATTCACAACTCTCTGGGTGAAAACGTTTTTCCTCATCTCAGTCCTAAATGGCTTACCTCTTATTCTTAAACTGTGACCCCTGGTTCTGGACTCCCCTAACATCGGGAACATTTTTCCTACATCTAGCCTGTCCGATCCCTTAAGAATTTTATATGTTTCTGTTCCCTCTCATCCCAAATTCCAGTGAATATAAGCCAGTTGATCCATTCTTTAATATAAGCCCAGTTGATCCATTCTCCTGCCTTCTTCCCGTAATCTTTGCCGCCCTTACTAATCTCTCCAGGAGATACCAGAACAAGGGATCAAAAGCTAAGTACAAGAGGAAGGTTTATGTGAGCATATTTGCGGGGGAGCTGAGTGTATTGTCGTTGGTGGGTACATTTTGAGGTAGATGTAAGAGTCGGGCTAATTATCACAAAAAAAAATTGCCGATACTGGAAATCTCCAATAAATGCGCAAAATGTGGGGACATTCAGCAGGTCAGGCAGCATGTGTGGAGAGAGAAACTGAACTGATGGAAGGCTGCACAACTTGAAACGTTTCCGCTGATGCAGCCAGACTTATGAATGTTCCCAGCATTTTCTGTTTCTATGGTAGGTGATTCCAGAGGTGGGAAAGAGATCAGAGAACAAGGTGAGAATTCTAAAGGTGATAGTCATGGTGTCATACAACATAGAAACAGGCCTTTCGACCCTAGGTATCCCATCCAAGCTGGTCCCATTTGCCCGTAGACAGAAATGCTGGAGAAACTCAGCGGGTGAGGCAGCATCTATGAAGCGAAGGAAATAGGCAACGTTTCGGGCCGAAACCCTTCTTCAGACCGTGTTTGGCCCACATCTTTCCAGTCGTACCTGTCCAAATGTCTTTTAAATGTTGCTATTGTTTCTGCCTCAACTATCTCCTCCGGAAGCTCGTTCCGAAAACCTACTATCCTCTGTGTGACTGGGGGAATGTTGAGGGGGTGGAGCGAGCTGTAACACTGAGTCATCAGAACATGTGCAAACTGCACCTGTGTCTTCACGTAAAGATGCCGTGTGCGGATATGGCGTCGAAGGACGAGAAGAAGAAGCAAGGAAGTCGAAGCCAAATAGCCGAATGGAAAAGAAGCCAAAACACCAACGAACCGAACGGGCGGGAAGCCGAAGAGCCAACTAATCGAAAGGCTGCGTCGCCTAAAAGCCAGCTAACAGAATGTCGCTCTGCCGAAAAGTCAAATAGTGGCTTGTGTGGGAAAATGACCCCCACCCTCCCGTCTCCACCGGCCAGTGACGTGATGGACACGGGGGTCTGGAACAATTGCTGACAAGTCTCGCCCCCCCCCCCCCCCCCCCGGCGACGTCATGTCCGTTATTTGACCTTTTGGCAGAGCGGCCATTCGGTGAGTTTGCTTTTAGGCGACGCTGCCTTTCGGTTAGTTGGCTTTTAGGCGTCCCGCCCTTTCGGTTATTTGGCGTTTCGGCTTTGTTTCCATTCGGTTATTTGGCTTAGACTTCTTTGCTTCGGCTTCTCGTCCTTCGAGGCCAAGTCCGGGCACCAAAGATACAGCACTCCCGGTAGATCTGTTAAAATAAGCTCGATCACTCCCAGCCACTGGACATACCTGTAGTTGGCAGCCAATTCAGCAGACTTGGAGCCCAGCCAGAGCTGTCTTGCAGGATATACTTGTATGTCATGGGATTTGCCTTTGCAAATGCCATCTGTTCCCATTGTCAGCAGAACAACAGGCCACAGAATCGTCTCTGGGTGACGTATAAGCCTCTGCATCAATAGTGGTGCCACAGAGGCAGGTGTCTACGTAATGAAAAGACACAAAGTGCTGGAGTAACTCAGCAGGTCAGGCAGCATCTCTGGAGAACATGGATAGGTGACGTTTCAGGTCAAGTCTGAAGACGGGAAATATTGCTTACCTCGCCTTCAATGTCCAACATACTGCACTTCAACAAGTCACAAAGTGCTGGAGTAACTCAGCGGATCATCTCTGGAGAACATGGATTCGGGTTGGACCCAAAACGTCACCTATCCAGGTTCCCCAGGGATGCTGCCTGACCCGCTGAGTAACTCCAGCACTTTGTGTCGTTCCTTAGTAAACCAGCATCTGCAATTCCTTGCTTCTACTGTACATTTCCACGTCATGGGTTAGATTGTCCAACTCACTGAAAACAAAACACTGCAGATGCAAAAACAACAGAAAATTGTGCAAACACCCAACATGTAAAATGGCGGCTGGCGGAAAGAGAAACATACTGAATATCGCTTTTGTCCTACCCATTCTTACCTCAATCTCACTGAAACTAAAATCTCTTTCTTCTCTCTTTACCAGTCTGACAAAGGATCTTTGACCTGAAACTTTAACACTGCTTCTCTCTGCACAGACAGATGCCGCCCGGCCTGCTGAGTGTTTCCACCATTTTGTTCACTTCACTCTTATCCCATGGGTTCCGTCCCCCACCACCATCTTGGGCATTTCCGGGTCTCTCACCTCCCTCTTGACTATTAGGTGGCAGGGTGGCGCAGCAGGTGGAGCTGCTGCCTCATAGCGCCAGAAACCCTGGATACAGTGAATGTGGAGAGGATGTTTCCACCAGTAGGAGAGTCTAGGACCAGTGGGCACAGACTTAGAATAAAAGGAATACCTTTAGAAAGGAGATGAAAAGGAATTTCTTAAGTCAGAGGGTGGTGAATTTATGAAATTCATTGCCACAGACGGTCGTGGAGCTATATCTAACTCTCTCTTGAAAACATCCAGTGAATTGGCCTCCACTGCCAATTCTCACAGTGGCAGACAATTCCACAGATTCACAACTCTCTGGGTGAAATTATTTTTCCTCCTCTCAGTCCTAAATGGCCTACCCCTTATTCTTAAACTGTGACCCCTGGTTCTGGACTACCCAAACATCGGGAGCATTTTTCCTGCATCTAGCCTGCCCAATCCTTTAAGAATTTTATATGTTTCTGTAAGATCCCCTCTCATCCTTCCAAATTCCAGTGAATACTTCCAAAGCCCAGTCGACCCATTCTTTCATCATATGATAGTCCCGCCATCCCGTGAATTAACCTGGTGAACCTACGCTGCACTCCCTCAATAGCAATAATGTCCTTCCTCAAATTAGGAGACAAAAACTGCGCACAATACTCCAGGTGCGGTCTCACCAGGGCCCTGTACAACTGCAGTAGGACCTCCTTGTTCCTAAACTCAAATCCTCTCGCAATGAAGGCCAACATGCCATTAGCTTTCTTCACTGCCTGTTGTACCTGCATGCTTTCTTTCAGTGACTGATGTACAAGCACACCCAGGTCTCGTTGCACCTCCCCTTTTCCTAATCTGACACCATTCAGATAATAATCTGCTTTCCTGTTCTTGCCACCAAAGTGGATAACCTCACATTTATCCACATTATACTGCATCTGCCATGCATCTGTCCACTCACCCAACCTATCCAAGTCACCCTGCAGTCTCATAGCATCATCATCGCAGCTCACTCTGCCACCCAGCTTTGTGTCATCCGCAAACTTGGAGATGTCACATTTAATTCCCTCATCTAAATCATTAATATATACTGTAAATAATTGGGGTCCCAGCACCGAGCCTTGCGGCACCCCACTAGTCACTGCCTCCCATTCTGAAAAGGACCCGTTAATTCCTACTCTTTGCTTCCTGTCTGCCAATCAGTTCTCTATCCATGTTAATACCCTACCCCCAATACCATGTGCTCTAATGTTGCACACTAATCTCTTGTGTGGGACCTTGTCAAAGGCTTTTTGAGAGTCCAGATACACCACATCCACTGGCTCTCCCTTATCCATTCTACTTGTTACATCCTCAAAAAATTCCAGAAGATTAGTGAAGCATGATTTCCCCTTCATAAATCCATGCTGATTTTGATCGATCCTGTCTCTGCTTTCCAAATGCGCTGCTATAACATCTTTAACAATCGACTCAAGCATCTTCCCCACTACCAATGTAAGGGTAACTGGGCTAAAATATCCTGTTTTCTCTCTCCCTCCTTTCTTAAAAAGTGGGGTTACATTGGCTACCCTCCAGTCCACAGGAACTGATCCAGAGTCGAGTGATCCACTGCATGACAGTTCTGCCAACCCTGGTTCAATCCTGACCTCCGGTGCTGTCTGTGTGGAGTTTGCACGTTCTCCTTATGACCGCGTGCGTCTCCTCCAGGTGCTCGCGTTACCTCCCACATCGCAAATGCACGCACGTTGGGAAGTTAATTGTCCACCGTGAATTGTCCATTGTGCTAGAATCTAGCAGTTGGTGGGGGTGGAGGTGGGGGTTTGGAAGATGTTCATGGGAATGTGGAGACAATACAGTTCCTGTTACAGTGTAGTTTATTGTCACATGTACCGAGGTACAGTGAAAAACCTTTGTTGTGTGCTATCCGGTCGGTGGAAAGACAATACATGATTACAATCGAGCCATTTACAGTGTATAGATACACGATAAGGGAATAACGTTTAGTGCGAGGTAAAGCCAGCAAAGTCTGATCAAGGATAGTCCGAGGATCACCAATGAGGTAGATCTTCTTCTTCTTGCGTATGGCGTGCACAGCCTAAAGTTGTAGGACAACTTGTTTTAATTGATCTTATTTGATTGTGCACGCCAGGTTGATTGCATTGGTTGAAGCAGGGCGGACCACGTGAAGGTTGCAATCTCCCACCCCAATGAGGTAGATAGTAGTTCAGGACTGCTCTCTGGTTGTAACAATAAAATGGGAAGGATGGCTTAGCGGTCAGTCTGGATCTGGTGGGCCGAAGGGCCTGTTATAATGCTGTATCTTTCTTTGGTTCTCTGACCCTGTCCCAGCAAGGGGTTGGGTTTCGAGAGGAGAGCGCGACGGTGAAGAAATCTGGCTCAGGATTTTCTCCTGTCATGAAATCTCTCTGCATTATTATTGAAGAAATAATCCCTCACTAAACAAGAGCCAATCTCTGGAGCAGACTCCCACGGGAGATGGAGGCAGCGTTTGGTATCGATCGGCCCAGATGCAAAATAATGGACTTTCTTCACAGAGAGCACAGTAAAACTCCAATCATCTGGTATCCAAATGTTTGGAAATCCTGATAGTTTACAGGTACAGCATGGAAGCAGGCCATTCGGCCCATTGATCCACTGTTCACACTAGTTCTATATTATCCCACATTCCCATCCACTCCCTGCACACTAAGTACAATTTACAGAAGCCAATTAACTTACAAACCCGCACGTCTTTGGGATGTGGGGGGAAACCTGAGCACCCGGTGGAAACCAACGTGGTCGCAGGGAGATCGTACAAACACAGGCAGCACCCTGAGGTCAGGATCGAACCTGGGCACGTGGAGCTGGGAGACAGCAGCTCTACCCGCTGCACCGCTGTGCCACATTATATACCAATGTGACGTGGGAGTCCCCGAGTGTGAGCAGGGTCTCTGGGTCGAGCTGGGGGTCCGGAGTGGCAGAACTGGGTGTGGGATCGGATCAAGACAGATCGGGAAAGTGGGAGGGTTTGCAGATGCAACCAGGGTCCAGAGCATTTCTGTGTATCCCCTACAATAGGACATTTTGGTAGGCACGGACAAGTTGGGCCGAAGGGCCTGTTTCTATGCTGAATTACTCTATGTAGTCTATAGGCAATAGACATTAGGTGCAGGAGTAGGCCATTCAGCCCATCAAGCCAGCACCGCCATTCAATGTGATTATGGCTGTTCATCCACAATCAGTACCCCGTTCCTGCCTTCTCCCCATATCTCCTTACAGGGAGATCGTACAAATGCCCTACACTTCTACAGTCCAACAAATGCCCTACAAATCCCCACACTACTATCTTCAAGAGCATTATCTAGCTCTCTCTTGAAAGTATCCAGTGAACCTGCCTCCACCGCCCTCTGAGGCAGAGAATTCCACAGACTCACAACTCTCTGTGTGAAAAAGTGTTTCCTCATCTCCGTTCTAAATGGCTTACCCCTTATTCTTAAACTGTGGCCCCTGGTTCTGGACTCCCCCAACATCGGGAACATGTTTCCTGCCCCTAGCGTGTTGTTACGACTCCCCGAAAGCAGGTAATCCAGAGCCGCGCAACATAGTTCAAAAGCCAGGTTTAAGTTCAAAAATAGTTTAATTATTTAATAACACACCAAAACCCAAACCTGCTTCAAACAACCCAGACAAGGATATGAATGGATTAACAAACAACTTAAAAGTGCTCAGGCCAGCCACGCGATGGACCGTCGAACCTGAGACTTTAAACCTGCCTAAAAGAAATCTAACCCTGAAACAAAAGATCGAAAACTTCTAAGGACAGCCCAATTCAATATTTGGTACTACGTAATGTTGAAATTACACGAAGTTCTATGCCATGTGGCCAGGCCTTCCACAGCTCACACCAACAATCAGCTCACGAGGCAGGGGCGTCGAAAAAAGAGAGAGAATTCTGGGAACTCTGGTATTTATGCTGGGGATGAGTCACCCGCCACCTGACGCAGCTTGGCCAATCTGGTACAGGATCCTTTTAACCCCTTGATGTCCAGACTCACGCCACGAGGCCTGCACTCGGGAATGAAACAGAGAAATGTTAATACATAACATTGACCAGGAGGGGGAGCGCCTAACACCCCCACCCAAAGATACTGAATAAGTTTCGGAAGAAGAGAGAAAAAACACCACCAAATCCCAGAAACTATTCAGGAGCTAAACTCCACTGGCGCGACAAGGCGTCAGCCAAGACATTATCCTTGCCACGGATATCCCTAGCCAGATACCTACGGAGTTCAGTCCTCGAGGTTGGAGCAGGAAATGCGACAATATGCTCCACCTTTTCCTTGAGAGTACGAACCTGACCCCGGCCCACCACCTTACCCAGATACGTTACCGTGGCCTGGCCAAACTCACACTTCCCCAGATTGATAGTTAGCTTTGCCTCCGCTAGACGGTGGAATACCTCCTCCAGATGACCAATGTGTTCGATCCACGACCTGGAGCACACAACCAAATCATCAAGGTATGCCTCACAGAAGGACAAACCAGACAATACAATGTTGACCAACCGTTGGAAGGTTGCTGGCGCATTGCGCATCCCAAATGCCATTACTGTATACTGCAGAAAGTTATCAGGCGTAACGAACGCAGAGATCTCCCTCGCCCGCCCAGTCAAGGGAACTTGCCAATACCCCTTTAACAAGTCCAATTTGGATACACAAGATGCACTTCCCACACGATCCACGCAATCCTCCATTCGTGGGAGAGGATAGCAATCCGGCTTAGTTACCGCATTGACTTTCCGAAAGTCCATGCAAAACCTGTCCTCCCCATCAGCCTTCATAGCCAGTAGACACGGAGAACTCCACGGTCTACAACTAGGTTCAGCAATGCCATGCTGCAGCATATAGTCAACCTGACTCCCTAGACGATGACGCCTGTCAGGGTTGACCCGATACGGATGCTGTTTAATTGGCGCAGCACCGGCCACGTCAATGTCATGCTGCAGCACAGACGTCTGAGAAGGCACATCCGAGAACAGTGACCCATTTGACTTCACCAAAGCAAGCAGATCACCCCGCTGACTTTCAGTCAAATGCGACAACCGCAAGGGAAGCGACTCCAAAGCCTCAGAGTTACACAGCCTTCCCTGCGTCACTGCCACAGACAACCGTGCCTCACCCACATCACCACCCGTGTCAGGGGGCAGAACCACTGCAGCCAAAACAGGCTTAGACGAAACCGAAGGACACAGCACCTCCCCATCAACCTCCACAGGCTCCTGCTCATGGTACTCCTTCATCATGTTGACATGACAGAGCTGAGTCTTACGCCTTCGGTCAGGAGTACCAATAACATAATCCCTTTCACCAACCTTCTTAACCACCTGATAGGGACCGCTATACCGAGCCTGCAGACTGGAACCAGGAATAGGCAACAACACCAGGACCTTGTCACCTGGAGAAAAGTCCCTACTAGAAGCCTTCCTGTCGAACCACCCCTTCATCCTAGACTGAGCAGAAGCAAGATTACCCATTGCCAGTTCGCATGCCCTCTTCAGTCTAGACCGAAAGGTACAGACGTGGTCTAAAATACTACGTTTTGTATCCTTCTGCAACCATTTCTCCTTTAGGACCCTCAACGGACCACGTACAGTATGGGCGAACACCAGGTCAGCAGGACTGAACCCCAAAGACACCTGCACAACCTCACGCACCGCAAACATAACCAGATGAACCCCCTCATCCCAGTCTTTTTCAAACTCCAGGCAGTAAGTCCTCAACATCGATTTCAAAGTCTGGTGAAACCTCTCGAGAGCTCCCTGGCTCTCAGGGTGATACGCACTGGAGTAACAATGTTTAATATCTAAAAACTTCATTACCTGACCAAAAACCTTCGACATGAAGTTGGAACCTTGGTCACTCTGCACCACCTTGGGCAAACCGAACAACGAAAAAAACTTAGTGAGAGACTTCACAATGATAGGGGCAGTAGTTCTACGCAAAGGGACCACCTCCGGAAAGCGGGTAGACGCACACATAATTGTCAATAAAAACTTGTTGCCCACTTTTGTCCGAGGTAGAGGACCCACACAATCAACTAGAATTCGCACAAACGGCTCACCGACCACAGGGATTGGATATAAAGGCGCAGGAACAATCGATTGGTTCGGCTTTCCTGCCACCTGGCAAATGTGACAACACCTGCAATGCTGTTTCACGTCCTTTTTCAACCCTGGCCAAAACAAATTCCGTAAGATACGGTCATACGTCTTATTGACCCCCAAATGTCCACCCAGAGGACCATCATGGGCCAAACCGAGTATCTCGTCCCTATACCGACGAGGTACCACAATCTGATCAACCACGCTCCAATCATCATGCCCAGACATATCCAAGGGAGACCACTTTCGCATCAGTAAGCCCTCCCTTAGAAAAAAACCCTTTGCTGTGGAATCCATATCCCCCTCAGGCACTGCGCGGTCGAACAGCTCAGATAAACCTGGATCATTCTTTTGCTCCTCAACCAGCCGGTCACGTGACAGCGACACCGGCCCAATTTCAATCACTATCCCCTCTTGAGATGTAGAAACACCCTTCAACACACAGGATCCCTCATCCTGATCTCCAAAAATGCTCTCACTCAGGTCCACTACATCCTCAAACTTCGCCTGGCTCTTAGCCATAGCCCTCGTGACAGCACAAGCTGCGAAGACCCTCGGATGCTGCATAGCCAATCTATCAGGACTCTGCACCATCGGCACAGCCCTCACCTCAGGAGTAACTAAAACTCTACCTCCTGCCAAGTCATTGCCCAATATTACTGAAACTCCCTCAACGGGAAAACACGGCCGTAACCCAATAGTTACCCGGCCTGAAACCAACTGGGACTCGAGACTCACGGTATGCAAAGGCACTACCATGCCATCCATCCCGAATCCTACCACAGGGACACTTGACCCAACCGATGATTCACCAGAAAACGGCAGTACACTCTCCAATATAAAGGACTGAGTAGCACCAGTATCACGCAAGATGGATACTGGAACTCTCTCACCCCCATCCTCCAGAGAAACAACCCCATTATTGATGAACGCAGAAAAATCCCTACATTCCTCAGACTCAGGCACTTCAGGTACCACAGGTGCCTTCTGTGTACCCACCAAAACCACAGTCTTTGCTTTTTTCTGCTTCAGAACGGGACACGCTTTTAAAATGTGCCCTTTCCCTTTACACAGTACCTTCGTTAGTCCTCCAATTTCCGTCAACCTTATCAGCTCGGACTTCCCCCTGTATCAACGTGCTGCCCTTTGCAGGCACAGAAACACCTTTGACACTGCCACCGGCGACACCACCATGATCAACCGGCCGTGCACCAAAACTGTAGGGTCGCCCAACAAAATCAGTTTTATGAGTCAATACATACTCATCTGCCAACACCGCGGCCTTAGACATCTCATTCACCTTCTGCTCATTAAGGTAAGTAGTAACCCTCTCAGGGAGACAGTTCTTAAAGTCTTCCATAATCATCAAGGCCTGCAGTTGCCCATCATCCTTCACTCCTTGAGAAACGCACCACCTGTCAAAAAGTGCCTCCTTCTCCCTAGCAAACTCCACATAAGCCTGACTATCAAACTTCCTAAAGCGCCGGAATTTCTGCCGGTACGCCTCTGGAACTAATTCATAAGCCCTTAATACTGTAGACTTCACACTCTCATAGTCCAGACTGCTTTCAACAGACAAAGACGAGCACACATCCCGTGCTTTACCCACAAGAACACACTGCAATAGCAAGGTCCACACGTCCCTAGGCCACTTCAAGGACAAAGCCACCCGTTCAAACACTGTGAAAAACTTGTCCACATCTTTCTCACTAAAGGGGGGAACTAGGCGGATGTTCTTGCTCATATCAAACTCCCGTTCCCTAGAAGGAACCCGGGAGGCATCCAATTCCTTCTCCCGCAGCCTAATCTGTGCCCTCTTGGTTTCCTCCTCAGCCCCACGCAGCTGAATCTCTGCTCTTTTGGTCTCCTCCGCTCTCATTGCCAGCTCTAACTCCTTCAACCTAATGACTGCCTCCATGTCCTGACCAGGCTGAACAGAAGGTGTGGGACTGTCTGCACAGCCAGGCAAAACTCCACCCTCCACCAACGCAGCCCACAACACCGATTTAATTACCTGTTTCTTTGCATGTGGGTCAATAGGCACTTCATAGTTCCCTGCCAGAAAAATCAAATGCTCCTTCGTACATCTATCAAACAACTCCCGACTAGGAGCCTCAATAAAGTCCTTCCCTTTAGACTCCATATCAAATGTAGCACCAAACCACGAGCTAAACCGTGGGCACCAATGCTATCACAAACAGGGGGAAAAAATTCCCTCACAACACAGACTTCCTTATTCACCAGAAGCCTTCCAAAAAAAAAAAACAACCCAAAAACGTCAAGGGTCCTCAAAACTTAGGACGAGCCCCCATTTTGTTACGACTCCACGAAAGCAGGTAATCCAGAGCCGCGCAACATAGTTCAAAAGCCAGGTTTAAGTTAAAAAATAGTTTAATTATTTAATAACACACCAAAACTCAAACCTGCTTCAAACAACCCAGACAAGGATATGAATGGATTAACAAACAACTTAAAAGTGCTCAGGCCAGCCACGCGATGGACCGTCGAACCTGAGACTCTAAACCTGCCTAAAAGAAATCTAACCCTGAAACAAAAGACCGAAAACTTCTAAGGACAGCCCAATTCAATATTTGGTACTACGTAATGTTGAAATTACACGAAGTTCTATGCCATGTGGCCAGGCCTTCCACAGCTCACACCAACAATCAGCTCACGAGGCAGGGGCGTCGAAGAAAGAGAGAGAATTCTGGGAACTCTGGTATTTATGCTGGGGATGAGTCACCCGTCACCTGACACAGCTTGGCCAATCGGGTACAGGATCCTTTTAACCCCTTGATGTCCAGACTCACGCCACGAGGCCTGCACTCGGGAAAGAAACAGAGAAATGTTAATACACAACATTGACCAGGAGGGGGAGCGCCTAACACGTGTCCAAACCCTTAATAATCTTATATATTTCAATAAGATCCCCTCTCATCCTTCTAAATTCCAGAGTATACAAGCCCAGTTGCTCCATTCTCTCAGCATATGACAGTCCTGCCATCCCGGGAATTAACCTTGTGAACCTACGCTGCACTCCCTCAATAGTAAGAATGTCCTTCCTCAAATTTGGAGACCAAAACTGCACACAATACTCCAGGTGTGGTCTCACTAGGGCTCTGTGCCTGCAGAAGGATCTCTTTGCTCCTATACTCAACTCCTCTAGTAATAGAGGCAGGAAATGTTCCCGATGGCTTTAAACACACTGTGTTCACAGGAATATGTGTTGTATCCCTGTGTAAGATGGAAAATGAAAGTGTCTTGGGGTATTATTAAGAGTAACATTGCATAGTGCGGGAAATGTGCTGATCCAGCACTTACAGAGGTCCTGATGGTGCTGGATAATTGGAGATGTGTCGGGCTGGCACAAGGGAGGAACATGTTTAGGTTTATTATTGTCATGTGTACCAAGGTACCGTGATAAACTTTGATTTGCATGTGATCCAAACAGATCAGATATACCATAAATGCAATCAAGTACAATAGATACAGGATGCAGAATATAGTTCTCAGCATTGTAGAAACATAGAATCATAGAAACATAGAAAATAGGTGCAGGAGGATGCCATTCGGCCCTTTGAGCCAGCACAGCCATTCATTGTGATCATGGCTGATCGTCCCCTATCAATAACCCATGCTTGCCTTCTCCCCATATCCCTTGACTCCACTAGCCCCTAGAGCTCTATCTAACTCTCTCTTAAATTATCACGTGATTTTGCCTCCACTGCCCTCTGTGGCAGGGAATTCCATAAATTCTGAACTCTCTGGGTGAAAAAGTTTTTTCTCACCTCAGTCTTAAATGGCCTCCCCTTTATTCTAAGACTGTGTGGCCCCTGGTTCTGGACTCGCCCAACATTGGGAACATTTTTTCCTGCATCTAGCTTGTCCAGTCCTTTTATAATTTTATATGTTTCTATAAGATACCCCCTCATCCTTCTAAACTCCAGTGAATACAAGCCTATTTTTTTCAATCTTTCCTCATATGACAGTCCCGCCATCCCAGGGATCAATCTCGTGAACCTACGCTGCACTGCCTCAATCACAAGGATGTCCTTTCCCAAATTAGGAGACCAAAACTGTACACAATACTCCAGATGTGGTCTCACCAGAGCCCTATACAACTGCAGAAGAACCTCTTTATTCCTATACTGAAATAATCTTGTTAT
The DNA here is from genome assembly GCA_038087875.1 of Malacoraja senta. Lineage (NCBI taxonomy): Eukaryota > Metazoa > Chordata > Chondrichthyes > Rajiformes > Rajidae > Malacoraja > Malacoraja senta. The sequence goes on from CM075993.1 coordinate 5,621,878, forward strand.
GAAGGCCAACATTCCATTAGCTTTCATCACTGCCTGCTGGACCTGTAGCGCATCAGTTCCATGGACAAGTCCAATGTCTGCACTGGTGTAGAGCCTACCTTAGCTTATGGACTGACCGTTCAGACGCCTGATAACAGAGGGGAAGAACTTGTTCCTGAGTCTGGTGTTACGCACTTTCATGCTTTTTCACCTTCTGTCAGATGGGAGGGAAGAGAAGAATGAATGACAGGGGTGGGATATCTTTGATTATGTTAGAGATACAGCATGGAAACAGCCCTTCGGCCCACCAAGTCCACACCGACTAGCGATCCCAGACACTAGTTCTATCCCGCACACTGGGGACAATTTACAGAAGCCAATTAACCTACGAACCCGTATGTCTTTGGGATGTGGGAGGAAACCAGAGCACCCAGAGAAAACCCACGCGGTCACAGGGTCAACGTACAAACTCCGCACAGACGACACCTGTGGTCAGGATCGAACCCGCGTCTCTGGCGCTGTAAGGCAGCAACTCTACCGCTGCGCCACTGTGACGTCCTCAAAGCTCAGCTGTTGGCTGCTTTTCTGAGGCAGAGAAACATGTAGATGGAGTCCATGGTGGAATGTCTGGTCTGTGTGATGGACTGGGCTACATCTACCAACTCTGCGACTTCCTGAGGGGGTTTGTTTGCCTGAGCTGTCCCACCGCGAGGGCCAACCCTGCCCATCTTGTGGATAAAGAGTCCCATTTCTTGCAGCCTTTTCCCAATATCCCAAAGTGCTTTGTGTACCTGACGCAGTTTGACATAAGGTCACTGCAGCCACGTAGGAAACCAGATGCGGCAAGTTCCCACAGTCAGTCATCGCTAGCAGACAGGAGCTCCGTGCTAACACTGGTCATTGAAGGCTAAATATTGGCCAGGACCCAGAGGAGGTCTCCCCTGCTGCTCTGCAAAGTAGAACAAAGGGATCTTTTCTGCCCACTGAGTGGGCAGATAGGTGGCGGATTCAATGCCCCATCCCTAAGGCAGTACCTCTGACAGTGCAGCACTCCTTCAGAGGTCAAGCCTCCAAGTTTGGGTTTGGGTTTCTGGAATTGGACTCAAGCAGCCTTCTGACTTCAAGGCCAGGGTTATACCACCTATTTCACATCTTAAGGCCCTGCAAGGATATGGGTTATGTGGAGGCAGAGGTGATTAGTTTAATTCTTCATCATGTTCTGCACAGACATTGCGGGCCGAAGGGCCTGTTCCTGTGCTGTACTGTTCTTGGTTCTTGGTTTCTTGGTCCTCCAAAATATTCCAAATGGAATTTAAACTGGAGGTGGTGGAGGGAGGACTTAAGCCAGAAAGGGTTTTTGGGAAGAAAGAGCTACCTTAAATTTAGTTGCATCTGGTTGGGTAACTAAAGTAAGGTGGAGATTATTCCATGCTTTAATTGTGCGGGGGAAGAATGAATTGCTGTACACATCTGTCTTGGTAGCTGGAATCTCAAATTGGATCGAATGCCCTCGTCTGCTCCTAGTTGGTTCGGGTTTGGTGTAGATCTTGTAATCTATGTCGAGCTGACCATTTAACATTTTGTAAAAACAGGTCAAACGGTGAGCTTCACGTCTGTCTTGGAGAGGGTTCCACCCCAGAGAATTCAGAAGTTTGGTAACACTCGCTTCTCTCTCATAGGTGTTAGTAACAAATCGAGCTGCCTGTCTTTGGACACGTTCGATGGAAGAAATGTTTTTGTTTGTGTATGGGTCCCATGCTGCAACTGCGTAGTCCAAATGAGGTCTAACGAGGGTGAAGTATAGCTTCTCCTTGACAGAAGTTGAACAATGATGAAAGTTGCGCCTCAGAAAATTTAGGACACCTGTTGCTTTCACCGTTGCATGATGAGTCTGACCATTCCAGCGCAGATCATTCTGCAATTTGATGCCAAGATACTTGGTTTGTTTGGATTCTTCAAGGGTGGTACCAAGTATATTGTACGATGTTTCGCCTGGATTCCTCTTTCTGGTGACACGCATGGTTTCACATTTGGAAGGGTTGAACTGCATGCCCCATTGGTGTGACCACTCAACCATTGTATCGAGGTCCTTTTGGAGAGCATCTTCATCATCAGCTGACTTAATTGGACGGTACAGCAAACAATCATCAGCGAATAGTCTGGTCGTGCTTGCGACTTTTTCATGGATGTCGTTTATGTAAAGCAAAAACAGATGTGGGCCAAGTACTGTGCCCTGAGGTGTACCACTCAACACTGGATGCCAATTGGAGCTCTTTCCGTTCACACACACACACGCTGAAGACGTTTTGTCAGGAAACTGGAAATCCATCGTTTCGTGTTGGAACGAATACCATAGAAGTCAAGCTTCCGAAGCAGTCTCTGGTGTGGGATGACATCAAATGCTTTAGAAAAGTCCAGCACTACTAAATCCGTGATGACATTACCATCAAGATGTTTGGCCAGGTCATTTGTCGTCAGGATAAGCTGAGACTCACATGATCTATGCCTCCTAAATGCATGTTGGTTGTCAGCAAGAATATTATGTTTGCTCACGTGTCGCATCAGATTACTATCAATTACATGCTCCAGTAATTTGCAGCAAGTACTTGTTAATGAAACAGGACGATAATTCGCTGGGTTGGTGGTTGAACCCTTCTTAAAGAGAGGAGTGATGTTAGCCTTCCTCCAATCCAGCAGAACATCACCTGAGTCAAGCGATTGTTGGAAAATGAACTGCAAAACAGGAGCCAGTTCTTCGGCCGCGATCTTGAGGGCTTGATTCTGTATCTGATCTGGTCCAATTGCTTTTGTGGTATTGATGTTGAGCAATAACTTCTTGACACCTTCAACCTCAATTTTAATAGCAGGCATATCAGCATACGGGCTGGGCGGTAGAACTGGAAATGATGAAGGCTCCATATCTTCCCGGGTGAAAACGTGTTGGAATTGGTTTGCAAGAGCTTCTGCTTTTGCCTGGTCCTCAGTGATCAGACAGTTGTTCACTTTAAGCATCTGGACACCAGTGTTGTCTGTCCGTCTGGATTTCACAAATCTCCAAAAAGCCTTGGGTTGCTCTCCCCCATGTTCTGTTATAGCATAGCATTTGATCGGTGGCTGCTTAGCTGTTGAATGTAAGATCTTTTTTTTAATTTTTTTTAATTTTTATTTATTAGAAGTACATTACATTACAACCACATACATTAGTACTTGTCATTTATATCTTCTTACAATTAATGTACTCCATTTATTTTTTACACTAGAAAAGGAAAAGATTGAAAGAAAGAAGAAAGTGAAGGAAAAAGTGAAAGTGTAGGAAATGTGACAACAAAAAAGGACGAAGACTCTATAAGAGCAAAATTAAAAACAAAAGAAAAAGAGTTAAGAAATAGACCCTAGGAAAGAAAGAGAAAGAGAAAGAGGAAAAAGAGAGAAACAAATATTTTTATGAGCATTACGTAAATGGGACATACCAACTCTTCAACTATCATCCCCCCTTACCTGACCTCAATTTTTTTTTAAGTACTTTTGCACCCTATGTTTGTAATAATTCTATAAATGCAGACCACGTCAGGTGGAAGTGATCTGGATTACCTGCTAGGAGGAGTCTTATCTCTTCTAGGTGTAATGTTTCAAACATATTTGAAATCCACATATTTATAGTTGGTATTGGAGCCTTCTTCCAAAATTTTAGAATTAGCTTTTTTCCAGTTATTAACCCATAGTCCATTAGTTTCTTTTGAAACACATTTAGTTCTGGACCATCTTCCGTTATACCGAAGATAATCCATTCTGCTTTGGGTATCAGTCTTGTTTTAAATAACTTTGTAAAGATTTCAAAAATTTCATTCCAAAATTTTTGAATTTTTGTACAAGAAACGAATGAGTGCGCTATAGTAGCTTCTTGGGATTGACATTTATCACAAATAGATGATACATTTGGGAAAATTTTATGAATTTTAGTTTTCGAATAATATAATCTATGTAAAATTTTAAATTGTATTAAAGTGTGTCTTACATTAATCGAGCATTTATGCACGTTTAATAAGTATTCATTCCAACTTTCCTTTGAAATTTTAATAGCTAACTCTTGTTCCCAGTCTCTTCTGATACCCTCCGTAGATGGTATTTGTACATTTAAGATAATATTATACAAATATGATATTAAGTTTGCTGATTCCGCTTTTATCTGCATTGCCTCGTCCAATACATCTACTGGGTTATTATAATGATCTTTTGTATATTTTTTCAAATAGTCGCATATTTGAAAATATTTAAAATATTGATTATTTCCGAGTTTATATTTTATTTGTAATTGTTGAAATGAAAGTAATTTTCCAGTTTCATACAAGTCACCAAGCGTTTTAATTCCTAATCTATCCCATTGTGTATAAGCTTTATCTATAATAGAAGGATTAAACAAAGGGTTATTGACTATAGGTAATAAAAGTGATAAATTTCTTAATTTTAAATTTTGTTTTATTTGTTTCCAAATTCGGATTGTACTATGAATAATTGGGTTCTTATTATAATTTATGTTATTCAATTTCATTGGAGAGAGGAGGATCGCTCCAATGTTTCTAGAGGAGCAATCCTCTTTCTCCATTACAATCCAGTCCACTTGCTGGGCGGAGTTATCCATCAGTTGAATCATATTTTTAATATTTACTGACCAATAATAATACATAAAATTAGGTAGTGCTAAACCCCCTAATACTTTAGGTTTATTCAGATGAGTTTTTTGTATTCTATGTGATTTATAGTCCCATATAAAATTAGTGATATCTGAGTCGAGTTTTTTTAAAAACTTCTTTGGTAAGTATATAGGAATTGATTGAAATAGGTATAAAATTTGTGGTAAAAAGATCATTTTTATTGCGTTTATTCGGCCTATTAAAGACATCGGGAGCGTTTTCCAGAATTTAATTAGTGTGTTTAATTTATTAAGTAAGGGGTCAAAATTTGCCTGAATGTAAGATCTTGAGGAGGATAAAGACTTCTCAAAAACCGGCACACAACTAATGTGAATGGCTTTTAGACAAAATTGCTGGAGAAACTCAGCGGGTGCAGCAGCATCTATGGAGCGAATGAAATAGGCAACGTTTCGGGCCGAAACCCTTCTTCAGACTGATGTGAGCGTGCGGGGGGGGGGGGGGGGGGGGCGGGAAGAAGAAAGGAAGAGATGGAGCCAGTGGGCTGAGGGAGAGCTGAGAAGGGGAGGAGAAAGCAAGGACTACCTGAAATTAGAGAAGTCAATGTTCATGCCGCTGGGGTGTAAACTGCCCAAGTGAAATATGAGGTGCTGCTCCTCCAATTTACGGTGGTCCTCACTCAGGCCATGGAGGAGGCCCAGGACTGGGACACTAATGTGAATGGCTTTGTCACTTTATATCTATTTTATATCGCAAAGTATTGACAGCCCAGAAACAATCCTTCTAGACTGCTGTATTTCTCCTGCCTGCCCACCAGTGTGAAGAAGGATCCCAAGCTGAAACATCATCTGTCCATCCTCTCCACAGATGCTGCCTGACCCACTGAGTCCCTCCAGCACACTGGCCGCATCACCCTTGCCTTCCATTCCTTTATCCAGTTTCCCCTTAAAAAACAGATACTTAATTTGTGTCAAGTATTCAGTGTGCGAGCGAGTTAAACATCCCTACAGTTCCAAGGGTGAAGAATATTCCCAAGGACTGCACTTTGGATGTATGAATGACTATCAATATGGTCCACAAATCTACGCCTCACCCATATTTATTAAAGGGCCTGTCCCACTTAGGCTATTTTTAGGCGACTGCCGGCGACTGTCATAGTCGTAGCAGGTCGTCGAAAAACTGGCGACTGGACCCCCCCTTTGACATAAAATTTGAAATAGAATCATTACTTTAACAACAACAAAAACCGAAGTCAGCACCGGCCACAACCTACATCACCTGGCGACAACCTACGTTAACCTGGCGACAACCTACATCACCTGGCGACAACCTACGTTAACCTGGCGACAACCTACATCACCTGGCGACAACCTACGTTAACCTGGCGACAACCTACATCACCTGGCGACAACCTACCGACAACCTATGTTAACCTGGCGACAACCTACGTTAACCTGGCGACAACCTACGACAGCACCCATGTCAGGAGAAGTCAAGCTACGCTGACTGGCGTCAAACCCACTGTCGCTGACTGTCTCCGAAAAGTTTTCAACATTTTGAAAATCCAGCGGCGATCAGAAAGACGCTACGACTCTTTGGGCGACTGAGGAGACGACTCACGACCGTACAGGCGACACCCTGGCGACCACGTGGCGACAACCTAGTCGGCTGTAGTTGCCTAAAAAATCACCCAAGTGGGACAGGCCCTTAATACCTTATCTGTGTTCTACCCTCCCAATCACCCTTTGCAACTTTGCAAGAATAAGGGGTAGGCCATTTAGAACGGAGACGAGGAAATACTTTTTCTCACAGAGAGTGGTGAGTGTGGAATTCTCTGCCTCAGAGGGCGGTGGAGGCAGGTTCTCTGGATGCTTTCAAGAGAGAGCTAGATAGGGCTCTTAAAGATAGCGGAGTCAGGGGATATGGGGAGAAGGCAGGAACGGGGTACTGATTGGGGATGATCAGCCATGATCACAGTGAATGGCGGTGCTGGCTCGAAGGGCCGAATGGCCTACTCCTGCACCTATTGTCTATTGTCTATTGCAACTGTGAAGAATTGACCAGGTTGTGAGGCACAGGACTGGTATGTGGGTCACTCTATCCAGAGGACACAGCCTCTTTGCAACATTTATGCTGACACAGACTGCACTGAAGCAAACAGAGGCAGAGGACAGAGCTCATGCATATTTTCCCAGAAGCAGCTTCCCTCCCGAACCACTTGAAGCCTGCGGTCACTGCCCCTGCATTAATGAGTTGCTGAGTGAAATTTAGTTTGGTTTAGTTCAGTGATACAGCGTGGAAACGGGCCCTTCGGCCCATTGAGTCCAGTGATCCCGGTACACTAGTATTATCCTACACACTAGGGACAATTTATAATTGTCACCAAAGTCAATTGACCTTCAAACCTGCACGTCTGTGGAGTGGGAGAGGAAACCGGAACACCCGGAGAAAACCCACACGGTCACGGGGAGAACGTACAGACTCCATACAGACAGCACCCGTAGTCGGGATCGAACCCGGGTCTCTGGCGCTGTGAGGCAGCAACTCTACCGTTTCGCCACCGTGCCGCCACTGAAAATCTGTGATTGCTTTTGCGTGGTTGGAACCAGTGTTTTGCTTCATTTAGCTTATTTAGCGAGGAACAGTGAAAAGCTTTTTATTGTATACGGCCCAGTCAGTGAAACAAATATACAGTACATGATTACAAGAGTATAGGAAGAAACTGCAGATGCTGGTTTATACTGAAGATAGACACAAAATGCTGGAGTAACTCAGCGGGTCAAGCAGCATCTCTGGAGAAAAGAAGAAAAAAAATGTCGGAATCGGAACCGGTCTGAAGAAGGGTTCCGACCCGAAACATCATCTATTCCTTCTCTCCAGAGATGCTGCCTGACCCGCTGAGTTGCCCCAGCATTTTGGTCTAACTTTATGCATGATTACAATCAAGCCGTCCACAGTGTACAGATAGAGGGCTCCGATTAAAGATAGTTCAAAGGTCACTAATGAGGCAGATGGGAGGTCAGGACCGCTCTCTAGTTGGTGAGAGGACAGTTCAGATGTTCAAGAAGGAACTGCAGATGCTGGAAAATCGAAGGTAGACAAAATTGCTGGAGAAACTCAGCGGGTGAGGCAGCATCTATGGAGCGAAGGAAATAGGCAACGTTTCGGGTCTGAAGAAGGGTTTCTGCCCAAAACGTTGCCTATTTCCTTCGCTCCATAGATGCTGCCTCACCCGCTGAGTTTCTCCAGCAATTTTGTCTACCTAGGACGGTTCAGATGCCTGATAACAGCTGGGAAGAAACTGTGTTGAACAGTCAGCCCCCGAATGGCTCTAGATTTTCTAATTTTATTTTATTAGTACAAAAAGATTACTCCCTACACATCAGGGGCAGTTTAGAGAGGCCAATTGTGCAGAGTGGCAGATATGCCAAATTAAGTTTAATAAGGAGAATGTATTAATTAAATTAAGCAGTCAGGCCCATAAACAGCTTGAGCTGCTTATAGGACGATGATCCACCATAGAAACATAGAAACATAGAAAATAGGTGCAGGAGTAGGCCATTCGGCCCTTCGAGCCTGCACCGCCATTCAATATGATCATGGCTGATCATCCAACTCAGTATCCTGTACCTGCTTTCTCTCCATACCCCCTGATCCCTTTAGCCACAAGGGCCACATCTAACTCCCTCTTAAATATAGCCAATGAACCATAGACACCAACGGCGAGGGATGATATGCCTACTGTCCCCTTTCTGTCTACAAAAAAACACTGTTCACAACATTTCCCAGTTGTCCTTCAATTTAGGAGCAAGCGAGCAATATGTTTATTTGCAGATTTTAAAAGGAGTAATCGATCTGCAAATCTGCAAAGGGTGGATTTCAAGTGCGCTCTCGTAATTTTGTCCGGGTTAAAGGAGGTGCCTGACCACCAGTGGCCGGAGAATCGGTGGTGGATTTGTAATGTCATGTGGTATTTTGCATCGGGTGTATAAGTGGATAGGGTCCTGATATAATGTTTAAACCCTAATCTGGGTTTAATGCAAGAGCTTTGGAAAGATTGTGATGAACTTTAACCTTGATTGTATGCAGTTCTTCTCAGTTTAGTTTGGAGACACAACATGGAAACAGACCCACCGAGTACACGCTGACCATTGTTTAAGAAAGAACTGCAGATGCTGGAAAAATTGAAGGTAGACAGCATGCCTACCATATTCTGTTGTGCTGAAGCAAAGCAAGAATTTCATTGTCCTAGCTGGGGGACTCATGACAATAAACTCTCTTGAATCTTAAATCTCTCTTGAAATGCAGTCCTGGCCACACACTCATCTCCCTGCTACCTTCAGGTAGAAGGTACAGGAGCCTGAAGACTGCAACGACCAGGTTCAGGAACAGCTACTTCCCCACAGCCATCAGGCTATTAAACCTGGCTCGGACATAACACTGAACTTTATTAGCCAATACTGTTATTTGCACTTTATCAGTATATTGATTCATGTGTGTATATATTTATAGAATGCCTTGTAGTCAATGCCTACTATGTTCTGTTGTGCTGAAGCAAAGCAAGAATTTCATTGTCCTATCAGGGACACATGACAATAAACTCACTTGACTTGACTTGAAATGCTGGAAAAACTCAGCGGGCGAGGCAGCATCTATGGAGAGAAGGAATAGGCAACGTTTCGGGTCGAGAGTCTGAAGAAGGGTCTCGACCCGAAACATCGCCTGTTCCTTCTCTCCAAAGATGCTGCCTCACCCGCTGAGTTTCTCCAGCATTTTTGTCTGCACACTGACCATTGATGGCCTGTTCACACTGGTTCCATGTTATGCATACTAAGGGATGATTTGCGACTCAGAGGAAAACCTGCAGGTGGCAGTGTTTGCATGCACCAGCTGCTCTTTCCCCCACTTACTTGCTGATAGAAGTTGCTGGTTTGGGAGCTGTAGCCCGAAGAGCAGGGCAGAATAACTGCATGCAGTGCATCATGGAGGTGGCACACACTGCAGCCACGGGCACTGCTGCTGGGGTGGAGTGAGCATTTAGGATGGTGGTTCAGCTGCTCTGACCTGGATGGTGACACACCGACCTACCTGATCTCCTGGTTGCTAAACATTTTAATTCTGAGGAAGTGTCTCAACCCAAAACGTCACCCATTCCTTCCCTCCAGAGATGCTGTAATATCCCGCTGAGTCACTCCAGCTTTTTGTGGCAACCCACACTGACCTTTCTGTCCTGGGCTTCCTCCACTGTCAGAGTGAGGGCAGACTCAAATTGGAGGATCAGCACCTCATATTTTGCTGGGCAGCTTACACCCTAGCTCTTGTTCACCCTAGTTGAACATTGAATTCTCCCAACTCTGCTAGCCCTTGCTGTCCCCTCCCCTTCATCAGCCCTCTGGTTGTCTCCTCCCATCCCCCAGCCCTCGGGCTCCTCCTCCGCCTTTTTTCCTTTTTTCCTTTCTTCTCCCCACCCCCTATCAGTCTGAAGAAGGGTTTCGGCCCGAAACGTTGCCTATTTCCTTCGCTCCATAGATGCTGCTGCACCCGCTGAGTTTCTCCAGCATTTCTGTGTACCTACACCCTAGCTCTATTGATTTCTCTAACTTCAAATCTCCTCTCTCTCCATCCCTCTCCCACCCAAGTTGCACTAGCTTCAAAGTTTTCTTGTTGAGTCTCATTGTCTGTAACTCATTTTCATCTAGCCCACGATGGCCTGTTTCCTTTATCATCTTTACATTTTTGCATATCTTTCATTCTTTTGTTCTATATCTCTCTACATCACCATCAATATCTCTCGCTTCTCTCTCCTCTGAGTCTCGGACTGAAGAAGAGTCTCGACCAAAAACATCACCTATTCCTTCTCTCCACAGATGCTGTCTGACCTGCTGAGTTACTCCAGCTTTTGGTGTCTATCTTTTTGTGTCGTGTTCTAAATACCTGTGCGGACCAACTGGCTGGAGTTTTCAAGGACATTTTCAACCTCTCACTTCTGGGGTCTGAGGTTTCCACCTGCTTTAAAAGGGCATCAATTATACCGGTGCCCAAGAAGAGCAAGGTGACGTGCCTCAATGACTATCGACCTGTGGCACTAATGTCTGTGGTGATGAAGTGCTTTGAGAGGTTGATCATGGCGCAAATCAACTCCTACCTCGACAAGAACCTCGACCCACTGCAGTTCGCTTACTGCCACAACAGATCAACAGTGGATGCGATCTCGCTGGCCCTCCACTCTGCTCTGGACCACTTGGACAACAAAAACTTCTGTGTCAGGCTGTTATTCATTGACTACAGCTTGGCATTTAATACTATCATGCCCTCCAAGCTGGTTACCAAGCTCTCAGATCAGGGTCTCTGTGCATCCCTCTGCAATTGGATCCTCGACTTCCTCATCCACAGACCACAGTCTGTCCGTACTGGTCGAAATGTGTCATCCTCAATAACAATCAGCACGGGAGCACCTCAAGGCTGCGTGCTCAGCCCCCTGCTGTACTCACTCTATACTCATGACTGCGTAACCGGACATAGTGCGAACTCCATCATCAAGTTCGCCGATGACACCACTGTTGTGGGACGAATCACTGATGGGGACGAGTCAGAGTATAGAAGTGAGATCGAGCGACTGATCAAATGGTGCCAGCACAATAACCTGGCTCTCAACACCAGCAAAACCAAGGAACTGATTGTGGACTTTGGAAGGGGTAGGATAGGGATCCACAATTCCATTTATATCAACAGGTCAATGGTGGAAAGGGTCAAGAACTTCAAATTCCTGGGCGAGCATATTTCCGAAGATCTTTCCTGGTCCCAGCGCACTGATGCAATTATAGAGAAAGCACATCAGCGCCTCTACTTTCTGAGAAGATTACGGAGAGTCGGTTTGTCAAAGAGGACTCTCTCGAACCTCTACAGGTGCACAGTAGAGAGCTTGCTGACCGGTTGCATCGTGGCTTGGTCCGGCAACTTGAGCGCCCAGGAGCGGAAAAGAATGCAGAAAGTTGTGACCACTGCCCAGTCCATCACCGGCTCTGACCTCCCCACCATCGAGGGGACCTATCGCAGTCGCTGCCTCAAAAAGGCTGGCAGCATCATCAAAGACCCACACCATCCTGGCCACGCACTCATCTCTCCGCTACCATCGGGTAGAAGGTACAGGAGCCTGAAATCTGGTGCATCCAGGTTCAGGAACAGCTGCTTCCCCACAGCCATCAGGCTATTAAACTCACCAACAAACAGACTCTGAACTGTAACAGCCTATTGCACTTGATCTGTTTATTTATGTGTATATGTGTGGTCTATGCTATATAGACACATGGAACTGTTCTGTATTTATGCTTACAATATTCTGTTGTGCTGGAGCAAGCAAGAATGTCATTGTCCTATCTGGGACACATGACAATAAACTCTCTTGACTTGACTTGACTTGACTTGAGGAAATGCAGTTGCTGCGATCTTGAGCAAACTACTGTAGAAACACAGTGAGGCAGGCAACATCTGGGCAGGGAAATGGACCGTGTTGGGAGCTTCACCTCATGTGGGCAAGCTGAGAGTATCCTCTAATGTTCCTGATGTGTAGATGGTGGAAAGGGTTTGGGGTGTTCGGATGCGAGTCATTCACTGCAGGATTCCCAGACTCTGATCTGTCTTTAGACTTTAGACTTTAGAGATACAGCGCCGAAAAAACAGGCCCTTCGGCCCATTGAGTACATGCAGAGACCAGCGATCAGCCCGTTCACCAACATACAAGCATGAGGGACAATTCTTTTTATAAGTTACCGAAGCCAATTAACCCACATACCTGTACGTCTTTGGAGTGTGGGAGGAAACCGGAGCACCCGGAGAAAGCCCACGTGGTCACAGAGAGAACGTACAATCTCTGTACACACAGCACCTGTAGTCGGGATTGAACCCGGGTCCCTGGCGCTGTTGGGCAGCAACTCTGCCATTGTGCCACTGTGCCACTGTTCCATTTGGTGTCTGGTTCATTCGAGGTTCTGGCCAATGGTGACCCTCAGGTTGTGGAACTTGGCAACAGTAATGTAATTGAACGTCAAGGGGAGGTAGTGGGACCCTCTTGTTTGGAGATGGTCATTGTTGTGCCTGGCAATGTTGTGGCGTGCCTGTTAATTCCCAGCTACCAGCCGAGCCTGAATGTTGGCTCGGGTTTTGCTGCACGCAGGCAAGGACTGCTTTACTAGCTGAAGAGATGCCAATGGAATTGAACACTGTGCAACCATCTGTGAACTTGCCCACTTCTGACCATCCAGTAGAATAGAGATCACTGATGAGGCAGCTGAACGTGGTTGGACCTCGCCAATACACGGCCCTGAGGAACACGTGTAGGTTTGTCCTGGGCCAGAGATTCGTTCATTCGCTCGTGTGTCAGACGAAGTTCTGCCATCACTTTGCCACAGCCAGTGCCACCACATCTGTGCCTCTGCGGAGATCGTCCTCTCCGCCACAAGTCAGTAGGTGGGCCGTTGTCTGTACCTCTCCACCGTTGCACTTGTCAGAGTTCGAGAGGCCCCACTTCTTCAGGTTGAGTCCGCAATGTCCCACTCCAGTGCGGAGGCGGTTTAGGGCTTTCCAGGTAGTAAAAGGCAGGTGGTGTCCTGGCCAGAGATGAATCACCTCCAACAATAAATGCGGCACATTCAAAGACTGGCTGTTGTGAGGGTGGGAATCTAAGTGGAGGCTGTGGTGGATTATCCATTTTGTCTTTACAGATGAACATGGTTGCAAATGCTTCAGCCTAGCCTTTAGGAAAATGGTGTACTGTACTGTATTCACTCGACCTCCCTCCACAAATCTCACTCATCTTCATCACACTCTCCTAATTTCAGACTGCCTCATTGGCAGTACATTTTGCTCGATGCTGGCTTGAAACTGGGTTCCATCCAAATCTCCCATCTCATCCAAGTGTTGGCATCCCTAACTCTGCAGCATTGGCGGTAGAGCCTGGGTGTTTCTCTGTGAATCCTCGGAGGGGAAACGTTGGAAGGATGGTCAGAAGAGGTTCGTCCTCTCTTTAAGATGTAAATTTCCCGCTCAGAATCCTGGATTTCTGGAGCCCTAAGTTGGCAGCATTTCCCATAGCTTGGGCATAAATGGTTTGCTCTGCCCAGTTACTCCAGTGCCAGGTGAGACGGATCAATGATTCACTTTTAACCCCCTCCACTGAGTGGGGAAGTTGAGTGGGACTTGGCGTCTGAGCTCGTGGAGATAGCTCCTGTGGTGTGGGTGGTGGGGATCAAAGTCAACTGGGGAAAGGGGAATCAGAAGAGAAAATGAAGATCAAAAAGGAGAAAAAACACTCAGAAGGAACTGATTGTGTTAAAAAGGCAACAATTGATGATCTAACATAACAGCAAATGCTGAATCATTGAGCAAATGGTCTGGAATGTTCTACCATAGATTCTGGCCTCCTGCTTCTTGCTATCATAATACAAACAATGCTGAATTGCACAGTGCGATCCAATTGCCCCATTCCACTGCATTCTGTTGGCCTGACAGGAATATTGAACCAATCTCAAATCCTTAACTGGTATCCTAAAAGAAACTAAGGAGTCATGGAAAATGTTATTAATCATGGATAGCTATACTTTCAGACAAAGCTTCAATGTATTATTAAAGGCCATACTGATTTCTCAGAAAGTATGCTCTGCCAGTAGGTGGAACAGCAAATGCAGGGAATGTCACCAGATCAATAACCCTGTGATTAGTGAACACTCTCAGTTTCAATCCAGCTTCGGGCCAAATGTATTGCCAACGACACAGTCTGAAATATAAGGAGATCTTAAGGTGATGAAGATGAGTGAGATTCGTGGAGAGAGGTTGAGTAAATATATGTACGATTTTTCTTTGCAACTGCAGTAAATATTTCCTAAATTAAAAATCCAACAAGCCATTGCATTGTTGTCATTGGACTGACCTTTGAGTATCAATGTCGCCACTTCCGCTGATATTTAAAGATGATTAATGCACTTTACTGACAGGCCAATATTCCATGCGGCAAAAACAGATAAATCCCAGGGACTTTATGCCGTTGGGAAGCTAATTTAGAACATGCTGGAAATGTATTGTAGGTCAGACAGCATCTGAGGAGACAGAGATTCACATTCTGGATGTAATCCTCCTCTCTGTAACCAGCCACACTCCACATTGACATCATCTTCTGTTTTGCTTAATTTGTCAATCCTTGTCAAAGGTTAGAGACACCGTGAATCACGTTCCTGCTTACTGCATGAAAACAATGCAGAGATTCAAGTATTGCTATGTTATAAGAAACAGCAGGGCACCATTGTTTTCTTTCAAACCACTTATTTAACATTAAACTTGCAGTCTACGCAAGTGTGAGGATTGAAGGATGTTATTAGAATCCGAATTAAGTAAAAAGGTAGATAGACACAAAATGCTGGAGTAACTCAGTGAGTCACACAGCTGAGTTAAGGAGAAAAGGAACAGGTGACCTTTGAGGATGGGGCCATTCTTCTGTCTGAAGAAGGGTCTTGACCCGACACGTCACCTATTCCCACCCTCCAGAAATGCTGAGTTACTCCAGCATCTTGTGTCTACCTTTGGTTTAAACCTAGCTTCTGCAGTTCCTTCCTACACATAGGTAGTTGAAATGCAGACCATGAGTCTTGCAAAGCGCATTGCACACGCCCATATACGTTCACATTGCAGCACAATCACTCTCCACTTGCACTGACGCAGAATTTATGTAAGAAAACACTTTGCACTTTTTCTTTCTCTCTCTCTCTCTCTCTCTCGAGTGTGTGTGTGTGTGAGTGTGCGCACAACCTCACCAAGTCCCACCTGTCTCCTGCTTCTATAGGCTGTTGTTGACATCAGCCGGATGCCTGTCAAGGGCTGTAGCCAATGCATCTGCGAGCCGGCTCGCATAAGAGGGTCGAGCAGGAGGGAGGAGAGCACCTGATTGACGCGGTTGCGATGGCGACAGCGGCCGGGTCAGCCCCGCTGCCCATCGGGTGCGAGGATTCAGCACCGCGATCGCTCCAACTTCAGCACCAAGGACAGCGACAGCCCGCTGCAGCCGAGCCAGGCTCAGCACCGCAGGCGCTCCAACTTCAGCACCACGGACAGCGACAGCCCGCTGCAGCCGAGCCAGGCTCAGCACCGCAGGCGCTCCAACTTCAGCACCACGGACAGCGACAGCCCGCTGCAGCCGAGCCAGGTTCAGCACCGCGGACAGCGGCGGCCCGCTCCAACCACACACACTACATTCTGATAGTCATCGGCGAGATCAGCACCGACGACCAGCTGCGGGCAGCAATCCTCCACGTTGAGCAAGGTGAGGACAAAACAGCGTGGAAAATAAGCTTCGATAAAAACAAACTATAATCTTCCACAACCCTGAAATGTTCCTAGAACAGGGTGTCAGGGGTTACATAGATACATAGATACATAGAAAATAGGTGCAGGAGTAGGCCATTCGGCCCTTCGAGCCTGCACCGCCATTCAATACGATCATGGCTGATCATCCAACTCAGTATCCCGTACCTGCCTTCTCTCCATACCCCCTGATCCCTTTAGCCACAAGGGCCACATCTAATTCCCTCTTAAATATAGCCAATGAACTGGCCTCAACTACCCTCTGTGGCAGAGAG
The DNA here is from genome assembly GCA_038087875.1 of Malacoraja senta. Classification (NCBI taxonomy): domain Eukaryota; kingdom Metazoa; phylum Chordata; class Chondrichthyes; order Rajiformes; family Rajidae; genus Malacoraja; species Malacoraja senta. The sequence continues at coordinate 5,638,130 of CM075993.1, forward strand.
TTCCAGAGATTCACCACTCTCTGTGTGAAAAAGTTTTTCCTCATCTCGGTCTTAAAGGATTTCCCCCTTATCCTTAAGCTGTGACCCCTTGTCCTGGACTTCCCCAACATCGGGAACAATCTTCCTGCATCTAGCCTGTCCAACCCCATAAGAATTTTGTACGTTTCTATAAGATCCCCTCTCAATCTCCTAAATTCTAGCGAGTATAAGCCAAGTCTATCCAGTCTTTCTTCATATGAAAGTCCTGACATCCCAGGAATCAGTCTGGTGAACCTTCTCTGCACTCCCTCTATGGCTATAATGTCCTTCCTCAGATTTGGAGACCAAAATTGTACGCAATACTCCAGGTGTGGTCTCACCAAGACCCTGTACAACTGCAGTAGAACCTCCCTGCTCCTATACTCAAATCCTCTTGCTATGAAGGTTATGGGGAGAAGGCAGGAGAATGCGGTTAGGAGGGAGAGATAGATCAGCCATGATTGAATGGTGGAGTAGACTTCATGGGCTGAATGGTCGAGTAGACTTCATGGGCCGAATGGTGGAGTAGACTTCTGCTCCTATCACTTATGACTTATATTCAATCAACAAATTATGTTTAGATTAAATGTGTGATTGTGCATATGTTCGAAAGAACTGCAGATGCTGGTTTAAACCGAAGATAGGCACAAAAAGATGGAGTAACTCAACAGGGTCAGGCAGCATCTCTGGAGAAAAGAAATAGATGACCTTTCAGGTCGCGTCCCTACTTCAGGAGCATGTTTGCCCATTTGTGCATGTTCGTGCATGTCAATTGTGCTTGTTTGCTCATTTTATGTGGGTTGCAAAGGGAGATTTAACACTTCAGAATGTCTCTGGACTTTCTGCAAACAATGAAGTACTTTTGCTATTGTTTGAATGTGGCTAACACGTCAGACAACATGTGCGTTACAAGTTCAGTGACTAGATGTTGTCTTTTGGCCATGTTGATTGAGGGATACATTTTGGCCAGGGCTCCGTGGAAAACTCTTTTTCCTTGAAATCCTGCCCGTCAGCTTATCTACCCGAGACAGCAGACAATCTCCCGATTTATAGTTTTATCACAAAGTCTTATCACAAAGACACGCCTTTCATATTGGTATCATATTAAAACTGTCGCAGCTTCTGAATTAATCAAGGTGGTGCAATGTTACATTTTAAGTATGTCCTCAAACAAACACATTTTGGTGCATGCCCTTATCGTTAAGATCTTTCCTTAGGAAATGGTATGGTATCTGTCAAAAGCCGGAACAAGGATTACCTGTGGTGAAGTACTCCAGTCAGTTACTTGCAACATCAAAGACAGTTGCAAACATAATACTGAAAGTTACTAACATAAAAGAAAGAATACAGTGAAAATGCAATAAATCAGGCAGCATATGTGGAATGAAAAACAGGCAATGTTTCAGGTCTGATAACGTGGTCAGAACCTCTGACGCCAGCAATTTTTTGTATAGTTGAATAATACTTTGTTATATTGCAAATGCTGTTGGGGTTTTTTTTTCCTCTCCCCATTCTGGTTTAACTGTTCAGCAACTAAATTGTTTGGGAGGTAAATTGAAGTGTTTGAAACCATAACATTGCTTTAAACTGAAAAGATTTGTCCTCTCTTAATGAAGGACTTTAAGATGCAAATTTCCTGCTCAGAATCCTGGAATTCTGGAGCATAAAATTTCAGCATTTCTCATTGCTTGGCTAAATACCCTCATTAATACCATGGACTTGACTGCTGTTGCTATATAATCAATATAAATACTTCTTGCCACTCTGCTGGGCAGAAACTGTGGTTTGCAAATTGGAATATTAGCCAAATATATGCATTGTAATATATTGGGAGAGAGGGTATTAGTATCAATAATGGGACCAGAGCACTGTTCGTGCTTGCAGAAGACCCGAGAATATAAGAAAATATGGACAAGTTGCATCTTAAGCCTGCACCAGCATTCAATATGATCACAGCTGAACTGAGCTGACTTCAACACCTTTTCTGTGTATTTCCCCAATTTCTCCACCTCCAGTTTATGTACCTGTAATGATTTTGATCTGTTTGTAGATTGTCCACAAACTAAGTCTCAATCAGCAGGGGACTCCGGGAAGTACCCTGATTTCGAGACATTTCCTGGAATGAGTCAGTACTTGCAGGGAATGTGTGAGTGTTTGATTGCTGTTGATGGCGTGTGTCACTGTCTGGCACAATCTCTGAAGTGGGAAGGTTTAAACTCCGCTCCTTTCACACTGCAGCTGTCTCGACCACAGGTAGTAAACAGTGGTCTCTCTCTGTGACCTTGTTAAAGCAGACCCCATACCGTTGGAAGAGCTTGTGCAGCGATAATAAGAAGCAGACATATCAGGATTTATTTTATCACATTGCAGGGAGACGTAACGTAACACTGTGGAGGATTAGACTGTACATAGATATGCAGGGGTGAGGAAAATCTTGGGGTTTGGAGTAGACCATCAATTATAGCAAAATGAGCACGAGTAGACAAGACATCCTCCTCCCATCCCACTTTATAGACCCATGAGTACCGTTGGATGTGTTTGTTATTAATCCTATGGGAAAGGAAATAGCCTTTAACCTTTCAATGCAGAGTAAGGCTCTGCAGCAAACGCAGTACAAAAACAATGGCTCGCTCACTAGAGCCAAGAGAGTCGTGAATGCATTTAATTGGCATGAGTACTGGAAATGGGACCATTACATTCTTATTTGCTGCAGCTTAACAGGCCCATTAATGCAACAACGCACAGATAAATGTCTAATGATCTACAATCAATAAATTGCTAATGCTAGATTACTGGCGCCAAGAACGAAGGGGGTGGACTTGGTGCTGGGGGAGGGGGGGGAGGGTAAACCAGGAAAGAAGGGGGGGGAGCCACCGAGAACAATGGGGGGCCACCAACAATGAAGGGGGACCCAACAGGAGGCTATCTGTAGCCGCGCGCAGGAGATGGGACTGTTCTGTGACCTTTTGTAACTTTCTCGGCTCCAGAAACGTGGCGACACTTGACTGCTGCCTGGGTGAGTTCTGCCATATTAATTTACTGCCTTGTATGTAATACAAAGCATTTCGCTGTATCTAGGTGTGACATGTGACAATAAAGTATTATTGAAGCATTAACTATAAGTCGTCGTGCAAAGACAGTCCATGGAAGATCATAAATGCTGAGGTTGGGGTTAGTGTTGTGCAGTGTTAAAGTGCCTGATGGTTGTTGGGAAGAAGCTGTTCTTGAACCTGGTGGTTACGGGCCAGAACACTTGGTGCAGAGTTAGATTTGCTGTCGTACAGCACCAGAGACCCAGGTTCGATCCTGACGAATGACGCTGTTGGTATGGAGTTTGTATATTCTCCCCGTGACCTGCGTGGGCTTTCTTCAGGGGCTCCGGTTTCCTCCCACACTCCAAAGACGTACAGGTTTGTAGGTTACTTGGCTTTGTAAAAATGCTAAATTGTCCCTCCCTAATGTGTGTAGGATAGTGTTATGGCCCTGTCCCACTATATGAGTTTACCCAAGAGCTCTCCCGAGTTTAAAAAAAAATCAAACTCGTGGTAAGCACGTAGAATGTACGTAGCGGGTACGTCGGAGCTCGGGGACGTCTCTTAGCGGCTCGTAACGCTAACGGCAGGTACTCGGGAAAGCTCGTGAAGACTCGTGAAGATTTTTCAACATGTTGAAAAATGTCCACGAGAGCCCCGAGTACCGACGAGCGGCCATTACCGTAAATCTCTGAGTTCGAATCAGGGGAAACTCGGGGGAACTCTTGAATTAGCTCGTACAGTGGGACAGCCCCCTTTGTGTGCAGGGATCGCTGGTCGGCACGGGCTCGGTGGGCCGAAGGGCCTCTTTCCGCGCTGTGTCTCTAAAATTAAAATAAACACAACTGAGAAGACTGTCCCAGGTAATGAGGCGAGAGGGCGTCACAGTAACGTGCTTTTATGTTGCACCTTTAGAACAACAAATTGTAAGGAAATGCATCAAAAATTAATTAACGAAGAATTGACCCCCAACGGCACTGGGAGATTTTGGGGGAGGCGAGCAAAAGAAAAGGTACAACCAATTGTTCTACCAGTATGTGAAGTGGATCAGAATGATTTACTTTAGACTTTAGAGATACAGGACCTTCGGCCCGCTGAGTCCGTGCCAGCCAGTGATCGCCCCGTGCACTAGCATTACTCTACCACTAGGGACAATTTACAATTTACCCAAGTCAATTAACCTACTGTTGACTGATCCTGTACGTCTTTGGAGTGCGGGAGGAAACCACTCAGAGAAAACCCCATGCCGTCACAGGAAAAACGTACAAACTCCGTACAGACAGCACCCATAGTCAGGATTGAACCCAGGTGTCTGGCGCTGTAAGGCAGCAACTCTACAGGGCCTGTCCCACTTGGGCGTCATTTGCGCGTCATATACGCGACATCATTTACGCGTCACGTCGCACGACGCGCGCATGGCATGCCTTACGGTCGCGCGCGGCGCCCCAGGATTTTGGGATTCACAAAATCTTCGCGGGCCACCTGCGTGACGCGCAAATGACGCCCAAGTGGGACAGGCCCTTGCCGCTGCGCCACCGTGATGCCCACGTGATGCTGACTTGTTTCAGGCAAGCTTGGAGGGAAGAAAGAGCCAGGATATCGAAGAGATTGGGGAAGTAATCCCAACGGTTAGTATTTAGAACATAGAACAGTGCAGCGCGTCCACATATCCACGCCGAACATGATGCTATGTTAAAATAATCTGCCCTACCTGCATGTGATCGGTATCCCTCCATTTCCTGCAGATCTCTTTGTCTATGTAAAAGTCTCTTCAATGCCACTATTGTATCCGCCTCTACCATCACCCTGGGCAGCACATTCCAGGCACTCACCAACGTCTGTGTACAATAAACACCCTGCACCTCTCCTTTAAACTTTGCCCCTCTGATCTTAAGCTATGCCCTCTAGTCTTTGACATTTCCACCTTGGGACTGACTGTCTACACTATCTGTCCCTCTTGTAATTTCATATATTTCCATCAGGTCTCCCCTCAGCCTCTGGTGCTCCAGATAAAGCAATCTATGTTTGTCCAAGCTGCCCTTATTGATACTACCCTCTAATCAAGGCAGCAGCCTGGCAAACCTCTTCTGTTGGAAGATGGCTACCAATGTGAATGGGCTGGAGCACAGAATATTTGTGTCATTGAGGAGATTAAAGTGGGAGGGAGGAGAGAGGTCGTGGATGGATCTGCAAACATATCCAAGCATTTTATAATTGGGGGTGAGACGAAACATAGAAACATAGAAAATAGGTGCAGGAGGAGGCTATTTGGCCCTTCGAGCCAGCACCGCCATTCATTGTGATCATGGCTAATCGTCCCCAATCAATAACCCGTGCCTGCCTTCTCCCCATATCCCTTGATTCCACCAGCCCCTAGAGCTCCATCTAACTCTCTCTTAAATCCATCCAGTGACTTGGCCTCCACTGCCCTCTGTGGCAGGGAATTCCACAAATTCACAACTCTCTGGGTGAAAACGTTTTTTCTCACCTCAGTCTTAAATGGCCTCCCCTTTAGTCTAAGACTGTGTGGCCCCTGGTTCTGGACTCGCCCAACATTGGGAATATTTTTCCTGCATCTAGCTTGTCCAGTCCTTTTATAATTGATTTTATAATTGATTTTATAAGCTACCAAGCGCAGGAAGAGTGGGTGAGTGAAAGTGTGGAGGAGGTGACAGTGACTTCCTTTGGGGTGAGCTAGCAAGGGAGATGAGCGATATTACGGAGATGAAAGCAGGTGGTCTTAGTGGTTGAGAGGATGTAGGTCAAATGCTCAGTTTGGGGTCAGGTAGAGTGCACAGATGATGTGCAATCAAGGAGCCAGAGAGGTCAGCAGTTTAGTGTAGTTTAGTTCAGAGATACAGCTCAGAACCATGCCCTTTGGCCCACCAAGTCCGCGCCGACCAGCAATCCCCATTACACTAGCACTCACCACACACTAGGGACAAGTTATAATTTGTACCAAAGCCAATCAACTTACAAATCTGTACGGCTTTAGAGTGTTGACGAAACCGGAGCAAATGGGGAAAGACCATGCGGTCACAGGATGAATGTAGGTACAGACAGCACCCGTGGTCAGGATCGAACCCGGGTCGCCAGCGCTGTAAGGCAGCAACTCTTCCGCTGCGCCACCGTGCCGCCCTATAAGGTGCCCTCAATATTCTGGTCCACAGTGGAAGAGTTATGCTTGTGACGTCTGAGGAGTGGCCTCAGCCCAACTCTGGCATCAGCCGTCATGGTTCCATGTGTGCTCACGAGTTTGCACGTTCCCCTTGCGACGTGGGTTTCCTTCGGATGCTCTGGATTCCTTCCATTTCTCAAGGACGTGTGGGTTTGTGTGTTAATTGGCTTCTGCAAATTGCAGGGTGTGGATGAGACCACCCAAACCACCCCCTCCCCAGGTACTTTCCCCTGCAACCGCAGGAGATGCAACACCTGTCCCTTTACCTCTCCCCTCGACTCCGTCCAAGGACCCCGACGGTCTTTTCAGGTGAGGCAGAGGTTCACTTGCACCTCCTCCAACCTCATCTACTCTATCCGCTGTTCCAGGTGTCAACTTCTATACATCGACGAGACATAGCTGGAGTTACAGAACTCCTCCACTCCACCACTGTCGGAGTGAGGCCCAGTGCAAATTGGAGGAACAATTTGAGGAAATGGTCAAACGTGGGCAAATAGTACCAGCTAAGATGAGGCATCTTGGTCAGCATGGACGAGTTGGGCCGAAGGGCCTTTTCCATGCTGTATGGCTTTATGCATCACAGGACTTTAGGCAGGCAAGCACTTGACTGAATGTCTGACCTAAACTTAGCAGGGACAAACTCCCTGAGTGTTATGTCATACTTTGTAAGTGATAGGAGCAGAATTGGGCCATTCGGCCCATCATGTCTACTCCGCCATTCAATCATGGCTGATCTATCTCTCCCTCCTAACCCCATTCTCCTGCCTTCTCCCAATAACCCCTGACACCCGTATTAATCAAGAATCTATGTATCTCTGCCTTAAATATATCCAATGACGCCCTCCACAGCCTTTAGTGGCAAAGAATTACACAGATTCACCACCCTCTGCTAAAGAGATTCCTCCTCATCACTTTCCTAAAGGAACGTCCTTTAATTCTGAGGCTATGATCTCTAGTCCTAGACTCTCCCACTGGTTGAAACATCCCCTCCGCATCCACTCTATCCAAGCCTTTCAGTATTCGATAAGTTCCAGTAAGAACAGTTAGACTGCACAAGACACACAGGGTCCCTGGAGTGGGACTTGAACTCATAGCCCTCTGACTCCAGAGGGAAGAGAGAGATGCTCAACGAATCTCGGTTAATGGACATAGTGCTTCCCTTAAATTGTCTTATTAAACCTTACCTCACCACTTGGCACCGCCACCTCCATCTATTTATTTCCTCCTCTATCTGTTCTGCGGTATTTTTTAACCTTGTTCCTTCACCTAGATTTCTATTAATACGTTTTTAAAAATGGACCAGTTGCAAACAGCACTCGAGGTCCTGTTAAATTATGCAGCAGGTTTGATTTTCCGTTACTGGTCTTGCATCTGGGCGCCATTAGTGAGGGAAGCTATGCTCCAGTGTGGTAAAGAGGAGCTATTAAGACAATAGGATATGTCCACTCTGCAAAAATAATCTAATCCGCAGAGAGTGGTTTCGAGCAGAAGGCCCCAGACCCTTGTCCCTGACACTCTGTCCCTGGCCCTCTGTCAACAAACTAGTTTGTCCCGTAAAACGGCACTGTATATCTTTTCGTTTTAATTTAGTTTAGTTTAATTTAGAGATACAGCGAGGAAACAGGCCCTTCGGCCCTCCGAGTCCGATCAGCGATCCCCGCACATTAACACTACCCTACACACGCGCGGAACAATTTTACATTTACACCAAGCCAATTCACCTACAAACCTGTACGTCTTTGGAGTGAGGGAGGAAACTGAAGATCTCGGAGAAAACCCACGCAGGTCACGGGGAGAACGTACAAACTCCGTACAGACAAGCACCCCTAGTCAGGATCGAACCCGGGTCTCTGGCGCTGTAAGGCTCCATCGCTGCACCACTGTGCCTCCCTTGGCTGTAGAAACAAGGAATTGCAGGTGATGGTTTACAAAAAAGACATAAAGTGCTGGAGTAACACAGTTGGTCAGGCATAAGTTCATAAATGATAGGAGCAGAATCATGCCAACCAGCCCCTCAAAACTACTCTGCTATTCAATCATAGCTGATCTATCTTCCCCTCTCAACCCTGTTCTCCAGCTTTCTCTCCACTATCTCTAATGCCCTTCCAAATCAAGAACCTGTCAACCTTCATTTTAAAAATACCCAATGACGGCCTCCACCGCCGTCTGTGGCAACAAATTCCGCAGATTCACCACCCTCTGACTAAAGAAATTCCTCCTCATCTCCTTTCTAAAGGCAACATCTCTGGAAAAACATGGGTAGATAATGTTTCGGGTTGGGATCCTCTTCAGATTGTAGAAGGTTCCGGACCCGAATCGTCACCTATCCATGTTCTCCAGAGATGCTGCCTGACCCGCTGAGTTACTCCAGCACTTTGTGTCTTTTTACTATATCTTGAGTTCAGCATAAATGATATTGGTCCCCGCACATTAACACCATCCTACACCCACTAGGGACAGTTTTTACATTTACCAAGCCAATTAACCTACAAACCTGTACGTCTTTGGTGTGTGGGAGGAAACCGAAGATCTCGGAGAAAACCCACGCAGGTCACGGGGAGAACGTACAAACTCCGTACAGACAGCGCCCATAGTCGGGATTGAACCCGGGTCTCTGGCGCTGCATTCGCTGTAAAGGCCCTGTCCCACGATGCGAGTTTACCCAAGAGCTCTCATGGTAAGTACGTAGCGGGTACGTCGGAGCTCGTGGATGTCTCGTTGCGGCTCGTAATGCTAACGGCAGGTACTCGGGAAACGCGGAAACTCGTGACGTTTTTTCAACAGTGTGAAAAATGTCCAAGAGTAAAAGAAAATACTCGTGATGAAGTACCACGATTTTTTGGGGTTTTTTTTACTCGGGAGAGCTCTTGGGTAAACTCGCATCGTGGGACAGGGGGTTACGCAACTCTACCGCTGCGCCCCTGTGACCGTTTTGTGATTCGTGTCACGTGTTCCGAGGTACAGTGAAGAGTTTTTTGTTTCATGCTATCCAGTCAGTGTAAAGATTATACATGATTACAATTGAGCCGTCCACAGTGTACAGGATATAGGCAATAATGTTTAGTGCAAGATTAGGTCCACTAAAGTCCGATTAAAGATAGTCCGATGGTCTCCAATGAAGTAGATGGTAGCTCAGGCCCGCTCTCGAGTTGGCGACAGGATGGTTCAATTGCCTGATAACAGCTGAGAAGAAACTGTCCGTGAATCTGGAGGTGTGTGTTTTCACACTTCTGAAACTCTTGCCTGATGGAAGAGGGAGTGGCCAGGGTGAGACTGGTCCTTGGTTATGCTGCTGGCCTTGCCGAGGCAGCGTGGGGGTTGTGTGGTTGTTAGTGGCAGGGTTTGTAGCATGGCGTGTAGAGCGAACTAACCCACAAATAAAGCAATACAGCAAGAACCATCTAATTAAATAGGAGCAGTAGGTGAGATAGGGCGGCATGGTGGCGATTTGCTGCCTCACAGCGCCAGAGACCCGGGTTCGATCCCGACTACGGGTGCTGTCTGTACGGAGTTTGTACGTTCTCCCCGTGACCTGCGTGGGTTTTCTCCAAGATCTTCGGTTTCCTCCCACACTCCAAAGACGTCCAAGTTTGTAGGTTAATTGGCCTTGGTATAAATGTAAAAGAATTGTCCTTAGTTTGTGTAGGATAGACTCAAGAGTGTTTATTGTCATGTGTCCCTGACAGGACAATGAAATTCTTGCTTTGCTTCAGCACAACAGAACATAGTAGGCATTGACTACAAAACAGATCAATGTGTCCATACACCATTATATACGTAAATACACACATGAATAAATAATCTGATAAAGTGCAAATAACAGATAATGGGCTATTAATGTTCAGAGTTTTGTCCGAGCCAAGTTTAATAGCCTGATGGCTGTGGGGAAGTAGCTATTCCTGAACCTGGTCGTTGCAGTCTTCAGGCTCCTGTACCTTCTACCTGAAGGTAGCAGGGAGATGAGTGTGTGGCCAGGATGGTGTGGGTCCTTGATGATACTGCCAGCCTTTTTGAGGCAGCGACTGCGATAGATCCCCTCGATGGAAGGGAGGTCAGAGCCGATGATGGACTGGGCAGTGTTTACTACTTTTTGTAGTCTTTTCCTCTCCAGGGCGCTCCAGCATGCTCTCTACTGTGCACCTGTAGAAGTTCGAGAGAGTCCTCCTTGACAAACCGACTCTCCGTAATCTTCTCAGGAAGTAGAGGCGCTGATGTAGATTCTTAATAATTGCATCAGTGTTCTCGGACCAGTGTTAATGTGCGGGGATCGCTGGTCGGCGCGGACTCGGTGGGCGCAAGGGTCTGTTTTCACGCTGTATCTATGAACTATGTAATTATTCCTTCAGAGATCTGGGCTACACCCTGTGGACCAAACACTAAAAGTGTTTCTTTAATCCTACGCTAACTTAAGAGGAGAGTGTCCCTGACTTTGTTTTGAGTTCTTTTAAAACCTTTACCATTCATGGATGGTGGACTCTGATAATGGCAGCATTTATTTTCCCATCCCCATTTGCCCTGAGCTGTGGAGTCAATTGGGAGTCAACTCCATTTTGTGGCCCTAGGGAGCAGGTATCCTCCCCTGAAAGTGCCTTCTCTCTGATCTCCTTTAAATCCACATACATCCATCTGGTAGTTTAGTTGTCATAGAGTCTCAGACCTTCGCAGCAAGGAAAAAGGCCCTTCGGCCCAGCTTGTCCATGCCAACCTCTATGTTATTTCATGTTGTAGGAAGGAATGCTGGTTTAAACCGAAGATAGACACAAAGTGCTGGAGTAACTCAGCGGGGCAGGCGGCATCTGTGGAGAGAAGGAATGGGTGATGTTTCGGGTCGAGACCCTTCTTCAGACTGCAGACTTCTCTCCAGAGATGCTGCCTGTCCCGTTGGGTTACTCCAACATTTTGTGTCTATCTATTTAAGTTAATCCCTGTTTTTGGTCCATATTCCTCCATATCCCTGAACTTTTCCAATCCATGTACCTCTCCAAATGGCTTTTAAACATTGCGATTGTACCCGGCTTGCCCACCACCTCTGGCAGTCATTTATTCACCACCTCCCGTGTGAAAAACATTCCCCTTCGACCGCTTTAAAACTTTCCCCTCTCACGTTAATTCTATGCCCGCTAGTTTTGAACTTCCCTACACCCTGGAGAAAAAAGTCCCCAACCATCCATCCTGTCTAAGGTAGACAAAAGTGCTGGAGAAACTCAGCGGGTGCAGCAGCATCTATGGAGCGAAGGAAATAGGCAACGTTTCGGGCCGAAACCCTTCCGGGTTTCGTCCCGAAACGCTGCCTATTTCTTTCAGGGTTTCGGCCCGAAACGTTGCCTATCTCCTTCGCTCCATAGATGCTGCTGCACCCGCTGAGTTTCTCCAGCACTTTTGTCTACCTTCGATTTTCCAGCATCTGCAGTTCCTTCTTAAACACATCCATCCTGTCTATGCCCCTGCTGGACACAAAATGCAGGAGTAACTCAGCAGGTCGGGCAGCATCTCTGGAGAGAAAGGATGGGTGATGTTTTGGGTCGCCACACTGCTTGAGACTGAAAGTGGAGGGGATAGATTGTGTAAACCTCATACAAGGTCACCTCTCAGTCTTGTTTGCTTCAGGGAAAGCAGTCCCAGCCTAGACAGCCTCTCCTTATAACTGGGGTGAAAACATAGAAAATAGGTGCAGGAGGAGGCCATTCGGCCCTTCGAGCCACCACCGCCATTCATTGCAATCATGGCTGATCGTCCCCAATCAATAACCTGCCTTCTCCCCATATCCCTTGATTCCACTAGCCCCTAGAGCTCTATCTAACTCTCTCTTAAATCCATCCTGTGATTTGGCCTCCACTGCCCTCTGTGGCAGGGAATTCCACAAATTCACAACTCTCTGGGTGAAAACGTTTTTTTCTCACCTCCGTCTTAAATGGCCTCCCCTTTATTCTAAGACTGTGGCCCCTGGTTCTGGACACGCCCAACATTGGGAACATTTTTCCTGCATCTAGCTTGTCCAGTCCTTTTATAATTTTATATGTTTCTATAAGATCCCCCCTCATCCTTCTAAACTCCAGTGAAAGGGGGAAATGAGGCGGCGAAACAGGCTGATGGGAACACTCTGAGGGTCAGTCTTGAACAGAGGGGCTGAATGGCCCTTTACTGTTCCCTAAAGGGTGTGAAGGTAGCTGACGGCAGGAGTTGTGACTGTGAAATCACTGAGTTGTCAAACTAACCATGTGTTTCACTAAGTCTGAGTCTGAAGAAGGGTCTCGACCTGAAACGTCAATATTTCCTTCACTCCGTAGATGCTGCCTCACCCGCTGAGTTTCTCCAGCAATTTTATCTACCATGTGGTTCACCAATGTCCTTCAACAGAGTCCGAGTGACTGAGCCTGGATCAGTTTAAAGGAGATGTAGGTGCCTGGAACGCAGGGGTAATGACAGAGGCAGATATGATAGGAGCGTTTTGGAGGCTTTAGGATAGGCACAGGGATATGCAGGGCATGAGGTACATGGATCATGTGCATGCTGAGGAGATAAGTTTAACTCGACATCATGCTCAGCACAGACATTGTGGGCTGAAGGGCCTGTTCATAAGTTGTAGAAGCAGAATTAGGCCATTCAGCCCATCAAGTCTACTCCGCCATTGGCTGATCTGTCTTTCCTTCTCAGCTCCGTTCTCCTGCCTTCTCCCCATAACCCTTGACACCCTAACTAATCAAGAACCCATCAGTCTCCACCTTAAAAATATCCATTGACTTCATCTCCACGGCCCTCTGTGCTGTTCTTTATTCCATGGCTGTCTGTTGTACAGTCACTCGTGAGTATCTATGAAGATGGGCGATGAGCAGAAAAGCCAAATGTGGGTGGATTTACAGTGTAGTCAAGTTAGATTTACCCTGGGTAGACAAAAATGCTGGAGAAACTCAGCGGGTGAGGCAGCATCTATGGAGTGAAGGAATAGGTGACATTTCGGGCCGAAACCCTTCTTCAGACTGACCCTTCGATTTACCCTGGCGTTGTTTTGATAAAGATATATTTGCCTGCATATCTTTGGAAAAGTACTGCACAATACTTGGCGATCTCAGCTGAATGTCAAAGCGGGCAGTCGGTTTGGCCAGTGCCGTCCTTCCCAGTGGGTATGAGGAGGAAAAACAGCGCAAGATGTATCACATGGGAACATCTGTCCCTTTTATGGTGTGGCTGGAGGCTGTGGGTCCATTTGATGGGGATCAGATTACACTGCAATGCAGTCCAGGGATTCAGGGAGGAAACTCGATCCGGACCGATAGATTCCCGGATATAATTAAGCACGGATCACGTCTCTCAGGTCACCACAGCCTGCAATAAGTGAGATCAAACTAAAGCATATTGTGTTCTTATGTACATCTTGTGCATCTGCAATCTCATGAGAATAATTTTGGAAGTGGTGCGGGTGGAAGTATTTATAGATACTTAAAAAAATAACAAGCAAAGACTTTTGAACAACAAAATATAAAATGTATACGAGTAATTTTAATAGACCAGCAGTGAGGTGAATGGGAATTAACATGTAGAACCCCCTCCCCCCCACGACTTGCATGGTTAAAATACATACAGGGAACTCGGAGTGGCGTGGTGGCACAGTGGGTAGAGCCACTACATCACGATGCCAGAGACCTGGGTTCAATCCTGATCTTGGGTGCTGTCTGCGCGGGGTTTGCGTGTTCTCCTCTTTTAAGTCAAGACTAAAGACTTATCTATACCCCCAAGCCTTTCCTGGCGTCCTCTGAGTGAGAGCTGCATGTATATATGTATGTAGGTACACAAAAATGCTGGAGAAACTCAGCGGGTGCAGCAGCATCTATGGAGCGAAGGAAATAGGCAACGTTTCGGGCCGAAACCCTTCTTCAGACTGATAGGCAATATATGTATGTAGTCTGAAGAAGGGTTTCGGCCCGAAACGTTACCTATTTCCTTCGCTCCATAGATGCTGCTGCACCCGCTGAGATTCTCCAGCATTTTTGTGTACCTATGTATGTAGTTTGTTTTGTTTGTGCTATTCTTATAACAAATGTAAAGCACTTTGGCCAACGAGAGTTGTTTTTTAAATGTGCTATATAAATAAATGTGACTTGACTTGACTCCCTCTGGCTGCATGGGTGCTCCGGTTTCCTCCCGCATCCCAAAGATGCACAGGCTTGCAGGCTGGTTGGCCCCTGGTGTGTAGGGAGTAGGGACGAGAGAGTGGGGTCAGGCAGAACTGGTGTGAGTCGCTGGTCAGCGCGGACTCGGTGGGCCGAGGGACCCGCTTCCATGCTGTGTCTCCAAACTGAACTCCTGGCCGTGTGTTTAAATCAAACTCCAGACTCTTCAACACAAAAGCCATGGCCGACACCCTTACTGCAGATAGATAAAAAGTTGCTGGAGTAACTCAGCAGGTCAGGCGGCATCTGTGGAGAAAATGGAGAGGTGATGTTCTGGGCTTGGACCCTTCTAGAGACTGATTGTAGCGTGCAGGGGAGTGGGAGGGGGGGAGGGACTGGAAGCAATAAACCAGCATCTGCAGTTCTTTTTTATTACCCATCCTGCAGCATTATTGACCTGTCTGCGAGAATGAGACGTTAAACTGCGATCCCTTTGTCAGGCTGATGCAAGTAACTCGGCAGTCAGTAGACTGCAGGGAAGCTTTAGGCTTTAGGTACAGCCCGGAAACAGGCCATTTGGCCCCCCGAGTCTGTGCTGACCAGTAATCACCCCGTACACCAGCACTATCCCACATACTAGGGGCAATTAAATTTTATTTACCGAAGCCCATTAATCTACAAATGTGGACAAAAGCGCTGGAGAAACTCAGCGGGTGAGGCAGCATCTATGGAGCGAAGGAAATGGGCAACGTTTCGGGCCGAAACCCGGAAGGAAATAGGCAACGTTTCGGGCCGAAACCCGGAAGGAAATAGGCAACGTTTCTGGCCGAAACCCGGAAGGGTTTCGTCCCGAAACGTTGCCTATTTCCTTCGCTCCATAGATGCTGCCTCACCCAGTTTCACCAGCCCTTTTGTCTACCTTCGATTTTCCAGCATCTGCAGTTCCTTCTTAAACCTACAAATGTGCACGTTTTTGGAGTGTGGGAGGAAAACCGGAGCACCTGGAGAAAACCCTCGTGGTCACAGAGGGAATGTACAAACTCCGTACAGTCAACACCCGGAGGCAAGGTTGAACCCGGGACACTGGCGCTGTGAGGCAGCAACTCTACCGCTGCGCCACCGTGCCACTGTGTCCTTGCCATCATTTCTCCCTCAGCCAACATCATCAGAGATCAGCGCCCGGCTGTGTTGCTGTTGGACCATGGGCGACTGCTGTACACAAACAGACTGCTGCATTGCCAATGCTTCTGCAGCAATGCGGAACTATTTTTTATCAGCAACACGGTATTTTTGGACATCCCATATGGGCCGTGAATTGTGCAATAGAACCACATGTTTGTTTTTAGTGAGGGTTTTGGGAAACAAAGACTCCCCCTCCCAATCCACAATCAGTCTGGTCCCGACCAGAAACGTTTAACGTCACCTATCCATGTCCTCCAGAGATGCTGCCTGACCCCTTGAGTCACATGTTTAAGCAGGAACTGCAGATGCTGGAAAAATCGAAGGTAGACAAAAATGCTGGAGAATCTCAGTGGGTGCGGCAGCATCTATGGAGCGAAGGAATTGGCGACGTCGCCTATTCCTCACCTCCATAGATGCTGCCTCACCTGCTGAGTTTCTCCAGCATTTTTGTCTACCCTGAGTTACATACACCACTGCAAGTTTGAATTTCATTGTTCTATCTGGGATAACATGATGGCAAGACCATCTTTCATCTACCTGCACATAGCGTGCATCATAAAGTCATAAGGTCATTAGTGATTGGAGTAGAATTAGGCCATTCGGCCCATCACCTACTCTGCCATTCAACCCTGGCTGATCTATCTCTCCCTCCTAACCCCTTTCTCCTGCTTTCTCCCCATAACCTCTGACACCAGTACTAATCAAGAATATCTACAGTATCCCTGCCTTAAAAATATCCACTGACTTGGCCTCCACAACTTTCTGTGGCAAAGAATTCCACAGATTCACCACCCTCTGACTAAAGAAATTTCTCCTCATCACCTTCCTTAAAGAACGTCCTTTAATTCTCCACATCCACTCTATCCAAGCCCTTCAATATTCCGTATGTTTCAATGAGGTCCCGCCCCCCCCCACTCCCCCCCTCATTCTTCTAAACTCCACGAGTACAGGCCCAATGCCGACAAACGCTCATCATAGGTTAACCTACTCATTGCTGGGATCATTCTTGTAAACCTCCTCTGGACCCTCTCCAGAGCCAGCACATCCTTCCTCAGAGATGAGGCCCAAAATTGCTCACAATATTCCAAATACAGCAGCATCTCAGCATTACATCCCTGTTTTTATATACAAGCCCTCTTGAGATAAATGCTAGTACTGAGTTTGCGTTTATCACTCCATTCCCTGCATATCCAGATGCCTGTCCAAAAGTCTGTTAAATGCCACTAACCTATCTGCTACAACTGCCACCTCTGGCAGCATATTCCAGGTGCTCACCCAACCTCTGTGCCCCACACATCTCCGTTAAACTTTGGCCCCTCTCTGCATGCAGTTCTGGCAAACACATTCCAGGAAAGATGTGCAGGTTTGGAGAGGTTGCAGATGAGGATTACCAGAATGCTGCCTGGATTAGAGGGTTTCAGCTTCGGGGAGAGGTTGGATAGACTTGGATTGGTGTCTCTGGAACGTTGAAGGTTGAGGGGTGACTTGACAGAAGTACATAAAATCAAGAGAGGCATTAGAAACATAGGTACAGGAGTAGGCCCTTCGAGCCAGCACCGCCATTCAATACGATCATGGCTGATCATCCAAAATCAGTACCCCGTTCCTGCTTTTTCCCCATATCCTGAAGAATATCCATTTCCCCTTAGACTGAAGAAGGGTTTCGGCCCGAAACGTTGCCTATTTCCTTCGCTCCATAGATGCTGCCGTACCCGCTGGGTTTCTCCAGCATTTTTGTCTACCTTTTCCCCATGTCCCTTGATTTCATTAGCCCTAAGAGCTAAATCTAACTCTCTCTTGAAAACATCCAGCGAATTGGCCTCCACTGCCTTCTGTGGCAGAGAATTCCACAGATTCACAACTCTCTGGGTGAAAGAGTTTTTCCTCATCTCAGTCCAAAATGGCCTACCCCTTATTCTTAAATTGCCACCCCTGGTTCTGGACTTCCCCCAACATCGGGAATTTTTTTCCTGCATCTGGCCTGTCCAATCCTTTAAGAATTGTATATGTTTCTATAAGATCCCCTCTCATCCTCCTAAATTCCAGTGAATACAAGCCCAGTCGACCCTTTTAGAACCTTTATCGCAGGTTGGAAATGCCCCGACATGAGAGCGTTTGCATTTAGCCAGTCTCTCTCTCAGCCAGTGTGGGGTCATTAGCAGGCAATGTGCCTCTCGGCTCCTACCACACGGACTCTGCCGAGAGACAGAATTCTGCGCAGAGTGAAACTAAAATTGCGCATCAACAACAAGTCTTCGAGCAGACTGGCAATAACATTGTTTTGTACCAGCATCCGTTCCAACCCATGTGGGACTGTGCTCAGTGCCGACTAACTGTTAGAGCCAGCCAGCTGTGTGTTCAGTGAAACTATCGATTACTGCTGCTCTTATTCTGTCTGAATGCTGCACCCGTCCAAACCACCGCTGATAAAAATTACCGCAATTAATGTGGGGCAGAGGCAGGAATATTCTCGCCCCATCCGGCAGTCGAGGCATTGTGTTAATCTGGAAGTTATCCGCTCAAACCAAACCTTGCCCGGATCTGTGCGGGAAGGAACTGCAGACACAAAATGCCGGAGTCACTCAGCGGGACAGGCAGCATCTCTGGAGAGGAGGAATGGGTGACGCCTCAGGCGTCGAGATCCCTCTTGAGACTGAGAGTCAGGGACGAGGGTGACACAGAGATAAGGAAGGGGAAGGTGTGAAGATGAGACATCAAAGGAGATGGAGATCAAGGAAATGTAGAATAGATCAATGTTAGCTCGTGGCAGCGAATCGTACAGAGATAAAACTTAATCAGGGGGGGACAGTCAGACTGGCCAGAGAACGAGGAAGGGGGAGGGATGGAGAGAGGACAAGCAAGGGTTACTTGAAGTCAGAGAAGTCAATATTCATACCGCTGTTGTGTAAGCTGCCCAGATCTGACTTGGTGGAAGCAAAGACCGCATAACAAACCTGACCTCCTTGCTGTGACTGGGGGCTGTGAGCATCATTGAGATGTTGCATTGCGAAAGGGAACGCACGGCTCTATGCTTGTCTCAGCTGTGGGACATCTAACCCATTTAGTTTAGTTTAGTTTATTGTCACGTGTACCGAGGTACAGTGAAAAGCTCTTTGTTGTGTGCTAACCAGTCAGCGGAAACCAGTCTGAAGAAGGGTCTCGACCCGAAACATCACCCATACCTTCTCTCCAGAGATACTGCCTGCCCCGCCGAGTTACTGCAGCTTTTTGTATCTATCTTCAGCGGAAAGACAATACATGATTACAATCGAGCCGTCCACAGTGTACAGATACATGATAAGGGAATAACGTTTAGTGCAAGATAAAGCCAGTAAAGTCCAACCAAAGATAGTCCGAGGGTCACCAATAATTAGTTGATTAGTACGAGTGTCAGGGGTTATGGGGGGGAAGGCAGGAGAATGGGGTTTGGAGGGAGAGATAGATCAGCCGCGATTGAATGGCGGAATAGACTTGATGGGATGAATGGCCTAATTCTGTTCCTACCACTTATGACCTTAATCTGTCCGTAGCAGGCAGCACCTACACACCAACTCAAGGACATCTCAAAGCCTCTTAGATGCCGCTATTGTATCTGCCTTGTTCCATTCTTACATTCCCTCAGCTGAGCAGAGGAGCAGAGGCTCCAGACAGTGTGAGCTTAGGCCCACTGGCTGCTGAGGCTGACAGTGTGGCCCGTAAACAGGCAGCCGAATGGACCCCTCCACATGGTGTCAGGGTGACAATATGGGCATCGGCAGAGGCACAATGGGCACTGGCCACCGCATGTTCAATCCATGGGCTGGGGGTGAGAGATTGCAACCTTCACATGGTCCACCGTGTGTCAACGGCATCTGCAGTTCCTTCCAACACAAGTCTTTGATTACATTGGCTGCGTTTCCCAGGCAGTGTAAATCCTGAGTCTGGTGGTGCGCCCTTTCATGCTTCTGTACGTTCTACCACAAGGGAGCAGGGAGAGGAAGGAATGACCGGGGTGGGACATGTCCTTTGATTATGTTGGCTGCTTTTCCGAGGCAGCGTGATGTGTGGATGGAGTCGAGGGTGGGAAGTCAGGGACGAATGGCCTACTCTTATTGTGTGACCCTTGCCGGTAACGCAGTGGCTGACGGTTGCTTGTCTTTGATTTTCCCCAAACGCAGGCGTTCGTTCCCTGGGATGTGGACCTGACCTCCTTTGACCTTGACCAGCAGCTGAGGCACTTTGTGACCAGGCATTCGGCTCAGTTCTCCAGCGAGGTTCGAGGTAAGTCCAGCGTCCAGAGACTGCGGTCTCAGAAGGTCCCGATATCTCCCCCAACTTCCTTGTATCCATCGTGGAGCATTATTTGACGACCACTCCTGCTGTTAACCCCACACCTACACACACCTGAGTCTGAACTGCTGCTTTTTACAGAACCATATCTGCGTTAGATACAAAAACCTTGCCTTGCATATTAAGCCGTGCACTCCTGGAATCTCAAACTGTTTATTGTTTAAAGAATCACTTTAAATATATTTGAAATAAAGATATCACTAACTTGCCTGTAAAAACAGAAGACGTTGGAAATGCTCATCAGACCAGGTATTGACATGAAATGTTGCAAACTAGGAACTGCAGATGCTGGTTCATTAAGAAGGCCCAGAGTGCTGGAGTAACTCAGTGGGTCAGGCAGCTTCTCAGGAGAACATGGATAGGTGATGCTTCCGGTCGAGACCCTTCTACAGACGGAAGAAGGAACCCCCACCCGAAATGTCGCCTCTCCATGTTATAGACAATAGACAATAGACAATAGGTGCAGGAGTAGGCCATTCGGCCCTTCGAGCCAGCACCGCCATTCAATGTGATCATGGCTGATCATCCCCAATTAGTACCCCGTTCCTGCCTTCTCCCCATATCCCCGGACTCTGCTATTCTTAAGAGCCCATCTAGCTCTCTCTTGAAAGCATCCAGAGAACCTGCCTCCACCGCCCTCTGAGGCAGAGAATTCCACAGACTCAGCACTCTCTGTGAGAAAAAGTGTTTCCTCGTCTCCCATTCTAAATGGCTTGCTCCTTATTCTTAAACTGTTCTCCTGGGATGCTGCCTGACCTGCTGAGTTACTCCAGCACTGCCCCTGAAATATGAACTGTTTCTCTCTCCTCGGATGCTGCCCGACCCTGTTGAGTGTTTCCAGAATTTTATTATAATAAGCCTCTGCAATTTTTGCTTTCTGATAATGAGTCAAGAGTCAAAAGAGTGTTTTATTGTCATGTGTCCCAGATAGAACAATGAAATTCTTACTTGCTGCCGCACAACAGAATATGGAAACATAATAAATAATATGATAAACGAAAGAGAGAAAAAAAAAGTTCTGTGTGTGTATACACATACTCACTTATGTTTACACACACACACACACACACACACACACACACACACACACACACACACACACACACACACACACACACACACACACACACACACATATATATATCATATATAAATGAATGAATGAATACATTTATTGGCCAAGTATTCACATACAAGGAATTTGCCTTGTTGCTCCGCCCACAAGTGACAACAACATACAGTGACAACGACATACAGTATATACACTTGCATACATACTCAAAAAACAATAACAGTGCAATAATCATAATAATAATAATAATAATAATAATAAGAGTCTGTTGTAGTTCAGAGCTCATGAGGTTGTAGTGTTTAATAGCCTGATGGCTGTAGGGAAGAAACTGTTCCTGAACCTGGACGTTACGGTTTTCAGGCTCCTGTACCTTCTTCCCGATGGCTGTGGTGAGATGAGAGTGTGGCCAGGATGGTGTGGGTCTTGGATAATGCCGGGTGCTTGTTTCAAGATGTGGGATGGATTATGATGTGTTACGACAACAATAAGAGATGTCCCCTCCTCCTGATGCTTAATGTGTGACAATTAATCCCTTTGTGTTTGAACCAACCCCTGTTAATTAACGCATCATTTACGGGCTGTGGGGGTCGATGGTGGTGCCAGCATTTATTGCATTTCCCCAATTGGTCCTGAGAAGATTGCCCCATGAGCTACCTCCTTGAAGTCATTGTGACATGTAGAAAACACCTATTTTCTATATGTGTAGGAAGGAACTGCAGATGCCGGTTTACACCAAAGAGAGACACAAAAAGCTGGAGTAACTCAGCGGGACAGGCAGCTTCTCCGGAGGGAAGGAATGTGTGACGTTTCGGGTGGAGAAGCCTGAAGAAGGGTCTCAACCCGAAACGTCACCAATTCATTCTCTCCGGAGATGCTGCCTGTCCCGCTGAGTTACTCCAGCTTTTAGTCTCTTTCTCCTATTTTCTACATCAATGGTTCAAGAGGGAATGCATTTACTTTGAAGAACTGTTTGTGCTTAGGAGGCAATTGATCTGGGTATTGATCGTGGAGCAACCAGTCTGCACACATTCGGCCAAATCGACCAGACTGTTTGCGCACTGTCAGTGTCTCGAGGGTTCAGTTCTGCTCGGCTGGTACGAAGTGGCTGGATTGCAGGTGCTGTGGATCGAGGGTCGCCAACGTTCCCACTCCCAAATAGGGACAAACGGTCAAAATACGGGACAAATTCCCGACGGCAATTTGTTGACCAACTCGGCCGTGGCTGGGTGTGTGAATGATGAGTTGGCCCCGGGTGCTGGACTGCACACAAAGCCCAGCCGGCCGGCCAGCTGAGGAGTTTTGGCCCGGCACCCCATCCAACTCATGAACCGATGATCGGCCGTGAGAAGGAGGGGTGGTGGTGGTGTGGGCGGTAAGCGAAGGTCCGAAGGTCGGACAGCTGGCCGGGCTGCCGACCGACCGACGGGGCCACGGGCGAGGCGCTGCTGCTGCTGCTGCTGCTGCACTCCATGGGCTGCACTACGTCGGGACGGGTGAGGCAGGGCAGGACGCGGCGCTCCGACCCGACAGCCCCCTCGACCCGAGTAGTAGCAGTCAAATACGGGACAAGGGCGGTCCCGTACGGGACAAACCAATTTAGCCCAATATACGGGATGTCCCGGCTAATACGGAACAGTTGGCAACCCTCTGTGGAACTGTCAAGGTTTGCCGTGTAGCTATCTGGTATGGTTGAGCGACGTCTGGGATCAGTAACCTGTAGAGGTTGTGCGTAGGGAAACCAAATGGCATGGTACCGCCCTCGTGTAGAGAAAGAATGATTCAATGGTTCCATGGGGCATATATTCTCACTTGCACAAAGTGCAAACACACAATGGCATTCTTTTAGTTTTAGATTTTTAGTTTTAGAGACACAGCACGGAAACAGGCTCTTCTGCCCCCCCGAGTCTGCACCGATCAGCGATCCGCGCACATACACACACCAGGAACTATTTTACATTGACACCAAGCCAATTAACCTACAAACCTGTAAGTCTTTGAAGTGTGGGAGGATCTCGGAGAAAACCCACAGAGGTCACGGGAAGAGCGTACAAACTCCATACGGACAAGCACCCGTGGTCAGGATCGAACCCGGGTCTCTGGTGCTGTGAGGCTGTAGCTCTACCGCTGCGCCACCGTGCTGCCCACATGGTGGGAGTGTTGAGTCTTAAAGCCCTGTCCCACAGTACGAGTTCATTCCAAGAGCTCTCCCGAGTTTGCCCCGATTCGAACTCGGAGATTTACAGTAATGGCCACTCGTCGGTACTCGGGGCTCTCGTGGACATTTTTCAACATGTTGAAAAATCTTCACGAGTCTTCCCGTGCTTACCTGCCATTAGCGAGTCTTCCCGAGTACCTGCCATTAGCGTTACGAGCCGCTAAGAGACATCCTCGAGCTCCGACGTACCCGCTACGTTCATTCTCCGTGCTTACCACGAGTTTGATTTGTTTTAAACTCGGGAGAGCTCTTGGAATGAATGGCTATTACAAACAGTCCAGTAGGGTATTGCCAGATACATCCCCGATCAGAAATAGTTTACTGATCCCACGTGTCCAAAAGGCACCATTTTCAAAGTCCAGTCCATGCCCTCGGTGTTATGAGCGGTGCCCATTCCAGGGGACCCCCAGGTTGCTGCAGGGCCTCCAGCCATAAGCCACAAAATCATGAGAGGAATAGATCGGGTAGATGCACAGAATCTCTTGCCCAGAGTAGGTGAATCAAGGACCAGAGGACAGAGGTTTAAGGTGAAGGAGAAAAGATTTAATAGGAATCTGAGGGGTAACTTTTTCACACAAAGGGTGGTGGGTGTATGGAACAAGCTGCCAGAGGGGGGTAGTTGAGGCTGGGGCTATCCCAACATTTAAGAAACAGTTAGACAGGTACATGGATAGATTGGTAGACAAAAATGCCGGAGAAACTCAGCGGGTGCAGCAGCATCTATGGAGCGAAGGAAATAGGCACCGTTTCGGGCCGAAACCCTTCTTCAGACGAGTTTCTCCAGCATTTTTGTCATAGATGCTGCCACACCCGCTGAGTTTCTCCAGCATTTTTGTCTACCTTCGATTTTCCAGCATCTGCAGTTCCTTCTTGAACATGGATAGATAGGACATGTTTGGAGGGATATGGACCAAACGTGGGCAGGTGGGACTAGTGTAGTTGGGACATGTTGGTCGGTGTGGGCAAGTTGGGCTGAAGGGCCTGTTTCCACACTGTATCACGGTATGACTCTAAGCCTCATCACTGCAGACAGAGATCGCATGAGGGAGGGCTTATAAATCACTTTGAACAGAATAAGAAAAGTTGCCAGTTGCTTGACAGCAGAAATTCTTCAGACTAAACGATCTGAGGGAATTGTGTGGTATTGATCTGTGCCGTGGTAACTTTCTAAGGAGCTGATGGGAGATTGTGGGTGAACTGCAAGCCCGATGCTGTACTTTAACTAACAACGGCACGGTGGTGCAGCGGTCGAGTTGCTGCCTAAAAGCCCTGTCCCACGGTACGAGTTCATTCCAAGAGCTCTCCCGAGTTTGCCCTGATTCGATCTCGGAGATTTACGGTAATGGCCGCTCGTCGGTACTCGGGGCTCTCGTGGACATTTTTCAACGTGTTGAAAAATCTTCACGAGTCTTCCCGTGCTTACCTGCCGTTAGCGAGTCTTCCCGAGTACCTGCCGTTAGCGTTACGAGCCGCTAAGAGACGTCCCCGAGCTCCGACGTACCCGCTACGTTCATTCTCCGTGCTTACCACCAGTTTGATTTTTTTTTAAACTCGGGAGAGCTCTTGGAATGAACTCGTACAGTGGGACAGGGCCATTACAGCTCCAGAGACGCGGGTTCGATCCTGACTACGGTTGCTGTCTGTACGGAGTTTGTACTGTATGTTCTCCCCATGACCCGCGTGGGTTTTCCCCGGGTGCTCCGGTTTCCTCCCACACTCCAAAAGACGTACAGCTTTGTACTGTAGGTTAATTGGCTTCTGTCACAAGAAGCGCAAGACGGACGCCATTGTACGCAGATGCGGAGAAGTGTGTTCAGCTCTGGCTGGACAACTTCTAATCTTGTGTGTGGACTCGATAAGAAGATTGTCCCTAGTGTGAAGGATAGTGTTAGTTTACGGGTGATCGCTGGTCATCACAGGCCAACTAAACTAAACTAAATTATAACATTATAACGTTAAAGATATAACATTGAAACACAAAAGACTGGAGATGCAGGAATCTTGAGCAAACAAACAAAGTGTTGGAGGAACTCAGCAGGTCAGGCAGCATGTATGGAGGAAAATGGACAAAATGGACCTTTCAGATCAGGACCCTTTGCTAAATATGTCTTGGAAGGAACTACCCATGCTGGTTTGAACAGAAGGCAGACACAAAATGTGGAGTAACTCAGCGGGACAGGCAGCAACTCTGGAGAGAAGGAATGGGAAGTCTGAAGAAACGTCACCCATACCTTCTGTCCAGAGATGCTGCCTGTCCGACGCGTTAAGGGCCTGCCCCACTTGGGCGTCATTTGCGCGGCGCGCGAAAATTTTGTACATCCCAAAATCCTGGGGCGCCGCGCGCAACCGCGCATCACTGCCTACGTCACCACGCACCATGCGCGCGTAATGCACACCTATAACACATTATAATCCACCCCACATCGTGACGTGTAAATGATGTAGCGTAAATTACGCGCAAAATGGCTCCCAATTTGTGTCCACCTTTGTTGAATATAGACAATAGACAATAGACAATAGGTGCAGGAGTAGGCCATTTGGCCCTTCGAGCCAGCACCGCCATTCAATGTGATCATGGCTGATCATCCCCAATCAGTACCCCGTTCCTGCCTTCTCCCCATATCCCCTGACTCCGCTATTTTTAAGAGCCCTATCTAGCTCTCTCTTGAAAGCATCCAGAGAACCTGCCTCCACCGCCCTCTGAGGCAGAGAATTCCACAGACTCACCACTCTCTGTGAGAAAAAGTGTTTCTTCGTCTCCGTTCTAAATGGCTTACTCCTTATTCTTAAACTGTGGCCCCTGGTTCTGGACTCCCCCAACATCGGGAACATGTTTCCTGCCTCAAGTGTGTCCAAGCCCTTAACAATCTTATATGTTTCAATGAGATCCCCTCTCATCCTTCTAAACTCCAGAGTGTACGAGCCCAGCTGCTCCATTCTCTCAGCATATGACAGTCCCGCCATCCCGGGAATTAACCTTGTAAACCTACGCTGCACTCCCTATACTATTCATCATTTGCAAGCATCTACTGCTTCTGGTGGGCGAGACTTCCACCATCCTTTTGGATGGCAAAACAATTCCTACATTTTCGTATGAAAGTCCTCATTTTAGGTGATTATGGATGTAGGCACCAGAGGCACGGCGCTGAACTACCACAAAGATACAGGTTATGCAATGGAGGCACAAAGAGGTACACCTGGGTTAAGCGAGTGGACAATGAGCTGCCTGATGAAGTCTAATATTGGAAATGAGAAATTGTCCATTGTGGCAGGAACATTAAGAAAACCCTCTATTATCTAAATGGTGACAGATTGTCGAGCTCTGAGGTGCAGATGGGATCTATATGTTCTAGTGCAAGATGTGCAGGTACATGAAGTAATTGCGAAGCTAACAGAATGGGTTTTTTTTCATCGTGGCAGTGGGGAGGTATTATTTAGTTTAAGGTAGACACAAAATGTAACTCAGCGGGACAGGCAGCATCTATCGAGAGAAGGAATGGGTGACGTTTCCGGTCGAGACCCTTCTTCAGACTTTTAAGGGGCTGTCCCACTGCGGCGACCTAATTGGGGAGTTTATAAGAGTTTAGGAGAGATTGAAAAAGTGTCATGTTGAAGAGCTTCTTCGACCTCCTTCGACTATGTTGAAGACTAGCTTCGGGAAAATTGGACACCGAATAGTGGAGAGTGAAGACGACCTCCTTCGATCTTCTTCAACCTTCCTTCGACTATGTTGAAGACTATTTGTGTTTTTGGAAGGAATTCTGTCCCTGAATTGTGTATTGGCCTTTATAACGTATTTTTTTTAAATTCTGATTATTCTGATTATATGTTAACCATAAATCTCTGTAAGGTGTCCTTGAGACCTCGGTATAAGGCGCCCATAAATAAAATTCATTATTATTATTATTATCTACGACTACCTTTGATTACCTTTGACTAACCTCCAATAACATGCCGACCTACTTCGACTAAACCTACGAGTAAAAAAATTATAGATTTTTTTCCATGGCGACCTTTTTTTACTTGCGGGCATTTTCAGCATGTTGAAAAATACGCCGCGACCTAGCTGAGGCGTCGAGTACGCGGGGACTACTCTCGAGCATGAAGGAGAGTTACAAAGACCTCGTGTCGACCATGCTGCGAGTATGAGTCGAGGGCAAACTCTTCTAAACTCGCCAATTAGGTCGCGGCAGTGGGACAGCCCTTTAAGGTTGGATATAGTCATGTGTAACGAGGTACAGTGAAAAGCTTTTAGTTGCATGTTAACCAGTCAGCGGAAAGACAATACATGATTACAATCGAGCTGTACAGGTACATGATAAAGGGAATAACTTCTAGGGCAAGATAAAGCCCAGTAAAGTCTGACTAAAGATAGTCCGAGGGTCTTCTATGAGGTCGATGGAAGCTCAGGACCGCTGTCAGTCATTGTATCAGTTATGGTAGACAAAAATGCTGGAGAAACTCAGCGGGTGCAGCAGCATCTATGGAGCGAAGGAAATAGGCAACGTTTCGGGCCGAAAGCCTTCAGTTATTGTATCAGTTATGTAGGGCACTGATGCAAATGTATGTTCATAAGTTCGAGGAGCAGAATTAGGCCATTCGGCCCATCTGGAATACTGCGCACAGTATGGTTTCCTGAGTCAAGGAAGGATGTAGGAGCATTGGAAACAGCTCGGAGAAGGTTTACTCGACTGGGAGTTGTCTTGTAGGAATACGTTGGAGAGACCAGGCATATCCATGAGGGTTAAAAAGAATAAAAGGGACCTGATTGAAATATATATGATCCATTTGTTGCCCGCGATGCATATCACTCCATTCCCCGTATATCCTTGTGGCTATCTAAAAGCCCCTTAACGACACTATCGTATCTGCCTCCACCGACACCCCCCAAATGCAGGCAGAGCATTCCAGGCCCCCACCACCCTCTGTGTAAGTAAGTAAGTTTATTGGCCAAGTATTCACATACAAGGAATTTGCCTTGGTGCTCCGCCCACAAGTAACAACATGACATACAGTGACAGTTACGAATGACTCAGAAAACACTAAACATTAATACTAATAAAACATTAATGATAAAACACCATTGATCAAGCATGTGAACCAACAAAATACCAGATCAAAGGGAGGCTACAGATTTTTGGCTGTTGAGTAGAGCAACTACTCGTGGATAAAAACTGTTTTTATGTCTGGCTGTGGCAGCTCTGACAGTCCGGAGGGAAGTGATTCAAAGAGTTTATGGCCAGGGTGAGAGGGGTCAGAGATGATCTTGCCCCCTCGCTTCCTGGCCCTTGAAGTGTACAGTTCATCAATGGAGGGAAGGTTGCAGCCAATAACCTTCTCTGCTGATCGGACGATTCGCTGCAGCCTCCAGGTGTCGCGCTTGGTGGCTGAGCCAAACCAGACCATGATGGAGAAGGTGAGGACCGTGTAGAATTGGACCATCATTGCCTGTGGCAGATTGTGTTTCCTCAAGGAAAACTTGTCCCACACATCTCCTTTACACATTGCCCCTCTTGCCTTGAAGCTGTGCCCTCTAGTCTTTGACACCTCCACCCTACCCTCTCTATGCTTCTCATATTTTTATATATTTGTAACAAGTTTCTCTCCCTCAGCCTCTGACGCTCCAGAGAAAACAATTTATGTTTGTCCAACCTCTCCTTATAATGAATGCCCTATAATCCAGTCGCACTCTGGTAAACCTAGACAAGGACTGCAGATGCTGGAATCTTGCGTAGAAAACAAAATGTTGGAGTAACTCAGTGGGTCAGGCAGCATCTCTAGAGTACATGGGTAGGCAACGTTTTGGGTCGGGACCCTTCTTTAGATCTCTTCTGCACCAGCTCCAAAGGGTACATTTTAGTGAGTTAGACCTGGTGGCACGATGGCACAGCGGTAGAGTTGCTGCCTTACAGTGCCAGAGACCCGGGATTGAACCTGACTACGGGTGCAGTCTGTACAGAGTTTGTATGTTCTCCCCGTGACCGCGTGGGTTTTCCACCAGTTGCTGTGGTTTCTTTCCACACTTCAAAGATGTTCAGGTTTGTAGGTTAATTGGCTTTGGCAAAGATTGTAAATGGTTCCTAGTGTGTGTAGGATAGTGTTAGTGTGCGGGGATCGCTGGTCAACGTGGACCCGGTGGGCTGAAGGGCCTGTTTCCAGGCTGTATCTCTAAACTAAACTAAACTAGTCTTGGAGTTCTTAGGCCCCCTTCGGTCATGGCTGACCATGGGTGTCTCCAGGGTTGGAGGACGCCTGTGCGTGACTTTGTTTAACGTGGGGAGGCTGGTGCACAGACAGCCACCACACGGTCCTTGACAGATCTGGGTCAGGATCCAGTGGCATGGATTCCAAGATGACCGGAGACCCTTTTCTGCTGCAGCCTTCATCCGCCTTCCCAGCCGTTGTGACGCTCCACTAAAGTCAGCCATCATCCTCCGCCAGTTCCATCGTTGAGGTCTTGGTTGGATTGCTCTTTGTCAGAGACCTCCCCCTCGACCTTACCGCCATGGGTGGCCCCACCAGGAGCATAGCTCCAGACGGCATCGCTCTCAGGATCTCAGGTCCACACGAGCTTCTCCACCACGACAAGGTGACAATCCACAGAGATATATTGGAGTAGGCAACTTGATAAAGGAGAATGCAAATACTGCAAATCTTCCCAGTTTGGTTGTCAGGAATGAAAAGTGTTTGATTGCGGGGCAGATGTAGATGGTCCGATCAGTTGAGTCAACGCAATTAACGACAAAAGGGAATGCACAATAAAGGGAGGACACAGAACATTGTGGAGGAATAGAGGGAGACTGGTTTAGCTCATAGATACAGTGTGGAAACAGGCCCTTCGGCCCACTGAGTCCACACTGACCACTGATCCCCGTACACTAACACTATCCTACAGGGATTTACAATTTACCAAAGCCAATTCACCTACAAACCCGCATGTCTTTGGAGTGTGGGAGGAAACAGGAGCACCCAGAGAAAACCCACGCGGTCACAGATAGAACGTACAGACTCCGTACAGACAGCACCCGTAGTTAGGATCGAACCCGGGGTCTCTGGCGCTGTAAGGCAGCAATTCTACTGCTGGGTCTCCCATTGTTGGAAGGAGGGAGAAAGCACTTTTTCTTGACCTGCACAGGTCTAATGGACACACTCAGGTCCGCTGTTTTGTAAATGATCTGAAGTGCACTCTGAAAGATTTATGTCCCAGGATTATTATTAATCTAGACTCCTATAGAGGGCACTGCTGTCTAATTATCCCAGTCAAGCCATCAACATTGGAATGAGTCAACGGTTTAAATGCCAGCTCTTCTCTTCTCACAGCAACATCTTGGACCCTCTCTCCGCAAGTAGTGAGTTTCCACCTGACTCTTCCCTGTCAATGACCTGAATTGCTCGCCGATCGCTCGCACATCTCTTGGTAACATCTCTCAAAGTGAAGGATCGCCAAAGCCATAAATTAAAGGGCTCTGGAAACCTTTAATACAATACCGATCCTGCATTCTCGCAGAGTGGGACATGCATCAAGGTGACATGAATGGACAATCAATTTCCCCACTAGAACATTGAAGGTCGACATTTCATATTACTCTCTTTCACTCAGAACTTTTATTTACAGTTTGCTTTCCTTTTCCTTCCACCCTTGCTCGTGTTTCTGGCTTTTTGGTTCAGTTTAGTTTAGAGATAGAGCATGGAAACAGGCCCTTCGGCCCATCATGTCCGTGCCGACCAGCGATTCCGGCAGACTTACACTATCCTACACACACTGGGGACAATTTACAATTTTACCAAGCCAATTAACCTTCAAATAACACATCTTTGGAGTGTGGGAGGAAACCGGAGCTCCTGGAGAAAACCCACGCAGGTCACAGGGAGAACGTACACACTCCGTACAGGCAAGCACCTGTGGGCAGGATCGAACCTGAGTCTCTGCCGCTGTGAGGCAGCAGCGCTAGAGGCAGGAAACATGTTCCCGATGTTGGGGGAGTCCAGAACCAGGGGCCACAGTTTAAGAATAAGGAGTAAGCCATTTAGAACGTAGACGAGGAAACACTTTTTCTCACAGAGAGCGGTGAGTCTGTGGAATTCTCTGCCTCAGGGGGCGGTGGAGCAGGTTCTCTGGATGCTTTCAAGAGAGAGCTAGATAGGGCTCTTAAAAATGGGGAGAAGGCAGGAACGGGGTACTGATTGGGGAAGATCAGCCATGATCACATTGAATGGTGGTGCTGGCTCGAAGGGTCAAATGGCCTACTCCTGCACCTATTGACTATTGTCCGCCGCTGCTCCACTGTGCCGATGCTATGACCAACCCTGATCCAGCCACTTGACAGGTCGCAATGTAGGGTCATGACCCTGACCTAACTTCCTTGTCCCCGTCAGGACTCCTGACCGCCCAACACCTTGTCCTGATCTGAAGAAGGGTTTCGTCCCGAAACGTTGCCTATCTCCTTCGCTCCATAGATGCTGCTGCACCCGCCGAGTTTCTCCAGCACTGTTGTCTACCTTGTCCTGACCTACCAGGTTGAAGCAACCCTAACAGGAACCCCAAACCTCAGTGTGCCCCAAATGCAACCCCATCTCATAAGTTTGGGAATGGTCTCCCAGTCGACCTTCCATGGCTGAGACAATGGATGTAGCAGGGTATAGAAACAAGCGCACTAAAGGACACAAATTACTGGAGTAACTCAGCGGGTCAGGCAGCATCTCTGGAGAATATGGATAAGTGACGTTTTGGGTCGAGACCCTTCTTCAGACCGGCAGGGTGGTTAGTATATGGAAGGGGATGCCAGAGGAAGAAGTTGAGGCAGGGTCCAATTCGCGATGGCTTCTGCATCCCAGGTCTTCTTCTTATCAAGTCCACACACAAGATTAGAAGTTGGTCAGCCAGAGCTGAACACACTTCTCGGCATCTGCATACAATGGTGTCTTTCTTGTCGCTTCTTGTGCGTGGTGGTGGAAAGATTGGTGGAAACAGGGGCCGCGACGTGAACGCACTTCCCTTGACCCCTGCTTCCGGGGTTGGAAATATCAAATATTCCCCAGAATGGACATATCCCAAAAATGTGGATGTAACGCTGAGGCTTTCTAAGGCACTGGTGAGACGGCATTTGGTGTAATGGTGTTTAAGAGGCTTTTAGATAGGCACAAAATGCTGGAGTAACTCAGCGGGTCAGGCAGTGTCTCTGGAGAGAAGGAATGGGTGATGTTTTGGGTCGAGATCCTTCTTCAGATAGACATGTGGATAAGCAGGGAATGGAGAGATATGGATTATGCACAGGCAGATATGTGATGGCATCATGTTCAGCCCGGACATTGTGAGCCGAAGGGTCTGATCCTGTGCTGTACCGTTCTGTACAGGGGCATTGTGGGGGTGGTCTACTGGCAGGAGGGAAAGCTCCAATTTAACATGGGTTTGGGCAAACTTTCATCAAAGGCATCCGAGCACGCAGACGCAAGTCCCTCCCTGGTGTTCCCCTGTGTGATCATTGACACAAAATGTCCAATTAAACCGTTTGCCAACAGAGTCGGTCCTAGCCAATCCTTCACCTTTCCCTCCCGTTAATTAGCCGAGTTAGTCAGGCGTGATGACCCAAGGCGACAATTAGAAGCTTCCGTTCACACGTCTAAGCAGTTGCCATTGACAGAGGAAGCCAGTTTATTTCTAGCGGCGTTTCCACAGGTTAGGTGGGAATCAGAGCCCTTGGTAACCCTCACCCAGCACTTCGAGGACACCAGATCAGTTGTGAATGAAAACACAGTTCAAAAGAAATAAATTGGAAAGCAGCGAATTCCTATTAAACTTGCATCAACCCTTGAGCTGGAATCAAAGTGCTGGAGGATAGACACAATGGGACAGGCAGCATCTCTGGAGAGAAGGAATGGGAACCGTCACCAAAAAAATGGGAATTCACTCCAGAGATGCTGCCTGTCACGTTGAGTTAAGCCAGCATTTTGTGTCCATCTTCGATGTAAACCAGCATCTGTAGTTCTTTCCTGCACAAAATGCTGGAGGAACTTAGTGTAGGCATTACCTGTGGAGAGAATAGATCGATGATGTTTCAGGTCAAAGGCATATGGATTATGAGTAGACAGATGAGAGTTGGTCTTGACATTATGTTCAGCACGGACATTGCAGGTCGAAGGGCCCAACTGAACCTTTCTCCAGTACACATGAAAGCAAAACGATGATGAAATCTGTCAGGTTTTGTCACTTTCCCCACCCATTCCGCCAATCACCCCCACCCCTCTTGCCTGCATCCACCTATCACTCGCCAAGATAGTCACCAAATGCTGGAGTAACTCAGGCAGCATCTCTGGAGAGGAGGAATTGGTGACGGTTTTGGGTCAAGACCCTTCATCAGACTCGCGTCCAAAGCTTTCTCTCGTGTCAAGCTTAGTCCTAGCCCTACCCCTCTTTCCAGTTTTCTCCCCCTTTTTCCAATCAGTCCGCAGGAGGGTCCCGGCCAAAAATGTTGTCTGTTGAACCTCACCACGGATGCTGGGAGTTCCCCCCCCCCCCCCCGCCACGGGTGCCATGCAATCCCGTGCTACCTACTCCATGGTCGGATAGTCGGCGACTAAACCGCTTCCCCACCTGGTTTTGCCAGGTGAGGAGGGGGCTGTGGACCCCCAGCAGGACCAAAAACAAAAGACCTGTCAAAGGGCGGATGAGCTCCTAGCGAACCAACGGCCATCCACACTTCAGTAGAAGTTGCGATGACTGTCGTACGTAGCATTGTAAGGAACGATGATAAAGCACACACACACACACACCAAAATCTTGTACTTCCAGCGGCGGAAGTCCGCAGGAAGTGGAGGATGGAGATGTGTGGTGCGTCCGTCACCGTTCCCGTCGGAAACCAGCACCACTGCGTCGCTAATGTTTTCAACGATGATGAATGAATGAACAGATGCCCCCTGACCCACTTAAAAATAGTGGAGTCAGGGGATACGGGGAGAAGGCAGGAACGGGGTACTGATTGGGGATGATCAGCCATGATCACATTGAATGGCGGCGCTGGCTCGAAGGGCCGAATGGCCTACTCCTGCACCTATTGTCTATTGTCTATTGTTCTTTCCTCAAAATTCAAGCATCTGCAGTCCCTTTTGTCCACATCCTACCAATATTGCTACCACAATCAGGAATCATCCTACCACAATCTGAGAGCAGTGTTGAACTACTATCTACCTCATTGGTGACCCTCAGACTATCCTTGATTGGACTTTGCTGGCTTTATCTTGCGCTTAACGTTATTCCCTTCTCATGTATCTATACACTGTAAATGGATCGATTGTAATCATGTATTGCCTTTCCGCTGGCTGGTTAGCACGCAACAGAAGCTTTTCACTGTACCTCGATACATGTGACTCTCCCCACTCCACCCCCAATCAATTGTGTGCTACAACGGGTCGCCAATTTAGTCTCAATTCTATGGTACGATGGAAGATATAACACCTTATCAACATTATGATGAAACATAGAAACATAGAAAATAGGTGGAGGAGGAGGCCATTCGGCCCTTCGAGCCAGCACCGCCATTCATTGCGATCATGGCTGATCGTCCCCTATCAATAACCCGTGCCTGCCTTCTCCCCATATCCCTTGATTCCACTGGCCCCTAGAGCTCTATCTAACTCACTCTTAAATCCATCCAGTGACTTGGCCTCCACTGCCCTCTGTGGCAGGGAATTCCACAAATTCACAACTCACTGGGTGAAAAAGTTTTTTCTCACCTCAGTCTTAAATGGCCTCCCCTTTATTCTAAGACTGTGTGGCCCCCTGGTTCTGGATTCGCCCAACATTGGGAACATTTTTCCTGCCCCTAGCTTGTCCAGTCCTTTTATTTGAACTTATGATGTAAGTAGCATATGTTTGTTACACTGTGCCTCGACTCGCTGGAGTTTAGGAGGATGAGAGGGCACCTCATTGAAACTTCCCGAATAGTATTCTTCTTCTTGTGTATGGCATACACAGCCTAAAGTTGTAGGTCAACTTGTAGGGCGAAGGCAGGAGAATGGGGTTAGGAGGGAGAGATAGATCAGCCATGATTGAATAGCGGAGAGGACTTGATGGGCCGAATGGCCAAATTCTCTCCTATCACTTATGACCTTATGAACTTTGCGGAGAACTGGGACTGATACTTTCACAACTGTGCACTATCCTTGAGGATATTTGTAGTTCTGAAGGAAGAAAAGCCATCTCATACCTGAATATTTTTACGTCTGGTTAGTTTGAATATTGACATTAATATTTCTAACGTACTGAGTTCTTGTGGACCGATTGGAAAACAAACATTAATTAACCATTGAAAAAAGAAAGCATTGAATAATGTGTAGATACAGCCACCTCATTCACGTCGCTGGGCAGAGATGGGGATGAATGGAGATGAATGAGGAATGCGAGCACTTCAGTTTAATTCCCTGTGGGATTCTGCTTACAGAGTGGTGTTCAGGGGACTGGTCTTTAACTCCTCCAGGGTGGTCCCGGGGAATTAGCATCTCATCGGTGTGAGGGGGGGGATTATCGCCTCTATCACAGACCCTGGTGGAGGAAGGGGGGGGGGTGGTTTGTTCAGTGTGCCGGCTCTTGAAGCCGCCTGCGGGCTCACGGTGTCTGGACCAGCTGCTTGTGTCTCTTGCCAGACGGCTGGCGAGTGAGATCATTCGTGTTGCCGTGCTACGGGGGCAGGAATGCCTCAGTGTCGCGGCGTGGGGTGGTCCACCCCCCCCCCCCCCTCGCCCTTCTGCACAGAGCTACCGCCGGTCTGGAGAAGCAGAGATGGGGGGGCGGGGAGGGTCGAGGAAGAGGGGGTCGGGGGGTGTGTGAGAGTTAGGGGGGGGGGGTTGATGTAGTGGTGGCAACGTTCACTGGAATTCAACCCCCACAGCAACAACTCTGGGCTTATCCAAGCATGGATTTTCGTAAAGAGAACTACAACTGATGTCCAGTGGTCCAAGCCGGAACACTGACCTAAGCCAAGCCCAGGATAGCTAAGAGAGACACAAAATGCTGGAGTAACTCAGCGGGACAGGCAGCATCTCTGGAGAGAAGGGATAGCTCTGAAGAAGGGTCTCGACCGCAAACGTCACCCATTCCTTCTCCCCAGAGATGCTGCCTGTCCCGCTGAGTTACTCCAGCTTTCTGTGTCTATCTTCGGATTAAACCAGCACCTGCAGTTCCTTTCCGACACAGGAATGGGTAACGTTTCGGGTCGAGATCGTTCTTCAGGATAGCTGCTGGATTACCTTCAGTTAGTGACTGAGACCGTTCAGCCCATCGAATCTGCTTCCTCGTCCAACCCCTAGCCCAGCTTCAACAATATCTCAATTTCTTTATTCCTTGGAGCGCAGGAGGATGAAGGGTGTTCTTATAGAGGTGTACAAAATCATGAGAGGAATAGTTCGGGTAGAGGCACAGAGTTTTTTGCCCAGAGTAGGCGGAATCGAGAACCAGTTTAAGGTGAGGGGGGAAAGATTTAATAGAACCCTAAGGGGTAGCGTTTTTACCTGAAGGGTGGTGAGTGTTACTTCAGCACTTTGTGTCTAGGCTCAGTAACTGTGATGGACCGGGCAATATCTATCAATGTCGCTAAGTGTGTGAGACTTGGGACTGGCCGCATCAGGTTGTCTGTGATTCTGTAACAATAGACAATAGACAATAGGTGCAGGAGTAGGCCATTCGGCCCTTCGAGCCAGCACCGCCATTCAATGTGATCATGGCTGATCATCCCCAATCAGTACCCCGTTCCTGCCTTCTCCTCATATCTCCTGACTCTGCTATTTTTAAGAGCCCTATCTAGCTCTCTCTTGAAAGCATCCAGGGAACCTGCCTCCACCGCCCTCTGAGGCAGAGAATTCCACAGACTCACCACTCTCTGTGAGAAAAAGTGTTTCCTCGTCTCCGTTCTAAATGGCTTACTCCTTATTCTTAAACTGTGGCCCCTGGTTCTGGACTCCCCCAACATCGGGAACATGTTTCCTGCCTCTAGCGTGTCCAAACCCTTAACACTCTTATATGTTTCAATGAGATATCCTCTCATCCTTCTAAACTCCAGAGTGTACAAGCCCAGCCGCTCCCCCCAACATCGGGAACCTTGGCTCTCTGGTGCAGGATGGGGACTCTGGTTGTAAGTGGGCTCCTAATCCAAGTATTAAGGTAATTGCACTGATCCCATCCCCAGTTCCTTGACTGGCCCTGTTGGTCAGGACTTGACTGAGGCTGAGTTAATGAATGCTCCCTCTGAGCTCACGGTTGCTCTGGAAACCGTGTTCAACGGCTCCATTCTCAAAGGTGAATGCAGACTCGGTGACGAACCTTAGCTGCATAACTTAACCCCTTCTGTACAGCAGTTGGTGAATGGAGTGGGAGGGGGGGGGGGGGAAGCCGACACTTGGATAGCCCACTTGGTAAAGGGAAAGTTAGCGAGTAGGATTTATTGTTGGAAAAAATCTTATCGATGGGAATCTTTACCCCTTTTAGCACCAGTATTGTTGAAAATCGTGCCTAAGCATTAGTTTGTGCTGAACAGACCAATGCCAGGCTGCTCTGTATATTTCAATACAGTGCAGAAGGCCATTTGGCCCATCAGGTCTATGCCAGCTCACAGTATTTCTATTTCCTGCTAATTTTAACTGTATAAAACACAAAGTGCTGGAGGAATTCAAACGTAGACAAAAATGCTGGAGAAACTCAGCGGGTGAGGCAGCATCTATGGAGCAAATGAATAGGTGATGTTTCGGAAAGATCAGGCTACTGGGGAGGGAATGGGCAGATAGATGTCTTTTTGGGTCAGGGCCCTTCTTAACACTGAAGAAGGCCTGAAGAAAGGACCCGACCCAAAACATCGTCTGTCCATTTCCCCCACAGATGCTGCCTGACCCGCTGAGTTCCTCCAGCACTTTGTGTTTTACTCAAGATTCCTGCATCTGCAGTTTCTTGTGTCTTAATTTCCCCTTTAACTCTGAAGCGGTTTCGCTAAAGTCTAAAAGTTCTACCCAGTATCTTCCTCCAAGAGTGGTCCCCCAACCAACTTAAGATGCAGATCACCTGGTCTCTGTGGAATCTTCTGAGCACTTATGCCAAGATTGGGTGGGGGGGGGAAGAGGTTCGAGATCTTTGGCCATCTGACCATGGCTGGGTTGACTTCAAAGTTTGCCAATAGACTCTCCTTTGAAGTACCAGGAGAAGGTTTACTAAGTTAAGGGCACAGTGTAGATGTTGGTTGGCATTGGATCCCACCATCACCCCTCTCCCCCTCACCAGCTGGGAATGGGTATTTAAAGGGTCTGGTTTTAGTACTTTCCAAAGTCAAACAAAGTTGGCGAGACTTCCTAACTAGGCTGGCATCAACGACATCCCTTAATTGGAAGAAGCAGCTAAGCCCTTGAGTTCCAGCTGGTAACAGGTCTATTAGAAGAAAGGGCATGTTGCCACTTCACCCTCACCAACCCAGCAGAGATCCCACCTGCCGCCGGTATTGTCCTCTGAGCATTCACTTAAAGGGTTTCGTTTTTAGAGATTCAGCGCGGAAACAGGCCCTTTGTCCCACCGAGTCTGTGCTGACCCATACAGTAGCACTATCCTGCACTGGGACAAATTATAA
Source organism: Malacoraja senta (assembly GCA_038087875.1). Classification (NCBI taxonomy): domain Eukaryota; kingdom Metazoa; phylum Chordata; class Chondrichthyes; order Rajiformes; family Rajidae; genus Malacoraja; species Malacoraja senta. Next base: position 5,676,863 of record CM075993.1, read on the forward strand.
TCTTTACAGAAGCCAATTAACCTACAAACCTGTACGTCTTTGGAGTGTGGGAGGAAACCGGAGCACCTGGAGAAAACCCACGCAGGTCACGGGGAGAACGTACAAACTACGGACAGACAGCACCCGTAGTCAGGATCGAACCCGGGTCTCTGGCGCTGTAAAGCAGCAATTTTTAGTTTAGTTTTGTTTAGAGATACAACATGGAAACAGGCCCTTCGGCCCACCAAGTCCGCGCCCGACCAGCGATCCCCGCACATTAAAACTACCCTGCACACGCTAGGGGCAATTTACACATGCACCAAGCCAATTAACCTACAAATCTGTACGTCTTTGGAGTGTGGGAGGAAACCGGAGCACCTGGAGAAAACCCACGCGGTCACGGGGAGAACGTACAAACCACGTAGTCCGTAGTCAGGATCGGACCCAGGTCTCTGGTGCTGTTAGTTTAGTTTAGAGATACAACATGGAAACAGGCCCTTCGGCCCAAAGATCTATGATCTTTGCTTCGGCCCACCAAGTTCCGCGCCAACCAGCTATCCCCGCACATTAACACAATCCTGCACACACTCGGGGCCATTTACACACGCACCAAGCCAATTAACCTACAAACCCGTACGTCTTTGGAGTGTAGGAAGAAACCTGGGCACCCGGGAAAACCCACACAGGACATGGGGAGAGCGTACAAACTCCGTACAGACAGCACCTGTAGTCAGGATCGAACCTGGGTGTCTGGCCGCTGTGAGGCAGCAGCTCTACCGCTGCTCCACCTTGCCGCACACCCTTGGACAAGGTTGAAATGAGGGAAGAGTCTGTGTTGGTGGCATTGCCAGGTCATCGGCCTCTAGAAAGCCCTCAAAGCCTCCAGTCAGCCAGTTAAGCGCCATCTTTATTTGGCAGAGTGGCTGCTCTCGTAGTGCGTTGCTTGCCGTGAAGTTTCCCTTTGAAAGGCAAAAACGAATTGCGATTGCAAAATAAAAAATCTCCAGACGTTTCTGTGCCATTTGCGGTTTGGGCATTTCACGAGCTGGCAGAGAGCCAGAGCTCACAACGTCGGGAGAATGCCAGGTACAGACTCACTGAAACTGGGCCACGGACCGAAAATAGGAGCCCTGGGGATCTAGCAGCTGTAAGTGGGCCAACCTGTTGTTCCTCTGCAGGAGATGGCACAGGATACGGCTTAACTTTCCCCACCATCCTCCGCTGAAGGATTTGAGTCAAAGAGACTTACTGCAACTATCGACAGACACAAAAATCTGGAGCAACTCACCGGGACAGGCAGCATCTCTGGAGAGAAGGGATGGCTGACGTTTCTGAAGAAGGGTCTCGACCAATGTTGGGCGAGTCCAGAACCAGGGGCCACACAGTCTTAGAATAAAGGGGAGGCCATTTAAGACTGAGGTGAGAAAAAACTTTTTCACCCAGAGAGTTGTGAATTTGTGGAATTCCCTGCCACAGAGGGCAGTGGAGGCCAAATCACTGGATGGATTTAAGAGAGAGTTAGATAGAGCTCTAGGGGCTAGTGGAATCAAGGGATATGGGGAGAAGGCAGGCACGGGTTATTGATTGGGGACGATCAGCCATAATCACAATGAAAGGCGGTGCTTTGGCTCGAAGGGCCAAATGGCCTCCTCCTGCACCTATTTTCTATGTTTCTATGTTTCTATGACCCGAAACGTCACCCATCCCTTCTCTCCAGAGATGCTCCTGACATGGAGAACACGAGAGGTTCTGAAGAAGGGTCTGAAGAAGGGTCCCGACCCAAAATGACACCTACCCATCACGTTCTCCAGAGATGCTGCCTGGCCCGCCGAGTTACTGCAGCACCTTGTGTCCTCTCACAGACAATAATGTTTGTTTAGAGAGAAGGGGCTGCAGAGTGTGGCAGTGAATGAGCAGTCAGCCTGTATCTCCCCCCACTCCACATCTAGTGATAATAGACAATAGGTGCAGGAGTAGGCCATTTGGCCGTTCGAGCCAGCACCGCCATTCAATGTGATCATGGCTGATCATCCCCAATCAGTACCCCGTTCCTGCCTTCTCCCCATATCCCCTGATGCCGCTATTTTTAAGAGCCCTGTTGAAAGCATCCAGAGAACCTGCCTCCACCGCCCTCTGAGGCAGAGAATTCCAGAGACTCACCACTCTCTGTGAGAAAAAGTGTTTCCTCGTCTCCGTTCTAAATGGCTTACTCCTTATTCTTAAACTGTGTGGCCCCTGGTTCTGGACTCCCCCAACACCGGGAACATGTTTCCTGCCTCTAGCATGTCCAAGCCCTTAACAATCTTATATGTTTCAATGAGATACCCTCTCATCCTTCTAAACTCCAGAGTGTACAAGCCCAGCTGCTCCATTCTCTCAGCATATGACAGTCCCGCCATCCCGGGAATTAACCTTGTAAACCTACGCTGCACTCACTCAATAGCAAGAATGTCCTTCCTCAAATTAGGGGACCAAAACTGTACACAATACTCCAGGTGTGGTCTCACTAGGGCTCTGTACAACTGCAGAAGGACCTCTTTGCTCCTATATTCGATTCCTCTTGTTATAAAAGCCAACATGCCATTCGCTTTCTTCACTGCCTGCTGTACCTGCATGCTTACTTTCATAGACTGATGTACAAGGACCCCCAGATCCCGTTGTACTTCCCCTTTTCCCAACCTGACGCCATTTAGATAGTAATCTGCCTTCCTGTTTTTGCTAGCAGAGTGGATAACCTCACATTTATCCGCATTAAACTTCATTTGCCATGCATCTGCCCACTCCCCCAACCTGTCCAAGTCACCCTGCATTCTCATAGCATCCTCCTCACAGTTCACACTGCCACCCAGCTTTGTGTCATCTGCAAATTTGCTAATGTTACTTTGAATCCCTTCATCCAAATCATTGATGTATATTGTAAATAGCTGCGGTCCCAGCACTGAGCCTTGCCGTACCCCACTAGTCACTGCCTGCCATTCTGAAAGGGACCCGTTAATCCCTACTCTTTGTTTCCTGTCTGCCAACCACTTCTCTATCCATGTCAACACTCTACCCCCAATACCATGTGCCCTAATTTTGCCCACTAATCTCCTATGTGGGACCTTATCAAATGCTTTCTGAAAGTCCAGGTACACTACATCCACTGGCTCTCCCTTGTCCATTTTCCTAATTACATCTTCAAAAAATTCCAGAAGATTAGTCAAGCATAATTTCCCCTTCGTAAATCCATGCTGACTCGGACCGATCCTGTTACTGCTACCCAAATGTTCGGCTATCTCAACTTTTATAATTGACTCCAGCATCTTTCCCACCACCGATGTCAGGCTAACTGGTCTATAGTTCCCTGTTTTCTCTCTCCCGCCTTTCTTAAAAAGTGGGATAACATTAGCATCATGGCTGATCTATCTCTCCCTCCAAACCCCATTCTCCTGCCTTCTCCCCATAACCTCGGGATCAAGAATCTATCTATCTCTGCCTTAAATATTAAACTATTAAAATATTCAATATTAAACTGAGATGTGATCTGTCTTCCTGGTTTAATCCCCAACCACAGACCCTATTTGAAACCAGACGAGGGGATCTCTCTCCAGAGACCTGGACCCAATATTAAGCCAGTCTGAAGAAGGGTTTTGGCCCGAAACGTCGCCTATTTCCTTCGCTCCATAGATGCTGCCGCACCCGCTGAGTTTCTCCAGCACTTTTGTCTACCGCCAATATTAATCTGTGAGCCAACATCACCAAAGCATCTCATCTTGCCTCTCGCACTGCTCCTTATGGGAGAAATACTTCAGCTTGGTTGCTGTCTGGGACTGGAGTGCAGTCTAGTTATTAGAAGTGGGATATCGGGGCAGGAGGTAGTACACACACACACACACACAATGCAAGGAATTTGGAATTGTTCTGCTAATGTTGGCTGTTAGATTCGCTGCTGTCGTTGTTAGAGATGTTAGAAGAACAGCTTCTTCCCAACAACCAAGAGAAGCAAAGGTACTGGAGTATCCCTGTGGGTCAGGCAGCATCTCTGGATAATATGGACAGGTGACATCTGGATATAAGGAGATCTCTCCTCATCTCCTTACTTCACACTTTTTGTCTTTTCATCTCTGGACTTTGCCCACCCATCTGCCTCAGAGGGCGGTGGAGGCAGGTTCTCTATATGCTTTCAAGAGAGAGCTAGATAGGGCTCTTAAAAATTGCAGTCAGGGGATATGGGGAGAAGGCAGGAACGGGGTACTGATTGGGGATGATCAGCCATGATCACATTGAATGGCGGTGCTGGCTCGAAGGGCCAAATGGCCTACTCCTGCACCTATTGTCTATTGTCTATTGTCTATTATCTGTGTAAATGGCCTTTTCCATTCCTTCTCTCCAGAGATGCTGCCTGTCCCGCTGAGTCACTCCAGCATTTTGTGTCTATCTTCGATTTAAACCAGCATCTGCAGTTCCTTCCTACACATCTACACATTCCCGTCCCCGCCACAGCTATTTCAGGGAATCATGCGGTGACTGTTCCTCCTCATGGGATCAACAAAATGATTAACTCACCACCGGCAAAACCACACTGTGGTGAGAGAGCTTCAAGGGCCTGTCCCACTTGGCCGTCATTTGCGCGTCATTTACGCGACATCATTTACGCGTCACGAAGCACGACGTGCGCGGCGTGAGATGCACGTGATGCGCGCATGGTGCGTGGTGGCGTAGGCAGTGACGCACGGTCGCGCGCGACGCCCCAGGATTCTGGTACATCACACAAAATGGACAGGCCCATCAGAAATAGACAATAGACAATAGGTGCAGGAGTAGGCCATTCGGCCCTTTGAGCCAGCACCGCCATTCAATGTGATCATGGCTGATCATCCCCAATCAGTACCCCGTTCCTGCCTTCTCCCCATATCCCCTGACTCCGCTATTTTTAAGAGCCCTATCGAGCTCTCTCTTGAAAGTATCCAACCTGCCTCCACCGCCCTCTGAGGCAGAGAATTCCACAGACTCACCACTCTCTGTGTGAAAAAGTGTTTCCTCGTCTCCGTTCTAAATGGCTTACTCCTTATTCTTAAACTGTGGCCCCTGGTTCTGGACTCCCCCAACATCGGGAACATGTTTCCTGCCTCTAGTGTGTCCAAGCCCTTAACAATCTTATATGTTTCAATGAGATGCCCTCTCATCCTTCTAAACTCCAGAGTGTACAAGCCCAGCCGCTCCATTCTCTCAGCATATGACAGTCCCGCCATCCCGGGAATTAACCTTGTAAACCTACGCAGAAGCACATCGCCTAACCCCAGAAAGTAATACTTATTCACCACTCTAAGTGGATGCTGGGTGGGACCTGCAGCTCTGCAGGTTGGAGGGAGGAGTTGAAAACCATGGTTATTTACTGAAACAGCTGTAGCTTTGAATAGAGATACAGGCACTTCAGCCCACCGAGTCCAGACCGACCATCGATCACACGGACACCGAAGATAGACACAAAATGCTGGAGTCTTCTTCTTCTTCTTGCGAATGGAACATAAATAAACCAAAGGTTTATAAAATAAACAAAAGTTAAATCTCAAGCCGGGGTGTTGAGCAGCCAGGTTGTTGTCTCTGCGTCATAGAAACATAGAAACATAGAAACGTAGAAAATAGGTGCAGGAGGAGGCCATTCGGCCCTTCGAGCCTGCACCGCCATTCACTGTGATCATGGGTGATCGTCCCTGATCGTCTCAAATCAATAACCCGTGCCTGCCTTCTCCCCATATCACTTGATTCCACTAGCCCCTGACAAAAACCTCCGGGAACCTCCGGGAACCGCACGGAAACCTTGGGTGGGGCGCAGAGTCTCCAGAGGTTTCCGTTCAGGTTTCCTAAGTGGGACAGGGGCAAGTTGCTGTTGTGCCTTTGCTCCTGTTCTCACAGCCGGGCTGATTTAACTACACAAAGCAAAGGTATACAGAGGCTGTGCGCGACACCAGTGCACTGACCCCAGCTGCTGCACAGGGTCGCGCATTGTGCCTTAGCCCTTTGACCTGCCTGCTTGTTGACGGGACTATTATCTTTGACCATCAGTCCCTGGGCAATGCTGCACTGCGACCTCTGACCTCCGACACGCATTAAAGGGCCATTTGGCCACACATTTTCTGCAAAGGTCAGCCAAAGGGAGACCCATGGGTCCTTTGGTCCAGCGTGACTTGGTTAATGGAGCGGCTTCTGAGTACAGGTCCTTCCTAATGCAGGATGAACCCATTGTCCGAACAGTAGGCAAGGCAGGCAAAATGGTGGAAGCTTTTATTGATGGAGTTATGTCGAGTCAAACAGGCCTTTCATCCCAAATGGCCCATGCCGGCCAAGATTCCCCATCTAAGCTAGTCTCATTTGCCTCAGTTTGGCCTCTTATATCTCTAATGCTTCCCTTTTCATATGCCAGTCATGGCCTGGATAGAGTGGGTGTGGAAGGAGTGTTTCTACTAGTCGTGGAGCCTAGGACTAGAGGGTTGTCCTTTTATTCTCCAGTTTTAGGGATGCAGCGTGCACAATAGACAATAGACGCAGGAGTAGGCCATTTGGCCCTTCGAGCCAGCACCGCCATTCACTGTGATCATGGCTGATCATCCCCAATCAGTACCCCGTTCCTGCTTTCTCACCATATCCCCTGACTCCGCTATCTTTAAGAGCTATATCTAACTCTCTCTTGAAAGCATCCAGAGAAATGGCCTCCACTGCCTTCTGAGGCAGAGAATTCCACAGATTCACAACTCTCTGGGTGAAAAAAACTTTCCTCAACTCCGTTCTAAATGGCTTACCCCTTATTCTTAAACTGTGGCCCCTGGTTCTGGATTCCCCCAACATCGGGAACATGTTTCCTGCCTCTAGCGTGTCCAATCCCTTAATAATCTTATATGTTTCAATAAGATACCCTCTCATCCTTCTAAATTTTAGTGTATACAAGCCCAGCCGCTCCTGTCTATCAGCATAGGACAGTCCCGCCATCCCGGCAACCTACGCTGCACTCCCTCAATATCAAGAATGTCCTTCCTCAAACAGGCCCTTCAGCCCAACGAGTCCACACCGACCATCGATCACCTGTTCACACCAGTTCTTAACCTATAAACCCGCACGTCTTTAGGATGTGGGAGGAAATGCGTGTGTGTGTGTGTGTATATATATATATATGTGTGTGTGTGTGTGTGTATATATATATATATATGTGTGTGTGTGTGTGTGTGTTTATGTGTATGTGTATATATATATGTGTGTGTGTATGTGTTTATGTGTATGTGTATGTATATATATATGTGTGTGTGTGTGTGTGTGTGTATGTGTGTATATATATATATGTGTGTGTGTGTGTGTGTGTATGTATATATATATATGTGTGTGTGTGTGTATGTGTGTATATATATATATTGTGTGTGTGTGTGTGTATGTATCTATATATGTGTGTGTGTGTGTATGTGTGTGTATATATATGTGTGTGTGTGTGTGTGTGTGTGTGTGTGTATGTGTGTATATATATATATGTGTGTGTGTGTGTGTGTGTGTGTATGTGTGTATATATATATATGTGTGTGTGTGTGTATGTATCTATATATGTGTGTGTGTGCGTGTGTGTGTGTGTGTGTGTTTGTGCATATACATATATATACATATATATATATATATATATATATATAGAGAGAGAGAGAGAGAGAGAGGCAGGCTGAAGAAGAGAAAGCTTCCACATGTCCAGAATGTACATTGAGCCCTCCAGCAACAGACAAGAGTTGAATGTGCAGTCGAGTGTAGGAGATTTAAGCTGGAAGCAGAATCACTTACTGAGAAAGGCAAAGATAAGGCTGTGAGTTCATACCAGAGCAATGGGCATTGTGCCAGCTACAAAACATGGAGGCTGATCTGTCTGAGCTGAGTCATGTTTGAAGCTGTGAATAGATGTACTGTTAAGTGTCTCCCCTTAATGCCAGGAGATGTATAGCCAACAGGAAACCTTGGTTTAAAACAATCCTTGCCATGATCCTGCCATTGGCAATGTCAACATTCATTACCCGAGCTGGGATGAGCGCTGAGAGGATTTGCGAAAATATTTCCCAGACTCCAGGGCCTGAGTTAAAGGGGGTAGGTTGTGCAGGCTCGGACTATATTCCTTGGAGCACAGGAGGGGTGATCTTATAGAGGTGTATACAGTGAGATCATGAGGATGAATAGACAGGGTAAATGCACACTTTTACCCAGAGTGGGGGTATCGAGAACCAGGGGATGCGGCTTTAAGGTGAGAGGGGAAAAACTGAAGAGGTACCTGAGTGAGGGGAAACGTTTTCACACACAGAGGGTCGAGCTGCCAGAGGAGGTAGTTGAGGCAGGTACAATATCAGCATTTAAAAGACATTTGGGCAGGTACGTGGATAGGGTAGGTTTAGTGGGATACAGAGCAAACAAGGGGTCACAGTTTAAGGATAAGGGGGAAGTCTTTTAGGACCGAGATGAGGAAAACATTTTTTACACAGAGAGTGGTGAATCTCTGGAATTCTCTGCCACAGAAGGTAGTTGAGGCCAGTTCATTGGCTATATTTAAGAGGGAGTTAGATGTGGCCCTTGTGGCTAAAGGGATCAGGGGGTATGGAGAGAAGGCAGGTACAGGATACTGAGTTGGATGATCAGTCATGATCATATTAAATGGCGGTGCAGGCTCGAAGGGCCGAATGGCCTACTCCTGCACCTATTTTCTATGTTTCTATGTTTCTAAACACAGGCAAATGGGACTAGTGTAGCTATGGGCATCTTGGTCAGCAGGGGCAAGTTGGGCCGAAGGGCCTGTTTCCATGCTGTTTGACGCTATGACTGTATCCCATTATATCGCACAGTGCAAAACACAAGAAGGAAGCTGTTTGTAGCAGAATTTCTTTTTACTCCCCAGAGTTATTAGTGTTGTATCCAGATATAGCAGAAGCCACAGTGTGATGGATGGATTGGGGCTAGGTTAACCATTGAGTGCCCAGTCTCAGCGCTGGCTGAGGCTGCAGGATGGCGCTGGGTGGCGAGGCTGGCACTCGGTACGACAGGTGCAGGCAGTGTCACAGTCTCACCTGGGGAGACAGTTCACAGGCTGCGTGGCTTCAACAGTGTATAGGATGCAACTGCAGATGCTGGTTTACACCGAAGACAGACACAAAATGCTGGAGTAACTCAGCAGGACAGGCAGCGTCTCCAGACAGAATGAATGGGTGATGTTTCGGGACGATCCCCAAGATCCAATCTGAAGTAGGGTCGCCAACTTCCTCACTCCCAGATAAGGGACAAATGGTCAAAATACGGGACAAATTCCCGACGGCAATCCATTGACCGACTCAGCCGTGGCTGGGTGGGTGAACGATGAGTAGGCCCGGGTGCTGGACTGCACACAAAGCCCAGCCGGTGGGCCAGCTGAGGAGTTTTGACCCGACCGACATCGCGCGCAAAGTCCAGCGCCCCATCCAACTCATGAACCGATGATCATCCATGAGAAGGAGGGGTGGTGGTGGTGTCGGGGGTAAGCGAAGACCCGAAGGTCGGACAGCTGGCCGGGCTGCCGACCGACCGACGGGGCCACGGGCGAGGCGCTGCTGCTGCTGCACTCCATGGGCTGCACTACGTCGGGACGGGTGAGGCGGGGGCCGGACGCGGCGCTCCGACCCGACAGTCCCCTCGACCCGAGTAGTAGCGGTCAAATACGGGACATGGGCGGTCCCGTACGGGACAAACCAATTTAGCCCAATATACGGGATGTCCCGGCTAATACGGGACAGTTGGCAACCCTAGTGTGAGTTCAAGTCCCACTCCAAAGACATAGGAACAAGATTCAGTCTGGGGAATGAGCTCCACTGTGCGAATGTCGCAAAGCGGAAAGTGTTGTCCCTCGAGTGACTGAGGTCCCTCATTCCCGCCGGCAAGTTGGAGACCAGGGAAGCTCTACCCCATTTTGTTCTAACACGGGAACAGATAATGTGCCCATCATCTTAGTTTTAAATGTAGTCATACAGCGCGGAAACAGGCCCTTCGGCCCACTGAGTCCGTGCCGACCATCGATCCTCCCACATTAACACCATCCTACACAGACTAGGGAGAATTTTACATTTACCCACCAAGCCAATTAACCTCCAATAACCAACCTGATCTCCCGGTGGCTCAGCACTTCAACTCCCCCTCCCATTCCGTATCTGACCTCTCTGTCCTGGGCCTCCTCCATGGCCTGAGTGAGGACCACCGGAAATTGGAGGAGCAGCACCTCATATTTCACTTGGGCAGTTTATACCCCAGCGGTATGAACATTGACCTCCAATTCCAGGTACTCCTCACTGTCTCCTCCCCTTCTCAGCTCTCCCTCAGCCCTCTGGCTCCTCCTCTTCCTTTCTTCTTCCCGCCCCCACCCGACATCAGTCTATAGAAGGGTTTCGGCCCGAAACGTTGCCTATTTCCTTCGCTCCATAGATGCTGCCTCACCCGCTGAGTTTCTTCAGCACATTTGTCTACCCTACAAACCTGTGCGTCTTTGGAGTTTGGGAGCAAACCAAACCTTCTGAACCTTCTGAATTTTGTAGTCGGCAGGGCAGTACTCTGCATATCGCCAACTTAGACAATTTAACATTTTTTATCAAGCCAATTAACCAAGCCAATTAACCTACAAACCTGTACGTCTTTGGAATGTGGGAGGAAACCGAAGACCTCGGAGAAAACCCATGCAGTCACGGGGAGAACGTACAGACTCCGTACAGACAGCACCCGTAGTCGGGATCGAACCCGGGTCTCTGGCGCTGTGAGGCAGCAACTCTACCGCTGCGCCACCGTGCTGCCTGATGCGTGGGAGCTTGCCGTTTGCAACTTTGCAGCCACCTTCGCTGTTACTCCTCAGCGACTACACTGTATAATTAGCTCTTCCTCTGCAAAGGCTTGGCATGTTCAGAATCTGTGAAGAAAAACCTTAAAAATAACCGATTACCGTTGCCAAATCTCCAGGATTGTCCCCAGAATTAGAGCTCGATGCTCAGACCAATTCTGGAAGAAACATGGTGTCACCAACAAGTGTATTTAATAGGAAGGTGAAAATTTCATTTTTGAATTACTCAGGAAATTAGCATTAAAAATATTGCTTATGGAAAAAATGAATTAGATGCCAAGCATTGAGGAATTTAGTACCAGTGTCAGGGATTATGGGGAGAAGGCAGGAGAATGCGGATAGGAGGGAACGATAGGTCGGCCATGTTTGAATGGCGGAGTAGACTTAATGGGCCTCTAATGGCCTAATTCTGCTCCTATCATTTGTGACCTTATGATCTTATAGAAACATAGAAAATAGGTGCAGGAGTAGGCCATTCGGCCCTTCGAGCCTGCACCGCCAATTCAATATGATCATGGCTGATCATCCAACTCAGTATCCTGTACCTGCCTTCTCTCCATACCCCCTGATCCCTTTAGCCACAAGGGCCACATCTAACTCCCTCTTAAATATAGCCCTCTTAAATTATGATCTTCAAAGTCCAAGCTACAGATTTCAGACATGAATTCACACCAGTACGAGATGTCAAATCAGTTAAAGGTAACATGGTAGACAAAAATGCTGGAGAAACTCAGCGGGCGAGGCAGCATCTATAGGAAATAGGCAACGTTTTGGGCCGAAACCCCTGAAGGAAATAGGCAACGTTTCGGGCCGAAACCCTGAAGGAAATAGGCAACGTTTCGGGCCGAAACCCGGAAGGAAATAGGCAACGTTTCGGGCCGAAACCCGGAAGGGTTTCGTCCCGAAACGTTGCCTATTTCCTTCGCTCCATAGATGCTGCCTCACCCACTGAGTTTCTCCAGCATTTTTGTCTACCTTCGATTTTCCAGCATCTGCAGTTCCTTCTTAAACAAAGGTAACATGGTGCCTGCCTTATGGGGACTGGTAGAACTGTACACTACGTAACAAGCACCTGGTACCCTTGCATTCTATCTTTACTGATCCACTCAGAACTCTTTACCTTTGGGACTTTATCACGAAGGCGAGGCACTCAAGCAGGGAAGACAATGTTCTGGCTGTCTGTATTAAATGAGAGCAAAATATCATCTAAGGGTGATCTTCACCTCCCACGTACTTCATAGGGAGCGCCACTCTGCGAAAGATGCCACCTTTTTGGATGAGATGTTAAACTTAAGTTGTTACTTGTGGGCGGAGCACCAAGGCGAATTCCTTGTATGTGAATACTTGGCCAATAAACTTACTTACTTACTTACTTAAGTGTTGTCACCCGTCCCCCACCCCCCCCTCCCCAATCCACCCCATCTCAGGCCGTTGAATCACCTTCATGAAGAATAGGGTTGTTTCTCCCCATCAATGACTCATAGAGTCATAGAATGATACAGCATTGAAACGGGCACCGGCCCAACTTGCCTACACCAGCCAACATGTCCCAGCTACACTAGTCCCACTTGCCCGCGCTTGGCCCATATCCCTCCAAACCTGTCCTATCTATGTTTCGTAAATGTTAGGATAGTCCCTGCCTCAACTACCACCTCTGGCAGAAGAAGGGTTTCGGCCCGAAACGTTACCTATTTCCTTCGCTCCATAGATGCTGCTGCACCCGCTGAGTTTCTTCAGCATTTTTGTGTACCTACCACCTCTGGCAGCTTGTTCCGTACACCCACCACCCTCTGTGTGGAAATGTTACCCCTCAGATTTCTATTAAATCTTTTCCCCTTCACCTTAAACCTATGTCCTCTGGTCCTCGATTCCCCTACTCTGGGCAAGAGACTCTGTGCATCTACCTGATGTATTCCTCTCAAGATTTATACACTATAAGATCACCCCTCGTCCTCCTGTGCTCCAAGAAATAGAGTCCCAGCCTGCTCAACCTCTCCCTATAGCTCACACCCTCTAGCCCTGGCAACATCCTCGTAAATCTTCTCTGCACCCTTTCCATGCTTGGCAGCTTTCTTGATCAGTACGAGTGTCAGGGGTTACGAGGAGAAGGCAGGAGAATGGTGTTTGGAGGGAGGGATAGATCAGCCATGATTGAATGGTGGGGTAGACTTGATGGGCCGAATGGCCATATTCTGCTCCCAGAGCTTATGAACCATGAGTCACCTTGCCCAACAATGGTCCCTCAAAAGCCCACCAGAGCTCCCTATGCTCAACATCACTCCCTTGAATGGCATGTTTCAGCCTTGAGGTGAGATGAGATAGTCTTTTGCTTTGGACTTTGTCCCTGGAGCCAAGGGTGCTGGGGCTTGACCTGAAAGAGGTGTATGAGAAATAAAATGAGGCCCGTAGACAGAGTGGAAGGTGAGAAGCTTCTCTCAAGGTGTCCAAGACCAGTCCTAGATCTAAGGTGAGAGATTTAGATCTGAGGAATCTCTTCACCCAGAGGGTGGTATCTGGGACTCACTGCCTGAAGAGGTGGAGGAGGCAGAGATTCTCACAACATATAAGTAGCATTTAGACCAGAACTTGAATCACCTGGACATAGACACAAAACCCCTTCTCAGTAGATCATCCTCCTGGTTTGGAAATATATTGCTGATTGCTAGGTGATCACTGGGTCTAAATCTTGGACTTCCCTCTCCCTTTCTCCCTCAACCTCATCCCACCCTCCCCCCCCTCCTCCCCCCTTCCTTCTCCCCCCCTTACTCCACCATCCCCCTAGCCCCCTCCCCCAACCCCCCTCCTCCCCTCCCCTTCTCCACCCCATCCACGTCCACCCCCTCCCCATCCACTTCCACCCCCTCCCCCCACTCCCCTCCACTTCTCCTCCCCATCCACTTCCACCCCCTCCCCCCCACTCCCTCCTGCCTCACCCTTCCCCCTCCTCGCCCCTCCCCCCGACCAACCCACCCCCCTCCCTCTCCTCCTCCTCCCCTTCCACCCCTCCCCCACACACCCCCTCCCCACCCTTGCCCCCCTCCCCCCCCAACCCTCTCGCCCTTGCCCTACCCACCCCCTGCAGGAGCACTATACCAGAGGACCACACTGGCTCAGCCCCACCTTCTCAAGACCTTCAGGGTTCGGCAACAAATGCTAGACTTGCAGCGGTGTCCTCATCCCGTGAAAGGATAAAAATAAGGAGTAATTGAATCCCTCAATGGCCCAGTGCAATTTAACTCAGCCCTGCTTTAATGGCCTGTCTGAGTGCATATTCTCAACCACAAGTAATGCTGTTTTCACTGAAGTCAGAGTTATTTTGCAGCATGACTCAGATTTGTTCTTGGCCTTTCATTGACTGAACATAGAATTGTTGCATCAGCATGGGTTAGTTGGGTGGTTCCCTCCCTCTCCCTCTCCCTCTCCCTCTCCCTCCCCTCTCCCACTCCATCTCCATCTCCCTCTCGCTCACTCCCCCCCCTCCCCCTCCTCTTCTCCCTCTCTCTTCCCCCTCTCCCTCACTCCCTCTCCCTCACTCTCCACCTCTCCCTCACTCTCCACCTCTCCCTCACTCTCACCTCTCCCTCACTCTTCTCCCCTCTCACCCTCTTTCTCCCTCTCCCTCTCTCTCCCTCCTCCACCCTTTCCCCACCTGCACAATGACTCTCTCCCTCTCCCTCATCTTTCCCTTTCCGGCCTTCTCCTCTCTTGCTCTCTCTCTCCCTAATCTCTCTCCCCCCTAAGTCTCTCTCCCCCTCATTCTCTCTCCCCCTAACTCTCTCTCCCCCTAACTCTCTCTCCCTCTATCTCTGTCTCCCCCTAACTCTCTCTCCCCCTAGTCTCTCTAAATTGCACTGGGCCATTGAGGGATTCAATTACTCCTTTCACTCTCTCTCTCCCCCCTCACTCTCTCTCCCCTAACTCTCTCTCCCCCTAACTTTCTCTCCCCCTATCTCTGTCTCCCCCCCACTCTCTCTCTCCCCCTAACTCTCTCTCCCCCTAACTTTCTCTCCCCCTATCTCTGTCTCCCCCACTCTCTCTCTCCCCCTAACTCTCTCTCCCCCTAACTCTCTCTCCCCCTAACTCTCTCTCCCCCTAGTCTCTCTCCACCTCCCCATAACCCCTGACACCCGTTCCAATCAAGAATCTATCTATCTCTGCCTTAAAAATATCCACTGACTTGGCCTCCACAGCCTTCTGTGGCAAAGAATTCCACAGATTCACCTCCCTCTGACTAAAGAAATTCCTTCTCATCTCCTTCCTAAATGAACGCCCTTCAATTCTGAGGCTGTGACCTCTAGTCCTAGACTCTCCCACTAGTGGAAACATCCTCTCCACATCCACTCTATCCAGGCCTTTCACTATTCTGTACGTCTCAATGAGGTCACCCCCTCATTCTTTAAACTCCAGCGAGTACAGGCCCAGTGCAGTCAACGCTGAATCAGAATCTGAATCAATCTATTGGCCAAGTATGAACACATAGTACAAGGAATTTATCTTGGTGCTTTGTCCACACATGGCAAAAACATAATATACAGCAGAAAATTAAAAAAAAAAACATTATAATTTAAAAATTTAAATAATTTATAAGTGCAAGTGTAAAAAGGGGCAACTTTGCTAAATATTGCACATGTAGATATCTAAAGTGCACTTGGCGAGTTCATGTGTGTGGCTTGCAGACCAGAATGTATAGAAACATATAAAATTCTTAAGGGATTGGACAGGCTAGATGCAGGAAAAATGTTGGGGGAGTCCAGAACCAGGGGTCGCAGTTTAAGAATAAGGGGTAGGCCATTTAGGACTGAGTTGAGGAAAAACGTTTTCACCCAGGGTGTTGTGAATCTGTGTAATTCTCTGCCACAGAAGGCAGTGGAGGCCGATTCACTGGATGTTTTCAAGAGAGAGTTAGATATAGCCCTTAGGGCTAATGGAGTCAAGGGATATGGGGAGAAAGCAGGAAAGGGGTACTGATTTTAGATGATCAGCCATGATCATGTTGAATGGCGGTGCTGGCTCAAAGGGCCAAATGGCCTACTCCTGCACCTATTGTCTATGTTACTATGTAGCGGTGTAGTTCGGGCGTTAGGTAGAGCTACCATTGACTGCACCAGACTGTATTATTTCACATCTCTGAGATAGGATAACCTTCAGATGCAGAGTTGACCCCACAACCTTTTTGACTCGGAGATGAACGTTGCTTCGTCATAGCAACGCGGGTAAAGGAGTGGGAATTGTAAATAAAAGATGTATTCAAGAGAGAGTTAGATTTAGCTCTTAGGGCTAACAGAATCAAAGGATATGTGGAGAAAGCAGGAGTGGAGTCCTGATTCTGGATGATCAGCCATGATCATATTGAATGGCGGTGCTGGCTCCAAGGGCCGAATGGCCTAGTCCTGCACCTATTGTCTATGCTTATATGTTTCTATAATGAGAGCTGGCTAGTGCACAGGGATTCAAACAAAGGGCAAATTTAGAATTGAGGTTAGTAATTACTGATTCTTATACTCGCTTGGAGCAGAATCTTTAAGAGTCAAGAGTGTTTATTTGCCACATGAGCCGGCAACAGGACAACGACATCCTCACTTGCTGCAGCTTAACAGGCCTGTTAACACAATAGCAAACAGATAAATATATAACAATTAATAATACGATACATTAAAAATAGCAGGGGGCACAATGGCAAAGTTGGCAGAGTTGCTGGATTCGATCCTGACTTCGGATGCTGTCTGTGCGGAGCTTGCACGTTCTCTCTGTGACCGTGTGGGTTTCCTCTAGGTGCTCTGGTTTCCTCCCACATCCCAAAGACATACAGATTTGTGGGTTGATTGACACTCTTTAAATTTGCAACTAATGTTTAGGGAGTGGATGGGAAAGTGGTTAGCATGGACTTGGTGGGCCGAAGGGCCTGTTTCCATACTGTATCTCTAAATTAAGTTAACCATAATAGTCATAATCGTGCAGAACCGAAACAGGCCCATCGGCCCACCGAGTCCGCGCCAACCAGCGATCCACGCTCATTTACACTATCCTACACTGACACTAGGGACAATTTTACATTTACACCAAGCCAATTAACCCTACAAACCTGTATGTTTTTGGAGTGTGGGAGGAAACCGAAGATCTCGGAGAAAACCCACGTGGTCACCAAGAGAACGTGCAAACTCCGTGCAGACAGCTCCCGTAGTCGGGATCGAACCCGGGTCTCTGGCGCTGTGAGGCAGCAACTCTACCGTTGCGCCACCGTGCCGTAGTTAGGGTGGGAAATGAGAAAATCGGTCTGAAGAAGGGTTTCGGCCCCGAAACGTTGCCTATTTCCTTCGCTCCATAGATGCTGCTGCACCCGCTGAGTTTCTCCAGCACTTTTGTCTACCTAGAAAATGAGAACCGTCTGAGATGGAGTCAATGGTGCCCTGGGAGAGATTTCTTGATGGAAGAAATGATGTGGACAGAATCACTTGCTTCCACTAAACCTGCGAGCAGAAGTCGTAATCATTAGGAAAAATTGGGAGTTGAGCTAAATCTGAAATGTTCTTGAAACTGGATCAATCCAAGAATTGCATCAGCCAGCCAGCTGAAAAACGGCAATGTTGTTCCAATTAAACACCAAGCCCAGAAACATGATCCATCCAACTAAATCAACATCTGCAGCAGGGAGAACATCGTGCTGGGTTATAATGGAGGGGGTGGAGCGTCCATGCAGAACAGGGAGCTCTCTTGTGGGTGGTGGGGCCGGGATCTACATTGGGAGCTTGGACACTAGAAACTGGGATGATGGCCCACTGTCGGTATGAGGGATTGCCGTGCTGTCAGTGATGCCGTACTGGTAGATGAGGCACCCAACCGTGAGCTCTTCTAGCCTCTTGTGGTCCAATGAGTCACAGAGTCATTCAGCACAGAAGCAGGCCCTTTGGCCCATCATATCAATGCCGCCCATCCAGTACCACTCTATGTTTTTAAGAAGGAACTGCAGATGCTGGAAAATCGAAGGTAGACAAAAATGCTGGAGAAACTCAGCGGGTGCAGCAGCATCTATGGAGCGAAGGAAATAGGCAACGTTTCGGGCCGAAACCCTGAAGGAAATAGGCAACGTTTCGGGACGAAACCCGGAAGGGTTTCGGGCCGAAACGTTGCCTATTTCCTTCGCTCCATAGATGCTGCTGCACCCGCTGAGTTTCTCCAGCAGTACCACTCTATATTCATTTCATTTACCAACACTTGCCCCATAGCCTTCTCGGCCATGGTGATTCAAGTGCTCATCTAGATAGTTTAATTTTTGAGATGCCGCGCGTAAACTGGCCCTTCGGCCCATCGAGTCCGCACCGACCAGCGATCCCCGCTAACACTGAAGGGGCTGTCCCACTTGGGCGACCTAATTGGCGAGTTTAGAAGAGTTTAGGAGAGTTTGAAAAAATGACATGTTGAAGAGCTCCTTCGACTATGTTGAAGACTAGCTACGACTAGCTACGACTAACTTCGGGAAAATTGGACACCGAATAGTGGAGAGTGAAGACGACCTCCTTCGACCTCCTTCCACCTCCCTTCGACTATGATGAAGACTATCTACGACTACCTTTGACTACCTTCGACTACCCTCGATTACCTACGACTAACATGCCGACCTACTACGACCTACTACAACTAAACCTACGAGTAAAAAAAGTATCGATATTTTCCATGGCGACCTTTTTTTTACTCGCGGGCATTTTTCAACATGTTGAAAAATACGCCGTGACCTAGCTGAGGCCTCGAGTACGCGGGGACTACTCTCGAGCATGCAGGAGAGTTACAAAGACCTCCTAGGACCTCGTGTCGACCATGCTGCGGGTACGAGTCGAGGGCAAACTCGCTAGAACTCGCGGATTAGGTCGCCCAAGTGGGACAGGCCCCTTAACATTATCCCACACACACACTAGGGACAATTTATATTTATGCCAAGCCAATTAAGCTGCAAACCTGCAACGTCTTTGGAATGTTGGGGGAGCCCGGAGCTCCCGGAGAAAACCCACGTGGTCACAGGGAGAACGCCACCTCGTGCGACTGGGACATCTGGGGTTCAATGGGGGCATATCCTCCCAGTCTGACTTGGCCATGGGTTGAATAACAACACTAAGGGGCGGCACGGTGGTGCAGCGATAGTGTTGCTTCCTTACAGTGCCAGAGACCCGGGTTCGATCCTGACTATGGCTGCTCATAAGCTCATAAGTGATAGCAGTAGAATTGGGCCACTCGGCCCATCAAGTCTACTCAGCCATTCAAACATGGCTGATCTATCTCTCCCTGCTAACCACATTCTCCCACCTTCACCCCCTGACACCTGTCCTAATCAAGAACCATTGAGTGCTGTTGGAACGGAGTTTGTACGTTCTCCCCGTGACCGTGTGGGTTTTCCCCGGGTGCCCTGGTTTCCTCCCACACTCCAAAGACGTGCAGGTTCGTCAGTTAATTGGCTTCGGTAAAGATTGTAAATTGTCCCGAGTGTGTGTAGGATGGTGCTAGAGTAGAAGGATCGCTGGTCAATAGACAATAGACCAATAGGCGCAGGAGTAGGCCATTCGGCCCTTTGAGCTGTCGGCACAGACTCGGTGGGCCAAAGGGCCTGTTTCCGCGCTGCATCTCTAAACTAAACTAGGTTACCATTTGGACCAGACACATAACTGAATAAAATAGAGTTACCCAGACTACCGCTGCTCATGAGATCATCTTCGTTCAGACAGAAGGGAAAGTCAGACCCTATCATTTTGTATAACCCACACAGCCTGCAGTGGTCAGATACCAGGGAGATAATTGAAACGGAAAACCACCAGCTTCCCCTTCCAAGGACACTGACGGAGTCTGTCTGAAGGGTTCACTCAGCGAGGACGTGCAAAATGGGTGCTTACGTAGAACGGAAATAAGCTGTGCCATCCCTCGCCCCATAATGTGTTGGTAATGGTCCACATCACCTTCCTTCCATTGCGACCATCACCCCACCTTTCTAGCACGAAACAGAGTGCTGGAGGAACTCAGCAGGCCAGGCATTATCTGTGGAGGCCATGGACAGACAATGTTTCGGGCCGGGACACTTCTTCGTCCTTAACAAAGCTTATACCCCCTACATCAGTCTGAAGAAGGGTTCCAACCTGAAACCTAGAACGGAGACGAGGAAACACTTTTTCTCACAGAGAGTGGTGAGTCTGTGGAATTCCCTGCCTCAGAGGGCGGTGGAGGCCGGTTCTCTGGATGCTTTCAAGAGAGAGCTAGATAGGGCTCTTAAGGATAGCGGAGTCAGGGGATATGGGGAGAAGGCAGGAACGGGGTACTGATTGGGGATGATCAGACATTGAATAGCGGTGCTGGCTCGAAGGGCCGAATGGCCTATTGTCTATTGTCAATTGAAACAACGTCTGTCCATTCTTCCACTGATGCCGCCCGACCTGTTGAGTTCCTCCAGCACGTTGTTTTTTCCCCCCTCAAGATCCCAGCATCTGCAGTTCTGTGTGTGTGTCTACCCCATCCTTCAGTATCTCCCCCAACAACTTCCCAGTGTTGGTCACCTTGACCAATGGCTCAATGGTGGTTTATTTCAAATGCACAGTGAAATTCTTTCTTACAGGCCAGTAGAGTATCCCCAATTAGAAAAGTGCACAGAAAAATATTCTACTGATCCCGCATGCGAGGCGCCATGTTTGGTACCATTTTCATGGTCCAGTCCGCACTCTAGTTCTTATGAGCGTTGCCCGATCTACTCAAGCCCCAGGCTGCTGCGGGGCCTCCAGCCATCGCCTTCCCTTGGACGTGCGGATCGACGAGCGAACCCAAGTCCCTCTCCTCGCCCGTCCACCTTGGTGGGGCACGGGGGACACCTCCTGCAGCCGACCCTGAAGGTGCGTTAGAGGCCATTCCCCAGTTCCCCTCTCCCATCGGACTTGCTCCTCGCCTGTCACGTCCCACGTCATCGCTGGCTCCAATCCTCCCCGGCCTCTGGTCGTCGGGGAAGAGCAGGAACCGTTCGGCAGCTTCAACCCCTCCTGTGGGTTCGTGCATCCGCCCATGTGGGACAAGTGAGGTTGGCTCAGCGGCTTCCCCGCAAACAGGCCGAGGCCCACTGCGAGCGAGTTCCATGAAAATAAATTTATTTTAAATTCCCGATTGGATTTATCAGGGACTGGTTAGTTTAGTTTAGTTTGGTGTGGTTTAGTTTAGAGATACAGCGCTGAAACAGGCCCTTCGGCCCACCGGGTCCACACCGACCAGCGATCCCTGCACACGAACACTATCCGACACACACTAGGGACAATTTACATTTCTACCAAGTGTACAAACACAAACCAATTAACCTACAAGCCTCTTTGGAGTGTGGGAGGTAATCAAAGATCCTGGAGAAAACCCACGCGGTCACGGGGGAGAACGCACAAACTCCACACAGACAGCACCCGTAGTCAGGATCGAACCGGGGTCTCGAGCGCTTTAAGGCAGCAACTCTACCGCTGCACCACCGTGCCACCCATTTATCATTTATCATTTACCAGCACAATCTAAATGGGCTGAATGGCCTCCTGAGTCATAAATGTTCTGACGTTGTACGATACGGACTTCTTGGCTTTAATCTCCAACTTTATTGTGTTCATTCCTTGGCACCAGGTTGTAGGGAAGATGTTGTTACGTTGGAAAGAGTACAGAGAAGATTCACAAGGATGTTGCCAGGACTCAAGGGGCTGAGCTATAGGGAGAGGTTGAGCAGGCTGGAACTCTAGGCTCTGGATCACAGGAGCACGAGGGGTGATCTTATGGAGGTGTATAAAATCAGGAGTGGAATAAATAGGGTAGGCACACAGTCTCTTGCCCAGAGTAGGGGAATCGAGAACCAGAGGGCATAGGTTTAAGGGGGAAAGATTTTATAGGAATCTGAGGGGTGACTGTTTCGCACTAAGGGTGGTGTATGTCTGGTACGAGCTTCCGTTGGAGGTAGTTGAGGAACGCAATGTTTAAGAAGCAATTAGACAGGTACATGGATAGGACAGGTTTGGAGGGAGATGGGCCAAACGCAAACAGTGTAGATGGGACATGTTGGTCGGTGTGGGCCGAAGGGCCTGTTTCCACTCTGTATGACTCTATGCCTCCAGAGGAAAGACAGTGTTGATGCTTTTACAATATTGTTTCATTATTTCCGCACTTTTCCAATTGAATTGTGGGGCCAGACATGTGCCTGAGTTGGCTTAGTTTTCCGACAGATCAGATATATCCAAGGCAGAGATTTCCAATACATTGAGCACCAGCTGTAATGTGCAGGGACCTTTATTTTAAGGTCAGAATGATAATGTCCTGTTAATGTTCCTTCTGTATAATTGCAACCATTTCAGTGGAAAGAGGCCAGTATGGGTTCAGTAACATTTAGAGGCTTCAAACGTCAGTGAGTGAGAGCTGCTACAACTAAAAATTAACTTTAAATATAGATAAAGCAAAAATGACAATTGAATTTCCATGATATGACTTCTGCACAGCTGATAAATAAGCAAGATAGATACTCCCTCTTTATAAGACCATAAGACAATAGACAATAGACAATAGACAATTCGGCCCTTCAAGCCAGCACCGCCATTCAATGTGATCATGGCTCATCATCCCCAATCAGTACCCCGTTCCTGCCTTCTCCCCATATCCCCTGACTCCGCTATCTTTAAGAGCTGTATCTAACTCTCCTTCTGAACCTTCTGAATTTTGTAGTCGGCAGGGCGGTACTCTGCATATCGCCAACTTGGACAATTTAAACATTTTTACCAAGCCAATTAAACAAGCCAATTAACCTACATACCTGCACGTCTTTGGAGTGTGGGAGGAAACGGAAGATCTCGGAGAAAACCCACGCAGATCACGGGGAGAACGTACAAACTCCATACAGACAGCACCCGTAGTCGGGATCGAACCCGGGTCTCTGGCGCTGCATTTTGCTGTAAGGCAGCAACTCTACCGCTGCGCCACCGTGACGGCCCCAACTCTCTCCTGAAAGCATCCAGAGAATTGGCCTCCACTGCCTTCTGAGGCAGGGAATTCCACAGATTCACAACTCTCTGGGTGAAAAAGTTCTTCCTCATCTCCGTTCTAAGTGGCCTACCCCTTATTCTTAAGTCGTAGTGTATGAAATCATGAGAGGAATAGATTGTGTAGACGCGCAGAGTCTCTTGCCCAGAGTTGGGCAATGGAGAAGCAGAGGACATAGGTTTAAGGTGAGGGGGGAAAGATTTAATAGGGTCACTTTGTCACGCAGAGGGATTAGGTGTATGGAACGAGTTACCAGAGGAGGTAGACAACAAAAGTTGGAGTAACTCAGCGGGATAGGCTGATCTGAAACATTTTCCAGAGATGCTGCCTGTCCCACTGATTTACTCCAGCATTTTGTATCTATCCGGTATAAAGGATCAGGATTGCTCCCTAGTTGGTGAAAGAATGGTTCAAAGGCTTGATAACAGCTGGAAAGAAACTGTCCCTGAATCTGGAAGCAGATACTAAATGCTGGAGTAACTCAGCGGGTCAGGCAGCATCTCAGGAGAAACGGAATAGGTGACGTTCGGGTCGAGACTGAAATAAGTCTGGAATATAAAGCCGGTCTCATTGACGTCAACTGTGAAGTTGCTGGAGATTTTTTAACCCGTCTGCTTCAACGCTGTCCTTCGGAGCGGGATGTTCGTAATCTGACTCTGGACACACCAAGGCGGTTGATTATTCAACATTAACAATTAAAAACAAAAAAAAAGACACAAAGTGCTGGAGTAACTCAGCGGGACAGGCAGCATCTGTGGGGAGAGGGAATGGGTGACGTTTCGGGTCGAGGCCCTCCTTCAGACTGAACGTCACGGGAAAGGGAAACGAAAGAACGTCACCCATTCCTTCTCCCCACAGAGGCTGCCTGTCCCGCTGAGTTACTCCAGCTTTTTGAGTCTATCCAATTTACCAGACTTGTTCAGAAGGGTCCCAATTCAAAACGTTTTGTTTTGTAAAACAATTCCTTGCTTCAAGAGTTAAAGACTTTTCGACGGGTACATGGATGGGAACAGTTTAAAGGGATATGGGCCAAACTATTAATAGTTTAGTGTGGGTGCTGGGGGGTTATGGGGGGGGAAGGCAGGAGAATGGGGTTAGGAGGGAAAGATAGATCAGCCATGATCACATTGAATGGTGGTGCTGGCTCGAAGGGCGAATGGCCTACTCCTGCACCTATTGTCTATTGTCTATAGACTCCATGGGCTGAATGACCTAGAAACATAGAAACATAGAAAATAGGTGCAGGAGTAGGCCATTCGGCCCTTCGAGCCTACACCGCCATTCAATGTGATCATGGCTGATCATCCAACTCAGTATCCCGTACCTGCCTTCTCTCCATACCCCCTGATCCCTTTAGCCACAAGGGCCACATCTAACTCCCTCTTAAATATAGCCAATGAACTGGCTAATTCTACTCCTACAACCTATGAACAAACATGCACAGGTAGGATTAGCGTAGATGGGGCATCTTGGCCGGCATGGACAAGTTGGGCTGAATGGCCTGTTGCCGTGCTGTATGACTCCATGCTGTTACTACATGACTCAGCAGGTCACATAGTCAGGGAAGAGATTTTGGGATTGGCCTAGTAAACAGAAATAGAACAGTACAG
>CM075993.1:5701509-5719009 GCA_038087875.1 Malacoraja senta
TTTACTTTAGACTTTAGAGATACAGCATGGCAGAGCTAGCGTAGACATCCAGAACAATTGATTCTAGGGTGGAAATGTCAGAGACTAGTGGGCATAGCTTGATAGTGAGTGGGGGAAAGTATAAAGGAGAAGAGTGGCGCGTTTTTTTAATACAGAGGGTGGTGAGTGCCTTGAAACACACTGGCAGCAATGGTAGATATATGGTTTAAGAGGCTTTTAGATAGGCTTTTGAATATGCAGGGAATGGAGGGATATGGACCATGTGTAGGTGGAGGCGATTAGTTTAACTTGGTGTCATGTACAGCATAGCCAATGTGGGCCGAAGGGGCCTGTTACTATGTTGTACTGTTCTATGTGTGTTTATTCATTTTAAGTGTTCTCTGCCTCAGAGGGCGGTGGAGGCAGGTTCTCTGGATGCTTTCAAGAGAGAGCTAGATAGGGGCTCTTAAAGATAGCGGAGTCAGGGGATATGGGGAGAAGGCAGGAACGGGGTACTGATTGGGGATGATCAGCCATGATCACATTTGAATGGCGGTGCTGGCTCGAAGGGCCGAATGGCCTACTCCTGCACCTATTGTCTATTGTCTATTGTCTATTGTATCTCCACTCTATCCCACCCTTCCGAAAGTTCACTCCTTTGAAAAACAATTGTCCTGCATCGCATCTTTAGTTTGGAGATACAGCGTGGAAACAGGCCCTTCGGCCCACCGAGTCCATGCCGTCCAGCGATCCCCGCACACCAGCGCTATCCTACACACTAGGGGCAATTTGCAATTTTTACCAACGCCAAATTAACCTACAAACCTGCACGTCCTTGGAGTGTGGGAGGAAACCAGAGCACCCAGAGAAAGCCCACACGGGTCACGGGGAGAACGTACAAACTCCTACAGACAGAACCCGTGGTTAAGATCGCACCCGGGTCTCTGGTGCTGTAAGGCAGCAACTCTACCGCTGCCTCACCGTGCCGCCCACAGAGCGATGTATAAACCACTGTTATGGCGTTAAACAATGCTGTCTAGTTCTGCTCATGAATCTATCTCTCTCTATCAGAGGGGCAGTGTGAAGGGAATGCCACACTGTCAGAAGGAGGGGTCGGTAGGTCCTGCATTCTGTGGGTGGGATACTGAGAGCGATCTCAGGCCTTGCTAATCCCCATGGATGGACACAAACAGCTGGAGTAACTCAGCGGGTCAGGCAGCATCTCTCGTGCTAAAACATCACCCATTCCTTTTCTCCAGAGATGCTGCCTGTCCCGCTGAGATACTCCAGCTTTTTGTGTCTATCTTCAGTTTAAACCAGCATCTGCAGTTCCTTCCCACACATCTTGTCTAAACCCACGGAAGTGTTATTGGTGAGTTGTTGACCCGAGACTCCGTCTCTCTTTGTGTGTGATGGTGAAGATTGTAAAGAAAATGAATGTTTAAAGAAGGAACTGCAGATGCTGGAAAATCGAAGGTAGACTAAAATGCTGGAGAAACTCAGCGCGTGAGGCAGCATCTGTGCAGCGAAGGAAATAGGCGACGTTTCGGGTTTAAGACACTTCTTCAGTCTGAAGAACGGTCTCGACCCGAAATAAATTTAATGGCTCAGTTTGGAGAGGTTTCTTGAAAGCAATCTCACTGAAACAACTTTTATTATCCTAATACATTATTATCATTATCACAGCGTTATCAGACTACTGAATAATCTTCCAACCTACCCCATTATTAACCTTGGATATTTTCTTAGTAAGCGTGGCATATTCCGCACTCTGGTAATTTTCTATTTGCACTACCTGTTGTAAGTGTGTGTGTATGTGGCTCAATTCTACCTGTCTTTAGTTTGAATTGACATAAGCTTTTTCATTGTATCTCGTTGTACACGACTATAATAGACCAATATTTTAACGTTTGTCGGAGCTGGCTATGTGCAAGTTACCTTTTCCTTCAACTGAACCACTGCTTCGAGTCATACCCCATTCCTTCCGTGCCCCATCTAAGCTAGTCCCATTTTCCCGCATTTGGCCCATATCCCTCTAAACCTTTCGTATGCATGTACCCTGTCCAAGTGCCTTTTAAGTGTTCTGAAGATGTAGGCGTACCTTGCTGGTGAGAGGAGAGGTGGTTTCCGCCCTTCATTTAACCTTCACATCTGATTGATAACTGCTGTTAAAATGTCGAGGTGTCAAAGTCTGGAGACAGGGATACAGCGCGGAAACACGCTCTTCGGTCCACTGAGTCCGCGCCCGAACAGCGATCACCACCCACACTAGGGACAATTCACAATCTTCACCCAAGGCATTTAACCTACAAGCCTGTACGGCTTTGGAGTGTGGGAGGAGAACCCACATGGTCACAGGGAGAACGCACAGACTCCGTGCCGACAGCACCCGTGGTCAGGATTGAACCTGAGACACTGGTGCTGTAAGGCAGCAACTTCTACCGCTGCGCCACCGTGCCGCCCCTTCTGGGAAGGTGTATATGTGTGTGCAGTGTTGGGTACTACTGGACCAACAACGAGTTTAGACAGATGGAGACACGAGATGCTGGGACCCTGCATGGAACTCAAAATGCTGGGGTAACTCAGCGGGTCAGGCAGCATCTCTGGAGGACATGGATAGGTAATGTTGGGGGTCAGGACTAGTCTGAAGAAGTGTCCCAACACAAAATAATCGGCTATCCGTACCCTCCGGAGATGCCGCCTGACCCGCTGAGTTACTCGAAGTAAAGTTTTTAGTTTCGTTTAGAGATACTGCATGGAAATGGTGCCTTCACCCCACTGAGTCCAAGCCGAGCATCGATCACCAGGTCTAATATTATCCCACATTCTCATCCACTCCCTACACTCTGAGGGCAATTTACAGATGAACCTACAAACGCACGTCTTTGGGACGTGGGAGGAAACCGGAGGAATCCCAAGCGGTCACGGGGAGAACGTACAATCTCCGTACAGACGGCACCCGGGGCCAGGATCGAACCTGGGCCTCTAGCGCCATGAGGAAGCAGATGTGTCAGCTTTGGTTTGTGCCTGTGAGTCACTGTTGCCGGGCACAATTTTTGCGGTCGAAGATGGGTACACAAGATGCTGGAGTAACTCAGCGGGACGGGCAGCCAACATCTCCGGAGAGAAGGAATGGGTGACGTTTCGGGTCGAGACCCTTCTTGCGTCGTGGCGTTTTGGTTTCACGGTCTATCTCAGTGTGCCCATGCTCTAACCTGATCTACAATCAATGTGTGTCCTTGTCTTTCCCCAGGCCAGAAGACACTCCACCACAGGAGTGATGAGCTGGAGTCCGTGGTCCTGGTAAACCCCACAGAGCACACTGTCGCCTCAGAGGTAACTGCCCCCCCTGCCCTCCCTCTCCCCTCCCCTCCGCCCCATCCTTTCTGTTGTTTGGTTTCAAGAGAGAGTTAGATTTAGCTCTAAGGGCTAACGGAATCCAGGGAAATGGGGAGAAAGCAGGAACGTGAGGAATTGATTCTGGCTGATCAGCCATGATCATATTGAATGGGTCGTAGGGCCGATTGGCCTACTCCTGCACTTATTTTCTACCCACATCCCATGAATTAATAATTCAAAAGAGAGACTCTATTATCTCAGTAGCTCAGTGGCTATTGTGTCATTGCATTAGGGAGAACGCATCACATGGCCTCAAACTAGAATGGAGATGAGGATGAATTTCTAAAGCCAGAGGAAGTGAATCTGTGGAGTTCATTGCCACAGACGGCTGTGGAGGCCAAGTCAATGGGGATTTTTAAAGCGGAGATTTCTAGGTCCTTGATAAGTAAGGGCGCTCCAAGGTTACGGAGAGAAGGCAGGAGAATGGTGTTGAGAGGGAAAGTAGATCAGCCACGATTGAATGGGAGGAGCAGACTCGATGGGCCGAATGGCCTAATTCTGCTAATTTGAGGAAAGACATTCTTGCTATTGAGGGAGTGCAGAGTAGGTTCACCAGGATAATTCCCGGGATGGCGGGACTGACATAGGATGAAAGAATGGGTCGACTGGGCTTGTATTCACTGGAATTTAGACGGATGAGAGGGGACCTTATAGAGACATTTAGCATTCTTAAGGGATTGGACAGGCTAGATGCCGGAAAAATGTTCCCGATGTTGGGGGAGTCCAGAATCAGGGGTCACAGTTTCAGAATAAGGGTAGGCCATTTAGGACTGAGATGAGGAAAGACTTTTCACCCAGGGAGTTGTGAATCTGTGGAATTCTCTGCCACAGAAGGCAGTGGAGGCCATATCACGGAATGTATTCAAGAGAGAGTTAGATAGAGCTCTTCGGGCTAACGGAATCAAGGATATGGGGAGAAAGCAGGAACGGGAGGCGGGTACTAATTTAGGATGATCAGCCATGATCATATTGAATGGCGGAGGGCAGGGGCTGGTGGGGAGGGGTTGGACTCCCCGTGTGACGTGTGACGCCCTCGGTTCCCGTTTCAGGTTCACGCTCTCGTGGCCGACCCGTCCCAGCATAAGCTCCTGATTCTGTGCGGGCAAACGACAGAACACGGAGGAGACCTGATACTACAGACTGGGACGTACACCTTTCAAAGATTCGTCGAGACCTTTGCAGACACTGAGGTGAGCTTGTGGACTATTAAACATTGCAATGGAGTCATACAGCACAGACATGGGCCCTTCAGCCAAAACATGTCCACATTGACCAAGATGCTCCATCTAAGATCCCTATCCCCATTTGCTCACTCATGTCCCAAATCCTTCTAATCTAAATCATCTACGCCATCCTACAATCTACCTCATCGGGGACCCTAGGACAACCTTTGATCGGACTTAAGACACAAAAGCTGGAGTAACTCAGCGGGACACGCAGCATCTGCAGAGAGAAGGAATGGGTGACATTTCGGGTCTCTATTCTTCAATTGGACCCGAAACGTCACCATTCCTTCTCTCCGGAGACGCTGCCTGTCCCGCTGAGATACCCCATCATTTCTGTGTCTATCTTCGGTGTCAACCAGCATCTGCAGTTCCTTCCTACACATATGGTCGGACTTTACTGGCTTTACCTTGCACTAAACATTATTCCCATATCTCGGGTGGATAAAAATGCTGGAGAAACTCAGCGGGTGCGCCGGCATCTATGGAGCGAAGGAAATAGGCAACGTTTCGGGCTGAAACCCGGAAGGATAGGCAACGTTTCGGGGACGAAACCCGGAAGGGTTCGGCCCGAAACGTTGCCTATTTCCTTCGCTCCATAGATGAGTTTCTCCAGCATTTTTGTCTACCTTCGATTTTCAGCATCTGCAGTTCCTTCTTGAACATTCCATATCGTGTATCTGTACACTGTGAGTGGCTCGATTGTAACCATGTATTGTCTTTCCGCTGGCTGGTTAGCGCTGAACAAAAGCTTTACACGTGGGCAATAAACGAAACTGAAACTACAGCACAGAAGCAGGCCCTTCCCGCCAAAACATCGACCAAGGTGTTCCATCTAAGCTACCTCGCGCATGTCCCAAATCCTTCTGAACCTATCTTTGCACGTGCAATAATAGCGTGCAGGATAAAGGAGATGGTTTCAAAAATTAGTCACCAGCTTTAAGCATAGAACCAGGCACTCTGCCCCACTTCTGGGGCTTCTGCTGCACCCCTCCTCTGCTCCTCCATCACTAAGACCTCCTGCCCATTCTCCCTGTGTTTATCCAGCCTCCCCTCAAATGCCTTTGCCTGTCCACCACAACCACATGCACTGGGAACAAGGTCCACACGCTGCCTTGTGTCGTCTGTTTCTTTTACCTCCCCAATTCATCAGTGATAGGAGCAGAATTAGGCCCTTTGGCCCATCAAGTCTACCACACCATTCAATCGTGGCTGATCTATCTCTCCCTCTCGACCCCATTCTCCTGCCTTCTCCCCATAACCCCTGACACCCGTACTAATCAAGAATCTATCTATCTCTGCCTTAAAAATATCCATTGATTTGGCCTCCACAGCTGTCTGTGGCAATGAATTCCACAGATTCACCACCCTCTGACTAAAGAAATTCCTCCTCATCTCCTTCCTAAAGGAACGTCTTTAATTCTGAGGCTGTGACCTCTGGTCTTAGACTCTCCCACTAGTGGAAACATCCTCTCCACATCCACTCGATCCAGGCCTTCACAATTGTAGTGTGGGAGCGCCTTTCCTGTGTCAACCCCTATCTTACTATCTTAGACTGATTCTCACTCACTCTCACTCACTCATACTCACTCACTCACTCACTCTCACTCACTCACCACCCACTCGCCCACTCACACAGAAAGGATCCCCAGTCAGTTCAATACCTCTCAGATCATAATATTGCAGAGCGTGGAGGTTGGCTTAAAGATATTTAATTAATCCCACTCTTTGGTTTTTCCCCCCGAGCCTTGTCATTACTTCCCCTTAATTTGTAATCCAATTTGCTTTATAAATCTGCTCACTGTCCTTTCCTGACATTTATTCCAGACTAAAGCAAGTCGCTATTTAAAATTGTGTTTTATCATCTAGTTCTAAAAGAGCTAATGGGTCAGGCATTGCATCTAATTACTGGTCCTTCCATCACCGACATTAACCTTGTCAGTCTTGCCTTGATAACCCCATGTGCAATCAGGAGGCCTGACGTGGTGATCTATATACTGTGATCTGGATGGTGCTTACAGTCAGAGTCATTGAGCTGTACAGCATGGAATCAGACCACGGCCCACCTTCGGCCCACCTTGTCCATGCCGACCAAGTTGGGCATGTTGGGCCGGCCCCATTTGCCCCCATCTCAACCCTTCCTATCCATATATCTGTCCAAATATCCTCTCCCATCTGTCCAAAGTCGTAAATGTATCCACTTCTGTACAGCATGGAATCAGGCCCTTCGGCCCACCTTGTCCATGCTGACCAAGTTGGCATTCTGGATTGGTCCTGTTTGTCTGCATCTGTCCAAAGATCTTTATAAAAACATTATTTTATCCACATCTATACCTTCCTCTAGCAGCTCATTCCCCATATAGACTAGCCTCTGTGTGAAAAAGTTGCTCCTGGGGTCCCTCTTAAACTCTCCCCTCTCATCTTTAGCCTACGCTCTTTAGTTTTAGAACTAGATGCAGACTACTCTCGGGGTGAAAACATTGCTCCCGAGGTCCCTCTTCAAACTGTCCTCTCGCTTTATCCTCTTTCTACCTTCCTCGCCCATCAGAATTAGTCTGAAGAAGGGTCCCGACCCGAAACCTCCCCAATCCATGCTCTCCAGAATTATTCCAGCACCCTGTGAACTTAAATCTCCCCCTTTCAGCTCGAGTCTATGGCCTGTAGTTTCAGAATCCTCTCCTTTGGAGGGGAAAGATTGTGAGCGTTCACTTTATCCGTGCCCCCTCACGATCTTGTACCCCTCAGTAAGGTCACCCCTAACCTCCTACTCTCCAGAGAAAAAAAGTCGCAGCCTCACGGGTTCGATCCTGACCACGGGCGCTGTCTGTACCGAGTTTGTACCTTCTCCCCGTGACCCGCGTGGGTTTTCTCCGGGAGATCCGGTTTCCTCCCGCACTCCAAAGTTGTACAGGTCTGTAGGTTAATTGGCTTGGTGTAAATGTTAAACTGTCCCTGGAGTCAAGAGTGTTTTCTTGTCGTCTGTCCCAGATAGAACAATGACATTCTTACTTGCTGCAGCACAACAGAATATGGAAACATAACACACTGAAAACAAAATGATAAATGAGAGAGAAAGAAAAAAGTCCAGTGTGTATACATACACATACTCACAAGTACACACACACATATTATAATATATATGTGTTTAAGAAGGAACTGCAGATGCTGGAAAATCGAAGGTACACAAAAATGCTGGAGAAACTCAGCGGGTGCAGCAGCATCTATGGAGCGAAGGAAATAGGCAACGTTTCGGGCCGAAACCCTTCCGGGTTTCGTCCCGAAACGTTGCCTATTTCCTTCCGGGTTTCAGCCCGAAACGTTGCCTATTTCCTTCGCTCCATAGATGCTGCTGCACCCGCTGAGTTTCTCCAGCATTTTTGTGTACCATATAATATATATGTATATGCGTGTGTGTATATATATATATATATATGTGTGTGTGTGGGTGTGTGTGTATATATATATATATGTGTGTGTATATATATATATATATGTGTGTGTGTGTGTGTATATATATATATAAATAATATATATATATATATATATATATATATATATATATATATATATGTATATATGTATATATAGATAGATAGATAGATAGATAGATAGATAGATAGATAGATAGATAGATAGATAGATCTAGACAGACAGACAGACAGACAGACAGACAGACAGACAGACAGACAGACAGACAGACAGACAGACAGACAGACAGACAGACAGACAGATAGATAGATAGATATACATACATACTCAAAAAACAAACAATAGTGTGTGTAGGATAGTATTAGTGTGCGGGGATTGCTACTCAGTGGGCCGAAGGGCCTGTTTCTATGCTATATCTCTAAACTAAACAAACTAAACTAGACTCTACCAAACCAAATCAAACCAAAACTAAACTATCCAACCTGTCCCTATAACCCGAGCCCAGGCAAGGTCCTCGTGAATCTCTCCCTAGTTGTGGCCGCTTGTCTGATGCTGTGTACTTGCTGCCACTTCAGGTGACGGAGCTGCTGAGCAGCGCTGAAGCCGAGGCCAAGGCTTGCATCACCATCTGCCACCCTGGCGAGGGAGACTGGAGCAACCTCAAGCAGCACAACCTCCAGGGATTCATCCACATCAAGCTGAACCCAGCGGCCACACTGCCGGAGATGGACGGGGTCTCAGAGTTCACCGAGTACCTGACCGAGTCGGTGGAGGTGCCCTCGCCCTTCGACCTGCTGGAACCCCCCACCTCGGGGGGCTTCCTCAAGCTGTCCAAGCCATGCTGCTACATCTTCCCCGGCGGCAGGGGGGACTCCGCGCTCTTCGCCGTCAACGGCTTCAACATCCTGGTGGACGGCGGCTCGGAGAGGAGGTCGTGCTTCTGGAAGCTGGTCCGCCACTTGGACAGGATCGACTCCATCCTCCTGACGCACATCGGGGCGGACAACCTGCCCGGCATTAACGGGCTGCTCCAGAGGAAGATCGCGGAGCAAGACGAGGAACAGTCGCAAGGCTCCACCACGTACAGTGACTGGATCAAGAACCTGATCTCCCCGGAGCTGGGAGTGGTCTTTTTCAATGTGCCCGAGAAACTAAAAATGCAGGAATCCTCTATGAAGGTCAAGCGGAGCATTGAAGAAGCTTGCCTGTCGCTACAGTACTTGACTAAGCTGGGAATCAAAGCCGAGCCCCTCAACAGGGTCGTCGGGGCCACTATTGACCCCATCTCACTGTTCCACAAAATGGGCGTTGGCCGATTGGACATGTACATCCTCAACCCAGTCAAAGACAGCAAGGAAATGCAGTTCCTGATGCAAAAGTGGGCAGGGAACAGCAAAGCCAAGACTGGCATCCTCCTGCCCAACGGCAAAGAGGGCGAGATTTCCGTCCCGTACCTGACGTCCATCACGGCCCTGGTGGTGTGGCACCCTGCCAACCCTTCCGAGAAGATAGTCCGGGTCTTGTTCCCAGGCAACGCTCCGCAGAACAAGATCCTGGAAGGGCTGGAGAAGCTGAAGCACCTGGATTTTCTCAAGTACCCCGTGGCTACGCAGAAGGACCTGGCTGGAGGCATCACCCCGCCCGCGGTGAAGCAGACGAAAGTGCGGCAGAGGACCGACAGCAAGGAGAGCCTGAAGTCCTCGCCCAAGCCCGCTGCGCCCAAGGCAGCGAGGAAGGAGGAGGCAGCCGAAGAAACAACAGTAAAGCACCCCGAGGTTAAGACGGAGGCGTTGAGAGAGAACAAGTTGGAGAAGAAAGAGGAGAAGAAGGCGAAGTCGGAGGTGGAGAAAGCCGCGATGGACGCCGTTAAAACGGAAAAGAAAAAGCTGGCCAAGGAGAAGACGGTGAAAAAGCACGCCAAGGACAAGCTGGCAAAGTCGGAGGAGAAGAAGGACAAGGAGAAAAAAGAGATCAAGAAGGAAAAGAAGGAGGTGAAGAAGGAGGATGTGAAAAAAGAAGAGAAGAAGGAAGTTAAGAAAGATGAGAAGAAGAAGGAGGCCAAGAAGGAACCGAAGAAGCTGTTCAAAGCTGACTTGAAGCCTTTCACTCCTGAAGTCAGGAAAACTCTACACAAAGCCAAGGCACCAGGCAAGAAATCAGACTCGGCCAAAAGCAAAGTGGCTAAAGAGGCGGTGGAGCCAAAGAGTGAGCCAAAGCTGGCCAAGAAACTCCCTGCAGAGCCCACCACGGTTCAGTTACAGGTGGAGAGATCTGTCATGTCATCACCAGAGGATCTGTCCAAGGACTTTGCGCAGCTGCGGACTGAAGAGGCGGCCAGGGTTGCAGAGCCCCCCCATCGCCCCGGCGAGACAGAGGAGATCGCCGCGGTAACGGCAGCGGAGGGAAGACCACCGGAGCTGCCCGACGTTGGTCCTCAGCAGGGGGAGACCCCTGAACCTCCCGCTTCTGACGCCAAACCCTCTCCCGAAGCTCCGGGCGGAGGGATAATCCCACCAGCCGCGGAGGACATCCCACCTCTCGAGGAGCAGGTGGTTCTCCAGCCTGAGCCCTCGATGGAGAAGGTTCTAGAAGATGAGGGTGCCGCGTTGGAGGAGTCCCTGGAAATGAGTGAGTTGGAAGAAAAGGTGGTGAGGACAGGGAAGGAGGAGGAAGGATTTGCTCAGGATGGACTAGAAACCCCACGGGATGAAGTGGGTGAGGAATATCCGTCTGAAGAGCAAGTAGGACTTCCTGAAGGATTGGGAAAAGAGGTCGGACGGAAGGAGGAAGAGGAGGAAATGGAGAAATGTGAGAGATACATTGAATCAATGGAGACGAGGGAGCAGAATGAGGAAAGCGAGGATGAAGAGGTGGTTGAGAAGGCAGAGCTGGAGGAAACAGTGGAAGGTGTTGATGAAGATAAGAAGGTGAAAGCCAAGGAAAAGGAAGACGCATTCTACGATGAGCCAAAAGTCACGATACCCCCCAGTGAGAAACAAGACAAGGACTTACTCCAGCGTGAGTCGCTTGCAGCTGTGGAGAAGCAAACTCCAACACCGGAAGCCAAAGTGGCGAAGACCAAGGAAGAGTCGATGCCAACACCTGTGTTGCCCACTCCTGGCGCGGTGGGCGAGCCCATCTCCTACATCCAGGACGAGACCATCCCCGGCTATTCGGAGACGGAGCAAACTATTTCCGACGAAGAGATACACGACGAGCAAGAGGACCACATGTCCCACCTGAAATACGAGGTGGACACCTTCAACATCTCCGTGCCGGACGACACCAGGTCCTTCGATGCCGTCCACGGGATGAAGGAGATCAGAGCCATGGCGGGGGCCGAGATGGCGGCCAAGGGCTTTGTGAGGATGGAGCCCGAAATAGTGGTCTACCCCTCGGAGATGGCCGCGGCTCCACTGGCTGAGGAGGAGCACATCTCCTCAGCGGCTTCCATCACCGAGTGCGATAAGCTGTCTTCCTTCGCCACCTCCGTGGCCGAGGACCAGTCGGTGGCCTCGGTGACGGCGCCTCAGACCGAGGAGACCGGGAAGAGTTCCCTGATGCTGGACACTGTCAACAGCATGGCTTCCTCCAGGACAGAGGCCACCCAGGGCAGGGATTACATCCCGTCAGCGGGCACCATCTCCCCAACATCCTCCCTGGAGGAGGACAAGTACTTCAAGTCCCCGCCTTCCGAGGACTTCCGCCCCATTGCCGGAGCGGTTGCGAAGATGGGGGAGTGGGAGGAAGAAGAAGAAGAGGAGGAGGAGGAGGAGGATGAGGACCAGACGCCCAATGTTGAGATCCCCACTAAACTCAAAGAACAATACACGGCCATGTTCCCAGAAATGGGCACGCCGGCACCCTTACTAGCGGATGAGTTTACCGCTTACGACCAAACCACGGACCTTCAGGGCATGGACAACAAGCCCAAGCATTCCTTGCACTTCGAGGCTGACTTGCCGGAAAGCAACGAGAAGTGTATCAGCCCCGACGAAAGCACGGTGAAAATGGCCTCGCCAACGCAGTCGGGACCCACCAGCGCCGGGCACACGCCGTTCCACCAGTCGCCCGTCGAGGAGAGGACCGACTCCGTGGAGACGGAACTGGAGGACCAGGCTACACAGGAGGCATCACTCTTCACCGAGGAGCCACTTCGAAGCGAAGACTTGTCAAGTTCGGGGCTAAGCCCACTTGGTGACCTCCCACCCAAGCCTGTCTCCCAGGGTGAACTCGCCCTGCACTCTGACGTCTACCAGCCTGGCCTGACTTCAAAAGAGGACATGATGCACTCTCCGGAGTTCCGAGCGATTGAGAAGATGGAGCAAGATGCACACGAAACGGAACACACTGCAACTGAGAAGATGAAGAGGGACATTCAGGACTGGAAGTCTGCCCTGGCTAAGGCAGAGATACCCGAGGAGACACAGCCAGCCGCTGAAAAGGTTAGGGAAGAGTTCCTCAAGGAGAAAGAGGACATTGGAAAGATGGAAAAAGAACCAGCAAAGAAATCTGCAACTCCTGAAGTCGTCCCAGAATCGAAACCCACAAAAGATGAAACGTTGTCTTTGGACGTTCTCAAGCAAGAACCCGCATCTATCGAAAAGACGGGCAAAGAGGAACCGTCCACCGTTCCCGACAAAATGACGAAAGAAAGTCCGGAGAAACAACCTGCAGCCGCTGAAATAGTCGAGCAAAAGACGATCTCTCTTGACGAGGCAAAGAGCAAGGAGGAAGACCTGGGGAAGATCTCGCTTGACGTGGGAAAGAGTGAGAAAGTGAGAAGTGGGAAAGATGATTTGGACAAGAGACCTGGCGACGTTGGAAGCATTGAACGAGAAATATCCGACAAGAAGTCCATCGACGATAATAAAGTTGAGCAGAAAGAATTGGAGAAGGTCTCTCTCGAGGTTGGCACCTGTGAGAAGGTGGAATTGGAGCACAAGGCTTTCGAAGCTGAGCACATGGAAAAAGATTTGCAGAGAAGAGCTGGAGATACTGACAAAATTGTACACGAGGAATTGGAGAAAATGTCAACTGATGTTGGAAAGAGTAAGAAGGAGGAATTGAAGAAGGAGGAATTGGAAAAGGAAGTCTCCATTCACCATGGAGAGGAGGATAACAAGGAATTAAAGTCAACGCCTTTTGGCGTTGAACACCTGGAAAAGATTGACCATGAGTTGACAGAGAAGAAATCTATGGATGCTGGAAAATCCAAACCTGAGGAATTAGAAAAAATATCTATTGATTTTGGCAAGAGTGAGAAAGAGGATATGGAAAAGGCACCTGGAGACGTCAGAAAGGTTGAACAAGAAATGCAGGAGAAGTCTATTAATGACGGTAAAACTGAAGACAAGGAATTGGAAAAGATGTCCATGGATATCGGAAAGAGTGAGAAGACAGAAAATGAGAAGAAGGATTTGGAAAAGATACCTGGAGATGTTGTGAAGGTTGATGAAGAGGCACCAGTGAAGAAGCCTGTTGGTGATGGAAAGATAGGACATGAAGAGTTAGAGAAGGTTCCTGTGGATGTTGGCAAGAGTGAGAGAGAGGATTTGGAAAAGGGAACTGAAGGTGTTGGGACGGTTGCACAAGAGACACCAGTGAAGAAGTCTAGCGATGATACTAAGATGGAAGACAAGCATTCAGAGAAAATCTCCATAGATGTTGACACAAGTAAGAAAGTGGAAAGTGAGAAAGAAGACTTGAAAAAAAGCCCTGGAGTTGTGGAAAAAACTGAACAGGAGGTCTCGGAGAAGAAAACTATTGGTGATACTAAGATCGAACGCAAGGCATTGGAGAAGACCTGTCCGGCTGTTGGAAGGATTGAACAGGAGGAGCTGGAACAGGAATCGATCGACATTGAAAAGGTATCGAAACAGGTCGCAGTGGGTGAAAGCGGAAAGAAAATTGAGGACGTTGAAAAGATGGATCAGGAACTTCCAGAGAAAAATGCTGAACGGAAGGAAATGGACATCTTGCAGTCAAAGCCTGCAGATATGTTGGAAAGTGGCATCGTGGCTTCTGGGAAAACGGAACAAGGTCCAGAAAAGAGACCTGCAGGTGTGGAGAAGATGGAAAAGTTTCTACTGGAAATGGAACGGACAACAGGAAAAGTGGACAAGGACATAGAACAAAAGGTTTCTGTGGAATCGAAGGACATGCAAGAGAAACTGCAATCTATCACCCAGAAAATCTCCAGTGGTGATTCGGAAAAGGGCTATGCAGCAACCGAAGATGTCCATATTACATGTGGCTACTTGCCAATTGTTACATCAGATACATACATCAGTGAGATAGAAGACAAATTAAAAGATCAAGCAGGAAAAATAGCAGAGGCAATCTATTCATCAGAAGATGAAGATCTATCTGATATTATAGAGCTAATGCCAACCACAGGGAAGTTCTCAAAGCCAATAAACGAAGAAGAACTTTCAAAGCAGCCGATCTCTAAAGACGTGACCCCAACTGACAGTAAGGGCAAAGCAAGTCCCGTGGAGTTAAAAGAGACCAATGTCCTCAACAACTTGTCGCCATCTCTGTATCCAACGTGCGAGCCTGTGGCAGATGTTTCCACGGGTGGAATGAAGCCGAAGGAACAAGTAACGGATGAAGCAGAGTCCGTTCGCAGGCCGGAAGGCATGGCCGGCAAACTAGACATAGGGGAACCCCCACACACCAGCCCCACTGGGGATCGAGTATCTCCTTCAGAGGCAGAGGGGCTTTCCAGAAGTGGAGTGATTGCCGACACACAGCCTCCGGTCGATTACAGCAAATGGGATCCATCTTCCTACCAATATTACTTGCAAGAGGATACCAAAGTTATTACCGCTCTGTCCCACACGCCATCTCCAGAGGACCTGCCGAGTGAAATATTTATGGCAGCGGATCGACTAGCCGGGAGCAAGGACAAGGAGACGGGCAGTGAGGCCAAGTATTCTTACTACACAGAGGAGAGGAAGGAGTCTACTGGAGGGTTTGACTATTCTTGGAGCGTTGAGCAAGGGAGCGAGTGGCCCATGCCTGCCTCCGATGGTGCCTTTGACAAAGCCTTTGAGTCAAAGCCTTCGGCCACGTCTCTCCCACATCCCGAGGACTCGTGGACCGCAGGGAAGTCCACCACAGTGGGGACAATTCTCAGCGCATCCAAAGAATCAGCTGGAGAGCAGGACGTAAAGATGTTGGAAGGACTTCGCGGGGAAATCCCGAGAGAAGAGGAGAGGAGTTTCCAAGAACGTGCGTACGTTCCCCCAGAGGGGAGTGTGCCCGCTGACGTACTGAGAGAAAGCACGGGCCTGACTTATGGGAAGGTCTTCACGTCTGATGAATACATCTTCAGCCGGTCAACTCCTTCTCCGACCGACGAACAAGACGTTCCTCTCACGCAGCTGGACTACCACGCTGCGATCTACTCAGAGGCTAAGTGGAGTGGCACTGGGCTTCACACCGAGGACTCCCACACCACCGTGAGGAAAGGATATTCCTCGACGGAGGGAGTCAAGGACTTCGACGCTGGGATGAAGGCGTTCAGTTGCACCGAGGTGGACAAGAAGAGCACGGTCTCAGGCCTCGAGGACCTCTGCGAGTCACAGAAGGAGATCGAGCCTCGGGGCTTCCACCACCTATCGCGGCAGCTGGACTCACCGTTCGAAGTGGCGTGGGAGGCCAAGGAGACCGAGAGAGAACCTTCCCTCCACATGTCACCGATAGAGAAGGAGCCCTCCTGGTCCAGCGCCCTTGGACCCGTGCCCTCAACACATGTGACACCCGGTGAGCAGGAAGCAAGGACAGACGGGACAACGGGATACTCCGTAATCCCAGAACCTCCTACGACTCTCCCCCCGACCTCCAGAGATGTCCCGGCCACCTCTACGTGGTCGGACGCCAAGGGCAAGCAGCATTCCGGACCGACACTGGAGCACAGCTTGGGCGAAGATATCCAGGCGGACTCCCTCAGCCCCGTCTCACCGGATGGGAGGAAGACATCGGGTCTCAGCAGCCCCGAGTCCAAAGACAGCCTGTCGCCCTCGCTGCCCCACGCGGTGACGCCGCGGCTGGACGCCAACGTGTTTGGGATCGGCGCGGCGAGGCAGAACGAGCCCGACTCCAACATCCTGAGCTACTACCAGAAGGAAGCGGAGGAGAGCAGCAGCGACTCGGAGCTGGAGAAAGGCGCCAAGGAAAAGTCGGAGAAGGAATCCCCGGCCGGGCAGTGGGACACGGGGAAAGCTCAGAGCCTCGGAGCGGGAGCAGAGGGGCGAGCACGCGCCGTGTCCCCGTGGCCGGAGCAGTGGCTGGAGGAGAGACATCGGGAGCAGAGCCCGGCCGAATCGGAGAAGGACCGCACCTCGCCCGGCCAGCTGGAGCGCGACCTCCCTTGTCCCAGTGATCACAAGGACGATCTGCGGAGTTCTCCCTATGGACTTGACTACCCCTGCAGGAGAGATGAGGAGATGACCTTCACCACCGGGGAGTGGTCTACCACGGGTCAACTGGAGGGCACGGGGAGAGAGGAGGAGCAGAGACCCAGCAAAGACCCGCACCAAGAGGGGCCGGTCAAGCTGCCATGCCCTGACTCGGACGTCCCGACCCAGGAGGTCCCACCAACCACCCAGGGGCTCCCGACTGCCCATCCAGAGCACTTTGACCACTCCTTCACCACCAAGGAGGCCGAGCCCTCTGGTGCTCAGTTTAAATACTCTTCCCGCAGCGAGGAGAGAACATTCGCTGCCCCTCTCCCACCTGAGGCCACAGGGGTGAAGGACGAATATTTGGAAGTATCTCAGCAAGGGGCACCCTCCCTGACCACCGGCTCCTCCACTGCGGCCCCGGCGCGGAGTCTTGTCGAGGTGTCGCCGCTGGTTCCCGCCGACGAGGCACCGTGCCAGGCAGCCGAGACGGAAGAGCCGGCCCAGGCCCCCGCCGAGCACAGCCCAGGCTACCTGTGCGACATCGAGGACTCCACCTTGTCCTGCAGGGTCGAGTGTCAAAGGTCGTCCCCCAAAACCGAAGGGGAGGGGACAGGGACAGCTGTCGAGGGGGTGAAGGTCGTACCGGGGGCAGAGGAGGCCCAGGCCTCGGGCCTACTGCCCTCGCTCTCAGGCCCTGAGGTGGCATCGGCCAATGGGCCTGCCGAAACAGGCTTCGCCTCAGCGCCGGCCCGGAGCCCACCAGGGAGGGACAAGGCCTCGGGCGTTGCCGCGGAGACGGGAACCCCTGCCCGGCCTTCTTCGATCGCCTCGCAGGAGCGGGGTTCACCCTGGCCCTCCAAGGACGATCTGTCGCCCTCCTTCATCAACCCCAGTCCCCAGCCGGAGTTGGAAGAGGGGCCGGTGGAAGAGAGCGGCCCCCAGAGCCGGCCTCGCGCGCCCCGGCAACCGCGGGGGGCCCAGGACAGCCCGCCCACCTCCGGCAGCGAGTCTCCCCCCCTCAACTCTGACTCCGACGTGCCCCCAGAGACGGAGGACTGC